>OY365749.1:11200000-12400000 GCA_959347395.1 Mechanitis mazaeus
ATTGGAATTATTTTAAGAAATTAATCTTCTGCCTTTGTCTAAGTTTTGATAACTTTTTTTTTTTCAACCTCTTTGCAGGATACTTTGTGACAAATAAAGTTAAACTTTGAAGAAGTTCATCCTTGTCTACCTTTGAATAAATTTTATTTTTTAATTCAACCTCTTTTCAGGATGCTTTGTGAAAAAATAAAAATATATATTTCAATATTACTTCATTGCAAATGTCTAACAATGTTTTAGATAATGTTTAATTATTTTGTATTTATTTTAGTTTGTATTTAATATATTTTCGAGTGATTAAAAGAGACCAATTAGGAACAATGACGGGTTAGTTATTATAGTTTGCTAATGCATTTTTTTATAATAAATATCATGTGTTGTCGAGGAAAGGGTTCAACTTAAACTCTGTGTGGGGTAAAGTTCGCCTTGTACGAATGCTGAGTTGTGCTCTTTTCTTAACATTACACAATATTGGCACATATTTATATTTTAAATTTTTTTGTTTATTAATAATAATCTTTGTGTTTTAATTTTTTTTATTTTGTCTTCATTTAGTGTTATTTATATATTTTTTTTCTATATTAATTTTGTGATGTTGTCAAAGTTGTGTGTTGTTCTTGAATAAATGTTATTTCTTTCTTTCTTTCTTTAAATATCTGTAGGCCTATTCTATAGTTCCCGTGACGTCCCATTACGGCGCAGAGGGCAACCGTTGGTGTTTTAAGTGGGTAGCCTTAAAAATGGCAGCATCCTCTATGCTGCCGGGTAGTCCCACATCGCCCCCCGGCCGTCACCCCCCAGGACCGACGGGGTATCCGTAACGGGTTTTTCCAAAGGAAAAAAAAAATGGCCTATTCTATAGTTAGATACAATTAAAGCATATATATATATTTTTTTTTATGGAAAAGGAGGGCAAACGAGCATGCGGGTCACAGATAAAATGTGATCACCGCCGCCCATGAACTCTTGCAACATCCGAAGACGCACAAAAGCGTTGCCGGCCTTGGAGTAATGACTAGACGCCTTTTTTGAAGGTACCCATGTCGTATCGATCTGGAAACACCGCCGAAGGAAGTTCATTCCACATCTTAGTGGTACGTGGAAGAAAAGTCCTTGAAAACCGCACAGTAGAAGATCGCCACGCATCCAGATGGTGTGGATGGAAATGCAGGCGGTGACGTGCTGTGCGGTGATGGAATTCGGCGGCAGGCATCAGATCAAATAGCTCTTTGGAACACTCTCCGTTGTAAATGCGATAGAAGACGCACAAAGAAGCCACGTCTCTACGCAATGCCAAAGAGTCCGGCCGTTCACAGAGCACCGGGTCTTCGACAATCCGTACGGCTCTCCGTTGTACGCGGTCAAAAGGTAGAAGCTGATATTGTGGTGATCCGGACCAGAGATGAGAGCAGTACTCCATATGTGGCCGAAGCTGCGCCTTATAAGGCGCAAGTCTATGGCCAGGATTGAAATACTGTCTCGCTCTATCGATCACACCCAATTTCATCGAGGCCAACTTGGCCTTGCTCTCCAAGTGACCACGAAACTGACAGTCGCTCGAAATGTCGAGTCCCAGTACTTTGATACTTGGCGAGGCATCGAGAGGTGTGCTATCGAAGAGCGGCGATACGACAAATGGGGTTTTCTTAGTGGTAAACGCGCAAACCTGTGTCTTTTGGGGATTAAACTGAACGAGGTTCAGTTTACCCCATTCTGAGACCGTCCTCAGGGAGGTCTCTATAGAAGACACAAGTTTCTTTCGGCACTCGTCGACGTTTACCCGAGAGAGACCTGCACGGCCGGAATATACCGCATCCCCAGTGCTGTCATCCGCATAACAATGTATGTTGGAAATGTCCAACATATCATTGATGTGCAAGAGGAACAGGGTTGGGGATAGCACGCAGCCTTGGGGTACACCAGCATTCACGGGCTTGGGGTCCGAGCAAAAACCGTCGAGAACGACCTTTATGCTCCGCCCAGTGAGGAAGCTGGTGATCCACTTGCGTAAACTCTCGGGAAGCCCATAGGAAGGAAGCTTCGAAAGAAGCCCCTTGTGCCATACACGATCGAAGGCTTTCGCTATATCCAGACTAACTGCCAGACCTTCTCCCTTGCTTTCAATAACCGCAGCCCAACGGTGTGTAAGATATAACAGGAGGTCACCAGCCGATCGACCATGACGAAAGCCATATTGTCGGTCATTGATCAACTGGTGATCCTCAAGGTACGCGAGGAGCTGTCGGTTTATGATGTTCTCCATTATTTTGGAGAGAAGAGAGGTGATGGCGATAGGTCTGTAGTTAGCTGGGTCCGAGCTATCACTTTTTTTAGGGATCGGATGGACAAAAGCACACTTCCATGAGACCGGGACTACGCCTTTGAAATAGGAGTACCGAAATAGACGCGTTAGCACTGAAGTCAACTCAGGGGCACATGTTCGTAGCACGATTGGGGAAATGCCATCCGGCCCACTCGACTTATGATATATGTAAAAGATTTGTGTTTGACAATTTTCTGTTAAACCTAAATGTATAGATTAAATAGATTTAAATTAATAAATTCTTATACATATATTAAAGAGAGCTAAAACTGAATATGTCATATATATATCATTTAATATATGTTTGTTATAGAAGCAGCCGTTTTATTGAACATCAGCGAAATGATTGACTTAGCGATCGGCACTCCAGAGGTTTGTTTTTTTTAACAATTATTTTGAGAATTAGAAACTTGTAAATATCTTTTTTAAGATCATATTACTATCAATCGATAATTTATCAGTGTTTTGAATAAAAATATGTTTTAATTTATTATGACGTCACATTTTTAGCTATGATTTTGATCTGTTTTATTTAGAATATCTTTAATAATTTTTAATCTATCGTTTTTTTTCGTTGTTTTTGAATGGATTTTGTTCTTGTTTTATTTCTTTTAATTTTCACATAATTATATATGGCACAAAAAAAAATTGAATTTGAATGAAGTAATATTTTATATTCCTTTCTAGATAGGTGTTGTGGATTTCGGGATGCTGCAGACCATACTCCACTGTCTCGCACAGCAATTAAGAGTTCTTGGTAAAAATGTTGAGTTGCGAGGCAGCGTGGCGAACCTCCCCGTGGGTCGAGAGAATATACACACCATAGCTATCAGCGAATATGTGGTGGAGACAGAGGACTCGGTGAGCTTGAAGTCGATTGATGTAATGGTTGTAGGATCTGATAAGGCAAAAGTTTTGGTTTCGATTCCCAGACGGAACAGTTATTTGTAATTTGTAAAAAAAACAGAAAAAAAATAGTTTTACTTTTGTAAGACGAAATATTTTATATAAAAAACGAAAACGGACCTAGCATAACCTAACCAAAATATTCGGTAAATAATCAATATATAACATGGTACCATGTTATTCTGGTTTAACAATTTTTTTTGCGGTGCCGTTAATAATATGCATACTTTTTACTGCATTGGCGTTAACAGACAAGTACCGAGGTTTTTTGCAATAAATGAAATTATATTGTAATTATAAATATTAAACGTATATATTATGTTACAGTCAACTGAACCGAGAAGCTTGAAAAAAGTAGATCCGAGTAAGTAAATAATTTTAGAAATGGCTTCAGTAGGAAATAAGTAATGAAAATATTTATATAATCAAAACTCTTTTTATTGGTAGGTCATACACCAAGCATTGCAACTGATCAAGACACTATATTGGTCGGTAAGTGTTTCATAACTAGCTGTTAGTCGCGGTTTTACTCCTCGACGATGGATTTCACTTACTGTGTATATTAATACTCTATGGAAGTCAAGTAATGTAGCATTCTGTAGTTTTTGAGTTTATTCGTTACAAACATTCAAAATACAAACTTCCTCTTAAAATTCAGTATAGATAATAAACTAGCTATTGCTTGCGACTTCGCTCACGTCCCGCGACACTCGGATCAAGTCAGAAATCCTCTATCATAACTTAAAACCTATACAAATCAATAAATTATTTATTTTATTGATTACACTGACACAACATTTTTCACAAATTAAAATATTTGCCCCCTGGAGCGGATTAGAGAGTGGCTAGAATAGCTGGGACAAAACCTAACAGTGATGTGAATATTCTGACTTCAGATTCGTATATAGCACTCCAAATTAAAATATTCGCTTTCTGCGACGGCTTAGATAATGTTGGGGTAGCTGGGGCAAAATCTGACTTAAGTTTCGTTTTTTAGGAAATCAAAAAACTTACCTATGGGTAGGTCAGGTTTCAGATACAGAACTCTTTTTTTTGTATACCAGTGTTAAGATTTTTTTTTTTCTACCGTTAAATATAAAATAATCACTTGAGATCATAAGCTAACACCACACGGAGTTTCAGTAAATTCCTCTAGTATAGTAGTTTTTCAATTTATTCGTTTCATTCATTTATGGTAATTTGCGAACAAAAAAAAACGAAGAAAACAGACATATTTGTCTGTGTTTTCTGTGACACACACTGATCAACGTGTGTGTGAACACACCACACATACAGCAAAATAACACAGGTATTTAGAAAAGTATTTAAGATAAGATTTCGTATCATATTATATGTATTAATAAATTTAATTATTATCATAATTAAATAATTTTTTTATTTTGCAGTGGAACGAAAAAGGAGATCTGATACGAGTAGACAAGGTAAGTTTAAAGAAAACATTTGACTAAGGTTATAATGAAAAAAAATAGTAACTCTCAAACTTCGCAATATCAGGCCCCAGTCCTCCTCGGGCCGCCTCCCCGCCCCCGCCTGTCATACCACCAGCACCACAAGGAATCACTTCTACAGAGAAGTTATCACTCGTCACCATAAGCAAGTTTAATATCCTCGAAAATACTGTTCAAGATCTGAAGGACCGTGTTTATGGGAGTATACCTAAGAATGAAGAAATTCTGGAGGAAGTTAGGTATGTTTGTTTAAAATTTCACTTCAAATCATTAATTAATCTGAGTATTTACGTAAGGATTCCATAGCGCTGCAATGAATTTGTTGACTGACATGAATTCTATGATTTATGAAAGTTATAAATTGTCCGCGGTGTTAGTATGAGAGTAAAGAGAAGTTAGATAAAACTAAATGGTTAATAATTTAAAAATTAAATTTCTTAAATGAAAAAAGACATTGCACAACGTAAGAAATAAGAGTATCGTTTTTTAGTTTGTTAATTTCAACTAAACTACGATTATTAAATTAATTATTATTTTACTTTCCTGCAACTATCCGATTTTAAAGATTTCTTGTTGCAATTGTTGCGGTGATTGCGTTAATAGTTTGTTCAACACTAACAGTGCGGTATAAAAAATAGAAAAAAAAAATGAGACTATTCTTTCTTTCCATGGTTCGCATATTTCTGGACTAATGTACAAAAATGTAGAACTTGACATTCATATTCGTTCCTTTCAGGTCCCAAACTAATCTCAAGGCTATCACTGATATGTGGACTTCTCTCAACGTGTCCTCTCGTCTGGAAGCGGCGGAGGCCGGCCTCGCCAAGCTGAGCTCACTCGTGCAGGACCTCATATCAGACACCGCGGGGATGCAGGAAGCAATAAAGAAGAGACCTTCTCCAGTGTAAGAATAAATAGAAACATGTTTATAAGAGTTTAATGAAAAGTAAATCATGATTATTATCCTTTTAAAAATAACTAAATTTATGCATAAACACGAAGTTATAAATTGTATGAAAAAAAATAAGTTTCCAGTGATTATTTAAATGCCAATTACACCTTTAAAAAAGACTTGCCATAATACAATAAATAGTAAGTTTCTTTCCTTGCAGACAATCTGTAGCCCCACCACCACCCCCACCACCCCCACCGCCACCTCCACCCCCTCCTCCAGCCCCAGCTCCAGCCCCTGCCCCTGCCCCTCAACCGCCAGCTCAAATAATAATAGAAAGTCCAAAGCTATCTCCAGATAAGTTGGCAAGCAAGGAGGAACTGTTGAAGATACAGACACATCTGGACCGTCTTCGTGGAGACCTAGACAATCTCGCTAACAACGTGTACACCGCGCTGGCCGACTTGCAAGCGGGACTAGGTTATATACTTGTTTTAAATGTTAAATTCTGATGTTTTAATAATATTTGAGTAATTTGAAATAACAATAATATTATAAAGATGCATTTTCGGACACAATTTTTTAAATACGTGTATGTATTTCTTTAGATCAAATTCCACCCCCCACCCCTCCTCCACCACCCCCTGCCCCAGTAGCAGCACTACCGCCACCCCCACCACCAGGTATGTGGCTATCTAATGATGTAATAGTTCCACAGTCTTGAATTGACAGTTAAATATTCTTAGCAATTATAAATGAAATCTTTAGCAATATTTAATATATACATGTATTTTAATCAGAGCGTCGTCCGTCCGAATTTCCTCGTCGTTCATTTTCGGCTATAACCGGCAGTCTGATGGAGAGAATAAACGAATTGGAGAAACGTATAAACGTGTGCTGCGAGAGTATTGGCAAAAACGATGGAGTCATTCAGGACCAGGTGGATTTAATGCACTGTTATAATTTTTATATTTTAATTATATTATTCTAAATAGTTATAGTATTTGGGACATAAAAAAATATATATTCAAAAATAATATTTCTATATATAAACCGATGCGGCATTTTATACTTAACCTAAAAAACCCACACTCATGACGAACCAGAATTTTCCCTGGAAGTTATGAGGGAAAAACTACAAATTAAAATATGAAAATTTTTGTTTTGTTGTTTTGTTTTGAAAAAAAAAATTACACTTTTCTAGTTATCTTTTTTGGTGTTAATATAATACATTTTTTTAGTTGAACTCGTTCCAAGACCAAATTGAATATCTTCTTAAACAAGTCGCAAGTTTAACAGAGGAACTGGCGTCAGGGAAGCTGTCTCCAGATCTAGTAAAGGATTTACAGGGTAATGGAGTCTTTTTTTATAAAGACAAGGCTTTACATCTCGTCTACCCGTTAACACGATTGCTGCAGAGCATACAAAACGAAAATTAAAATGTAACCAAATTTATACGCGAGTTCAATCCGTAAAAAAAATAGTTTAGAAAATCTAAGAAAATACTATATAATAATTTAGTTCTCTAATCTAATCCAAAAGATATATGCTGTTTGTTTAAAAATTTCCTTTTATTAATAGGTTGCCTATAACAGATCACTAAATATTTAAATAGTTTTATTTTTCTTTTTTGTTTTATCATCTGTTTTTTTAATATGTATTTTTGTGTGCAATAAAGTATACAAATAAATAAAAATAGATACAGAAGAACCGGCAAGAAACTTCATAGAAACTTTTAACTTATTTGAAAAATTACATATAAACATATTATTCACTATTTAAGTCAGAGTCATAATTGATATAGTTAAAAATTCAAATCTAGCATATTACTAAAAAAGACTAGAATATCTAACCATGAAACACATACTGTACTAAAAGAGCCAATAGATTTTAAATATCTTAATATAAATATATTTCGAAATAAGTACGTCATTAAACATTTAAGATTAAAATGTTATTGAGGTGAGCGAAACGAAGCTCTTTACTACCCAAATTTTCAACTCTTTGTTACTCGAGTACGTCCTTCAATTTACGAGATACACGCACAAAATTTTACACACATGCGCATAATGAGCAAAACTCGTTCTGGATTGAAAATCAGCCGAATCGTAATTGTAGTTTTCGAGATAATTGATAAAATGTGTCCTATAGAGTTAACATATAGAACGTTTTTGTTTCGCAAGCGCTGACTTATGCTTCTTTACGAAACTTATGCAATCATAATTTTTATCCATAAATAAATGCTCAACTGCGCTTGCATGGACTTAGTTATTGTTATCCCTATTTGTTGAACTTTGTTGCAGGATTGTTAAAACTTTTCCAAACTGTACAAGAGATGCAAGAACAGCTGAAACAGGTTCACCAGACTGCACTGGAACTCGCCGCTGAAAAAGAAGGACGGAACTATCACATGAATGTTAGACTTGAAACTAACGAACACTTTAACTTATTTGGTTTATTTATTATAATTATCTATTTAACTGAAACTTTTGCGTATGTTATATATTTTTTTATGTTATGTATTTTAATAATCTTAACAAAGTAATACTTTTTTATGATATGTACTTGTGGAATAGGTTATTTTAATTCTTAACCGACTCAAAAAAGAAGATTCTCTTTGCACTTGTATGTGTGTATATTAATTTATGTGTTCACCATTATCTCTAAAACTATTTTTCTGATTTTGATGATTCTTTTATCGCTGTAAAGTACATACTTCAAAGATGGCTTTAGTATATATTATACCAAGATCTAAGATATCCATGTTCATTCTCTAACAAACATGTTCATGCGCGACAAACTACTAAATCCGCAAGGTACTAAAAGTAAATATCGGGAGAATTTCTTCAGATTTCAGAGATTATCTGAAAAATACTTAGTCGATTTTGATGATTCTTTTGATAACAAGCCTACTTTAGATACTGTTCAAAATAAAAAAAATGTGCATTCAAAATAATATCACTACATTGATATCTAGGCTCTGCTAGAACAAATAGAACTACTGAAGACCATAAAGCTGGACCGCGAGGACATGGTGGAAGCGATGGCTGACAAAGCAGACTTGAGGATGTTGGCAAGAAAGGTGTCCCACGACCAGTTTGAGTTGGCCTGCGATGATCTGTCACGAGGACTGGAACATGCACTCGGGAAACTTAACTTACAGGTCCTTATTATACAATAAGAGATTTTTATTTTATATGTTAATTGCACATTACGGAATAACTTTTATTTTGTGAAACATATTATTTTAAAAGAATTGGCTTGTCTATATCCGAGCGATGCGATACTCCGAGTTCGTCGTCCATAGCTCGAAACTAGTCGGACTAATGATAATGGAGTAAACATAAACAGGATATAATGGATTACAAAAGTAGTATAAAAATATTCTAAAACAAGATAAAAAAACCTCTTAATTACTCAGTCTTAATTCGGCTTTATTTATTTAGAAAAAAACGCAGTATAATCTGACTAATAATTGTTTCTATATGTATATTCTATAAATAGGAAGCGATATGGCAACAAGCTTTGGATGATATTCAACGTGAAATAGAAATGAAACTAGATAAGATGGAGCTGTCTCCAGTGAAAGACTTCTTTAACTCAAAGCTCAGGCAACTTCAAGAAAATCTAAAACAAATGGCGTCTCTGCGAAGAGAGGTGGAGGCAGCTGGCACCAAGCGACGCTTATTGAGGTCAAATATTATTTGTTGACCTTATATATACTATATTATTATTAAAAATACTTACGACTAATGTTATGACCTGCAATTGTTTTTGTAATATGTAACAATAAAATAAATTCCTATAACTCAGTTTGTCCCTCATCTTACAGAGAGGTGAACTGCATCTCATGTGATGCGAATGCTGTAATGCCAATGGAGCCACCGTCCATGTTGCCCGCGAGCCGCCCGATGCCTGCCAACATGTCGATGAAACCATACCTCAGCTATGAACTGGGTCAGTGGAGTTCTTCAAAACTTTACGAAAGTATAGCAATATATACAATAACATTTTAAAAATTATAGACACAATACGCAAGTCGCAGGCGACTAACGTCCCTCAACGCAATATGCACGATTGGGAGAATATCGACAAACAAATGGGTCAACAGAAGCAACCTCAAAAGGCGAGGTAATAATAATAAAAATAATAATAAATATGCTTTATTACACACCATAAAAAAAAACAATATAAATATAGATGAAAAAAATGCAATAATACCAAACAGTCGGCCTTATCAACTAACAAGCGATCTCTGCCAGGAAATCTGTGCTTAAAGAACCTGATATGATAGAAGTAAAAGGGGTGTGTGATAAAATTGAGATATATTTTTGCAATACAATACATACATACCATACCATAAAATATAAAATTTTGTCTAAATCTTATATATTATATTAAATAATTATATCTATTTATTTTTCAATACTTAATTATGTCAGTATTTTTTTGTGTGCTCTTCACTTAAAAACTTATAATCATAGATTAGTAGAATGAAGTAGATTTTTGTCTCTCAGAACACCAATAAAAGTTCATATATTCTTCTTTGTCGTCCTCTGTTGACTAAGTAGTGCATAGGACGGTAGTTCTCTAATATAACTACTTCTTCTCTAATATTTTTTAAACATGTTTGTAGCGTTTCGAAGTCATGTCTTAATTAATGGCGTAAAA
Organism: Mechanitis mazaeus; assembly: GCA_959347395.1. NCBI lineage: Eukaryota > Metazoa > Arthropoda > Insecta > Lepidoptera > Nymphalidae > Mechanitis > Mechanitis mazaeus. The sequence goes on from OY365749.1 coordinate 11,210,262, forward strand.
TTATTTTTATTTTTATATCTCTTTTAGATACCATAAGCTTCTAATAATTGAATAAAGGAAAATGTATAAAAAATAATGCAATAAATATTATATGTAATATATATTGTATGTATTTGACGTCGACATACAAAATATTTTTTGAGCTCGGTCCCAATATAAAAAAATTTAATACTCTTGTTACTCTTTATTTACGGCTTATTCTAGTAGGCTAATTTTTCTGAACTTTTACTTCTACCATGTGTGAACTGCACACAATTTTTTTTAAGTTCTTTACCAGTGTTAGTAGTCTTTTGGACCAATTAAATTAATCTTCCCCCCAGGTCCGACACGGGCAAGCACCTCTGCAACCGCTACTGCGGCGGCTCCCACACCACCACGACGGCGGCGCAGCGCGTGGCGCGCTCGGGGCACTTCGTGAAGCAGTGGGGACCGGACGTCGTGCCACTGTCCTCGGGTCTGGCCGCCGGGGACGACGGCAGGGTGAGGACTTTGATTAATTTAGGAATAAATTATTGTGGGTGGAAATGTCCAAATATTTACTGTCTATTATAAAAACTGAAGAGATTTTTCTTCGTTTAACACTAATCTCTTCAATCTGACTGGATTTGAAAAAATCTTTTTGCATTAGCTTTTCAATGCAAGCAACATCCATAACAATATCAAACTGTCATAGTAAACTCATTAGAAGTTGTTAGTGCCTAGAAAAAAGATAGCAATGATGCTCTACTACAGACTTGGTTTCGATCTCGATTGTCCACAATGCAACGATCTTCTGTTGTATGTTCACTCGGAAAGAGTTGTGGAGAAAAGCTTGTTAATATTACATTTTGACTCGGAATTGTTTTCACTATCATTGAAATCTTACGTATATAGTAAAATAAATTTACGTAATTTTTATTATATAAAAGATGGTCTAAACTTTCCTATTATTAATGAAGCAGCCTCATTCAAATTTTTAGGTAAAAAAAATTAAAAATCCGAACGAAATCGCTAGACACAATAGCTTTGTAAATGATCTAATGAAGGTATCAACCAATTAGTTATATCAAAAAAGTTTGGGCATACGACGATTATCTAAAGTCGTGTCTGAACTAGCTTTTTATTTTGGTCAATATTAGATGTAAGTGTCATAAAACGTCTACATCTAAAGAAACATTAAATTTTATTTTGAGATGACATAGTTTATACTTTTGAGATGAAAGAGAGCTCCGGTGGTTTCTTTATCGTTGGAACTCTATAAAAATCTACAAGTTACCCAAAGATATCATCGTAAAATATCCCAAAAGATAAAATTTTACCAAAGCCCAAGACATTCAATTCCATAAACAATTGATGTAAGATGCTTTAATAAATATAATAGAACTAGGATTAAGTACGATAGTACATTGACTTAACAAAATCTTTTATTGGGCAAGATAAAACAACAATTATCAAGAGCACTTCATATTTATTTGTATTAATACAATTCTACTATTCCTTGGAAAACAAAAAAATATATATAAACAAGTTGTACGAGCTGGCCAGGAATAGGTTTATAGTTAATTTCTGACAGCAAAGTCTCTGTAACTTATTTAAAAAAATTGTTATTTCTAGAACTATATCAGTTCATTGTAGAACGTATTTCAAAGGCGGCAATTGTGGGTTTGTTGTACATTTGGTGAGGAGATTTAGGTAAAAATTACTATTTTTATTTATATAAGTAGATACACTTAAGAGCATACAATTGCTTATTGCTCTGTTATAATGTCAAAAACGGTCTGTCACTATATATGGATGTCATGTCTAAATATTTGAAAATGTCGAAATTTACAAAAGATAGAAATTTTGGTGCTTACTACGCGAGTTGTATTTAAAATTGTTCAAGATAATGTTTGTATCAAAAACATATACTTACACTAACGCCTACCTTTTTAATGGTTAATGAACTACGAAGTATTTACGATAAATATAACTGTGCCACGCGATTTCACTCGTATATAATATAACTCTTATACGAGAAAATTTCTTAGTATGGATGAAAAAAAAACAAATATTTTCACTTTTATAGGTCGTAAATAGTATACGTTTTCATCTTTCGAGTTTCAATTCGGCTTTATAAGCATCCAAGTTTAGGCTCCTACTATAGGCGTGGTGTCTAACGGTAAGTAGGATTAGGTACGCGAGTTACATTGCGGACAGCATCCACAGGCCGTGCATCCACGCGCACGTTTGGAAATTAACGTAATTGTATAATTTTATTTTACATTTTCTCTCATGTATCCAAGTTACTGTTAAAAGCAACAGTTATCTTCGAATAAAACTATTTTTTTACGGATTAAAATTCGTGTATAATGTAATGACGAGATGTAAGTGACAGACACTTACATCTCGTCTATCCGTGATCACGATTGCTGCAAAGAATTCGTAACGTCGGGTTAAAATAAAAAATGTAACCAAATTATACGCGAGTTTTAATCGGTAAAAAATAGTTTTATTTGAAATTATCTTCGTCTTGATCAAATAACTTTCTTTTTAAACGTGCCTATCCTGCAAGAATTTTTCAATTTCATCCGATAGTTTTGAAGATAGCGCGTCTTAACAAAATTTTCAGTTTTGTAATATTGCTATGACCGCATAGCGATACTACCGCGTCGTTTCATTTTTTTCTATATTTTTTACATTATTGTGGATTATTTATAAAAGTTACATATACCGCGGACTTTCTTCTTATGTTATATATATTCTTGAGCATTTTGTCAGCACCCGTGATTACGTACGCTCGTATTTTCTTGTCATACTTCACTAATTTGCTAATATTAGGAAAAATAGAGTAGTTTCGAATAATATTCTATATTTTTGGAAATATCTTACCACATATACTGTCTATATAGTACTCTATACAGTTTACATTGGAATTTTTTACTGGATATTCAATGTCAAAATATAGATCATAAGTAAATTCAAGTAATTTAAACTTAATGAATACTAAAGAATTTTAATTTTTAAGATAATTTTCCCAACTAATATTTGGACAACTTTTTTAACCAAATATATTTTCAATTTCAGATGTACAAAGACAGATTTTTTTTTTTTCAGATGTACAAAGTCAGTCCGTCAGAAGGAGCAAATGTTGGTCCTGGTAAGTAATATAAATTAGTAATTTGTTAAATATTTTTTATTAAATCGACAAAATTAGTCTCATTTATAATAACAAAAATAGGTGGAGCAGTAGAAACTACTTGTACACCGAAATATCCAAAGAGAGGTGAACCGCCGAAGTCCCCACAAAAACCAATTATTGTGGCCACGGTAATATACATTTATCTGTTTAGAACTTTATTAAATCAAATACTTCTTACTTTTTTCTTGATTATTTTTTCCTCAAGATGTCTGACAAAGATTGCTCTAAGATAGTGATGCGACTCGAATAAGATTCTGTGACTAGCCACTCGAGCAATTTTATCACCGCATTGGAATTATATTCGAGTTTTCGAGTCACTCGAGTAAAAATGTCACTAGTTGCATATTGTAATTACTTACATACTTAGTTATATACAATCAAATACCTAAGCGACAAAATTAACTCAAAGTGCAGAGTTGAATTGGAAACTCGAGTGCATAGTGACTCGAATATTTCTTTTTTAATCGAGTGCGAGTTTGACATACTGACTCGAGTCACTCGAGTAAAAACAGGGCTCGAGTCGCATCACTACTCTAAGCAATATAACCTTTTAATTCCACTTTCTTTTCTTTTTTTTTTCTTTTCATCTGTCTACTACGAACTGTTCATTATTTTCAGCCGGAGTGTCGCTGCTTAGAAGGAGGTATGAAATAATATTAATAGAAAAATTAATACGAAAATAAATAATCTGAGTAATTATAATCTTTTTACAGATCAAAAGACGAAGTGAAAAAATGTGTGCATGATATAAATAAGTTGATAAATTGTTTTTAAAAAATATTTTTTATTACAACATTATTATTTGCATTAAAAAAGTCTGAGCACTTGTTAAATGAACCTTTTACGGACAAATACCGTCCAATAAAGATGAAATATTTTCATAAAATCAATTTGACACTTATTTATAACATGTAAGGAATAAAAATTGTCTTCTTTTATCATATTTGTAAATATTTATAAATCAAATTTAAATAATAAAAAATACCAGTGTGTTTATTAATATTTTATTGGTAAAATCAATTACCACTGTATCTTACAAGTTCTGATACATGAGAACATTTCACGAGAAAATAACTCAAATGTCTTTTCCGTAAGAAAGGAAAATAAAGTATATTTATTTAACTTAAAACTATTTTAACTAAACTAATATTTACAACATGAAAAATCACAATATACTTCTGATTTTGATTAGAGTTCCGTAATGAGATTTAAATGCTATTTGCTGCCTATTGCCACAAATTTCGAAATAAACTTTGATTTATTAATATATTAATATATATCAGCTTTATATGTTAAACTAAATTCAGGCTTATAACTATAATATAGCCCACCGTTAAATTAATTAATTGTTTGAAAGAGAGAATTCTGTATTACTAAAGAAATGTTTTAACATTAGTCAATAAATCTAGGTAACAAACTCAAGACTGTAGACAATATAATAAACATAAACAGTTGAAATAAAAAAATTCGTACATGAAATTTAAATTTAACTATTGGCCAATAAATCCTGTCAAATGAGACTATTTATTAGTTAAGATTCTATTAAAACGAAGTAATTTAATAAAAATCGTACTGATATTTTCACACCAGAGCAACTTTCACCAGACTATTCCATCGCGAAACTGGAATCTCACTGCACTATGAAGAGTAACTGCTTTAGTGTCGTCCCTTTCTCGTTATGCGAGATTTAATGATATATGCTAGCGGTGTCTCCCTCTCGCGCTGTAGTGTGTGGCTCCCTCGCGGCTGTAGCGTCTCTCCTTGCGTTCCCGGGACCCACGGGATCGTTCACGGCGCTCGCGATCACGGGATTTATCTTTGTCGCGATTTTCGTGGCTTCTGTAAAATTTAATTTATACATTGAACAGGCATGTAATATTAGTGATGCGACTCGAGAACTGTTTTTATCGAATGACTCGAGTCAGTTTGTCAAACTCGTACTCGATTAAAAAAAATACTCAAGTCACTATGCATTCAAGTTACCGAATCAACTCGGCATTTCGAGTTGATTTTGTGGCTTAGGTATTTGATTGTAAGTAAATATAAGTATATAAGTAATTGCAATATACAACTCGAGTGACTCGAAAACTCGAATATAATTCGAGTGAGGTAGTAAATTGACTGTAAAGTGACTCGATTCACAGTCTTATTCGAGTTGCAACACTATGTTATATCCGACATTGTTCGGCGTTAATATATTAATGTGATTAAATCACATTTTATATAAAAAACCTATCATTTACCTTTTGACTAAAAAATCGGGCGCAAGTAAATTAAAATGTTCACAATTATGATATACTATTTCGTTTTCTTTAAATCCCTCTTTAAACCACCGACGATGATCGGAAATTATTTTTGCCGTTGGATTTATTAATTGCATATCCTTTTCTCTTTGACACCATGTACTGTTATCCTGTATGTACATTGCAATCACCTGGTCTCCCCCGCGGAGCGACTGTCGCGTGACTTGCGCCTGGCGGGCGCGGGGGCGGCTGCGGGGGCGGGGGCGGGGCGGCGCGGGGAGCGCGAGCGAGACGTGCGGCCGCGGGGGGAGCCCGCCTGAGACTCACGCTCGCTGTTTAGGTTGAAGTCATCGAATCTATAATATTTCAGTTAGTTTATTAATGCGTTACGTCACACATTTGACTCTATATTGATATCTTTGCGTCAAAATATTGTCAATTCTTGGAAATTTATAAAGATATGACATATGTAATTGGTAAGCTATATCTTTACAAACAAATATGCTCTTTTGTACTCCATTCTAGCTCAAAGTAATAAAGCTGTCCTTGATGAACATCTTAAAAAGTTTATAAATAAAAAATTTATTGTTTCCAGATCCAGAAGTAGATCTAAAACTTAATATGGTTTGAAATATTTAAATAATTAAGTTACCTGTTTTTAGGTGCTTGTGTAGAACTGTGACTAGAACTAGAACTTGAAGACGAGCTTGAAGACGATGAGGAACTTCTTGATCTAATAAAAAAAATATTTTTATTCTCAGGGACTAATATTTGGAATTTGTTAAATAATAGTAGTATTTTACCTTCTTTTACTCTTAGCTTCAGATTTACCATTTTTCTCTACTGCATCTAAGCTATCATCCTTGGAGTTCTCATCTTCTTTTTGATTGTCATTATCTGTGCACAGAAACTATTTATTAAAACCTCCTTTTAATGCTTATATATTATACAAGTATATATGTTGTATAAGTATTTATATGAAAGAACCATGGCTAACCCATTTTAGAAGAGTTGCCCTGTTCCTCATCGCTTCCCCAAAGATCATACTTAGAGAGGTCAGCTTCATCCCCGGACTCTTCTTCTTCATCACCTCCCTCTCCATCCTCTTGAGATGCTGATGGCTTCTGGAACAAGGGAGCGGGTCTTATTGATAATAAACGTATCGTAAATAATAAACTACAATCCTATTAAATTATAAACTAATTGAAGTACAACTATATACAAGTATTCTCAGAATTATTTTCTTTATGTATAAAATTTAGTATCTTTTTAAATAGTGTAAAAACTTCAGAACGAGTTTTAATGCAAAATTGAACTTTTTATAAAAAAATAAAAGTTGTGTAAAAATATTTACTTGAACAAAGAAAAGATGTTATTTATCAAATTTAAAAGCATACAAACCTTCTTTCTTCGTCTCACTCGTTTCCCTTCTGGATTATTTTTAGTTTTTTCTTGTTGTTTGACAGTGAGTTTTAATCGGTTTAGTAATATTGGTTTGGGAAGAGCAAAACTTTTAAAGTTACCTATCACAGGAGCGTTTTCATTTAAATTGGTTTGCGGCTTTTTCATTTCATCCTTTTTTAGATTTAAGCTTAATTTATTTGCTACATTAGTGGGCAATATGACTGGACCAGGATCAAAGATATCACTTAAAAAAGGAGTATCTCCTGTGTTACCGTCAAGTTTTTCCAATTCTCTTTCTATGCTTTCGTCTTGATTTGATTCCTTCTCCCACTCTTCATCATTTGTTAAATTTATCGTTTCTACAGTTTCTTTTTGATTTGAAAAAGTTTCATTCTCTTGACTATTGTCTTCTTGGTTGATAGTGTTCTTTGTCAATTGATGTAAGTTCTGAAGGGCAAGCAATAGTGTGCTGGTGTTTATACCAGATAGTAAATTTGAGAGATCTAATTCAGCATTGCTTTGCTTTTGTGGAATACCTGTAGTTTGTCCTGGACTTTGCATAGGTAGTGAAGCTGGTGGAATGTTTACTTTTGGGGAGGGGCTAGGAGTAATACTTTTTTGTGAAAATTGCTGTTCAATTTTTTGTGAAATGTTAGGGAGATCATTATGATGATTAGCTTTGATTGTGATTGATTCTAAAACATGCACCTTTTTTGAAGGACTTATGACTTTTGATGTTTTATTAATTTTATTTTTTGATTCTGATGACATACACATTATTTCGTCAGATAATGCCATAGGTATAGGTTCTGGTATTTCAGAAAAATTTACATGTTTTATAGGAATATAGCCTTGATTAGAAACTTGTGACAGAGTTTCAGTTAAATCAGTTTGCTCCTCTATATTTGGTTTACTGTTTTGGAGAGACACTAATTTATTACATTGCTTTTCTTGATTTTCACTGAAATTTTGCAGTAATCCAAATAGCATGTCACGTTTATCTTGAAAAATATCAGTTTTCATTGCCTGAGCGGACTTAATAGGTTTTGAATTATCTGCACTAGTGGCATATAACATATTTGTCATTGGACTTTGAGCTCTTGTAGACCCTTGATTCTGCGGACATGGACTGGATTTTTGTGGTAGAGGTATATCAAGAGGATCAGAATTTTTGTAAAGTGCATCATCATCTTCATCCCATTCCGTCTCATATGTTTTCCGCAGACATTCAAACTTTTCTAAATCCTTAGGCCTTTCAAGACTATCTTGAGTTTGTTCGTTGCTATTAAATATGTCCATTATACTCCTATTTTTGTTAACTGAATTCGACTGCACTACATCAAAAATACGGGACGTATTTTCAGGTGATTTTATTTCACTTAATGTGGGTTCTAAGGGCTTATCAAATGGCAAGTATTGATCGACTGAAACACAACTTTCAAATTCATCCTTTGTAAAATCCTCAACTTTATTAAGCATAGCTGGGGGTGGTTCTGAAATAAACGGTTGAACGTTGGTTTCTGGAAAATAATGATTAACTGTATGTGATACGACTTGTTGCTTTTGTGGTATTTTTATTGCTATTGGTTGCTGTTTAGGGTAGGTATTGCTATTTCCCTTGGCCCAAAATCCCTTTTTCTTTACATTATTTTTAAAATCCTGGTAGTTTTTCTTTGCTGTTGCTGCTAACCTAGTAGGAACATATTCACTTGAATATGCATCTGTATCAATTGAATTATTATCTTGCACTTTTTGAGTGACATTCATGTTATGGAAATTGGAAGTATATATATTACCAGTTGCTAATGGTGACTGTTCCAGTGGTTTAACAGTACTGTACCCTTGGAAGGAGTTAGCATCATTAATATATTTAGCTGGTGTAGTTGGAGTGGAATGTTTTTTTGGTTTACGTCTAAGTTTTTTCATATCTCCAAATACTCTTGACCTAAAATCTACTTCGTCACTGTTGTATGACACTGATTCCGAGTCTGAATTTTGAACTGACTGTCGAGTTGGTTTTAAATTTTTCTTTTTAAGTAAATTTTTATCTGCTGGCTCTATGTCAGAGTCTGGGTAGTTGGAATCTTGAGTGTCACAAGAACTAGATCTAGTTCTAGGGTGTGTTAATTCTGAATGACTTCTGCCTTGAGATCCTCTGCCATCTAATGTACTAACTGAACCACCAGTTATTCTTTTCTCGTTATCCACCCCAGGGAGCATTAAAGTTTCCACACTGATACTTTTCTGTCGTAGAGGAAAAGTTGTTTGGCTAACCTCAGAATGATCTAGACCATTATCCTCACTGTCAGATATTATAGCAATTTCATCTGGGTTGGGCAACTTTTGAGCAACCTTCTTTCTAGCATTTACTTTAGGAGTTGGAGGTTTTTCAACATCTTTTTTTGGTATTTCTAAATGTGAATCAACTAAACATCCTGTATATAGCAATCTCTGCCTCCAAGCAAATATTGTTTTAAAATCTGGAGCTGGTTTATCATACAATGATTCAAATCTATCAGTGCTTATTTTGCAGTTATTGTATGCAATAGCAAATGCAGCAGCTCTGACTCTCTCTTCTACTGTATATGTCACCTCAAAGTCTTCAGCCGGTGTAGATCCAGTGAACTTGTAGACGACATCATTATTTGTTGAAGATACTCTGTTCTCCATCACTGGGTGGTATGGTTTAGTACTTGGCGAATCATTCTTACCCTTCTTGGAACCTGTCTCATAACCTGAAGACCCAGTTTGGTCCTTATCACCTATACTAGAGAACCTCTTGCGCTGGACACCATTTGCTCTGTTATATGGAGGAGTGGAATGATCTTGTTTGTAGTTGATTTGATTTCTTCTATAAGCTAATTTATTTATTCGGGGGAGTTCACATACTGAACCATCACTAACACTACCATTAACTTTGTCGGAGTCTTTTTTATTTTGCAAATTCACATTTTGAGCTGGTACAGGCATAAAAGGCCCCATTTTTGTGTCCTTCTGCAGCATTGTAGGTGGCAACTTTTTGTTTTCAGGACCTTCAGTGATGCCAACCTGAAGGCAGGAAAAATTATCTCCACTTTAGTAATGATGTGCTTCAAAATTTATTTCACTTAGTAGTTACAACATATATCATCTTCTTAGCTTCAAATCCTTTATCTGCCATATTTTAACATAGACCAACATTTAACCAGTTCTTTTTTTAACACTGTATGAATAAACAATGATTCTTATCGTATACGAATGAACAATAAATTTATAAACATACCTTTTCATCACCTGCTTTCCGTTTGCGCTTCCTTCTACCAAACTCATCAAACTCGTCAGAAGATGATGATTCTCGTCTCCGGTACTCTACGACACCTCGCTCATTGTAGCCCCCACCGTAACCCGTTCGAGCTTCGACCTAAAATATTAATAAACAATATCTCTGAAACATTTCAATTGTTAAACCAAAATAAATCAATGTGTAATTTGAAAAAAATCCGCACCTCTCCGAACTTAGGAGCATTACAAACATTGCAAGTCTGACGCCGGGCCCAATTTACATTCGCGCATTTATTACACTGCCAGTCGTCAGCATTAAATAGACCGCGTGATTTTTCTGCTGCCGACTTTCCTATTTCTGTCCCTAATTTTTTAGTGGAAGGTTTGCCGCCATTCGGTTTCTCTTTATTGCAGCGATAGCAAGTTAACCGTCTAGCGAAATTTATATTTCCGCAATTGGCATCACTACATATCCAATCTCCGTCGTTCATTTTGTTTCAAGAAAGAATTAAATATCCGTCTAAGTGAAAAACATTATCACTTTATCAAAATAAATAATCATTTACGTCTGTCAACAACATTACCGAGTTAAACATCTCAACATGTGAATAAAAAAGCAAATCTGACAGAAATTACTACTTTCAAAGAAAACCAAGCTCACTTATTCAGAAAAGTAATCAAGATCAAGCTTCATGCCAGCCATGACATGACGCAGAAATTCAGCTTCCTTTTATCAATTCATAGACAATAATAGAATCACTTCCGTCTATGTTCAGAATATTTTATGAGTTAAATATCGCAAGTTAAATATTGCGAAAATCTCTAGAACAAAAATTGAAAAGGAAAAAAAAACTTATTATTTGTTGCCTTTTTTATTAATTATTTTGAATCATAGTGAATTTTGGTAAAGATTTAATACATAATTATTTAACTTTTATAATACGTCTATTTAAAATTTTAGTAAACCTACCATTGTTAATATGTTTGAAAATAATTTTTTTTTTTTAATTAATAAGAAGTTAATATCTAAGCAATTCACAGAACATAATTTAATCAATTAGTACATTTACAATTTAGACAATTAATATTCTAATACCGGAACAACGGACGTGATTTTTGCATCCATTATTGGAACCTGCTGGGACCTTCGTTCGAGTAAATTTTAATTAAAGTTATTTAAAAGTTTTATTTCAAGTAAGTACTTCAGTGTTGTTTTTGCAAGAAAAAACGGGTCATTTAACTTGATATTCGTAACTTTTCTCAATTATAGTGGTATTTTCAAAAACAAAAATTATAGGGCCAGGTATAAGTAAGGATTTTAACTTTATTATGCCAGTCAAATCCGATTTTGTATATAAATGTTAAAGATTTCTAAATGTAGGAATCGTTCTCGTCAAGCCACTTTACAGAGCGGGTCTGAAGCAGGCAATTGGTAATCGGGTAGTGGGTCTGCGATATAAGAATAAAAAATAATATCGACTTTCCTTAAATTATTTTTTTAATTCTGCAAAATTCTTAAGATTCTTTTTTATTTTATATTTAAAAAGATAGGTTGATGAAAGAATACTTACAATTTAGAGCTTTTTTAAGAATTCTTTTTTCACTAAGTTTAAATTCCTTTCCTCTACCCGTAATATTTAATATTTGACAAATTGACAATTAGTAAATTGTGACTTCGTGTTCAGTGTTTATGTTTATGTTTGCAGTTTTATTAATTAGTGTTATTCAGCGGTAAAAGGATTATTAAAGATAATAGCCATGGCTGAAAACGTTAAAATTGATCTTTCTGGAGAAATAAATGCAACAGCCGAGAAAAAAGGATTCCAAAAGTATGTCAATGATGTGGAGTTGTAAGTTTTATTGCAATAATCTGACGCTGTATCGTGATCACAGAAGGCTTTTTAACTTATCCAACGAAGATTTCATCTTTTTATTTGGTTAAAAACATGTACCACTGTATAAAATACATTACGTACCGTGACTTACATATATTGTAAAACAATTAGTTTTTTTTACAATTATGTATCGTAAACATATAATAAACCTCATCACAATTACTAATAACATTTATATTGTATTATGTTGTAAATTGTCATTCACCTATGTTTCACTTTCATAGCAAATCATCATGATGTAGAATTTTGCTTACAAATTGGCACTACAAATGTGTAGTATAAAACATAAAATGTAAAAAATACACATTTAAAGTAAGTTATGTTTCCCAGATTGCTGCAACATATCCGTAATGGTGCAGGGCCAGCTTTGGTGATGGGGGTGTTATCCACACGTAGACCTTGGACACAATTTGTTGCTACTGAAAATTTTAAGGTTTATTGCAAATATTTTTTTTTATTAACAAGATATTTATATTTTTTAAATTGAATTAATATTTTTTCATTTTCTATATGAATTAATTATTTTTAGGCACCAGCTTCCCTACCAAGATTATCTCGCAGGTTCTATAGAAATGTTGAATACTTTCAAGCCAATTACCTAATTGTGTTTTTGGGACTATTTGCATATTGTTTGTAGGTATTAGGTGTTTTTAAAATTCATATCAAAATGTTCAGTTACAGTTTATGTTAATTATAATCTCATTTCTTCTTAAAAATTTTTTTCAGAATTACTTCACCATTATTATTAATAGCTATGGTAGCTTCTTTCTTTGGCTACCGAAAATTAACTTCTGGGCCAAACACATGGAAGGTAATTAATATGTATATGTACATATAATATAAATTCCAGTTTGTATATTCATATTCTGTCTAGAGAATGGTCCTTAAACTTGTACTTTGAACATTTTCTCAAAGGGTTATGACTAAAAATTTGTTTTTAATCAAAGTCCAATTCCATTTCCAACTACACTATTAACAATCATAAAGTGTTCAATACCCATATTTAAGACCTATGGAGGAATTATACCCTAAAATACACATTAAATTACTTTTATGATGTTATTGTAAAACACAAGTAGTTCATTTTTTTAAACTACCTGACAAATATTAATGAAGTTATTTTTATTTTCAGCCAAGAGTAAGTATTATTAATACTTGCCACGTTTCCCATTTTTAGACTCTGACTATTTAAGTTCCTTCTGTGATGTTCTCTCTTATATAAACCTGTCCTGTAACTAATAATTGTGTATATAGATTGGTGGTTGGGAACTGAGTAAAACTCAGCAGTATATGGTGGCAGCTGCAGCATCCATGGCTCTCTGCTGGCTGGCTGGGGCAGGGGCAGTCTTGTTTTGGGTGCTAGGTAAAGTTTTTTTCATAAAGTTATGCTACAGACTTAATAAGTAAATAAAATAGAACTTCAATTTGATAAAAATATATTATTATTAAGCTGTCATACAATGTCTCAAAAATAATTTTCACTTTGTTATTTTCATCTCTGATTATAGGAGCTACAGTAACGGTGGTAGCTCTGCACGCCAGCTTCTTTGATGCAGAAGCCTTGCCACCAGCCAATGATCCTGAACAGTTTCCTATGATAGAGCAAGTGTGACAGCAATTACCGCTATTTCTCCCACGGTTCCAATCACAACTAAACAAAGACATATAATAATGTTGAAATTAAAGCTAATAGATAATCTTCAATTTAAAAAGACTTATTTATTAAATATTTTAGTACTAATTAATGTTTTTTATTATTATAAAAATTAATTTTTCTTATGAAAAACATTGATTAATTTTTTGTTGGAATGTTGTTGATCTTACAATAATAAATGTAGAGTATAAAACATTTTTGTTTAGCAAATGTCATATTTAAATATACAATGTTTAAAATTTAAATGTCCAATCTTAGTTGATTAAACATTATAATTATTTTTTTATTTAAATTATTATTGCAGTGTTCTTTTGATTTGCTTGAATTTATCGCTTTTGAATAGGGTATTTGAATTTATTTTCTTCAAATTTTATGAAAAGGCTCGCTTTTCAGACTGTTTAATGTAATATATAAGTACTGTAAATACAAAAACTTCTCGATAGTGATTTACCTGTAGCTTATAGAATGTGGTTTGATTTTAATTATTATTAAAAAGCACAATTAAGTTTTAAAATAGTAGATTATTAAGAATTGATATCCAAAGATTTGTACTTGTGTTGATATTAATGCTTTTGTTTAATGTAGTATTCATAATAAATAATAACAGTTTAAGACTTTAATTTTTTGCACTATTTTTTTTTAACAAAATTTAAGACAATAAAATGCAACTCAACTGACTTCTAAGTATTTTCTGATATTATAAGGGTATAATAGAAAATAGAGTTTTTATTTGGTTATTTTCTGTAAATACAGTTGTCAATAAAATAAATAGACATTAAAATCATGTTATTTAATATTACATGTAACTTACAACAGTCTATATAAAATAAAAGCAACTTTGTTATAAAATTCATCATAATAACTGTATCAAAGATGAAGACTAATGCAATCCATATTCTTTGTCAAAACTTCATAAGTATAAACTGTTTTACCACATAAGAATAAAATCACGACAATAATAGTTGAGAATAACACATAATCATATAAATTATTACATTGCAAATGTCTCAGTTCTATTGCTCCCAGGGGGCAAATATACATCTGAAGTCCACCAGTCAGTTCTTTTTACATAAATAAATATTCTCTCTTTATTATTTTTTTAATATTGCATAACATTTAATTTACATAGCATATGTTACTATATTCATCCATATAAAATTCTATCTATTTTTCAGCTAGTAAATATCAGTTCATTAACAATCAACACTTTTTGAAAAATATGGCATGTAATCTTAACTCTTATAGTAGATTTTAAATAATTCATTTAATAAACTTTCTTAAAATAAATACACTAACATTTCGTTAATTGCACTAATACAATTGTCACAAAGAAAACCCTCCGATATCAGAAACAAACAATAGAATTTATATATTGTAAAAATTATACATCTATTTATGAAGTCATAGGACATATTTAAATATCCCCTGGAAGACAAATATGTTTACAAAACACTGACTTATAATTCATTCAGTCAAGTCTGCTAAAAATAATTCAGACTTCAAATATATGTAACATTTGCCAATAAATAGATATGTCTGGCAAGCATATTACATCCCATTTACTACTTTACATCCCATTGCTAGTCTACGTTACTTGTCATTAATAATATCTTTTGTTTTTATGCTTCTGATATTTATTATAGTAATATAGTAGACTGTAGCTAGCAACATTAAAAATTAGAGGCATATACACTTTTAAAATCACAAGGTGACTCCATTGTTAATTCTAGTCAGTTCCATATCCGCTACAAGTAGGATCTCATCCCATTTGTGTGAAGGAGTGTGCGGTGGGGTCGTTACACCCAACTTCTCAGTACTTGTATTTGGAGTTGCAAATTCTAATTTTCTTTTTGATTTCCCGGCAAACACATGACATGGTGTCATTTGTTGAGTGTTTATTATTGAGAGAGGTGTAATGGGTGATGGTGTGTACACAACCTTTTCTGTTTTCTTCATTTTAAATGGACCAACATACTTAAACACAGGCTTCTTTAGTATCAGATTACCGGAAACTTTTTCTATGAGACCAATTGAAATAAAGACATTGGCAATATCATACAGTCTTCTTACTTTAGACTTATGTTGTCGGTCTTGCTGTTCAGGAGACAGCACTGATTTGCTCTTGGTTGATGTGTCAATAAGTACACTCACAGCCATTTCTAAATTAATAAGGGTATTCTGAAAATAAAAATACATTACACACATACAGATAGTGACAACACAAATAAATTTATAACAATATTTAGAATAGTAAATAAACAGCTCTTATTAAATAATATTAAGATCATTGCAATAAAAATATACTCACAGGAGGTTCTACTAGAAAAAGCATCAAAAATCTTTGGGCTAAGACACCCAGTGTTTTATGCTTAGGTGCAGGAGGTTTGGGGGCTCTTCCTCTCAAAGCTTCAGACAACTTTAAATTTTCTCCCTGCCTTTTTAACATCTTCAGGAAAGAATTCAACCTTGCACCACCATGCCACAAATACGTGTTTTTTCTCTTATGTACTGCACATTGCATGGCTTCTAAAATATTAATTATATCATACATCCTTCTCTTTTCAACTCCTAACCGGGCCGCGGTGCTGTCCAACTGTATTTCCACTGCGTTATTACCATGGAGAGGATATAAATTGAGGAATCTGAAAAATATTACACCATCATGTTCAACTCTTTTCGATGAAATAAAAAGATTTTATGATATTAAGGATTTAATGCTATCTTTTAAGGTGTCTTTATTACTTACTTATCGCATAATATTTGTAGAGACTTTTCTTTGCGATGCACCGTGCTCGGTGGCGGCGTGGGATACTGCAATGCAACATTTGTCAACAATTTGAGATTGGCAGTCGGTGAAACGTAACTCGTTGAATTCGTAACTTCGGTTAAGGCGTAGCGCTTGGGAGTAGAGGTAATGTTATCATCTTCATACATTGTGCGAGAACATTATGCAAAAACCGTACACAACAACTAATATTCGCGTACTTTTTGACAGCTTAAAGATCCAGTTGGCCCTAAGATTCTATTTCATTAATGGAATTTCACCGAAACCTATTTAAGGTTTGCCTAAAATTCTTATAGGATTTTTAACTATTTAATTTCGTACATATTACATTGCATTTTTAACCTTTACAATAAACAACTTTGACAGATGAAATCAAATGCGCGCGAGCTATGGTGCTGAAAATAAAAAAATGTTTAGTTTCTGCATTCAATAAAAAAAAAATCCAAGTGCAATATAAAATTATTAAATTTAAAACATGTTTTTGCAGTCATAAGAAAAAAATCTAAATATAAGAAAAAGAAAAAGTTACTCCCTAAATTGCAATTATAGAGTATAATAATGAAACTTGCTTGCCTATATAATTGTGTAAACTTTGACAACTGTCAATAAAATATGAAACTTTGAAGAAACGTCGTATCTATAAAGTTAAAACTTAAATAGAAGACATAAAGCATTGAACTGCGTTACAAATATATTAATTAACTAAATTGCTGTAATGATCAGTATATTATTGCTTCTTTTGTTATTTAGTTTCACGAGTTCTCAGAATATTGCAACATTCAATAACGGTACAGGTAAGCCATCAATAAATACTCCTTTCTTTTCTTAAATTACTTTCTTAAAATTATATTTGTTATAATTTAACAGAAAATATTTTATGTCGTCACTGTGGTAAAGAGACCTCGACATCTGACACCATTATTGCTAAACCGTCGCCAGCTTCGCTCTACGCCTTTAATGATACATTATTCAATAGAGATGATGTGTTAGTGCAAGTGTTGCTTAAAGATTTAATATTCCGATATCCAATTATAACTTCAAGCCATTCTTCTTGTATTGCAAAAGGAGAGGTAAGGTTTCCGTATTCAATTATTTTCCACTAAAATTAATGGTTTATGTAGAATCGGAAATTAAAATAAACATTTAGCTTCCTATAACTCTGTACATAAGTCAGTTATTGTCATTAATAGCTCGAGTATTTGTTACAAATTTAAATTAAATTAATTTTAATAATATGTGGTACGGGAATTGGATTTGTTTTTATCCTATCATATTACTGTATTAGAATTTAAAATAACATTTGAATTCCAGTGGGAAGATGATTTATGGTTTTCAGACCATTCTTGGAAACCTTGTTACTGTGAGTGTGGCACCCTGGTAGGATGGGTATTTCACAGTGAAATTGACTCTATAGGGGATCCTATAACATTCTATGGTCTTATTCTTACAAACCTTATCGGTGAAAATTGTAATTATCAGTTTTTTTCGTGGGATTATCATTGTGTTTGTCTTTAAATTGCTAAATATTGTACACTATATCTTTTATCTTTGCCAGCATTTTGATAAGTTTAGATAAATATTGATGTTATCATCTATTTTGAAATTATGTTGTGAATTTGGTATTCTCATGTAATTTTAAGGTAATATTAAAAAAAAAAATTGCTTTATGATTGGTTAAAAAGTTCTAATATTAAATCACAGGTGTGATATCACTGAGATATTTTTACAGGTGAAATAAGAAATAATCAGAGGCTTGGTAGTTTCAGACATTCTATACGAGACATATACCAATACAAACACATCACTTCAGATTACTTATTAAACATAATTATTATTTTATGTATTGTAATTTGTTATGTCGTAAAATATAAATATCTTAAATCTCTGTTTATGGTTTGGGGTTATATTTATAATCAGATACACAAATGTTTGCCATAGTGTTGCAGTGATAAATTAATGACCCAATTAATTCTCTAAAAAATCAGTTACAATCACTAATGTTCAATTATAAAACATGCAAAAGGTTTTTTTAAACTTTTCTGCTATAAATGTATGAAAAAGTTCTAGATTTTGTTGGATTCTAATGCATGTAATTTACAGTTACAGATTCACTCTTGATATTCCCAGAGAGTGTATTGTAGTAATGGATCCCGAGGAGTTATCAGCAGAAGAGAGCGAGTTTTTAGCTAAGTGTGAAGAACAGTTCAAGGATCGATTCACTGAGAAAGATGAAGAATTTATGAAAGTTTTTAATAGAGTCCCTTCTACACCTCCAATTGTGGAAAATTGGTGGTCCTCCAACAACTTTGGTCGAAGAAATGACCGTCGACATAACAACAGGTTCCAGCCTCACAATCGCTATGGGAATAGAGACAACAGAGATGGGCAAGGGAGAGGGGATTACAGCAGATACGGTAGGGGGGATTACAACAGACAAGGAAGAAGTTACGACAACAGGGGTTACAATGATTACCACAGCAACGACGGCTCCCAACGATCCAGATATTCTAATTATTAAAAAGTTAGAGTATGTAATTTAAACGTCAAATAAACATATTGAAATAAAAAACAATTCTTCTTCAAAAGAATATATTCTCAGTTATTATGGCTTGATTTACATTTTAACAACTTAGAAATTACATAATAAATCACCAGAACTCAATACAGCTACAGCAGCAATTGAAGAGTACAAATAGTAACATAATAAATAAATATTAAACATCTCACTGCTACTTAACAAGTCATTAGTGATTATATATCTTTTAACATTATGCCAATAAACATTTTTTAAATTAATCACTACTCGATGGTAAACAATAACAATCTTTTAAGTTGCGGTGACAGTGCAATGATAGGTGGCGCCACATGCTGGACATTTGGTTTCTAGTTTGAAAATCAATAGGAAAATTAGCGAAGCTTTCAATTCACAAAAATATATCTCAATAATCTCGTATAACAATAAAATCGTGTATCTACATATTATGAGGATAATTTAAACACCTATAAGTTTAATATGATGACAATCTATCTACTGCTTCCGTCTAGCAACTAAAAGGTAATACATCGGTTAATAGAACAAGATAGGTTATATATTCCATACCAGTTCTACCATAATGCAAAAACAGACCTTTTTAATACCTCCCAAAAGTCCACACCTGAATAATCTTAGTTTAGTGATGCTACAGTGACATCCGAATAATATTGCACAGTTATGTATTAATTATTATTATAAGAAAATTGAATACTGCACTCGATAAGTGGTTGCTATGTGCTTACATCAGTCGCGATGTACTATAATCAATGAATAACATACGACCAGATAATATCTGAGTAACATGTCTAATGATACATTTACTAAGCACAATGTTTACACTCATCAAGCTCTAAGACAACTATTTAATGTTTCTAATTTATATATCACCTACTCATCTGTACTGAAGCGTTACACATTAACAAACAAAAATATATTTATTATAATTTCAAATATTTTTTTTCTAATATACATTCTCACTAACGAGTATAGTGACTAAAAGCGAAAATAAAAATTTAAATTAATTTTGGTCAACCAAAAGTTACACACTAGTCAATATAACGCTTCAACATTACAATAAAATGCTTTCATAATAATCAAATCACAGTGAAATAAAACATAAAATATGCCCACTAACTTAAATTTACGACTAAAACATACAGACGCGACAACAAAACATTCTACTACACAACTAAACAAACATAATATTATTCATACTGATGGGAGTCACAAATCTAGATAATAATATTATATGAGTAATCTTAGGCCACTAAGGTCCAGCGAGACGCATTCAGCGCGCTAGAGTCCGCCAGAGGTCCAGTGGCGCCCAGACTCGTGACGAGTTAAATCAAATTCTATGAAAAAAATCGTCGTTTGCATCAATAACTGGGCAACACTAATAGACGGTCGCGCAATAATCGACTTTAAATATAAACCTCTACGTAACGTTATACAATGACAGTTAAATCATTACAAATGTTTTTTTTTTAATTTTTAAATTTTCTTAACAATGCATTAATTGAATTGACACGTATTCGTCCCCGGAGCGCCGGAGCTACACACGAAAGACAATTGACTAGGTTGAGCGCCTCGCTGGCGGCGGGCGCCCGGACGCCTCTACTCGGAGAATGAAAACATTGGTCGGGTTTCAGTACGTTTGACTAGAGAAGCGCGGACTACGTCTCGGGCGCCGGATGCGAGTACAAAATTTCGGTACAGTCAAAACCGACATGTAAAAGTGTCAAATCGTAGCAAATTTCATAAGACAGTAAAGCCAAGGGGCGCTCAGATGAAGGTCCAGCACTCGCAGATCTTGACCACGAAGTCATCGCGCGTGCTGAGCGGCTCGTTGCCGTACGTGCTGCAGCGCTGCGTGCGCCCCAGGTACAGGTCGCCGTCCAGCCATACACCGAACTTGCCGCTGCAGAAAGCGCACGAGGGGTTACACACTTGCACTTTAAAAAACTATTTTTCAAAGTAAGCAAATAGAACAGTATGTTACTTTATTGCTACTACTACTACATTACGAATATTTAATTAAAATTATTAATATTTCAAAAGAATTCGATTTAGTTGCAATTAGATCACAATTATCCCGCTAGATGGCGTTGACAGAAAGTAAAGAAAAGATGTACTTACTCTCCGGCACCGATGGATATGTTATCGTTGCTTCCTCGTATAAAGTACATGTTGTCTCCGGTCCAGCCCCAGTACTTGAATTTTGTTTTGAGTGGCACAACTTGATCTATAATAAAATAAACATACAAAGGATATTAATATTTTTAAAGTATATCCAGTACCTAATTCATAAAACTAAATGTTATATGTAAATTATAGTTTCGATCCAATATTAAAGCTAACGATCTCAATTTAATTTATAATAAAGTTTTACAATTAAAAAAATTCAATGACAATTCGTTTCTGAGGTTATATATTTCAATATAGGAACTTAGATAAAATTTGTTGATTACAATCTCGGATTGTGGATCGAATAATTGATATACTATATTTGGATGTTTTTAAATCAGATCCAAAGGTAACCTACCATCCTTGAGGTCCTTGTCGTCAGCGGGCTCTCCCTGCGACTGTCGGCACTCCGCCCGCTGGAACGAGAACAGAAGCGACTCGCCCGTGCCGTAGAAGTGCTCGGACGGGCGAAACGCGCACGAGGTCAACGCCCCGAACACCTGACGGACGGACAAGGTACTTTTATATTACTTGGTACACGGTACTTGGAAGTTTTAGTTAACTAAATAAAATATAAATATAATTATCCAGTTGTGCTCAAGTTATTACCATTGGAATACTATCGCGGCGTGAACTGCAATTCACGCCGCGATTTCGCCATGCTCAGAGCTCATGAATAAGTACCCCAAATGTGTTCGAAACTAGTTAGGCAAATTCCGATAATAATAACGTGAGTACAGCCGAATAATTATATTTAATAGAACTGTTGTTTTATTGTCCTTTTAAGTCAATCTTTTTATATATACATAGTAAAAAAAAACTCTATTTTTATTATGATGTCAGACATATATTTTCAAAACATTCCAAACAACCTCTTTAAATTTTATTAATATGATTAAAAGTGTTTTATGGTCATAAGAACTAATATTAATATAAAAAAAGACTATAAGTTAGATAATTTATAAACAAAATATTTTAAAAGGTCAAGGTTAGAGCCTGTTTCTTATTATATTATATATTATATTATTATATGCATACGAAAGTTTATTATACATTAAGTCTAGTTTTTATGCCTACCTCAAGAACAACAGGTTTATATAATATACAATTATAATTCCAGACGTCTAGATTAAATTATTGAACGTATAGATGAGGTTTAGACATTATTATATTTTGCTTTAATATATTATATAATATATTCAGTATCAAATAAGCACGTATGATAAATATATATGGCGGGAACATACAAATATTACCGCCATGCTCAGGGAATAAGGATCCCGAATGGTTTCGAAACTAGTAGGTCAAATGGCGATAGTATTAACGTATACAGCCGGATAATTATATATAATACAAAAAGTTATTTAATTTTCTCACTCAATTTATTATATTGTAAATTTGTTTATGTAAACCTAATCATATTTTAGGATAAAAATATTGGAGAGTTTCATACATTTTCAACATTTTTAGTCAATAAGAAATACACCATGTTAGGATACGTCATAGTACGACTGAACGTCGTAGTGTGCGTGTACTCACATTGTTGTCTGTGTCCTGTATCACGAGCAGCACAGGGCTGTCGACGCGTTGCATCTTGCGGTACATGGAGGCCAGCGAGAAGCCGTGCTGGCTGGTGCTGAATGTGAGCTGCCACATGTAGCCCTGCGCGCGGGCTGGCAACACGCTGCATAGCTTCTCACTAGAAACATTTATACATTATTATAATATTTAAATTCTAACAACAATATTAATTATAGGGGACAGATAAATGGACAGATTTGGGGTGTCTCGCCGGGGCGTCACGGTGTGTGCTAACGCGATCCCGTGACGTCCCATTACGGCGCAGAGGGCAACCGTTGGTTTTTTAGTGGGTAGCCTTAAAAATAGCAGCATTCTCTATGCTGCCGGGTAGTCCCACATCACCCCCCGGCCGTCACCACCATGGGCCGACGGGGTACCCGTAACGGGTTTTTCCAACGGAAAAAAAAAAAAAAAAAAAAGGGGACAGCTAAATGAAAAATAATGTATATAGATAACATTGTACTTGTACAAAAAACAATGATATATAATGGCTATATTTTTTGCTTGTACAACCGACTTATTTAATGTAATAGATTTCTATTACGTATATATTTATATAAATATCTTACCGACGTTATAAATTATATATAATTAGTTAATGGCCATACTTTGCAAACATATTTCTAGGTTTTTATCTTATTAGTGATATTGCATTTATCACATACAACCAAGACATTGCTATATGCTTAATATATATGTTCTTGTTTATCTTTTAATTTCCTCTAACAGTAATAAGTATCATAATATATTTATAAAAAAAAAGGTTGTGTATTATAATTAAAAAATACTCCGTTAGTTGTATACGGGTGTTTGTCTGCAAGCATGAATGGTATGTAAGTAATTTTATGTTTTGCAGTTGTATAACAAACACACACACATACATGCACATACATACAATACACAAGTACCTTTTTTAGAGTACATTCATTTTTAAATAACTTGAACTTAATGTCACAGTAATTACTTATTATTCAATAATTACCATACGTAACTTATTGCACAGTTGACAGACAGACAGAATTAAGCAAGATTTTTACTTGGACATATTATTGTTTAGTATTATTTTATTAAACAGTATCTTGTCTCTTGTACTTTGTACTACTACTGCCCTTTTTGCTACTCTTGACTTTGTACTACTACTGCCCTTTTTGCTACTCTTGTACTTTGTACTACTACTGCCCTTTTTGCTACTCTTGTACTTTGTACTACTACTGCCCTTTTTGCTACTCTTGTACTTTGTACTACTACTGCCCTCTTTATTACTCTTGTACTTTTTAATAAAATGATTGATAATGAAAAATTTCTAAAATAGGAACTGCAGTATAACTTAATATGTATTAAGGCATATACTGTTTCATCGCTAGAGATACTTGCACAACATTGCGTACTGTGGTTCTGATATTTAATATCTCGTCTCATAACTTTACAAGTCTAGAATAAACGTAATGAATTACTTATTAGTGTTAATTGGTATGGTATTTTAAATAAATGGAGAATGAAAGATAAATAGATACGAGCAGGTTCGAACCTGGTACCTTCGGGAAACCATTCCGTTGCTCTATCGTTTGATTTTATCGATGATTTTTTTTTATTACTAGCTCATCTTTATTAAGCAACTATTTCGAAGGTTTCTATGACTCGTCTTTAAATGACGTAGAATTATGAGCGTAATGTGGTGTAATATAGGAATATACACATATATATATATATATACATTTAGATGGTGTAATATAGAGATAGGTAAAAGATAGTAACTTGGGTCAACTCCTCGACCGATTTTAAGATTTTTCTTGTGGTCGTAATTAACAACTTCTACAAACAAAAATAAATTGGGAAGCCAATTAGAAAACCAGATAGTATTTTTTCTGAAAAAAAGAGATCTACTGTCTTATTTAAATATTAAAAAATAAACAAAATTTCTATTAATTTTATACTGTGAAATTGCATATGAAATTAGGGAGAATACTAAGTTTGAAATATAAATATACGAGTTTGATTATCCTTACCGATGCTCCATGGTGAATATCTCAGAGGTGCCGATGAGGTCGGGCGGAGAGAACTCCATGTCCAGTGACGCGCCCGACGAGTACAGCGCGCGGCGCAGCTCATCGCTCATCGACAACACCTACACAATATTATATTAAACTTTATAATGACTGTACCACTGTTGCACACTGTACCACTGGTTACCAACACCACTGGGCCCAGTGATTATTAATGATCAACTAAAGACACAACGGGTGCAGGTCTCGTTTCATAACCGGTGGTCGAATGTACTTTCTCGAAATGAACCAGTTTAAAAAAATATTTCAGCCAACCAAAGCTATTACAGTTAATATAAAGGTTAAATTTATATGTATAAGTAAAATATCCGTTGATTTCTTTAACTGCAATTATAAAATATTTTAGCTTTTTTTAATTAATATTTTTTTAAACTGTTTGTACATTAACACTTCGATCTAGAAGCACATATGTGCCATGCTTATGAAACTGTGTTAATATAGGATCTGGTTGTATTACTATAAATATAACATTGTGTAGAAAATGAAAATAATGATCCATTGGTCTAAAACATTAATGATATGATGCATTCCCGATCTACAGTTCACATTCAACACACTGTGAATAGAGCAGCTAATAGACGCGAACATGAAACAAAACCTAAGATATACATATATATACACATATATATATATACACATATATATATTTTAAAATCAATGTCCAAAACATACAGCTACTTGTCCATGCCTATTATGTCTCGGTAAATACTAGCAAAATAAAATATATAGTTGAAGTGAAATAAAAAGCTGTTATATCATTTATTACACTGTTGTTCATATAATTATAATCTATACATATATTCTCACCTCTGATATACAATGCAGGGTGCTTCGACGACGAATAGAACTAACAGAGGTCCTTTTAACCACATTCCTTTTTTTCTTAGTACGCATATTTTTGAGAAAACTTTTCACCGTTTTTCTCAACATTTTTCATAAATTTAAGATAATATATTACTAACAGAATATAAATTATTTTTTATTATAATATCATGTTTCTATTTACTATTTATATGTCTAGATGGTCAAACAAACTGACTATTTTGTTTAGTATCATTGCTTTTATAACTTTTTACCTCCATCAGTAGATAATGTTCGGATTACTTTTATTGGTAATAAGCTAATAATTAATAATTTTATTCGGGCGTACTGAGTGCTTTGTTCATTTTGGTTACGTGATTGTATGATATTGATAAGGGTGGTTCAATACATATACAAATATAAATAAATTATGATTAATTTAACAAACTTAAACCATATCATAAAAATATAGCTTTTTTTGATTTTTACTATAAAACTCACTCATCTTATAAGTTATTAGTTAATAACTAATCTTGTATAAAATTCCAGGTAAAACCACATGAAAACTCGATGCAATATATTTTTTTTTATAATGATAATATTTTATAAACATAGTAAAATTTATCTTTCTTTATATAATCAAATACTTATACGTATCAACTAAATATATGATCCAACGAGTATGAAAAAGAATATTTTTTAGTAATTTGTAATAAATATATTTATGTACACGCAAACAAAGAAGTATATTACATTATTTACTTACCTAGAATCCTTGACTGTGTATGTATAGGTATTATGAAGTTTTTTATAAAATGTTATTATAATGTTATTCTGTTATAAGTACTCATAGTCTTCAAAGTTATTCAATAGCCATGGAGTCTATTCGTGACGTAAATAGACAAGCGTCATATTCTTTGCGCAGCTGGTTTTGGAACATCCATGGAGAAGAAATATCAAGAAACACCATAGATATAATATATTGGTACAAAACCAGTATTAGCCCATTTGTTTGAATTTGTTATTTACCAAACAACCTTTGGTTGATAATATTTAAAGAATTTAAGGAGACAGTAATATACTATATCTCCTATAACAGGGGCCGTGAACCAATGGCACGCGGGCCACAAGTGGTACGTTGGTAAGTTTTGACGGCATACAAAAACAACATAATTAGAAAACATTGATTATATAAATATTAAATAAATATAATAATAAAAATATTTAGAGAAGAATTGTTTATATTTGTTTATATACGTATAATTTCACCACGCAAAATTTTCGAATGAAATTTTATTGTGGCACGTTAAAAATCTAATATTTTTTTACGTTGTGTCAAGTTAAAAAAGATTTGCCATCCCTGATATAGGCATTACTATGTATGTAGTCATCTCGAATATTTCAAGCTTGATGCGCAGACCTTGAGTAGTATTTGTAAGCGACGGCTAAATTACTCGAATCCTTTAATAAATAATGCAAATTAAGAATTTAGATTAAAAAGTACAAACAAAAAACATCTAATTAACATTATTAATGAAGTTAAATACTTTTTTTTTATTTCGTGAATTGTCAAATAACATTCATATAAATTTTGTTTTATAAAATATGTAAATATATAATACGATTTACATAAAACATTTTTACATAATGTAGTATTGCAATCGTCCACTCTCATATACATATAGTGTGATTATATACAAATTTATATAATTTATTAATATATTATAACTCGGTTGTACAAAAATGGCATAATCAGCGGACTTGATGCTAATTTCGATGCTTGGACAAACAAAAAAATGTTATAATACTGATTGATGGTTTATCAAGATGGTTCAGACGCTGTATCTAATAACAAAAATATGACTAATAAGATAAAATTACTTCTGATATGATCAAATCAATTTAATTACCATTTATTTTACTCATTTGTGATATTATTTCCTTGAGTAATTAAAAATCAACTGTTTTTTTAATAGATAATACGCAAAACAATTAATTACTCAATAAAAGTAATCAATAGTAAATTTGTATTTTTTTTAAAATAACAAATGATATTTTGTAGTGCAACATTCTCTTAATTAAAAATCGATAACCTTCTGTAGTGAATTATAAATATAATGTTTTATAAAACATAGTATATTTATAATATATTCTTACTACAATATTTTTTTTCTGTGTTTATTTTTATAGAAATAAACAAGAGATAATTAATAATTTTTGCGTCATACGTCATATTTACATAAGTAAAATATATTTTTTGATTATTTTTGAACATTTATTGCTATGCCAGATTTACAAAAATGTTAATAAATATAGAATGAAAAGTTTAAAACTATCCTAAGGGTCATGGGTTTGAATCCTGCTCGTATCGATAATTTATTTATATATTTATTTAAAATTTTTGTCCATGTTTCGTATATTAAAATTCAAAGCGTTACCTCTTCGCTGTCAAAATTGCTCTCTGGTGACGTATGTCCTAGCCGCACCATTTCTATACATTTCATAGTTTGCATCTGTGCAGAGTGTTCTCTATCAAGCTATACGTCCATATGTTACAAAGACACGAAAACAAACACGCACATCCAAATTTAGAAGCAGCTCCGAGCTGTGACGTGACGTGGATCCAACTTGCACTGAACACTCCAAGTCTACACTACATTCAACTGATTACAAACAACTCTTGTTTATGTCACGTTGCAGTTCAAACGAATGAATACACGAATATTGTTATTACAGTCGATGTAATTAACGAATCGTTAGGTCGCAACGGAATACACGACCACAGCGAACTCGAGCGCCTGCTGAACTAGCTAGAGAGACTAAAGAATCGCGGTTAACCACGCTAAGCGGCGAGCTACAAAGCACGCCAACAAACGGTACAATTACTAATTAGGAATTAAGTTGATTGAATAATTATATTTTGATCGGTTTTGATCTTCTTGACTTGGACGTTTAAAACTGATCGGTCACGTGATCAATATCAATATCAAAAGAATTAATGTTTTTAAACGGGAAAAAAGAAATGGCGGTGACATTGAGACGTAGCCCGCGCCGCTTCACCGCTCACAGACCATTCAAACAACGTGTAGGTCCCCTCGCTCACGTGTCAATACTTAATATTAATAATATTTAACAATACTATTTGTTTGTAAACACCTCTGACCATATTAACCTCTGATATCTTATCTTTATATCAACAAACGCATTACGTCTAACATTTAAATAAATATGACAAAAAACTTTTTTCATATTTCGATAATATATAT
Source organism: Mechanitis mazaeus (assembly GCA_959347395.1). Classification (NCBI taxonomy): domain Eukaryota; kingdom Metazoa; phylum Arthropoda; class Insecta; order Lepidoptera; family Nymphalidae; genus Mechanitis; species Mechanitis mazaeus. The sequence continues at coordinate 11,239,092 of OY365749.1, forward strand.
AATAAAATAATGGAACTTTGTGTAAATATGATTACAAAAATCTACATTTGATTTTCGTAGGCGTCATAATATTTATAAAGTATTTGAAACATCTCAAAACCAGCCATTAGTGACAAACATTTAAAAATAAGAATGTCACAATTAAATAATTATACCAGCTATTTTAACTAAGGGTCCGCTCCCAACTCTACTCGTTCACTTAATATAATATTTAATTTACTATAATCTTTATTTAATTTTAAGCAAAAAAACCGAAGGAAAATGAAATAAATAATATTAAAACACTCAATTAGTTACTGGTCAAAAGTGTTTCGTTACTAATGGTTCTCTTAGACGAATTATGTTAGGATGTCGAAAATTGGCAGAGTTGTCGAGGACAGTGACTTATAGGTCCTGAAAGGTGACATTTGTGATTGACCCTCTGTTTTAGTGGGTAGCCTTAAAAATGGTAGCGTCCTCTATGCTGCCGGGTAGTCCCACATAACCCCCCGGCCATCACCTTCTTGGCCGACGGGGTATCCGTAACGGATTTTTCCAACGAAAAAAAAAAAAAAAAAGTCCCATATAGTCCCATGTGGAACGTTTTGAAATCGCACGGGTGAGTTCTTATTAGGCTTAAGATTATAGCCATTATTTACTCTGCTAATTTTACAAATATACAAAACTCATTCAGCAACAATGCTTCGCTCAGCTTCACAAAAAAGTATTTTTGGCTTCGAATAGATTTACAAAGATTTACTATTAAGATAATATAATTAATATAATTATTATCTTAAAAATTTAAGCCTAACAGCGGAGATTTTCTATAAAAGATACCGTGATTTATTTTACAAAATCAATTATATAACATAAATTTAATTTAGCGTGATTTTATCACCGTATAGGATTAATATATCTACCAGATATTGTTATTATTTAAAAAAATATATAAACATGTGTGCTAAGCTATGTTAAATTTTAAATAAATATAATGTAAAATATATTGATACGAGCATGATTCGAACCCACTATCTACGGGAAACGCACCCGTCGCTCTACCAATTGAGCTACCGTGTCGCTGCCAACTTTGAAGAATTTATTACAATATGTTAAGGCGTATAGCTTTCGTTGCTTATAACTTTCGAAACATGTTAATAATGAGGATAAAAGTACAAAGCCCTTGAAAGGATATTGTCGTTTGTAACAATACTTATTTTAAAAATACATTAAAACACATGAACAGATACTATTCACTTAAATATTCAAGAGTTTTACTAAAAAATATTTAAAATATTCTGTCTCCATGCTGTAAACAACTTGTATCCGGTTTAGAGATTTTCAGAAACTATGTATATTGTATATAATTATAGTATTTGGGAAGTAAAAAAAAAAATTCTTCAAAAAATATTTCTATATGGCAATCGATGCGGAATTTTATAATGAATCTAAAAAACCAACACTCGTGACGAGCCAAATTTTTCCTGGATGTTATAAAGGAAAAACCACAAATAATCTTAAATAACACTAACATTTTGCAATACTAATAAGTAATAGCGTTAAATTAAAATTTCGTCAAGTTATTTTGGAGTTAGGGAAGTTCTAACTAAAAACATGTTATCAAGCCCTGTAATTAATGATTATAGTCAGTTTAGATAACACCTAAAATATATATAAAAGATTGACTCATTTTATACATTTAAAAAACAATTATCCGATTATTATTTACTGAACAATGATTGAATTTAATTCGTCATAAAGGTTTTGTTGGATGTATGAGATGAGGTGGTACAAACTTAAACAATTAGGTGTATTTGTTTTTTGCTTTGTTTTTGATTGTGAATTTTTACTTAAGCATAACTAGGATTGTTATACATTGTACAGTACATAAAATGGCTGACGATGAATTTGTAAGTAAATACTTTTATTTTTTTGTTTATCATATAAGTAATGTCCTTTCAATAAAACTATTTTTCGGATATAACTCGCGTTTATTATTACATTTTTATATTTAACCCGACGTTTCGGATGCTTTGCAGCAAAGGTGTTCGCGGTAAGACGAGATGATGGTGTCTGTACATTTTTATATTTAACCCGACGTTTCGGATGCTTTGCAGCAAACGTGTTCGCGGTAAGACGAGATGATGGTGTCTGTACATTTTTATATTTAACCCGACGTTTCGGATGCTTTGCAGCAAACGTGTTCGCGGTAAGACGAGATGATGGTGTCTGTACATTTTTATATTTAACCCGACGTTTCGGATGCTTTGCAGCAAACGTGTTCGCGGTAAGACGAGATGATGGTGTCTGTACATTTTTATATTTAACCCGACGTTTCGGATGCTTTGCAGCAAACGTGTTCGCGGTAAGACGAGATGATGGTGTCTGTACATTTTTATATTTAACCCGACGTTTCGGATGCTTTGCAGCAAACGTGTTCGCGGTAAGACGAGATGATGGTGTCTGTACATTTTTATATTTAACCCGACGTTTCGGATGCTTTGCAGCAAACGTGTTCGCGGTAAGACGAGATGATGGTGTCACGCGAGTTATATCCGAAAAATAGTTTTATTGAAATGTGTAATACTCGTGTAAATCTTAGAAAACATTAAGTAATGTCCTTGTTGATAATAAAGTTCTTTAAACCTAAACCTTAATCTAAAATATATCCAGACCTCTGTACAGTTCAATGTTGGTAATTAATTGTAATTAACATAACTACCGTTATTGAAACTTCTATTGTCTAGCTTCAGGTAAACCAACAAATGAATCCGTTGAAATAAAAACTGTTAAATCGTAATATCTCATGGTGTTGCATCACAATTACTTTATCTTACCAGCTTACCACCGTCTCTTAAAGTGATATTACAACAATCTTACTTTTCTTTAAATACCAGAACTTGTGATTCACTGTTATTTAAAATTTAAACTAGTTATTCGATTTGTTTCTAAAAAATGTGTTCAAAAAGTTAAATTATTGTATAGTATATTCTTAGATTTTCACGAGTACACATTTGAAATAAAACTATTTTTTACGTATTAAAACTGGCCTATAATTTGGTTACAATTGCCTCTCGTCTACCCGTGAACACGATTGCTGCAAAACATTCGAAACATCGGGTTAAAATAAAAATGTAACCAAATTAAATGCGAGTTTTAATCCGTAAAAAATAATTTTATTTTAAATTATTGTAGTATTGAAATAAAACTTTTGAAAATTATTATATGTATGTATATATTTAAATACTTAATATAAGTGTTATTGTCTAAAGCTTAAAAAGATTTATTTTTTATAATGTTGAAATCACACACAGCAACATACCATTTTAAAAACTCTAAAAACATTATATAAGATATTTAATTAAAATAATAATTTCACTTTCCTTTCATTCAGAGGCAAAATTATTAATAATATTAAAATATCTTATGTAAATATGTTACCCATCTCAAATATACATATCAAGATATATGTACAAATAATATTATTAACTTGTCGTAGCCCTGTTTTTCTAGACGTGGTAGGACGCAACAGGTTTCACTTGATCCCGTTGAAAAGACATTACCAATTAACCCGAGTATAAGAACATGACTTCTATGAACACATTAACTTGTGTATGGAGTCGGATTACCTTGACAATTTTTTATCGTGTATGTGTGTGTGTTTGCGTGTTTGTTTGCGTGTGAGTGTGTTTGCTTTTTTGTGCGTGCTTTTGTGTGTGAATGAGTATTTGTATATGTGTGTGTGTGTGTGTGTGTGTGTGTGTGTGAGTGTGTGTGAGTGTATGTGTGTGCATGTGCGTGCGTGTGTTCGCGTGTGCGTGTGTGCATTTAGTTTTCAGTTAATTAATTTATAAGGTATCATCGTCTTCAATGTTTCTGTTTTTTTTTTTATTGACTTGTATTTTGATGTTTTGACAAATAACATAGAAAGTGTCTAACCAGTATCTTACTCTTAAAACTTTTATAACATGAAAAAGTTTTGTTACAATGTTACAATTATCTTACTTTTGAAGATCTTTTAATAAAGAGGGCAATAAACTATAACAAGAATATAACCTCAAATTTGCCTCAAAAAAAATATTATTTTATAGTTGTTTTTGTACAAAATGAGAAAGTATGATTGTTGTAATATTACTTTAAGAGATGGTGATCAAGTTGCTGGATAATATTGAAGTATGGTGTAATTCACTAGAGAAACGTATTACACAAATGAATAAAATATATATTTTCCGTAAATTTGTAATTATTATTTATATTAATAAAGTAATAAACATTATCTATTTTGATGTCATAATAAAAACGAAAAAATTCCTAAACAAAGTCAACGGAAACTTTTATAAAACAAAACCAAGGTTTTTTCTATTTCATATTGATCTCTAATGACTTTAGTTGTTAAATGGTTAAATATTATTTAGTGTTTTTTTTAATAATTAGATTATTTTACACTAGCTGTTACTCGTGGTTCTACACGCGGATTTTACTAAGATACTATTATATTGTCTTTTTCACGCACCAGTATTTCATGAACAGAATTTTTCAAATCCATCTGGTAGTTTCAAAAGATTAACGTCTTTAAACAAACAAACTTTTCTACCTTATAATATGACTATTAAAGAAAAATCAACTCACAGTATTTTTCTTATCGATTATATAAAATAATATAATATTTCAAAATCATGTTTCATTATGACAAAAATTGTTTTTGTGTCCGGTTTTACGTAGGTATGTCAGCTTATAATTAATTATATCACGGATAATAAATGATAATAGATCATCATTTTGACATGTATTACAATCATTTTGTCAGCTAACCAATTATCCTGTCCTGATTAGTGAAGAGTTCAAGAGGAGATCAGGGACAGATGGTACCAAATACAAAAAATATAACAATAATATTGGCTACTTGATCCAACTATTCGTTGAGCGAAGCTTTGAGAGACTTTTCTGCATCCTTCGTGCCACAATCCATCAAAAACGGTATTTCCCAAAATTTACCAATTTTTACAATCACAGAAAAAATATCCCATAGACTTCAATGGGAAAAATTTTTCGAATGAAAATTTAGCATTACAATTCGGCATGCGCATTCTTTTTTTTTAGATTTTTTTTCTTTTTTTCTACCTTGAAAAATAGTTGAGGACACAATGCGTCGACATTTTATAAATGAAACTTCGGTGCTGTTTGCACTTCGCTTCTATCAATATGCTAAAACATAGCGAGATTTTGTGAGCGCAGCGAGCCAAAATTGAGGTCTAGTCGCCCTCCAACCACATAATAATATAATTTATGTATTAATGATTATGATGTAATAAATCAAATTAGTAATTATCTCCATTACTAATGTCTTTATTTAAATAATTTATATTTCTTAAATATTTAGTTTACATTCAATTTCACAATTAATTTTAAGAGTTAATTAAAATAACGCCCTTGGATTTAAATTTAATTACAATATAACAAAAATCAATAGCACTGATTGAAATATTGAATATTTTAAAACTAGCTGATACTCGCGGTTTTATCCCGCGGACGAACGATTTAACCAAGAACAGTATTGTAAGACTCTAAAGTAGGGATGGCCAACCTTTTTAGATGATAATTTTTTTAATACGTAACGTGCCACAATAAAATTTTATTCAAAATATTAGTGGTGAGACTACCTATACGTAAGTATAATTAAATAAAGAAATACAAGCAATTCTTCTTAAATATTCGAAAAACTCAGTTTTTCCTTCCGATCTGTCTGTCTGTATGTGAGTCTGTGTGTCTGTCGAATTTTATTTTTCGAATTTTGAAAAACTAAAGATATATTTGGAATCAGCATCTAAATGTAAGATTCACTTTTCAAAATTATGTTGATTGTCCAACGGGAAGGTGGTCAGATCGGCCGCCGAAGTTACCAAAAAATGGAAAAAAATTTTCGAATTTTTAAATTTTTTAAAATTTAAAAATTAATTAATTAATTAAATTATTTTAATTTATTTATTTTTTTCTTTTTTTTTGTTAATTAATTTGCGAGTTATAATTTGCCGATTAGGAGTTTTTCATAGCGGCAAGCTCGATTGCCGCGTGTCAGCTGTTTTTTTATTAATCAATGTTTCACAAAAAGCTAAAAAATAATTTAGTTTTTGTGCGTGCCATCAAAACTTTCAAAGGTGCCAGTTGTGGCACGCATGCCATTGGTTTGCCATATCTCTATAGCGTTCATGGACCTGCCTATTATAATCACATTTTATTTTAAACAATCCCGGAGTTTCGACGATTAGTGCGTTTAAACAAACAAACTCTTTGTCTACATAATATAAGTATATATATTTGGAAGTATCATAAATATATCTCAGTTGGAGTCCTATTAAATGTGTCACATATCTTCCGCTCTATATCGGATATCCTAGTATTGTATTGATAGATTGATTGATTGTGTTGATTGCAACCTTACACGTTCATCTTATTATTATTTTGTCTATAAACGTCTCTGGTCCGCCTTGATTATTAATATCAAATATATGCCCTTTTATTACATAGATAGATTTGTTATATACAGGATACAAATAAACAAAGTACAATTTCAACGTGGATATATGGAACTTGCATCGAATATTCTTGGAATAATAACTAGGAGCGTGACCAGACCTTAATGTGTTAGCCTATTGAGCGAATCGAGGTGCAAACGGAACCGAAGTTCTATTTACAAAACGTATTCTGTCATCTATTTTTTTTTTCAAGCTAAATTTTCGCGCAAAAATTTTTACCATTGTAGTTTATGGAATTTTCGTTTTTCCATGATTATTCTTTAACGACATCAAATATTCAAAAGATTTTCTATCAGTGTGCAAAATTTGGAAATTTTCGGATACACCGTTTTTGATTGATGCTTTCATAAAATAAATAATCTCTCGTAGAGAGCTTCCTTCTCTCAACGAGTTCAAAATATTAATAAAGAAATATTATTATGTAAATAACGTTATGTACTTAAGAATACAATATATTATTTACCTATTGTTATGAAATCCTTTCTGTCCTGATCTCTGCTCGGTTAATAATGTTGGTTCTTACTTATAATGTCAGACAGTAAACTAGTCTGACAACTTCACAGAAATATAAAATGAACGAGATTATACGTAAAGAGGTTGAATAACTGAGAATTAAATACATATATTAAAAAAACTTCATTCGACATCGAATGTTGCAGGTAAATCTTTGCCCTTAAGCCGACACTTTTTTTTTCATGAAATCTATTTTTTTTAACGTTGAAAATTATAAAAAATGAAAGGTCTTAATTCGTCTTCCCAATTTTCAATACCAAACTATAGATGCTCTTTACGAATGTGATACCTCCATTTTTTTGTTAGCATCTGAATTTATATCTGTATTCAAAAATTTAATTTAGTTTTCTAATAATTTCCTAGAGAATTTGTGTTCAATAAAAAATATTCCATGTAGTAGTCCAGTTTTTTTTATATTTTTTCGTATTTATTTTGACAAAACCCGCACAGTACCTACGTGCCTCCTTTCGGGGTGATCGATTTATAAACAGACAAACATCCACTCATCTATATTTTAGAATTAATAATAATTATACGATAATTTATATTATTAGTTTTTGAAACAAGTAAAAGTATTTCTTCGACAATAAGATACTATTTGAATATTAATAACTAGATTATTATTGAATTAAAAATTTACAAATAAAAAAACAATGACCAGCTTGACCGACTAGTAAGTTAGTCGGCCAAAGTATAGTCGGTCAGTAGGCCATAGTCATAGTCAGTCCATCTCTAATAAATTAATATAAATTATATCTCGTCTCATCTTACCTTCGATAGGTTAAATGATGTATTAAATGAGTTAATAATGAAGCCTTTTTGGTTGCATGTTGCGTCGTGTCACTAACACGCCATGCGGGACGACCTTATATTAACAAAACATCTACGTACATGTCACGCTTACAATAATCAACTATATAATCTATTTGTTTTTACTTTGGTATTTCAATGGCATACATGAATATTTTTTGTTTAAGAATTTTATCATCAAAATAAATAGAAAAATTTTCATCACACAAAATATCAAGTTTATATAAAGTTATATGGACACTCCATTTTCAGTATTGGAGATGACGAAAATTGGATTATAAAATATTTATTTATGAAATAAAACTATTTTTACGGATTAAAACTCGCGTATAATTTGGTTACATTTTGATTTTAACCCGACGTTTCGAATACTTTGCAGTAATCGTGTTCACGGGTAGACGAGATGTAAGTGTCATAATCCGTAAAAATAGTTTTATTTCAAATCTGTACTCGTCAAAGTATAAGAAAATTTATATATATATATATGTGTATCCAAATTCATGTTAGGATCATACTGACTTTAAAGTTCGACGAAGGAAGTAGCCAGGATAGACAAGGAGATTTTTTCAATGGGTCAAAGTCCCTAAAATCGTGGTTTCGTAGGGATAAATGTAGGTTCAGTTTAATTCTTCTCATTTCCAAATTTCCGAATTCCGATTAAAACTCAAATTTGGTAAACACATGTTCAAGGTTCTAAAAGAGCTTCTGTAGTTTGGTTTTGAAAATGGGCAAGATGAATTGAGGTCTTCTATTTTTTTTTTTCAAAAGCCTAAAATTTTTGAATACAGATATAAATTCAGATGCTCTAAACTAAAATAATTTCTATTAAGACTCGTTTAATAAACATGGCAAAATCATTTGATTTATTATATTAAGCCTTAAATTAGGCGTTACTAAAGAGAGCTGAATAGTCAGCGCTTTTTGTTGACTAATCGGTGACTAGTGATTACAAAACAGGACTAGTCGGTCCATTTCTATAATTTACAGATTAATTATTAAATATAATCTCTTAATATGTGTTAGATAAATTTTGGCTAGTTTAAGAAGATTATTGATATATAAGTGATGATGTAAATATACCATGGTGGTATAACAAAATTATTATCTGTAAACGTAACCGAGAAACAACATGTTATATGAGCAGAGTCACAAGCCATTGTTAGGTGATTCCTGCTATTGTGTTATTACCAATAGTCAAGTACAATCATAGCAGCGATACGAAAAAAAATATGTACTCAGAATGTACTTAAAGTTCTATTCTATATATTTATAGTATTTGGGAGAAAAAAAATATCTTCAAACATATCATATCAATCGATGCGAAATGTTATATTGTACAAAACTTTCCTTAGAAGTTATGGGGGAAAACTACAAATTTAATAAGATATTTATTTAATTAATAATAATATTATCAAGCGGAAAATTGTTTAGATTCGTAAGTCTTTGAAACTACTAGAATATAGAATTATATTGTACTAAAAAAAAAATCGTCCGTGGGTGGTAACAGCTAGTATATATATATATATATATATATATATATATATATATATATATATATATATATGCCCTGAAAAATTTAAAAACATAAGAAATTTATTGCAACATAATAAAATAACTTTCAAGATACATTTATAGCTTTATCTATAATAAACAGCTAAGTCATTCCGAGGGTTGTGCAACGTGAATCACTAGAGGTGCAACGCACTACTGGTTACTCAGACACCAAACGTGACTAGGCATTTTAATTAATTGTAATAAAAAAAAAATTACTATATTTTAGTTTCCCGAAAACGTGCGCCCGCGCATATACATATATGTTTAACAAACAGCTCCAGCTAGTTTCAAATCCATGCGGTCAGTTTCATTTGAACGACTGTATCAGTATTAATAATATTTAATATTTATATCATAAGTTTATAAATATTATGCATTTTTTATATGTTTATATCTTTATTGTCATATTTATTTATAAATATATACAATGTGTTGTTTAATGTCTACTTGTTTACTAATAAATTTTATATTGTCTAGTACTGCCAAGTCACGTTAGCCTGACCTATACGAGGACATGCAATCTTAGTGGATTTGGAGTTCTAAGTCTAAACAGTGAGTCTAGCCGCGTGTACTAACATACACTCATTGGCTAAATTATTAATATTCTTTCGTATCGATACCTCCGGCTGTGGCTCTTCCCCGAGCGATTCTCCGAGCGCCTCAGCCTGACTCTTCATAATAGAATATATTTTCACGTAAGGCGCCTTCAGGAGCTACGGAACCGCATATTTCAAAAAGGAACCTTAAAAATATGTCTTGTCCGCTCTTAATATATATTTTTCGGCATATTTGATGTTATGTGTATTTGTACTATATATTGACCGATATCATTCATGTTAGTAATTCACGTAACAATGATAACATTATCTCTTAAAACTCGTATCACACAATTATTACTGTAATAAAGTGTTTATGACTTATTATTAATACATTACTCTGTTACACTGATAATAATATATCTCTATACAATTGTTTTAATTAATTGTTAGTATATAGTATGTTGTTGGATGTAAATACAAAACTTACTACTTACAAGAAGTATCTTTGTACGTCATATTATTTTTAGCAATAGTTTTCAAACAATTTATAATAGTTTGCTAATTATGTATAACTTTTTGACTTAAATGAGTAAATCCGTATTTGTATTTTTATTATAAAATAAGTTAGGATAAACAATTGACGTAATATGATAATAATATAATAATAGGGGTGTAGACGTCTAATAAATATATTTAAAAAACAATAATTATATTTAATTTTAAATTTTCCCGCTAAAACGTTGACTTGTCATGGCGTCGCTGTGACGTAACGCCCCTCTAAACACATACTATCATATATTTTACATGAGTAGAGTAATAGTATTTTTATAAAGTTATACGTTTATAACGTTAAAGCATAAAAGTATGTTTAACAGTAATAGTATATAAAACACTATCAATATATATATATATAGTCGTTCAGTGTCTACACCCCTATTAATTAGATTAAATAAAATATAAAAGACGTCTAGCCGTTGATGTTTATGAGATTATTTCCTAACCTTCACCTGTTATCTTTATAATCTGTGGGAGTCATGTTAAATGTGTACTGTACCATGTGAGTAATGCATTGGTATTAGTGTTAAAAGCGCTCTTATTTTGTTATTTACTATTACATAATGTAGACTTACCTCCCACGACTCCCTGGTGATATCAGAAACATCTCCGGAACTGCCGATCCGTTCCTAAAGAAAATTTTAATTTGATTAATAATTATATTTATATATATCACAGCACTTTCAAATAAACTTTTAAAACTCTATCCCAGGGATCGCAAACCAATGGCACGAGTGCCACAACTGACACGTTTGAAAGTTTTGATGGCATATAAAAATACGTAATGGTAAAACTATTTTCGCTATATGCTTACTATATGATAAAAAATATTTAAAGAATAATAGTTTTTATTTGTTTATTTACTTATAACTTCACTATAACATTTCGAATGATTGTTTATGGCACGTTACCTATTTAAAAAAAAATCTTTTTTACTTTGTGACACGGACATCAAAAAAGGTTTGCTATCCCTGTCCTAAGAGATAAAATAAGTCGATGAAATATGAACTTTGATATTTGAAATACTTTTTTCAAACACTTGAAACTTGAAATATTAATATATTTCAATATAATGTATAAAATTGTATACAAAAACAATATTCTATATTACACGGACAAAGTTCATCAGTCTATTAATATACATTATAAAAAGTGTGTAAACATTCTTATCTTGATGAGTGATGGCGAGATAATATCTAACACACTAAGATTCAGTAAATATACGTATTTTTAATATATTTTGAATAACATGATTTTCTTATCGCCTGAATTATAATTTTCGTAAAACATTAAATTCAATATATTTGGATTATTATATACAATTCACTTAAGTCTTGTACTAGAAGCAGAATAAAAATCTGCTTTATAAAAATAGTTTTCTTAACAAAATTTATATTATGTATAATTTTTTGAATTTGTTATAAATTTCTAATTCTAAAAACTACTATATTACTATTTACGTTCGACCAATTTAATAAATGGTAATTTTTTGATAAAATATGTTTTTTTTTAAATTAAAGGGAGTCAATATATGATTTAACAAAAATAATCATTGAATTAATCGATTTTTAGGTTTTCTCATTAACTGTTGGACAGGTTTTCTCACAAACTGTCGTCATAATTCTGTCAGCTATTACGTTGCTAACAACGTCAGAGGATAGCTTTAGAGTGTCAGACATTTACAGAGGACATAAAATATATTTAATGGAATGTGAAATGTGTCTTAGGTCCTAGACTACAAAATTTCAAACATTCTGACATAGAGTATAAAAAAGTATTTTTTTAACATGAACATTTAAACTAACAGAAATTTTGTAACAGGCAGATATATATTTTAACATAGACCGAATGAGGTTCAATATTATTTAACGTTTTATGAAATATTTATTAACAACATCAAAGAACATTCGTACGTCCAGCGTATACACATAAGGGTGAGAATACCTTGTGTCCGGGCTTGACGTCATCATCGTCCCACTCGGTGTCGCTGTCGATGAGCTCGTAGCCGTGTGCTGTGACGTCACGCAGCGGTCCGTACCGCTCCGGCACCCAGTGCGTCAGGAACTTGAATAGGTCATCCACCCTTTGACAGCGGATTATTTAATTAGGCATAACTCAACGCTAATTAGAAATAGCCTCCATATATAATAAATATATATATATATATATATATATATATATATATATATATATATACATATATTGAGAAAGCTCAATGTACTTCAGCGCCTAGATACCCACAAATCAGGCACCATTTCAGAAGTAACTAAGTTTATAAGATCAGTAATCATTCAGCAAATCCTCACCTATTCCTGGGAATGCCGAACCAGTACTCAGGCTTCATGCGCTTCCGTCCGTACGACATGAGCGGTGTGGAGCGCGGCAGCGGGCGGCCGGCTGGCTTGCCCATGCGCAGGCGCAGGTACAGCGGCGGGTCCTCACTGGCGCGCGCCGGACGAGGGATCAGCTCTGGATACAATCATAATTACTTGTATATGGAGTACCAGATTATTGTATTATTAGTAGTGATATCAGCAGTTAATTATTCTTTAGGTGTTGTAACATAACAAAGAGTGTTACTCAATAGTCAATACCATAGCCGTTAGAAACAGTGCAGCTAAAACATGAGGTTTTGTAAATGCCTACTTAAATTAAAAAAAAAAATTGAATGGGAATACGAAACAATATTATATAGTTCTGAATACATACTATCGAAGGACGCGAACAGGTCCGGCATGTCGTCCACCGACACCATGCTGCGGTAGTCCAGACGCGGCTGGGGGGCGCCAGTGGGCTTGGCGTGCGAGCGACCGAACCCACCCAAAGAACTTCTCCTACATGACGATACATCGATTACTTGGGATATTGTTTAATTAGAAAACATAAATAAAAATATTTAATTAAAAATAAATAACAATATTTTTACATAATCTGTAATAAAACAACATAAATCTGAAATGTAACACTTAATCTAAACATGCTAACATCTGTAACAAATATATAAAAAGGGTGCCAATATAATGTTTATGAGTGGAACGAGATGACACAAATTCAAACTGAGATAAAACTCCGCTGATATGAACCTATAACTCTCCTAGAACCTAGCGGTAAGCCGCGGGACGACACGCCACAGCGATAGGAAGCCAATAGGGTATACTTAAGAGAACAATTAATTTAAAACGAAATCATATTCAAATCTTAACATAGTGTTGCCAGGTCGGAAAACCTAATAGCCGGAAAGACCAGTCAGTTTGGCCGGACATTTGGATAGAAAGGCCGGACATCCTTCATTATTGATGAATTTGTCTCAGTATTAATAGACACTACAAAAAACATATATCAAGTGTAAAATCAAGCTTTTTTTTATTATTATCATAAATCTTGTTAAATTCTAGTAAAAAAATAAAAAAATCGAATACCAAATCAGTCTTAGGTAGGTATTTTATTATTAATCAGTCAATTAATCATCAGTAAAAAGCGTTACAAAAGCCGAACAAGCCGGACACTGTTTATTTCGGCCGGACACGCAATCAAAGAACCTACCTATGTCTAGCTTTATCCGGACGCCTGGCAACTCTGTCTTAAATGTTAAATATTCGTTTGAATGATTCAATATAATTTCGTTTTATAAGTTAAAATAATTATCCAACAATAGCTCAGTCTAATCTATAGAAGCGTGGTGGAACCGCACCCGCAGTGATCACAAACGAATTACTCTAGAGGACTCACTAACTCATCAATATCTAATATCTTAAACACATATACATCATGCTAGCGCTCGGGACATGTTACAATAAGAAAGCGCCTATTGAGTTTTGAATTCAGTCAAAAAAATTTCATGTCATTTAATGACACGGAAATCATGTCTAATTCGCTACAACTAGGTTATTAATAAGACATTTTATAAATCCAAAACTCAATATTATAAACGAGACAATAATAAACAGACAAACATATCCGTGGGGCCTAGAAACGACAACAGTGGGTACGATTACGACTAAACGCTGATCACATGCACACAATAAGGTTCAGTTCACACTATGTGTAAAACTGATACTGATAAGGCTCAGTTCACACTATGTGTAAGACTGACTCTGATAAGGCTCAGTTCACACTATGTGTAAGACTGACACTGATAAGGCTCAGTTCACACTATGCGTATGGCTGACACTGACAAGGTTTAGTTCACACTATGTGTAAAACTGATACTGATAAGGCTCAGTTCACACTATGTGTTAGAATGACACTGATGAGGGCCAGTTTACACTATGTGTAAGACTGACACTGATAAGGCTCAGTTCACACTATGTGTAGGACTGACACTGATAAGGCTCAGCTCACACTATGTGTAAAACCGTCACTGATAAGGGTCAGGTCACACTATGTGTGTCTGTCATTGTGTGAATGTGAGGTCCAAGGCAACATCAGCGTGTCACATCGAGTGGGCACGTACCCATCCCCCGGCCCCTCCTCGGACGGCGTCTTACTCAGGAACAAACCAGTACCGAACTCCACGAGGTTCATGGGCGAGCTTAGAACCAATATAATTCGGTACATCCCGGTAAGCATCCACGGTAGCAAAAAAAATTTAGAATTTACATATTATTTTTATTGTATTTAATTTTGTGTGTTAAATTGCCGGAATTTGCTATTTAGTACAGTGCGTATTGCTCCTTAACAGATTATATGTTATATAAGTAGGTGCAGTTGTGAGTCGGGTTAATATTTAAGTCACTATCTTATTATTGTACGTTAGTGTTATATTCATAGTATTTAATACATAGGTTATTTTTGGTGTACAATAGAACAAAAAAAAATAAAAATAAAGAATCAGACTATAGGTACAAGAGTGTTATGTCCATAGCTACTATTTATATCTCACGTGACGTATAAGAGAATAATATCGGAAGGTCTAAAGTCGTATAGCATACCTGTTGAAGACCTTGGAAAAGACGCTGGTATTGTGGCTGTCGGCGGAGGTGGGGAGGGAGTCGGCCGGCGAGCCCGCGCCCGCGCCCTCCCCCGTCAGCCCCTCCACCCACGACAGCGGGTAGGACAGACGCTTCAACATCTACAATAATACATAATGGAAATAAGAAATAATGTTTAAACAATGGTCTATAATCTGCCAAAAATTGCTTTAATACTGACACAATATTAAAACTTTTGAAGCACAATTTACCTTATTCTTTTTCTCTGGCTTAGAAGGATCCTCCTTTTGGGTCCCATCGAGGGAGAAGGACACAGCAGCAGGTTTGCGGGCTCTCTCATTTTCTCCTAGAGGAGGAGCAGATAGCGGGGGCTCAGCACGCGGCAGGCACACTGGAGGCACCCAATCTGCTGAGAGAACTATGTCTGCGTCGCTGTATACCTGAAAGAGAGGTCAGGTTACATTGGTTATGGTACAGTAATACCAAACAGCTCATTCAGTACACAATAAGAGATATATGGAAACTCTAGAGGATAATTGTTTAAAATCATCACAACACAATGAAGAAAACGAAACAATTAAGAAAAAACTGAAACTTCCGACATTTTTTTTATGAAATACAACAAATATCACAAAACAATAAATACAAAATAATCAAGAGTAGATGGTTTTAAAATAAACATTCAGCTTGACTATTTTATGAACCTATAGAAAACGACACACTTCCAGAAACATCACGTAAAAGTAAATTTCAAACAGACATATGGAAACCAAAAAGAAAACCAGATAGAGAAGATAACGACAAAAACAACCTCCTCAACCACCTTTGAGAATGAAAACACTATCGCAACCAATGCACCAACGCAGTTCTTCCACAGGTCCCCACACCCTATCTCACCTCATCAGTGGAACAAGACATCATGTCAATGTCATGACAAACGGCGAAACAGTTCAAGAACTTGTTCTCGTAAGTTATATCGCAGCGCAAGTCGTACATCGACACGTCCATCTCAGGCAACTCGTAAATAGTATCGATTTCGTGACAGATATTACACAGTGCCTAAAATTATTTATTATGCAAATATATAAATTAATCGCTTGAGAATTAGGTTTACAAATCATGGAGAAAACATATCAAGCGTAGTATTTTCTTAAATTTTCACGAGTACACAATTCAAATAAAACTATTTTTACGGATTAAAACTCGCGTATAATTTGGTTACATTTTTGATTTTAACCCGACGTTTCGAATACTTTGCAGTAATCGTGTTCACGGATAGACGAGATGTAAGTGTCTGTCAGAAAGTCAGCTAATTAATCATCTACCTCCAACGGTTCCTTAGTTTGCGGGCATAGAGTTCCGGATGTAGACAAAACGCACTAACTGTATCCTGAGGTCTGACAGTGCGGTCACAGACGTGAGACTTGACAGTGTTTACGAGTGGGTCCCAGGTGTTAGAAAGGCCCCAACCATCTTCTCTATTAAAATTAGGATATTTTTTAATTTCAATAGCCTCGCGAATCATTCTTGGTATGTAGCGGGGTTCCCTAGTGAGGATTTGTGGTTTATCAAATCTGATATAATGGTTGGGCTTGTCTGTGGTATGTTCACACACTGCGGACTTCGATGTACGCCTATTCTTGATATCCAATATGTGTTCCCTATGTGTCATACATTGGTCAAACGAAGAGGAGCATCGGTACAGTTAGTGCGTTTTGTCTACATCCGGAACTCTATGCCCGCAAACTAAGGAACCGTTGGAGGTAGATGATTAATTAATTGACTTTCTGACAGACACTTACATCTCGTCTATCCGTGAACACGATTACTGCAAAGTATTCGAAACGTCGGGTTAAAATCAAAAATGTAACCAAATTATACGCGAGTTTTAATCCGTAAAAATAGTTTTATTTGAAATATCAAGCGACTTAAAAACACCCTAATATCAAATTAAAGTATTTGTTTATCAACGTATAATATAATATACCTTTTTATTATTAGCAGCAGTATTAACATGCAGCAGCGGGTCTCTTATATCGATCCCTGAGTCGTGGTAGGAGAGCTTCACGAGGTGTGCAGCATCCCCCCGTTCGGGCGCCTCCCCCTCCCCCGCGTCCCCTTCTAGGCCGCCGGCACCCCCCACACCTTCCGCCTCCGAGCCTTCAGCCACAGACGCCTCCAGGCTCTCTTCCTTGCCGTGATCCACACTCGAGGAAACCTATTTGATACATTATAGTTAATAATGTATTCAACAATTTGAAACATTACAACTTTAGTCATTATACATTCGTACCTCGCTGCCTTGGTCGATAGACATCCTATCCTTGCTAGGTATCGCCCAGTGCTGATCCAGTAATGATTTTCGTCTCTCTTCGGTAGTTTGTTGCTAAGAAAACGTAAATGTCAAAAGTCTAAAGTGCGCTTTATAGGAAGCCATCTGAATCTTTTAATGTTTTCTAATTATAGTAAAAACGGAGCATAGTTAATGACACACTTCATTATACTTAAAAAGTTGTTA
Organism: Mechanitis mazaeus; assembly: GCA_959347395.1. Classification (NCBI taxonomy): domain Eukaryota; kingdom Metazoa; phylum Arthropoda; class Insecta; order Lepidoptera; family Nymphalidae; genus Mechanitis; species Mechanitis mazaeus. The sequence continues at coordinate 11,257,021 of OY365749.1, forward strand.
AAAACAATAAAATGCCGATTAGCAATAGATCATTAATTAAAATTTAAACAAAGAGCTGTTTCTAGACTATTCTACCATAAATAACAAAAAACTTACATGCAACGGGGTGGGGGTAACCAGATCTCTCTCAAACGCTTTAGGAAAAGCTCCCCCTCCCCTCTCCTCTGCATCCACAGATGGCGGTCGTGGCCCGCTTTCCCCTCCCGCCTCTCCTCCACTCGGCTGGCTCTCCCCGACTTCCCCTGCTGCCTGCAGCTCGGGAAATGTTTCGTCCTGATCATGATGTGTATATACAGAAACAAAATTCTAGTAGATGTGTTACTAGAATATTCACTGGAGGATACTAACAATGGATAGAAGTGACACACTCGTTAACAACGCCTTTGTACTCAATAATTAATTAAATTTATTGCGATCACATATCAATTTATTGTCGACAATATTAACATCTGAGTATCCACAAAGTTTTTGAACCTTTTGTAATTCTTACATATCTTTGATAACAAAAACAATACTATTTTTATTTAAAATAAGTATTTTAATCTGTATTAACTAGTCTGTACGTGTTTTTCCATATAGTTATAGTATTTGGGGAATAAAAAACATTATCTTAAAAAAAATTAAATATATATCAATCGATGTGGAATTTTATACTGAACCTAAAAAACCAACTCATCATGAGCCAAAACTTTCCCTAATAGTTATGAGGGAAAAACTACAAATAATGTACATATTTTTAAATTAAAATGTCTTTGTAAAATTAAGGTACATAAATAAATGAATAAATAATCTCAAGTTTCTTAAACACTAACCTTTTGAAATACTAGTAAAGCAAATTTAAATTAAAAATGTGTTATCAATATCTTGACGCTTGTAACTTACTTTCACCAGCAGAGAATCTTTTCCGGGTGAATGATCCGGTTTATTCATATAGTATATTTCCGCTTGCTCGGCTCTGAGGAAGGATGAAAAATGTAATATATATAGTAATAAAGTTTGTGAGTTTATCTGTTACTCATTCGATTTTGAATTTTATTTCAATGTAAGAACGGTATATTATTCTTGATAGGATACATTTTATTTTGGTGAAACTATTTCAATAATAATCACAATAAATATAAATTAAGTCACATATGTAAAGAAGAATGAGCCAGTAAAATTATTGCGTTCGTATTATCTCTGGCCAATTTTTTTTTTTTTATGTGGGTGCGAGCCCCACGTCCTGGCACCTTTGACGTTGTCAAAGTTGTTTTTTATAATTTTTTAATTGAAACTCTAAGTAGAAGGGTACACTATGGCCCTGATTGGGTTCGTCTATTTTTATTTTACTTTGTTTTATATTCTCTTTTATATTTTTTTTACAAGTATGCCTTATTTTTATATTATGTTTTTTGAAGTTACAATTATGTTTACATCTTTATATTAAATCTTATTTGACTACCTTAAAATTCTCTGGCCATGTTAGAAAAATAACTGGAGTGGGGAGCTGAACAGCAGCCTTAAACGTATCATAAAAGTCTAGTCAGAGAGCAGAAAAAAATCGCGGGCAGCATGTTGTTATAATTTAAAAAAACGAAAGAACTTTGAGAAATTATTAACAAATACAACTATGTAATCTATTCGAGACACTCATACGTTAAAATAATTGAAACAATGCCTTTTGTTCGTAGCCTGAATATTATAATAAATCGATTTTCTGTTGCTGAATATTAATAAAATCTATTGTTATATAGTTTTAGTAAAAAAAAACATGGTTTTTTTTTTTCATTTTCCTTAACAAATTCCTAATAAATGTTTCAACAAAAACTTTTAGATTTTTGTACGAAGTGTACTAACAATTGAAATATTCGAAAATACTTATTATAAATTATTGTAATTTTTTTTATATGTTCCAAATTTCATATTTACAATACAATTCAGTTTGTTTCGTGCATGTTACATAGTTCTAGAGGCTCGTACTTGTGCGTGTTGTGGTCTGGTCCGTGCGTGCGCATGTGCGCGATGTCGTAGAAGATGGCGGCGTTCACGACGTACTCCATGGGGGCGATGACACCATACGACTCCGGCCCGTGCTCCATCACCAGCGTGTCCGATACGTTGGGGTCAAACATCACCGCGTTAGGGGTCACCAGCAGCACGCCCGACACTACGCCCTGATCGGGAAGAATTTAACATGTTATTAGACTTTAAAAAATTGAGAATTTAAACTAAAGATTGCTAAATCTTATTAATTAAGTATTAAGCTGTTTTCCAAACTTGCAGCATTTGACGTTTTTAACTATTGACAGATAAAAAAACCTCACAAAAAGGCCTTGATGTGAATGTGTGTGTATGCCTAAGTGTGTGCGTGCGTACCTGACCGTCGGTGATGTGCCTCACGTTGATCTTGAGGAACCTCTGTGGAGCGCTGCTGGCGGGCGCCTCCGGGGACACCGGTCGCAAGCTGTCCAGGATTTCTGCACGAGAACACAGTCAAACACCAGTTATTAGTAAAAAGACCAAACAAAAAAATTTTTATATAAATATAATAAAAAAAGATTAATGTTGACATGCATGTATAAAACGCGTATAACTTTGATAGTAATAAAAAATATGTATACATAAGAATATATTCAAAACATGCAAATATGTCTATCATACTAATTATTCTGTTTGTTAGTCGATTTAAAAATTATAGATAAAAATCAAATGTAACACAACTTTGTTAGAACATCACTAGATAACGACCATTAGTTACAATGTAATCTCATTTATTCATCTCGTGATATTATCGTATTTTGTTTGTGTGCGTTTTCATATCAATGTGTGTATTGCCAGAACTAATCCCCACATCTATACCGTAGAAAAACATTAACAGTATCTAATTGTTGGAATGACGTGTTTGAAATTTATCTATAGGTAACAATATCTTTATAAATAAGTTAGAATATAACACATAAATATATTATATCTAATAATTTAAACGAGTATATATTACGTGTTTTATTTAAATAACTTATTACCTATATTTGTTACTCTGAACAAAATGAAGGAAAATAACAAACGACTAACATATCTCTTGTTAAGCAGATATTTTAGAATATATTAGTGCCTGTGTGTCTGAAGAACAAAGTTAAAACAAAACTTATTTATGGTAAGATAGACATTTAAAAACAGGAAAGTACAGAATGAAAAAGTTTGTTAATTTGAATAATAAATGTGATTACGTAGTTAGTTTTAATTAAAACATCCGGACTCGATATGGAATCAGCTGAGTAAATATAAGTGACTTAAAAAAGAAACATTATAGCCAAAATAAGTTTATAGATATGAACATGTATAAACAAATGTATTATTATTATTTTAAGATAATAGAGTAAAATTGTGTCAAATTGTAATCAAAATAAAAAATATTGTTTACCTTTCTCTTGCGCCGGTTCGCTGGCGCCTTGAGTTGATTCAGAGGTGTTATCACCGCTCTCGGACGGCCCGTCAGAATCCTTATCGCCATCTGAGGACACGGAAAATGTTTATTATTAACTATTTATATGAAAAAGTCAAACAAATACAATAAAAACGCACCATACAGCCGCTTCAGAAACTCAAAACTGAACATTCTTGATCAGCCGCGGCGTTACAATGTACATTATATCGGTACACTTATCGCGACTGATAAAACAAAGTAATATCGCCTAAATGAGGGACGATGTTGGACTTGAAGCTATTAATGAATGCAGCCAATTTAATTGATTGTAATCAGTGTAAATTCGTTGTTAACAAGGACCGCCGCTAGCAGAGGTACGGCGACGAATGATTTCTATTGGCAGTTGAATTCGTTTGTCGTGCACAGAAAAAATATTTCCCAAGTACGTCACACGTGAATACAGTCAAGGTTGAATGCGTTTTACTTGATGCGAGTACTTTTATTAATAAAAGAGCTTCAATTTGTACCTTTCGAGGTACTTTCTTATGTTTTATATAATTTAGTAATAAATTACGCAACAGTAATTATAGGTTATGTCAATAATGACATCTGCCATTAATATTATATGACATGACAGCGTCGCTTATTATTATAAAGATAATCCGGAAAACTGTAACACACTATAGTGTTGATAATGCGTTTAAAAATCATTTTATTCTTGTAAGCGTATACTTTAAAACAGGAAGCGAGTCAAATTAAATATAAAAATACTTATAATTTTATCGATATTTACGGAAATATATATATTTTTTTAACTTTAAAACTGTTGCTTAAGGTATTAATTTTATTAGTTTGTTGAACTTATAATAAAATTTAACAACATATAAACTATTATTATAAGTGTAAAATAAAGTTTAATTATGTTTAAAACAGGGTCATATAAAACATCTGATAATATGTTAATGATATTAAAATGTAGGTTACTTTTTATCTACAAGATTTAATTTGTGTTGTTTATCGATTCAGATGTAATATATTGAATATGTAATTATGGCATCTAGTAAGTATGGGAGCTAAAATTTGCGAATCAATTTACAAAGAACATAAAAGGTAAAAAAAAAACAGATATTAATAATGTTAATCTTTAATAATTTAAATTACTTAAAACTTTTTAAATTAAGATGTATATGTTTTATACCTACCTTTAAAATATTTTGGTTTCAAATGTAACATCACATATGATTCATTCATACAATGTTGACCTAAAACGAGACAACCTCAGGGAATACTGGCAGTTCTAAACAACAAACTAAATGAGTATTACAATATTTAAAGCATCAAAACAGGAAAGTACATAAACAATTGAAAACACACACGTAAAGATATTAATACGCTCACACACACAAAGAAATTAATTCCAATAATCATTAGAAATAATAAATTAATAAACGAATCAAAAATAATACTAAAATCTAACCTAAACCTATCTATGAAAATAATATAAGTTTAGTGAAGCATTTAGATCGAAGGTCGTTGTTGTAAGCGTTTTCTAGAAGATTCGTAACGGTTGTGCCCATTGTGCCGCAACCCGCGACCAATCGAATGCACTCGTAGGGACTCAACGAGGTTACGAAATTGACAATCTAGAGGTCAATGACATTGAGGTGATTTGAAATATTGTTTCTATATAAATTCAATTTAAACGTTTTTTTTTTAATTAAACTATATATATTTTAACTTTTGTGCTATCAAAAAATATTTTGCGTCTGAGATAAATTAAATCGATTAGGTTTTTATATATAATAATAATAAATCCTGTTTCATTGTAACAGTATATTTGTATTTATATGAATTATTATATATTTTCATTCAGGCGCTTTTAAAGACAAATAGATGTAACCATTAGAAATAACTTTCTAGATTGTAATCTACTTTTAGTTTTATTTTTAAATATTAAAATATTTGACAATTTATGATATAAAAATACTAAATGTTTACTATTTCATAATTATCATTAATAATTCATGTTCTTAACTGTTGGCAAAAATATTTAATTCAAAAAAATTATATAAAAACCGTTATGAAATATTTAAAATGCTATATCTAAAATAAAGTTCAGAGCTCCGTAGACTACACTTTTTTTTTTAAACATTTTCGGGTGGGACTTCACCAGCACACATTAAATCAGGGGAGGCCAACTCATCGGTAGCGGTCCCCAGGTCAGTCGATCGTGGGCCAGGAATTATCGGTATCTACCTATTCCTGTCTTAAATATTACGAAAATTATTGGAGTATAGTTAAAAAAATCCTAAGTCGGTAGATCGCAAAGAATTAGAAAGGCAGACAGTAGATCTCGAGTTCGATTGAGTTGACAACCACTGCTTTAGATCAACCCCACATCCCCACATCTTTAGCAGAGAGCTGTAATGTTGACGAACAAAATTTTGCTAAAGACTAAACCTTCATACAGTTTAAAAACCCTTTCAGAAACAATAGAAGATAGACAGAGAAAAGACAGGGACAGTGAAAGATGTATAGCACTGTTTGACAATTTAAACAGTGAGAAGGAACATGAAAAAATACGATAGAGAAAAAGAGACAGCACAAACCTTTCCTCTTCTCCGGCACGAGCAGCGTCTGTCCCGGGAAGATGAACTGCGTGGCGAGGCGGTTGATCTTCGTCAGCTCCGAGGGTGTGGTGTCGAAGCGAGCAGCCACAGAGGTCAATGTGTCACGGTCTCGTACCTGTATTGAAGACAACAATAGCATTTATATGAATATTTGACAAACGTAATAGATGAAAATATAATCCTCTCATTCTAATCAGACCTAATCAACTATTATTAATATAACAATCTTTCTTCTATAACTAAAACTATAAAAATTAATTGCTATATTAACATTCACGTCCTTAATCAAAGTAATAACTTTATTAAAATAATTGTAACTTTATTTTATTAAATTTATATATATACATATGATTTATAATCTAAGTTTCACTTAATTAATTAACTTTGAAGAATCAGCCAACAAATCGAATTTAGTTTTAAACAAATAATATACGTAATATCATACACATATTATAATTTATTATTACAAAAAATTTGAATTTTAAATAGGTTTCTATTTAAAAAAAACTCTTATTTGCTCATTAATAAAAATATTTCATATAATATCCACAACTCTCAATGATTCTCAATTAAAGTGTACTCTTAAAAATTTATTACAACTTAAATACTAGAGTCAATAAAAAGAAATAACAAAAACAAAATAAAATAGAAATTCTATCTGGTAATATATATTATAAAGAAGGAAAGATTTGAATATTTGTAACAAACAAACTTAACAACTAAGAGATCGATTTGAAAATATATTTTACCATTAGAATATAACAATAAGTAACATAGTCTATATATCTAATCTTAAGAATTTTCTTAGGTCTTGAGCTACACGTGCAGCTACATATGGTTTGTCTGCGAGAGGAGCCGCGAGCAACAGCTAGTATACTAGGTCCACGCAAGCGTGGTTAGCCTAGCGACGCAGCGCGCGCGAAACAAAAACGTTCTATATGTTAACTCTATGGGACACATTTTATCAATTATCTTGAAAAGTATAATTACAATTCGGCTGATTTTCAATCCAATCATTTTGCTCATTATGCGCATGTGTGCAAAATTTCGTAAATTGAAGGAGGAGTAGGGTAACAAAGAGTTGATAATTTGGGTAGTAAAGAGCTTCGCATCGCTCAGTTCAATCAAACAATAACATACCGTGTAGGTCATAGTTTTAATGGGTGGTGGCGGAGGCAGCCTCTTGATATGCTCGTCTTCATCTGCAACAAGAATATTAATTAATATATTGTTTCATCGATATCAAAGGAATACATTACGCATTATATCAAGTACACGATTTAAATTGCAAATTGCTTTAGAATATATAATATTATACGTACATATTAACATATGTAGGTCATACAAAAACAACTACTTTATATTATTATATGTACCAGCGTTGAGAGTAATTGCTGTTCTCAACATAAGCAGTTGTCGAGTTTTTGATGACAAAATCACAAAATTATTTCTAGGTTGAGTTAATTGTGTTTTTTCTTATAAATTTATATTTCAACCAAACATATATTATGTATTAGTATGTAGTTATTTCTATGTATGCTTATTATTGAGCTTCGGTTCAGCTTTGAGCTCTTTCTTTCTTCTCTTTCGATACAGTCCATTCGATCCGATCAATTCGATCATATTTTGTCCTCTATCTCCTCCTACACCAATCACACATGCACACCCTTCTATAGATATATTTTGAAACAAATTTAATTATAGATTTAGAGTAATTTGTTCTTTTACACGCACAAATGCTAAATTTTTACTATGACTGACCAATGTATCATCCTTGTTGATTACAGACATTGGGGAAATAGTAACAAGCTGAAGTTTTTGTAATATATTCTTCGTTTCGCTCAGCTTGTCCCGCTTGCTTGTTGGCGGCCCTAGTAATTATATGTATATATGTACATTTTTTTCATCTAACGACATTTACTAGACTAGATAACAAATTTTCTAACCCTAAGGTTATGTGGAAAAGATCTCCAACTGGCGAAAAGACCGCCTTTTGTATGTTCCTAATTTGTTTTGTTTTATTGTAAGTGTATGTATTATTTTCATTGCTTGTGGTGTACAATAAAGTATTTAATATTAAATATCAGCGTGTGGTGGATATTTGCAGGAATAGTTAACCTCTTCACAAAAATTAATAAAATAAGAATTATATTTTATAAGTATTTTCTCAGAAATATAACGTCGAATATCTTTAGCGTAATAATAATTCAAAAATGTTTTCACTTTGATGGTTGATCAAGGAATGATATGATAAATAATTATGATTAAATATGCATATGACATTCGCTCAAAACAACTAATATTTATTCTCATATTCATTCATTCATATTCATTCATCAAACATAAATATTGTTATACTTATATGTGACATTATATTTATATTATCTAATAATAAATAAAAAATAAAATAAATATATGAGTAGATTAATTCTATGTTCAAATAAATCGTTGATTAATTTGATATAAGTATATTAAAGTCGCAAGAAGTTTGAACGAAAATATATAACTTATATCGAGGTCACATTAACCTAATATTGTACAAATATTCATAAATCAAATGATTGATTAATGAATATTTGTAATGATTGATTGATTGATTGATTGACGAGGTGTCGCCGCCAGCTATTAGCAGTACAATTTGAAAGCAATTAATACAAATCTGGGCTAAAGGTCATAGTTTGATTAGTAAGTATTGGCAATGACGGGAAATCAATACTTCAATGTTATAAATACACACAAGTATATGACACTCGCTTATATTGAGACGAATATACATATTACAGAGTTTTTAAAGCTTAATATATAAGATAAGATAAAAAAACACAGACAAGCATGAATTGCAAGAAATAATCTTCAAATACAGTTCCTATCTTTGGTTATTAAAAAATACAATTGTCCCAATAAAACTATTTTACGGATATAACTCGCGTTTATTATTAAATTTTTATATTTAAACCGACGTTTCGAATGCTTTGCAGCAAACGTGTTCGCAGTAAGACGAGATGATGGGGACCATTCTTGAAATGTGTAGTACTCGTGTAACTCTTAGAAAACATTATACAATTGTCTATTAAGACTTTTATGATCTATGAACATTATGTATAATTATCCGGCTGTACTTTTCCGTGAAAGTTCACGCCGTTTTTCCACCTCATGACCATCTGCGAATAGGTTGGAAGCTCGCCATGAACATTTCGATAAAAATTAACAGAACACATGGATATACAACTAAAATATAAGCATATCTACATTTGTTTGAAATTTGGAAAAATAAATACCTTTGTTTTATATTATACATAATACAAATGTAGGGTTTTTTTTAAGTAAATGGAGTTTTAACAAAGTATGGAGCATTATAATTAAACCTTAGCTAATTGTCAATAATTCAGTTAATGTTGATCTTAACAGTAATGTTTGCAGTTAATAATGAACTCAAGCCACGTCATGTTTAATTCCAGAGGCCAAATACCGCGGGACTTCAAAATATTTGAGAACTTGTGCTTTACGCTTGACACGTTGCCAATAAATGTTTTGAGAGTCTTAAAACGGGAGACAATTAAAATTTATTATCTTAAAAACAAAATTAAAATTCTTTAAAACATGTAAATCAGTAAAAATGTTTGAAATTTTCATTTATATTCATTTTTCTGTCTGTGTGAAAGTGTCCGGAGGGCTAATTTTGATACTATACTTATCGAAATAAGCTTTTTCTGTTGAGATACACTCTAACAACTTAAGGTTACATGGGCTCCAAGCGCGCCCTGGTCTCAGAAAAACCACACAATAAAGCCAGCCACGTGGCTGAATATAAATATCCATTTTTTATGGTGATAATTATTTCCATAAGACTCCATAATGAGTAAAAAAAATCATACAACTAGAACCATCGCAATTTGATACGAGTGCCTGATGACGACTGATTTTCCTACATATATTATATATGTATACTATATTACTGCCAAACATAAACACAAAAAATAAAAGAAAAATTTTTTAAAGTATTATTAAATCTACAAGCAAATAATTTCAGACATTTCAATGTTATGCGACTTTCTTCATAAATCTGTTTATGACATCAGTTTCAAACAGCAGCTGTATATAACTCTTAAATAAAGTCATTAGTCACGGACGGACTCGTAAATCATCATTGAATTAAATCGCAATAACAAAACTCATCTTGATATTGCGATACCAGGATGAGTTTGTTATTGCGATATTTATATTTGTTATTGCGATACCAGGATGAGTTGTGTTATTGCGATTTTAAGACAGCACAAATAAACATTGAGAACGAACAAGATCAATTAATATTAATATTTGGGATGTATATTGACGTCTTGTTTATTTGTCTGTACGTTTGTTGAAATATTTCTAGCTATAGGAGTTTTGGATAGAGAATATATATATCATATTCATAAACTAGATTAAAATCTAATGTTTTTTAAGATATACACGAGTACTACACATTTCAATAAAACTATTTTACGGTTATAAACCCGACGTTTCGAGTGCTTTGCAGCAGCGTGTTCGCGGTAAGACGAGATGTTAGTGTCTACATTAAAATCTTTTATCTATACTAATGGATGGATTTCGTAATGATAGAAAAGCTATCCTTTTTTTTTCGTTTGGAAGCTTTTATTGCTACACGGTCCCCCTAGGGGAAGGAGGAGGTCGGTTATGTGGGACTCCCGGCAGCATAGAGGATGCTGCCATTTTTAAGGCTACCCACTAAACCAGACGGTCACCATCTCACCGTCATAGTGGAGCGCCACGGGAATCGCTTTCGCATTCATCCGCGTCATAGAAAAGCTATACTAGCCTTAAAACTCGTAGTTGGCGGGTAACAGCTCATATTATAAATGTAGGTTTTTTTTTCTTTTTTTCCCCTTACAAGCGCAAGTTTTGGAGCCATTCCGATATAAATTTCTTGGCTTTTCCTTTTAATAAGCCAAAGATTTCAAAATACCCTTCACGAAAATATGACAATAAGAAAATTTTTTCCATTCCAGTTTGGATTCGTTCGAATGTTTCAAACGTCTATCGCCATTTTGTTGTCCACAATGATGTACTCACAAATTGAACCATTTAAATAAACATATACATAGATAGTTAATATTTTTCTCTTCTGTTTGTAATCAGATTTTCTCTTAAGTTTTTCTTTATATGCTATTGACTTTAGATAAACATTTTTTTCTTTATCATTATTTACTATTTTTAGTTTTTATTTAATTAGGAATATTGTTACTAAGCAGTTTTTTTTTGTAAGTTATCATGTGTGATATACAATTTCTCCCCCATTATGATCGAATTAAGACTATTCTTTAGTATTAATAATATTATATTAACCTTTATGCACAGCGTCGAACCTCCCCTCCACCTTGGAGCGCAGGGACTCCAGGTCGAAGGGGGCGGCGAATCCATGATCTACGGAACGGCTTTTAGACCTGGAACATTTACAATCAATCATTAAGTATTTGTATTATTAATATATTAATTTCTGGAAAGTCTTATTACCAAATTTAAATCGGTACAAAAGGAATATTTAAAAAAATAATTTATATATCAAAATAATATTTAAGTTCACAATCTCAATGTTTTATAGACGTCTACAGTAAGTAGACATACAATCTTGAAATAATATATATATTGGAGTATCTATATTCTGTATCATATATATAATATACTTTTCATTAGATGTAATACATCTGATTTTACTACAACCGACCGTTATATTGAACGGTACATATATAAAAAGCAATCGTCTTGATGTACTCTCGTGAAGAAAATTCCATTTACAATAGTAAATAACGTGAAGTACAAAAAAATACATTTGTAAGAATAATTCGCAAAAGTAATGTCCTAAATAGCTATAAGTAAATAGATATAAACAAATCAATATTTAATACGTATAGTATTTATTGTAGAAAATTCCATTTAAAATATTTTATAATATTTTTATCAAACATAATCCATTCTGCAAGCACACTATAAAACTATAAAAAAACAATAAAAGCAAAGAGCAATAAAGGAACTAGAGAATGATTCAGTGCAAATGTATTGATTTTATATTACCTTTTGTAGGATTGGTCTATGCTCTCCGCACTCCTGGACAGCTGCTGCGAGGCGCGCCTAGACCTGCATGCAACACAACGTCTGGATTTCTAGCACAGGCCATGCACACACTGATATTCCGACAATATTTATTAACTATATCCTCAGAGGAAGCAATAAAAATTAAAATCAATATAATTTGAACTTTCCATATAATAAATATGTCAGAATAACACGTTTAAAATATTTGCAGTGGTTTTAATTCCGGTTTTAATGATATACAGGGACGTGCAATGCTATAAACTCATTACATATATAACTACAAGGCAATAAAAAATAATGACATATATAAAAATAAGTGGCACTCATACAGCATAGGTCACAAGAAAAAAACATGCAGACATATCGATATAATAATAAATAACTACTCATATATTAAAATAATAATTATTTAACTTTATATATAAATTAAATATTATTCTTCAAGTATTGTGTGTATGAGATAAATATTAAAACTATGGTGAAGTATTAATAACATTTTATTATTTACAACAATATCCCAAGTGATGAGACTCAAATAAGATTTTGTGAATCGAGTCACTGAGCAATTTTACTACGTCACTCGGACTATATTCGAGTCACTCGAGTGAATTTCACTCGAGTTGTATATTGCAATTACTTATATACTAATTACAATCAAATATCTCAACGACAAAATCAACTCCAAGTGCCGAGTTGATTCGTAAATCGAGTGCATATTGACTCGAGTATTTTTTTTAATCGATTACGAGTTTGACTAACTGATTCAAGTCACTCGAGTAAAAACAGGGATCCAGTCTCATCACTACTTCTCTCTATCAAGACTGCAAAGTGTCTTCTATTATATTAATATTACAAGCACCTCTGAAGTGACAAAGCCGTCAAGTAAAGACTTATTGATTTTACCGGAAAGAGGTGACAAGGCAGAATATTACATATTAATTATAGAAGTAATTATATATAATAATATAATTGCTTTCAGTATATAATAAAATAAATTATTATTTATAATTATTTTTATATTTTACTTTATTAACATCTTTTGATGGAAGACTTTAAAGTTTGTTAATAAATGTACTAGCTTTTACTCACGGTTTCACTCGTTTACGTATTTTTTTACGTATATTTTTATATCTAGCATATGTTACTGAGAAGTAACGTATTATTCTAATGATGAAATAATTTTGTAAATTGATCTAATAGTTTTTGAGTTTATTCGTTTCAAATATTCAAATATTCCTCTTATTAACATACTAGCTTATGACCGCGGCTGCACCTGTGTGATTCTATACCATCTAACCGTATTATATGTAATATATTATTACCGTGCATTACATCGATTATTAAATAGAACAATTACGTTTCGCACTTGTTAATAAAAATATCACCTACCAACTAGTTTTAAAATAATTTAGTATAGTTGTCATGAATTCACTTTACACTCACTAGTTTCTATTCTATTCAAGATATATCTAATTATTTTGTACAACAGTCAACTAGCAATGCCCTAAGTTGTTGTAAGTTGAAATGATTTGTACAATTGCTTATGTGACAAACAGTTAAAGTAGAACTCGACCTGGGGGATAAGGAGCCACAGATGAATGAACCGCAGACGTTTCATTAAATCTTCAGTGTGTGGTTTAAGTGAGCATGTGTGAAGAGATCTTGGCAAAGTGGACGCGCTTGAGCTAATCTCAAAAGTGGGGGTGTAGGGCGCGTCCTTGACACCAGCTTGTTATTTACAACAGATATATCTTATAAGACTAATCATTCTTAATATATCTTGTTGACATATACGAACTCGTATGACATACAATGTTTGATTTAATTAAATAATAACCTTGAAATAAGTGTTGATTTTATTAATAGCTAGCTGTGCTTCGCGGTTTCAATCGCATATAATAATACTACTAATGCCTTATGAATTTGCCTATCATAAACAGAAAGAATATTTCAATTATATTAGCTAGTTTCGAAGATAAGCATGTTTAAACAAACTTTTTCGCTTTAAAATATTAAAGATATGAAGAGAACATACTTTCTAAAAATATATATCTTATTACCGTGTACTTTTGGCCTACTTTAATAAAAATAACAAATTAGAGTAAATTAAAAATAATAATATGTTTGAAGTGAACTCAACATAAACTAATAACGCAGCCATCTTTTCATTTCTCCATTGTTACTTTAGGAGTTATGGCTTCAAATTTATTTATCTGTGACCGGAAAACCTACATCTTGTATATGAGGCTTATTTAGGTTGTTAAAACCTTTTCATACATTAGAAATGTGAGAAAATTAAACCGATTATTATTTTAGAGGACAAAGCCATATAAATATATATATATATATATATATATAATATATATATATATATAATTGTTATATTATTATTGTTTTTTGTATTTTTTGTGTTTTTTTTATTTGTACTATTTTTTTTATTTTTATTTTCATTTCAAACAGTCAATAACAAGGCCAATTTTTGTATGTTATCTTTCGTGATCCAAGATTACTATTAAATATAATGATCCAGCTGTACTCAGATTATTATTTTGAAATTTGCCAACAGTTCACGCCGCGATTGCGCCATGCTCAGAGCTCAAAAACAACCGAATGGGTTTGAAACTAATGGGCAAATTCCGATAATAATAACGTGAGTAATTATATATAATAATTAAGGCTATAATAAAGGTGATTAAAAGGTTTCCAACCACTGCAATATATAAATTGACATGAGAAAATATTACTCAATCAACAACACGCGAGAAAAATGATAAAATACAAGCATTAATATTAAGTACAAGTGTAACAATAATTACTATAACAAGAAAAAAATTATAATCTTTAGTATTTTCTTAGATTTTCACGAGTAGACATTTTAAATAAAACTATTTTCACAGATTAAAACTCGCGTATAATTTGGTTACATTATAATTTTAACCCGACGTTTCGAATGCTTTGCAGCAATCGTGTTCACGGGTAGACGATATGTAAGTGTCTGTCAGTAAGTCAGTTAATTAGTCATCTGCCTCCAACGGTTCCTTATTTGCGGTTATAGTACGTTTTGTCTCTGCTCTCTCTGCCCGAGTTTACTATGACCAAATTATACGCGATGTTTTAATTCGTAAAAAATAATTATTACTATTATGTACAAGTGTAACAATGATTATTATAACAAGAATAAAATTATAATCTTTGTTTAAATTATGCAAGCTTAGTGCAAACACATAGTGTAAACTAACTTATATAATAGTTTTGAAAAGCATTGCTTAAATGTACTTCGAATATTGTTTTTTTTTTGGTACAATTTTTTATTTTTTTGTGGAAATTTTTGGCGAATCAATTCTGTTTAAAATTGTGAAAATTACTGGAATATACTCCCATTAAATAAAATAAAATAAGTAAAAATATATAGATGAAAATTGCCAATTTAAATGCCTTTAATTCTCACCAGTGTTATAAAAAATATATATTTTATCACATATTTTGAAGTGCGGAAACATATCTAGTAACCTACAGAACGACGACGAGGTCAATGGACTGTGGGTCTCTAGAGCGTTGAATTTTATTGTGAAACTCCTCGCACGATCGCACGCGGTGACGTATATCAAAATATTTTACTATTGCGTAACGAACGTAACAACTTATTGTAATTAAACCTTTTAATGCCAAGGAGCGCCGTCGCGCTGCTCTCGCTAGTTGTGAAAATGCCAGCGTCGCGATAGCGCTCCTTTTCACAGTTCACTCTGTTTCTATAATTTCGTTGTCAATAAATATGTAGTATCAATTTATTCTTATCAATTTTCTTTTTGTTATCAATTCTTATTATAATTTTTTTTTTGTTATCATAGTATACAATTTTTTGAAGAGAATGTTGAGAAAATTATGATTATTGGTATATTGTAACGGAAATGGTGAATATTTGTCTTGTTCATATAAATAATGTATAAAATACATTTTTTAATGACATTTTTAGCAAATATTGGTGAAATATGAATGGCACTAAAGGGGTTAAGCTACCAATGTAGTATACATCTTAAATGAAGGAAATCCCAGTGTCTATATATGAAGCTTCGTAAATAATGCACATAGCTAAATATCACAGCTGATTGAAAAAATATATAATTAGTTGTAGTAAATAAATTCGAAATAAATTATAATGTTCAATAAGTTGATACAATGATTAACTCAAATACATGTATAACAAACATAGTATAATCTGAACAAGAAAGATTTCAAACTAAAAAACAACATACAACGTGCAAACAACCGATATAGAATAGTTTAAAACTATTTTTTACGGATTAAAACTCGCGTATGTGTCACTTACATCTCGTCTAAACGTGTACACGATTACTGCAACGCATTCGAAACGTCGGGTTAAAATTAAAATGTAGTCAAATTATACGGAGTTTTAATCCGTAAAAAATAGTTTTATTTCAAATGTGTACTCGTGAAAATCTAAGTAAATACTAATATAGAATAGTGTTTAAAATACCATGAGACTAAATACTTGAAGAACTTTTGACTTTTTTATAGAGTTATAGTATTAGGAAAATAAAAAAATATATCTCAAAAAAAAAAATCTATCGATGCGGAATTTTATACTGAATCTAAAAAAAAATACTTATGACGAGCCAAAAGTTTCCCTAGAAGTTATGAGGAAAAAACTACGATGACATTTGTTTTCGACGTCTCCGTAAATTTGAAGACCCCAGTTTTTCGGTGATGTGGATACTGGTTGATACAGGAATTGAGAAAATTCTCTATGCCTGTGTTTACCGGTCGCACAGCGGAGATATTGAGACAACTAGGCTCACTAACTACCTCAGCGAGGTGGCGGACTTAGCTCAACAGGAGTACCCGTCGGCTCAACTAGTGTTATTAGGGGATTTTAATAGCCATCACCAGGATTGGCTATATCCATACCTAGACACGAACCATGCTGGGAGAGAGACGAGACGCCTTGCTCTCTCGTTAGACCTCACCCAGTTGGTCCAAGGAGCTACTAGGGTGCCGGATGTTGACTCCCACACACCTTACTGCGTGGACCTTCTGTTGACGACTGATCCAGACAGGTACTCGGTGACGATTTCATCGCCCTTGGGTAGCTCTGATCACTGTCTGGTGAAATCTGTATCCGTCTACTCCCCTCCCGATCCCAGCCCTAAAAGTACGAGGCGGATGTGGCGATACAGGTCAGCAGATTGGGATGAAATGCGGTCTTTCTATGCATCTTTCCCTTGGCAGTCAGTTTGCTTCTCTTCGAGTGATCCCAGTGCCTGCGCAGATTCCATTACTGATGTGCTACGGATGGGAATGGAGTATTACATCCCATTTTCTGACGTGCCATCATATGGAAAAGCTCGTCCATGGTTTGGACCTGATTGTCGACGCGCAGAAGTGCAGAAACATCAGGCATACCTAGCCTGGGCTGAAGCTCGCCAGCGTAAGGCCATGGATGTTCGCGACAAGAAGAGAGCTTTTAACAAGGCTGCCAAGTCCTGCAAAAAGGTGTTAAAGAAGGCTCATTTTGACCACATTGGCCGCATAGGGTCCAAACTGGCTTCATACCCGCCGGGGAGTAAAGCGTTTTGGTCCCTAGCCAAAGAGGTTGAGGTGAACTTCTGCCGCCCCTCGCTACCACCACTGCAGAAACCTGATGGATCACTGGCTCACGCCGCTGTAGAGAAAGCAAACGTATTTGCATCTCTATTTGCGGAATCTTCACGTTTAGACGCTGGTAGCGCAATACCTCCAGTTCTTCCTGGCAGTTCGGTGGCAATGCCGGAAATCCGAATTCGCCAGAGAGAGGTTTTGAAAACGCTACGCAATCTGGACGTGAACAAGGCCAGCGGTCCAGATGGTATTCCTGCAATTGTTCTGAAGACATGTGCGCCCGAGTTGTCTCCCATACTTACACGTTTGTTTAGGCTCTCTCTTGAGACTGGAAAAGTGCCGAGTTCTTGGAAGCTTGCAAATGTGCAACCCGTGCCCAAAAAAGGCAGTCGTGCTGACCCTGCCAACTACAGGCCCATATCGGTCACGTCCATACTCTGCAAGAGCATGGAACGCGTCCTCAATGTCAGGCTATTGGCGTACCTGGAATCAAACGACCTCCTC
Source organism: Mechanitis mazaeus (assembly GCA_959347395.1). NCBI lineage: Eukaryota > Metazoa > Arthropoda > Insecta > Lepidoptera > Nymphalidae > Mechanitis > Mechanitis mazaeus. The sequence continues at coordinate 11,275,267 of OY365749.1, forward strand.
AGTGATCGACAATATGGCTTTCGCCGGAATCGATCAACTGGGGATCTTCTTGTGTTCGCCACTCATATCTGGAGTGAGGCAGTTGAGAGATTCGGAGAAGCCCTTGTGGTTTCTCTTGATATTTCCAAGGCCTTCGACAGGGTCTGGCTCGATAGCCTTGTTAGCAAGCTTTCCTCCTACGGTTTGCCCGCTGGTTTCTGTGTGTGGATATCAGACTTTTTGAGGAATCGGTCAATACAGGTAGTCATCGACGGCTGCTCGTCTGATCGAATGGCTATTAATGCCGGTGTTCCTCAAGGGTCAGTGCTCTCCGCAACTCTCTTCTTGCTGCACATTAACGATCTGCTTAAACCCGGTATCTTTGGGTATGCAGACGACAGCACCGTTGTGGAGAGCTATATATCAAACACACGAGCTAGTGTGGCCGAAATCCAGTCACTCAGAGAGGCCATGGTCGAGCGCACAAACCTTTCCCTCCAGGCAGTCTCCGAATGGGGCGATGCCAACCTGGTTAGGTTTAATGCAGCGAAGACCCAGGCGTGTTTATTCTCTGCCAAAAAGAGGCCATTCCATCTGGCTCCTACTTTTCGAAGTGTACCCGTGAAGATTGCGAACCACCTGGACCTTCTTGGTGTCAGGCTAAACTCGTCTCTCAACTTTGGTTCCTATATTGAGTCTAAGGCTCAATTAGCTGCTAAAAAGCTTGGTGTTCTCTGGAAGGTGCGTCGGTACTTCAAGCCGGAACAGTTGCTCACACTTTATAAAGCACAAGTTCGGTCGTGCATGGAGTACTGCTCGCATCTTTGGGATGGATCGGCAAAATACCAGCTAGAGGCGTTGGAATCAATTGAGGGACGGGCTAGGAGGCTCGTAGGTGATACCACCTTTGCCAAGGCAAAACTCCAAAGTTTGGACCATCGCCGCAAGGTGGCTAGTTTGTCGGTCTTTTATCGGATACATTTCGGAGAGTGTGCAACAGAGCTGCACAACTTGATACACCCAGCTCCTTTCAGTCACCGAACGACGAGAAGCTCAAATAGGAAACACCAATTTACGGTTGAGGTTCCAAAGTCCCGTACAAAGCGATTTGCTTCCACATTCCTTGTACGGACGGCGAAAATTTGGAATTCTCTGCCGGAGTCGGTGTTTCCTGATTGTTACAATCTGGGGGTCTTCAAATCGAAAGTTAATAGGTATTTACTAGGTAAGCGTGCCACACCTTAGACTACAGCCTATGCTTAACATCAGGCGGGCTGTAGTCAAACGCTTACCTATTGTGGTTTAAAAAAAAAAAAAAAAAAAAAAAAAAAAACAAATTAATTAATATACAAAAAGTGTGATATTACCTATCTTGTAAAATTATATTAACCAAGAATAAGACGAGGTTACCGAATAAGGCGCTTTAAAATATGAAATCAACGTTCGTAATGTTGGTGCAACTTACTCATACTGACGAAATATTAAATTGTAACTTACAAATGTTATGTAACCTTATAATATGACTTCAACAAGGTTATATATAACTGTAACATTAATGGTAAGGTATGGCAAAATAGATAAGATCAAGTATAACATTTAGAACTGTAATTATTTGTACTGGGCGAATTAATTCTTCATTCAACAGATATTATTAATTTCGGAATTAACAGGTTTTGTTTTGATTTTATTACATTGTAAACTGCAAGTCATTCATTCATTTGGCGCCATAATGATGAAATATATATATATATTTTTCGTTTTATTTTTATTGAGCGAAACTGTCTATGAGAAACTTTTCCCCATCCTTTGTGCAAGCATCAATCAAAAACAGTATATCCAAAAATTTCCAAATTTTGCACACTGACAGACATCACTCTGGTGGTGGTTTCTCAAAGCTGGAGCTACTCAAAATTAGACCATATACAATTTTTTATGTTCAGCTATCTTCAATGGTACAAAAATCAGCTTAAGCTATTAATATATAAGATAGTTGACGACAACAAAGACCTTCATAGCTAAGTTACAAAGACAATAGATGGAGTAACCGCATTACATTTAAACGCACTGACCATTTACGAAGGTGCAATACATTTATTGTGAAGTCTATTAACTACTTGTACTAATAAAATACTATTTTAAATAATTTATCTTAGTTCAATGCAAAACAATTCATATTATATGTATACATACTGCTAATAATACATATATATATATATATATATATATATATATATATATATATGTATTATGTATTATTAGGATAGCGGGAGAAAGCGAAAGAGAAAGAGGAACGAGAACAAGAGAGCAATACTGCATCGTAAAGATATATAAGATTTCTGTTTGAACGTTACGTTGTTTAGAATTTGAAGAAATAAAAAATATACAAAAAGAATGTTTGAAGAATTAGACAAATATACAGTAATCACCATGTTTTTGAAGTTTCGGCATCTGGCGACAGTGACTTTATAGTTCAGGTAACTCCATCATCATAAAAAGACAGATTAATGGAATTTTGTGAGTCATAAATGTTACCAATGACTCGGGACCTGTTTGATCCTATCCTTGTTATTTGGTACCCTGTAAACTATCAGCTCATAAATATAGGTATTCTTTTGTACTCTCTGGTTTTCAAATGTGGTGAGGAGTGACCCTGATCTATTTATAGGTATATATTTTAAATTAAAATCCAGCATCTGTCTGTCTATATGAAAGACTCAAAACTAACGAAAAGATGGTTTTCACTTAGATAGTATGATTTCTGAGGAAAGTTTAGGGTAGTTTTAATATAAATTCACTTTAATATAAAAATTATTAAATAAATAAATAATATAGAAAATTGATTAGTTTATAGCAAATATTCTAAATTAAAAAAAAAATTAACATATATCACTGCCGAAATACACACAGACGAAAGTACGGAAGTATTAATATACTAGTGTTAATAGAAACAAACTATGTATAGTGAGATATAGAATCAAATATTAAATATATAGATCTATAGGAAGTGGAAACACTAACAAAATTGCCCAAACACTACAATTCATGGTCAGATTTAATTACGATAAGTTAACATATCAAGATTTATTAATTTCCAGAACCTTGAAGAATCTGTTTCTTAATTTTTTTTATCTTTAATAAAATATATTTAGTTCATTCAAATTATATAATATTTAGTTCATTCCAATGCAATCGTGCATGAACCAACTCCACCTTCTCACCAGCACCACGGGTTAACTGTCAGAGAATACCACCACGCATTAAGTCCGCCCATTGTAATTTTTTTTTTGGTAAATAAATTTAGGTTTGAACTAAACGAAAATAAGATTCAATAAGTAAAACCGACACAAAGTTTTAACTTTCACCGGTTTTCTAAAATCACTTCAAGTGACGCATGAGTACGTCATGTCTATTTTTAGAAGTAGACCGATACTGTCAAATCTAAGTAAAAGATAATGCGACATGACGTAAATATCGGCACCATTAGTCATTTATAACCTTTTACCGATATTAACAAGTATCCTTTATGTCTCATAGGAATTTACAAAACAAGTTCCTTTTCACAAGTGTTGAGTTATATTAATATAATTAAGATTGAGGACATATGACCTGTTTATTATTGTCCATTTTATGTCATGGCGTGAACAATTCACGCTGCAATCAACCGAGGTTTTGAATATTGCCTATCATGGCATTTTTTTCACGCCGCGATACGCCATGCTGCGAGATTATGAATATAGACAACGAATGGGGTCAAAACTAGTCGGTCAATTGTGATAATTTTTACATGAGTATATCTGGAATATTATTTATATTATTATTGTCACATTCAAATCGGTTCAGATTTTTGTAAAAGCTAATCATAATATATATTAACTGATTGAAACTGATGTCATCGACAGGGCAATAGCAGCAGATATTTTTAAATTTGATCTGAGAAAAGATACGAGAAACATTTGAATTTTTCAATAAACAAAACACGTAACCACCGATAAATATTAATCGTCTCGTGGCTCATTACACCAATGCCATGGACAAATGTAAGATACACGTTCATCCATCAACCAGCAGCTAATTGCGGAGCTTCGCAATTAGTCCAGTGTCCACAAACGAGCGCAATTGGCGCAATGGGGAGGAAATGGACATCTATGATAGAACATGCGCTTAATATTTACGTAATATACCCGTGAATAAAACCATCTTGAAATATTCTTAATGTAGTGCTTAGTTGGCTTTTAAAAAGCTTGTGAATGTCACCTGCACTGATCAAGGCGAACTAATATGCAATAAAATGTACGCTAGTGTTCGAGCTGCTGGCATGAATGCGGCTGTCCTTGCGTGACCACATTGTCACCGCACGTGGGTCAGCCTCAGCTCACCACATTTGTTCTAAAAGCTATTAAAATAGGCATATTCTATTACTTCAAAGTGAAATCAAATACGTAGAAATGAGAGCAAGAAATATATGTAAGGATCTCGAGTAAACAAACATTAAATCAACCTCGTTAATAACATTATCTAAATTAAATAACTGTGTTCATTTTTCGAATGTACATGTCAAAATAAATTAATTTTTATACATGACATTAAATATAAAAACTTTTTCGTCAGCAACGTTTATGAATACTAACAATCAAATCACGCCACAGCAGATAATAAATATAAAACATATAAAAAAAATATTTTACAGATATAACTTGCGTTTATATTTACATTTTGTTTTAATTTAAACCCGACGTATCGTGACAGACAGACACCATCATCTCATCTTACCGCGAACACGTTTGCTGCAAATCAGTCGAAACGTCAAATTAAAAAAAATAAAAATAAACGCGGATTATATCGTAACTATTTTATTGAAGTGTATAGTACTCGTGTAAATCTTAGAACACATTATAAAACGTATAATCTCGTTAAAAGCTTACCTAAGTACCAACATATATAAATATATACAGTTCATGATATACGATAGTAACAAGATGTAACAGGACACGTTTAAACTAACAAGACAATATTTTCTGTATCCAGATTTTACTTTACTAACAAGATCACGGGATTGGTATTGATCGTGATACTCGAACCCGATAGATACTAGTAATGTATTCATATATATATCAGGGGTGGCGAACCTTTTTTGTACGTGCCACAAAGTAAAAAAATAATAATTAAAAAGGAACATCCTACAATGAAATATCATTTGAAATGTTAGCGTGGTGAAATTATACGTAACTATAATAAAAACAATTCTTTTTTAAATATTTTTTATCAAATAATTTTACAATTATTTTGTTTTTGTATGTCTTCAAAAATATCAAACGTGTCACTTGTGGCACGCGTGCGATGGGTTCGCCATCCCTGATACATACGAACCAAGCAAGACGTTCAGAGACTATATGATAAGTAATTTGCTAAAAGGATTCTTTTTAATATTATTAAGTTAATCTTCATGTAATGACAGTATATTGAGTCAGCGTAATTGTCCTGTTGATAACAATGGTCGCTAAGCAATATTAAAATAATATGTACTTCTTACACGTTCACATGAAATAAGTTTGAAAAAAAATTGTTTTACAACAGATTAACATCAGGAGAATAAATCTATACTAATATTAATGTTTTCTAAGATTCACACGAGTACTACACATTTCAATAAAACTATTTTTCGGATATAACTCGCGTTTATTATTACATTTTGATGTTGAGATGTGTTTTTTGATGCTAGTACCGATGCTCCTCTTTGTTTGACCAATGTATGATGAGCCACAATCACAATCAAGTTTGTATACACTGGCACATTGCAAGGGAATATTACTCTTAACTGGTCTCAAGAATTGGCTCACTTTTTTATGTGGTTTGTAAATTGTCCTTATTGAAACCTTCTTCAAGATGTTGCCTATTTTTGACAAACCTGTAAATCTATGATTCAATAGACAGACTCAAAATGCTGAACTATTTGGAATATTTTTGGATATGTATATTACTAAAAATATATAATTATTTCAATTTACGTCAAAGAAATAACATGCGGTAGCATTTATGAGATGTAACTTTTATGTTTATCACTTATAATGAAGAATCTAGTACCTGACACAACTCAGCGCTCAACGAGCGACGCTGGCTGCTCGCCAAATATACAAAAACATAGTCAAAATAACACTTCTTTTAATGCACCCAAACAACATTACAGACGGATTTATTTTTATAACACAACATAACAAAAATATTGACGATTTAGAACCAATTTTTAAATAATATCATAAAATTAATTTAATTTTTATATACAGATAGAATTTTTCTGTTCCATCAAAACATCGAATTTTATTTAATTTTTATACTTAACTGAGCATTGAAAATTTTATTTATATTAAAATATTATAAAGAAGAAATTTGTATTTTAAATGTTTGTAACTAAATTCTTAAACTACTGGACGTATTTCAAAAATTCCTTCATCATTAGAATGACATTTATTTTGAGTAACATGGCTATAATTAACTATATGGACTAAATAATATCGGATAAAACTGCGAGTTACAACTAGTAAATATAATTAATTTTTACATATATTTTAATTTTACCTTAAAATCTATTGGCACCGTCTACGAAACGATGAACGAATCTCTCTTTTAACTTTCGTTTCTTGGCAATAATTCTGCTTTATATATAGTTTTAGTACATTTGTATCATAAATATACATAATTATAAGAAATTAGATAATTAATTATATTTATTATATTTTGGATACCCGGGAACCTCACCACGCTTAAAGTAATATTACAACAATCTTATTTTCCGCTTTGAAAGTAAGAAAAACAAAATAATATTGTTTTACTAAAATTTCTGCCTTTTTATGTGTTACTAGTCGATTGTTCTAAAAACCCAATGACCTCAGAAGTTATTGATCTCAAATTATTGTAATATTAAACTATGGTAGTATTAAGAATACTTTGAAGGAAATCTAATCTAAATAAATTATTTATTATAAATATAATAAAAAGCTAGTAATCTTGATTAATTCGTAATAAATGATACCAAAACCGACTCTGCAATGTTATGTATTGGACAAGATCCTGCCTCAAGCTTGATTGATCAATTCAAAGACATTAACCAAACCTTATATTATATATATTTTGCATAAACCAATGTTTCTTATTCTCGAAGTATATTAAGATGAAATTTAACATATTATTAAATATATAGTTTCACCACGCTAATATTTCGAATGTAATTTTATTGTGGCACGTTACCCATTTATAAACAATTTCTGTTGTCTTTGTGGCACGAACATCAAAAAAGGTTCTCCATCCCTGCTGTATATTATAATAAGTGAACATAGTATTTACTTAATAATTCTCATAATAAAACAAAGTTATAGACGACACAAAGACAAAAAGTTGAATGTACTGTTGCGGAAACAATGCTGGAGGCCATTTTGTGATGCAAGCGCTAGCCTCATGACGTGTACAGACAAGTCCTTTAAAGACATATTTGAAAACCTTCCGCTTCACACCCACCACGAACCGCTATGGATATCTTTGAACCGCTTTGGATTTAGCGGAAGTGAATCTTCCAAGTGGGCGGTTTTAAAATGAGGACTCATCATCATTATAATATTCTAGAGACCTTCTCCAATGACTAATTTTGGGACCATCAGCACGAGAATGTCAAAGGTAAGAGACGTAAAAAAACACGAGGCAAACATGTAGGCAAAATTTCTTTTAACAAACGAAACAATTATATGTAATAATGGTTATATTGACAATGAGATATTTTAGCTCACTTCGATGTTAACAAATTTTTTAGAATTTTTTAACGAAACTTTATAGATGTCGCCTCCATCTTTATGAAGATTATTATACATAGAATGTTTTATTCATCAACGCGGGATTAGACACGATAGCTCAATTTTAACAGCGACAGAGACAGTACCATGTTCATTGCAGGTTCAAGTCCTGTCTATGTTGATAAATTTTTAATTCTTTTTTTTGTGATATGTTTATAGACAATTCAAAATATAATATATATAATAAGGCTATTCTAAACGGACACAAATGTTTCAAACGTGACTAAAAGTGTTATCGGCACATTCCTTCTGTTAGGAGACAATTCAGTCAAGGTGACAATAGTATGTAAACAATACTATATTACTATATGTATATATATATATATTCTAATAAATATCTTAAGACACTTATCACGTTTTCGTAACGGATCTGAGAAAATTACTATTGATTTAATGATCACCAATTAATTGACAATATAGTTTTATTTTAATTATGTGTTACAACATATAATAAAAGCACCATCAAACTACATCAAAACCTGTTCAGTAATATTTTCTTATTTTTATACGAGTATAAATTTGAAATTAAACTGTTTTTTACGGATTAAACTGGCGTATATTTTGATCACATTTTAATTTTAAGCGGACGTTTCGAATGCTTTGCAGCAATCGTGTTCACGGGTAGACGACATGTGTAGTCTTACTGAAAGAAAAAGTGAAATTTGTAAAAAAATTTGATTTTACCTGTTCATTATTTCACCCTATTCTACTAAAATATAAAAGAAAAAAAAAACAAAAATGTTAATATTTCATACGTTTCCAGTATAATATAGTAGAAATGGCAACTAGTCCATTACCAAAAGCAGTTGTTCTATATCTTCAAATCATAAGATTATAATAACCTTACTCATTGGTCCTCAGAACTGCGGTCAAAGACCAGGTTTGATGACCTCTCAACAAAGCACGTGACTGAAGGTCTCTGATAAATTTAGTTGCAGTCGATTTCACTAACTTGTTTTCTAATCCAAGTCTCCAGTTACAGTTTCTCAACTAATCTCGACTTTATTTATACTATTTTTATTATTATTTGAATAAATAATTAATGTTTATTTGATTTAAGTATTATTTGAAATAAAAGCATAACAATGGAGGAGGAGGACAAATAAACTGACTAACAGACACCATCATCTCTTACCGCGAACACGTTTGCTGCAAAGCATTCGAAACGTCGTGTTAAATTAAAAAATGTAAAAATAAACGCGAGTTATATCCGTGAAATAGTTTTGTTTAAATATTTTTATTATTATTTGAATAAATAAAAAAAAATTTGTTAAGGAGGACTGTATGATATTTTTGACTTGCCATCAGTAGAAAAACACTATGTAGATTTAAAGTAGTTATAATCTTTAAAACTAGCGAGGGGGGGCATTACAAGTGACGGGTTGATAATATGCTTTTATAATTGTTTTTTTAATCATATTTTTTTTTCTAATCATACTTTATTTTCTCCAAATAAATCCTGATTTGTCACTTGCAGTGTTAATGCTGCTGTTGTTTCGGGGGCCTGCCGTGCCCCTACCTGGAGTTTTGAAATTTAGCCAGTAATTACTATTTCACCTAGGTAACTTGCACACCAAGTTTGGTCAAAATCGGTCGGGTAGTTTTTGAGATAATCGGCTACAGACGGACAGACGAACAGACTGACATCGCAACAGTTTTATATTATTTAGATAATATATATATGTTAGCGTTATCTTAAACATTTGTGATAATTTGAAGGCAATCATAATTGGGCCATGGTTATAATCGCTAATTTGTAATGAAAATACGTAGAGTGCTTTCTAATATATACTTATTTATTGAAACAAACGGACATAACTACTTCATACAACATAGAATATATAGAGAATATTACAGAGCCTTATAATATAAGTAAATATTGTACTCAGTAAATATTATTTATATACACATACGTATAACATGGCGTATATATATTAGTTAAATATATACAAATATTGTATTTACTTGTCTCATTATTCAAGTCATACACTGTTACTATACACATATATTATATCTAGACTATGTTAGATATAATTTACAATGAGTATTAATAATACTGACGTTTTAGTATTCTCAACGTTATAAAGCGAAAGTTTTTTTGTTTGTTTGTTTAAACGCACTAATCTATGAAACTACCGGATTTGATTGGAGTATGAAAAATATTTTTGTTTATTAGGCAGGTTCAATGAGAAGGCTATTTATATAGGCTATCAAGCATTACACTACAGCTTAATCTAAATAGTAAATAAAATCGTCCATTTGCAAGTGGAACCGCGAGTAACAGCAAGTTTAATCATAGATATTTTCATTAGTTATTTTATATAAGAAATTGTTCGAACGGTTAATTTAACTGTAGTAATTAGCATTATTTTACACATATTTTTAAATAAAAATACTTCATTATATATAACAAATAATAGCTGCTGTATATTGATAATAAAATCAAAGAAACAACACAACTTACATGTTTATAAATATTTTTAAATCATTGATCAATGAATGCTCTCACTGGTATAGCATATCTCACTGCTGAATGTAAATAATTACAATATTTTTTTTGAGATATATTGTTTTTAACTTCACTACTAAAAAATTATCAAAATAAAAAAATATATAGTATATATAGAAATGATAAGATATACCGTAAAATAAATCAGTTTGTGAAAACTATAATTGTAAAATCTAAACTACAAACAAGTGTGATTAATTAATTTATAAAAGATAACGGAAGCCGTGATATCTTTATAAAAGATAGTACAAAGATAACTAAGATTAAATATTTATCACGTACTAACTCAGACACGCAACTTCGTTGATTTTATATGAAAGCGAAACATTTACCATTTCCCCCCCCCCCCATTATTTCCACTGAATTTAAAAAATTACATTCGATATTTCTGAATCTCAGATCCAAAAATATATATACACCTTTCTTTGTATGACAACCAAGGCTCATACAATCATGGAATTTTTTAATGTCATTTATTCTACCTATAAATATATCAAATATTATCATTATATGATATCAAGATAAATTACAACTATTGACTTAATTTGTGTTTATATTAGTATTAAATGATAAAACATGAAGCAGACAGGTCTTAGTGTTATTGACAATATCCAGGCTTCAACCCTGAAGGTAGCAAACGGTGTTTAAAAACACTTTATCAACCAGAGTTGTTCGTTAGGTCAAGGAGAACCAGTAGCACAGTGCATTCGCACAATACCATTCTAATCCCATACACCTGTCCACATGAGTGTAGACACTGCTCTGCACCGCTCCAAATAACATATATGCCCAATACATTATTCGTTCATACTAAACGCTATACTACTGCTAATACTTCAGACTAAGGATGTCCACTGCTGAACATAGGCCTCTAGGCCTACGCGTTACGTTTACGCTATATTACTGCCAAACTCAAAATAGTTTATATTATTTATATGAATGGACTGTGAATATCTATCATACCTTATCTGGACAATACCTGTTCTTCAGCATGTTATCTGGAACAAAGACATTCCACCACGATGGTCGTTTTTGTCGTATATAGGTTGGTGTGTCGCCCTCCTCGTCAGTGTCGTTTCCCCCGGATTTTCTTCTTTTCTTCCGCTCCAGCTGTAAGCGTGCCGCCCAGGAGCGCCTGCGACCTTTATCACTGGGTCCGTATCCATCCACTTCGACGGGTACGGCCAATGAGGCTCGGCGAGGCAAGTCTGGAGGTGGACCATCAAATTCGGTCAATTTTCTGTAACGTTCTGCGAATGTAGCATCCGAGTTTCTCCTGCCATTTGAAGATGATGGAGTGGATGTGTTCATTACAACCGCATCCAAAAACAGTTCATCGTCGTCTGTATCTTGCGAAAAGTTTTCTTCACTGAAGCGTCGTGGACCCTCATCAATAGCTTCTTGAAGGCTGGCTAGAGGTAGGCTTGGGCGGTGAGTGCGCAGGCCCCTCGGCATGCGCCCAGGGCGTGTTTGCAGACGCGCGAGCGCCAAGGGCACTGGCGACTCGGTTAAAGTTGGCTCACTTCCACTCATTGTTAACTCACGTGCCACTCACTTATGGTAACTTTTGAAAACTATTTTACTGGCTGCAGCAGTAAATATTTGAAAATATGAAAAGACATTATGCCTGCACAATCTTCCTTTTTAAAACTGTTAAGAAAAAATGTTACGCCTTTGTGTTATATTACTTGGTTTGAATTTAAGCTAAGTCTTTGATAGACTAAATTAGAGGCCTAATCGAATAAAAATACACATTAATATTTCTTATTTAAATATTCAATAACTTAATTATCAAAAGTCAGAGCTCGTTAAACTTTTAACTTAAATTTTACATTTTAAAGAAATGATAGTCATTGACCTGAGCGAAGCGAAGATCTTTACTACCCAAATTTTCAACTCTTTGTTACCCTACTCCTCCTTCAATTTACGAGCTACACGCACGAAATTTTGCACACATTCGTATAATGAGCAGAACTCGTTCTGGATTGAAAATCAGCCGAATCGTAATTGTAGTTTTCGAGATAATTGATAAAACGTTTGTTTCGCGAGCGCTGCGTCGCGAGGATAAACCCCGCTTGCGTGGACCTAGTAATATAATCCTAAAAACCCCAATCAAATATAAGTTTGAAACCAATACAATCAATAACTTCATATAAATCTAATATTAACATTGACATCTACTGATATGATGATTTGGTTATAATTGTTTATTAATCTATTATCACTTTACAATATGCAAATAAAAGATTACTGGATTCCGAACACATCATCAAAAAATTTATATTTTCGACAGTTGATAGATTTTGAATATTCGATAACTAAAAATTGTCGAGAGAAACTATTAATAGTAGTATTTTCTTAGATTTTCACGAGTACACATTTCAAATAAAATTTTTTACGGATTAAACCTCGCGTATAATTTGGTTACATTTTTTATTTTAATCCGACGGTTCGAATGCTTTTCAGCAAGTGTCTGACATTTACGTCTCGTCTACCCGTGAACACGATTGCTGCAAAGCATTCGAATGGTCGGGTTAAAATAAAAAATGTAACCAAATTATACGCAAGTTTTAATCCGTAAAAAATATTTTTACTATTAATAGTAATCACAAAATCAGACAGGAATAGAAAATCGTATATTTAGTAAGGCCAGTTTATCTCGAGTAGTGACAAGATATTCCATATTAGCAAGTGCAGCTTTCGTAACAGCGTAGTCGTCATAGCCTCATACGACGAGGGGAAAGTTGCCACCGGTTCATATAAACAGACTTACGTTAAGGTCGGTTTCATTATCACTTAATGCTACCAGATACTTATATATTTATTAAGTCTTAAAGAAAATTACGTTACGTCAAACTTGATTTTGATGGACTGATTTTGATGACGTGCTGTCGGTATCGTCAGCTCGTTTTAAAACTAGAAAAACAATCGCACACAACATACACATACTACATCAAGGTCGCACATCAATTGAGTTCATTAATTGTCTCTCATTGACTTTATAAAACGCATTTATTATAAATAGCAGCGTTCTCTTAATTATGCGTTTAGTAAAACATAGCAACATTATCTTAATCATTACAGCAAAATCCATATTTTAAAAAAATTATATATCCGTCTGGTGATCTCGAGTCAAATACACAAGGTGTACTAAGCCAGAGGTGAACCGCTTGGCGGCCATCAATCAGACAGCAATGCAGTCAATGTCATGAGAAGATCGACACAGATGCTGGACCACTGCGTGGTTTTAATTATCGACAATATATTATAATAAATATGGAGATGGAATTTAAGTTAATTCATAAATGTATATAACATTATTGAACATTGGAGTTAACATTGATATAATGCAGAAACATGATGAGGAAGCGAGCTGAGCTGATGCATAGAGGAAGTAAACAAAGAAACTGGCTTGAATCATATTTGTAACCAATAATTACATGAACATTCATAATGGAAAATCTTTTGTGTAATGTTAGTGTTCGCGGCAATAGAGTGGAGCTTGATACAGCACGCACAGGGCCTCCTAGCTAACAGCCTCGCTTATCACGTCTCACCTAATCCTAAACACTTTGCAAACATTACATTCTATACTTCTGACAAACAAATATTTATTTACTTATTTATTTTTTATTGCACGATACTCAAAATAATGTACAAAAGGCTTAATGACACAAAGACATTCTCTACCATCCAACCTTAGATGTGCAGGAGAGGTGTGCAAAAAAAAAGTAAAAAAGAGACGAAAAAAAATAAATGTAAGCAGATATTTAAGTAAAATACGTAACATATTATATAGACAAATACATATTTACACATATACATATACTCATACTAAAATACATACACATAAATTGTAGCAAATATATATATAGATAATATGAATTATCTACACTAATATTATAAAGCAGAAAAGTTTGTTAGTTTAAAATCGGTAATAATCATAACCACAGGATAGGTTTTTTTTTATATACGCGGGTAAAACCACGGGCCACAGCTAGTTATAAAATATAATCGCGAATGTGACAAACGTGCAAATTTTCTACGCACGACAATTTTCAAAATTAACATATTACTACTAATAATGTTACCAATATTAGAAATATATATAATATATAACTGTAATATAGTTGATATACTTGATGATATATATCAAAAATATTCAATAAAAATTAATGTTATATATCGCAATTATTGTTATTTGAAAGAAAACTATTTTTTACGGATTCAAACTCGCGTATAATTTGGTTACATTTTAATTTATTGTTATTTTCTTGTTTTTTTGTTTTTATATGTTGTTTTTTAATCTATTTTCATATGTATGGTGTGCAATAAAGAATATAAATAAAAAAATCAAATTATATATGCACTGTTCACAAACAAAGCAAGCTGTTAATATTGAATGAGTTTCAAGTCACCGGCATCGGTAACGAGACATCTTGAATACAAATTAATTGTTCAACGACAACACAAAGACAAGCAGTACAATATATGAGTACGGATTTAAATTAGAACATTTATATGTACTATATATATGTTAAATGATAATTGACATGACTCAATATATAATGACATTAACGATATTATAATAAAATCGATATATATATATATAATATTCTATAACAATACCGTTATATTAAAATTTAAAATAAATATAATATTTTTTTCATACAAGATTAACTTTTCAAATATTTTACATATATTAAAAGCTAATTACAGCTAACATATAACAAAGAGGAACCTATCCATAGATATGTTAATGATACTAATATATTATGTATACAATGACCGTATATTATTTAATTATCTCTAACATATGGAAGCTGTGACTTTCACTGATTTTAAAATATAATACGAGCTATATATTTACACTTCAACGAACGATAATTGATGTATTTACGTCCTTTGAGTTTTTATGAGAGCAATCAACTAAAATAATGTAAATCACAACAATATATATATAAAATATATGGTTTTATACATATTTGAATACGAAATAAAAAAGTAAAATTGTTGTAATATTACTTTAGGTGATATATAGTAAATATTAAATAATTACTACATTAAGAAAAAATTACAAAAAAAACTTATTTTAAAAAAGATATATTTTAATTCTTTCAATTATTGCAATAGTTTAATATTTGAGAATATTCAAGCATTTAAAACAACAAAAATACCAAACAATAATATTAAATCATTGTTATTAACAAGAATGAGTCAAACCTCTTTCAGTAATATTACCAAATTTGCAACTGTCGCGAATAAATCTTTGTGAATGCTCTTTAGTTGTCCTCATTCCGAAATTCGGATGAGACAGAAAATTAAAATAAAATTCATATAAACTTCTGTATACTATGTGCTCTTGTTAAACCAACAATGTACATTTATAATAAAACAACTTTAATATATATGCAATAACAAAAATTATTACGAAAACACTGAAAAATATATTTACAAAATTTTAGAGTTATATAGTATATCCAAATGTTATTTAAAATCTCAAATAAAACTATTTTTCACGGATTAAACTCGCGTATAATTTGGTTACACTTTAATTTTAACCCGACGTTTGCTATACAGCAATCGAATGCTATGCAGCAATCGTGTTGACGGGTAGACGAGATGTAAGTGTCTGTCAGTAAGTCAGTTAATTAGTCATCATCTAAAGATATAATAATCTGTATGTCATTGCTTGTATGATACGAGAAGACCTGATTAAAACTTCGCTTCCAGAGGAAGATGTCATTATGAGAAAAGGAAGCAATCTCGTACGCGCTCTCAATGTCGCAAATCAAACTAGGCGGCAATACTGACTTTGATTAAAATGCAGTAATGGATTGATTGATGTTATCTTGATTACAGAGGTCATAATGCTGCACTATATATAAAAAAGGTTTGTTATGTATTTTATATACATGCCACTGTACTTACGTAAATATTATCAGGTTTGCTCGACTAGTTTAACTAATTCGGGGACCTTTTACATCGCCAATTCGCGGCGTGAATTGAATTCAAATTGCGATAATATATATAGAATACAGCCGGATGTATACATAGTTATACAATATTTTCGTCGTCACAATATGTCACGTGTTCAATTATTATTCTGTTAAATGTCTTTAGTTCCATAGTATTCAGTAAGGATGAGACTGATGATATTTAGGTGACTTATTAATCTGGAGGTGACCCAGCTTCAAAGATATATCATAAACATTGTTGTAATTACACTAACCCTGTCTTTAGCCTCATTTTTTCTTACCATAAAATATATGTGTGTGTGTGCGTGCGTGCGTGCGTGTGTGTGTGTGTGTGTGTGTGCGTGTGTGTGTGTGTGCGTGTGTGTGTCTCTCTGTGTGTGTGTTTTAATATGTTAAAGTTATAATCAAAATAAATTGAGTTTTCATTTTCTAACCAGCAGATGTTAGAGCCAACCCTGTCATAACATAATTCTCAAGTTACGTCTATTGCTAGAAAAATGTAGGTCGCGTCCGATTTCAAAGCGCAGCGGGACTTGCATAATCACTACCAGACTTTAACATTGAATATCGATTAAATTGTTATATCGATAAGATATAAAAATCGATTCCGGCTGTATGATACAATTATGATTAATAATGATTTTGCTTTATTTGTTAATCTTATCAAAACTCGGAATTGTAATGATTAAGAGTATTGGGTAAGTTTGAGGTCATTCGTTTTGAACACTTTACGTACGTGATACATCTCACATATCAATTGTACTTACTAATAGATATATGGGTATAATTAGGGTTGCAACTGTAAATGTACCGACTATATTAATAGTAGTTTCGAATTACTTTAGTTGGATAATAATGAATTTTTAATATTTTTTTTTATTGAAGCGGTGGTTTTTGATTGTTCTGATTTAATTTGCGATTATAAAAAACATTGTCATTATAAGCAATTTCTCATACGTTACTAAAACGTGAGATTCTGACTTGAAATAACTTAAAATTATATGACTGCATTACAAAATACAATAAAAATATAAATATCAATATTTTTTATTAATATTTGTAAATATAAGTTATCTTTACTGAACTGTACAAAGGCAACCCTACACATAACATCGTATGTCCTAAGCGATCTAATGAAAACAATAATAAAAATTATAGTACATCAGTTTATGTGTACTATAAAATATATAAGTAATAAAACGTATCGTACATAATAAAAAGCAAACCCGAGAAAATAAATGGGACCGATCTACCAATTTCTTAACATATGCGCTTTTCTCTCCGGCTTCGTAATACATATATCTAAATTTTAATTTAAAACATATCTCTTTCGTTCTCATTAGAATATATATTAATTTATAATAACTTAATCTGATTCTGTCTATTTATATGCAACTTTTTTTTGTGATAGATTGAGAAAATTTTAAGTTATATATTTATAAATTATATAATATATATCTTTGTATGAGCCGAGTGTACATTAAAGAATTTTTTTTCATTTCATTATACAACACTTAAATGAAATTTACTTAAAAGCCTATCAAATGAGTAATTAAATAGTGCCAAATCTTGGATATTTCATTTTATCTCATATAATTTATATATTTTAGAAATACTTATAAATTTATCACTCCCGCATATCACCTCCGCATAAACTTAATAAATGATCGCAAACGAGATTCTCAATCAATCAATCAATCAATCAATCAATCAAATATTTAATGCACGTTTTCTGTTTCTTTTTGTTCATTTAAAATAATAAAATCTAAACAGGTACTTGGTATTATGAATCAGAAACCGAGTTTTATGATTTACTTATGAATGAATGTTGCGTGTGGTCCACGACCACTGACCTTATATGATACAAAACTGATTTTATATAGCTGTTAATATGTAATCACAATTAGGTACCTACGAAGTCCGTAGACTCTCGTAGCATTTAATTAAACGTAGAATCCAGTAATCAATTAATTCTAAATTCATAATATATCAACGTAAAAACACACCAATATATATAAAACAACATGTACTAAGTAATATAACACAAGTGCGTAAACATTTTAAAACTTTGCTAACACAAATCGCAACTCAAATCTTACTGGTTGCGACCATGCTTCGACCTCCTTTCCAAGTTGCACTGGCGCAACAGACAAACAAAACAACTAGACGAAGATGTTGGCGTACGGATTCGTAACATAAACTGCGCGTGCGACTTTCACTGATTCACTGCCCGTGCGCAATAACGGCGTGCGAGCCTCGCGGCGCTTTCTAGACCACTGAGTGCGACTGCTGGCAGGCTCCAGCGTTTGTGGAGGGGCCGACCAGTGGCCTCACCGCTAAGATAACACCATCATCTGATAATGTCTCTGAAACCCACCCCCCTGTTAGTGCGTCACAAACTCAACATTTACGTAGTACGTTGACATGTTTCTTAATCTTCATGTTATTTTCCTCTTGTTGTAAATATATAACATATAACTGACACTTGGTTTACGTAAATAGCGTTAAAGTACCCGCAAATTATCTACATATTTAGTGAATAAAAATAAAAGTTAATGTTCCTAAAAATAAATATTACTTCGTGTGAATATCAGAAGATACTTCTGAGATTGCGCTAATCAATATATTTAAATGGCCAGTCAAAAACCAATACAGTTCGCAATGTACCCACATTGTATATGATATTCGAATCAATACCTGGCGCGCTCGTCAACCCACAGACACGTAAATACAATATTAAGTAGGACAGCTACATTCAAAATTAAATTATTAAATAATGTATTACAAAAACTATATTACAGTTTTGTAATAAAATGAAATATGATAAATTAAATATATTATATATAATAATCCGGCTGCACTCACGTTATTACTCTCGGAATTTGACAAAGTTCTAACACATTCGGGGTCCTTATTCATGAGGTCTTAGCATGACATAAATAAATATAAACGGTAAAAACAAAGTTAAAATAAAATTCAATAATCTAAATATAAATATCCTTTTTAATGTATCATTCTATATATGCATTAGTTCTAATGCCATGAGATGCATTATGGCATTGCCAAAATGCCAAAATGCGAAATTCTCTGCTTGAAGGCATTGAGTACTAAATATCACGTCTTAGTCAGTGGAAAATGTCAACATTCAAACAAATATATGTAGATTGCATTCCTTTTTAATCTATCATTCTATACATACACTAAGTAGTTCTAATGCCATTAGATGCATTATGGCATTGCCAAAATGCCAAAATGCGAAATTCTCTCCTTGAAGGCATTGAGTACTAAATATCACGTCTTAGTCAGTGGAAAATGTCAACATTCAAACAAATATATGTAGATTGCATTCCTTTTTAATCTATCATTCTATACATACACTAGTTCTAATGCCATTAGATGCATTATGGCATTGCCAAACCGCCAAATTGCCAAGTGTCACTAAGATAAAATTTATCCATTTAATAAT
Source organism: Mechanitis mazaeus (assembly GCA_959347395.1). Taxonomy (NCBI): domain Eukaryota; kingdom Metazoa; phylum Arthropoda; class Insecta; order Lepidoptera; family Nymphalidae; genus Mechanitis; species Mechanitis mazaeus. The sequence goes on from OY365749.1 coordinate 11,295,037, forward strand.
ATCATTACAAAAAAAAATAATTTAAAGAAAACACTCGACTTGTTTTTCTTATTTATTTTCAACTTTGTTATTGAATCTTCAAGCGAACTTGAATAATAACTTAGTATTAAATTAACCGACCGTAAAATAACTAATTAGGTAGTATTTTATAAAATATTACAAGTTATTTTGTATTATATTTTAGTGTACGTCATTTGCTATTTAATATTATGTCTAAAGTTTATTTGTTTGTTTAAAAGGGCTCATCGCGATTTGCAAGGTTCGGTCTGATTATAATTGACAGGTTCATGAGGTTTATACATTTATTATTATGATATTTTTTTTATTCCAATACAGATACGTGTTTGACTACAGCCCCTGATGTTAAGCCTGACCTGTAGTCTAAGTATTTTTTTATTAATTTAATTATTGCCGAAAACAGGGACAAGACGGATTTAACGCTAAAAAGGATTCTCTCCCAGTCAACCTGAGAATGCAATAAAAAAAATAAAACATTGGGGCGATAAAAATAAATTTAAAAAAATACAGCATAAAATTCAACTATGAAAATAAAACATATGTACACATAAAAGACACAAGTTACGTGTAAATTAAAGTATGTAGCACGCTTACCTAAAACGTACCAATTTACTGTAAATTTGAAGAACCCTAGATTGTAACTATCAGGAAACACCAAATCCGGCGGAGAATTCTAAATATTCGCAAGGAAAGTAGAAGCGAAACGCTTTGTACGGGACTTTGGAACCTCAACAGCAAATCAATGTTTTCTAGCTGAGTTTCTGGATGATTACTAGAAGCTGCTAGTTATACTAATATAAATAAATTTGTTTGTACATAGGTGGAGCTGCGAGTGCCGGGGCGTCAGGGTGAGTGTTAACGCGATGACGTGACGTCCCACTAGGGCGATGAGGGCAACCGTTGGTTTTTTAGTAGTTAGCCTCAAAAATGGCAGCGTCCTCTATGCTGCTGGGTAGTCCCACATAACCCCTCGGCCATCACCTTCTTGGCCGACAGGGTTATCCGTAACGGATCTTTTCAACGAAAAAAAAGTTGGAGCTGCGAGTAACAGCTAGTAAAATAATAATATAATCAAAGAATTTAAATAAGTTAGTACTACTACTAACGAAACAACTATTGAAAAGAAAAGTTGCACATTACATTCAAATTATACATATTTTCACAATTTTGTTGCTAATTGTTGATAAATCTTGTCAAAATGATAAAAAGATGTAATTATCGTTCCGTTCACTCCTCGAGCTGTTAATTTCTTTAAGGAAAATATTGCTAAATATTCGAAAACACTTTTATTTTTGAGTTTTATAATAAGATATTGGATTTAATACTACATTAAATAATATCTCATTATTTTCACACCAGACTGAGCTCCAACAGCGCAGTACAAATTAAAGATTATTTTATTGAACCCTGCGTGTGCTCGTTAAACTGCCACATTAATTATACCTATATTAATTACATATAATAAAATTACTCAATGAGTCGCAACTGTGCAACACAAACACAGCGTGTTAAAACATCTGACCACAAACACACAGACACACAGACACAAACAGAGGTTTGAGAATCTGAAGTAACATTATATTATTTGCAGCTCAACCGTGAACTCGAAATATGTAATAATTATAATCTCCCTATTCCTTCAGTTTGTTTGTCTGTGAGGTCGCGTCACCGAAACTCAACCAAACGTCGTTGCTATACGTCAATAGAAAGCTCTTGAGATCAGATCAGATCTTGAGAGAAGATAACTGGTAACAATTTGGACCTCTTCCGGAAACCGGAAGTGGTTCCTTGGACTTCCGAAGGTCGCCGAATGTACAAAATTTTTATGAATCCGATAAAACTGAAGGAGAGTACTTGAAATACATTCTTCTTATCGTCCCCCGGTAACCAAAAGTTGGTGTCTTAGACCTCCTATAGAGTATCTAAAAGAATTAAAAAATATAATTATAGAATAAGTGCATTAAACATCTTGACGAATGAACTACAAATATACCACTTTCTAGAATTTCGATGCGTTAGAATCGGGCCACAAAGCTAATTAGTTATAAATACTTACTTTTTAATAAATACACAGAGTACAAAACTCTCAAAATAATTTTTATTATATGTACCAACAATAAAAATAGATTTTTACTCTGTAACTAAATAAAGAAATTACTTAATAACCTATAATAATTTCACATTACAACGCTTAAAAGATATTTTTAAAGGTCTCGAAAATTATTGTAAAATGTTACTTGACTTATTAAATGATAAATTGAGTTTGAAGCACGTTAATGACTTGAGCAATACAATTTATATACGTACATACATACATAAACACATACATACATACATAACATGTGTATTTTATAAAGACTACAAACACATACTAAAATATATTACATTTAATTAATTTAACTGAACAATGACAGTTCTAAACCTCAACTGCTTTAATAATATATATTTTTTTCATCACTTTCACACTAAGGATTTACGTCAAAGGTGTAAAAGTGACAAAACGGACAATACGTTACACTGGGTGTAAATGGGTGTTAAAATAATTCAGTTTATAAAATAACGGACGCCCTTCGTGTGTTCTTGACATTTATTATTAGGGCAGTGATACATTCAACAATGGAGCCTCGATATCAGGAGATTTATTGGGACAATTTACATTTTTTGTACACAGAGCAAACTTTTCTTCTTCAACTTGAGACAATATTTTTTTCTGTCAGAGGAAGACAAACTAGTGTGCGTTCTGATTAGTGTACGTCCTGTGATCACCTGATTTTAAGAGAAATAGCCAGACCTTGAGGATAAAAAGGGACAGAAGAGGAAATGGAGGAAGAAAGAGGGAGGGAAGAGGGTGGATTGGGGTTTCCTTAAACTCACTCACCGAATGAAACACAACTAAAATAACTTTGGCTTTAAAAAAAACTTTACCAATATAAATAAGATCATCAATTCCGAAACGTATTAAAAGCGTTAAAAAAATATCCATTTATACCAGAGAAATAAACAGAATAAGAAATAAAATTAAAGTTCTAAAACTTGAATATTTTCAACTATACCTCAAACTAGTCAAGCTTTTAATCACAACCGAATGAAACTGTCCAGATTAGACAATAAAAAACCAAAAACCTATACAAAAATAAGATTATAACTAAAATACAAAAAAAATAATATTAACATTTTCAATTTAATAATAATAAAGTTAGCATCCGTCATAAAATGATAATTTCACCAAAGCAAGCAGCGGTCAGATAGCTCAATTGCTAGCGCGACGAGACCGTTTTTCCAGAATTTCGTGGGTTCGAATCCCAGAATATCGAATTTGTCATTCAATATTTATTTATAACAAAAACTTGTTATCTTAATAAATGATAACATTTTATCGTTTTTTCAATACATTTAAATTATATTAATTCATGAAATATGTTATTTCATGAAATTTTTGTGATAGAACTAGAATAATGTTTTCTAAGATTTACACGAGTACTACACATTTCAATAAAACTATTTTTCGGATATAACTCGCGTTTATTATTACATTTTTATATTTAACCCGACGTTTGTCTGACACCATCATCTCGTCTTACCGCGAACACGTTTGCTGCAAATCATCCGAAACGTCGGGTTAAATATAAAAATGTAATAATAAACGCGAGTTATATCCGAGAACTAGAATAGTTCTCGATACTATAAGTTCTGTGACGTCACAATATTGAACGCAAATCTGTAAGATATCTATGTACGTTCGTATTGCATGATATTTATCTCTGATATTCCGTTTAAAACAGAAACATCGCATCTCGTTCATCCTATAGCAGGGATGGGCAACTGTTTTTTTTATGTTCGTGCCATAAAATAAAAAAAACTTTTTTTAAAGAGATAACGTGCCACTAAAAATTTCGTTCAAAAGGTTATCGCGCTGAAACATATGCCTAATTATAATTAAATAAACAAATAAAAGTAATCCCTCTTTAAATAATTTATTAGTTATTAAGTAAAGATTTTAAATTTTTAATTCATTGTTATCAAAAAAGATTATTTATAAAAAATATTTTTGTTTTTGTGCGTGCAAAAATTTTCAAAACACTTGTGGCACGCTTGCCATTGGTTCGCCTACCCTGATCTATGATAAAGATTATTTCAGCTGGTGTTATCACAGACGTCACTAGGGAAACCTATAAGTTTTCATGCAATTTATTCATATATCGCAATTGTAAAGCCACGATTCTTAATGGATTTTTCATATATTTTAACTTAAGTTTGTCATTTTTAATATTGTAAAGATGGTTAATTTCTTAAGACTGTATTATTTCTCTTTCCAGATGTTATCCAGCGCTTATATACTTCTTGGTCTAAGGATTTTTTTAAGAAGTCTGTCCGATTTGGAATATCTTATATATTAATGCAGGAAGCGATTTCGTTGGCACACTGTAGCTCGAGAACCACTAAAGGGAAAAATATCGTTGATGGCTCAAATCAAAGGTCTCATTATGCTACACTGCTGAAAAATAGTGACAACTCTCAAATCTCATTAGCCTAATTGCAGTAATTAGTCAAAAAATTAATTTTTCCCATAGACTTTGCATGGGGAAATTTTGCGCGCGCTTTTTTAGTAGCGATCTTTTGGCTTTGTTCCCAGCCGCACGCTGCTAACTAGTTTAAATATTAGTTTTTAATATTTAAAATCATACATAAATATCAGATCGGGGTTCTACTCATGAATTGTGTTCAAAAACACTTTCTTTTAGCAAAGTGAATAACATATCTAAAATCCAACCATATAATAAATTACAAATTATTTCACAATCGTATATTTATAACCTTCAAATTTTAAATAAAAATGCAATCAAACAATAACACCTTAATAATAACAATAAATGCGAGCTAAACAATATTGTTTAATGGATGTCGTGGTACGAGGGAAAGTAAGATTGTTATAATATTACTTTAACGGTAGTAAGGCCCAGATACACTAAAAGCGTTATTGATAAAAATATACTAATTAACAACATTTATCAACATCACACATTCATTGAACGAATAGCAAAAAATTACTATCAGATACATACAAAAGTTACAATTTTACAATTACTTAATCATTGCGTGTCTTTTATCTGCCTTATTAAACTATTTATTTTAAAATAGCACAAAAGAAAAGAAAATAAAAGAAATAAAAAGAAAGATAACAGAATACTTTACAAAGAAAGTTCTTAGAAGTAGTAACTTCATAAGTGTGATGGCTTCATTTATATATTTAACTATCTAATCAACTTACAAATAGACTTTCTGTATCTTTCCCCAAGCAATATGTAAGTATTTTACATTATTTAAAATAATATAGTTATGCCACCTGAAACGCACTTATAAAAAGTAGGTTTGGTTTTATTATATGTTTAAAACAGATAAAAAAATAATGTTTTTATTTAGATATGTCTATATATAGTACCCATTTCAAATAAAACTATTTTTTACGGATTAAAACTCGCGTATAATTTGGTTATATTTTAATATTAACCCGATTTTTCGCATGCTTTGCAGCAAAAGTGTTCACAGGTAGACGAGATGTAAGTGTCTGTCAGTAAATAAAAATAAAAATGTAATGTAATTTTTGCTTCCAAACTCAAATAATTGATAATCGAACCTACAATATGAGGTTCAGCAATCAGGACATCAAACCACTGGACTAACAGACCGTCAATTACAATTTATTATTTTTATTTTAATAAATCTTTAAAAAGGCAAAGGTGGTCAACAATCGAATAAAAAACGAAAATTATATTGTAGTAAATTGAGTTTTGTAGCTAAATAAAGAAAAAATTAAGAAAAATTAATTAGTTAAAAAAACATTTTGAATCAAATCAACATTTGTATCACTATACAAATCAAAAATATATTAAAATTGATATATACATTAATTGTAAAATAGGTCTCGGAGTATTTTATTTTATTTTATTTTATTTTATTTTATTTTATTTTATTTTATTTTATTTTATTTTATTTTATTTTATTTTATTTTATTTTATTTTATTTTATTTTATTTTATTTTATTTTATTTTATTGTGTATAGGGAAACCAACAGCAGTTATATTACATGTATAAAAGTACAGGTCATAATAATAACTATTTGCCAGCAAAGTTTCTACTGGTGTTTATACAGGGAGTGAAATTACCCTCGAAGTAAAAAAGTAAAAAATGATAGTAATACATAAAAAAAAATGAAACTAAATTGAAATATCTTTATCAAAAATTATATGTTCTTAAAATTGCTTAGTATTAAAAATAATTTTAAAAATAAAGATAAACAACGATGAAAAATAAAACAAAAAATTACATTAAAAAATTCAGGACTTAATTTTAAAACTTCTAAATAAACGAGCTATTATAAAAAAACCGGAACTGCCCAATGTATAACGGCTGGTGCAGGGCGAACAAAACAATCACAACGGTACTCTTAGAATTCTTACTAAATCTAACTAATGGGGCCGCCGCTTTGTATTCTTACAAGTTATTTCAACTGTACATTTAGATTAAATTACAAGTTATATATATTTTATATGTTGAATCTACCCGACTGTTTCGTACTAATTGAGATTGCTTGCGCACCGATATTATTTACGAGAACCGGAAAATATATATATGTATATGTCTTATTTTATAAGAACAGCTCCCATACTAGATTAGATAAACAATCTAACGCAGGTTGTGTCACAAACATAGAAATCACTAACACAAATTACACCCAAACTAGATACAGTAATCTCTGGATCACACAGACTCGTTTGGGAATCGAACCCACGGCCGTTGGCTCAGCAGGCAGGGCGTCCAACCACGAGACCAATAGAACGTCCAAATATACCTAATATATTTCATTTCGCAGGATTATTGAACATCTGGACAATAGGACGTCCAAATATACCTAATATATTTAATTTCGCAGGAGTATTAAAAATCTGGAAAATAGGATGTCCAAATATACCTAATATATTTCATTTCAGAGGAGTATTGAACATCTGGACAAAAGGACGTCCAAATATACCTAATATATTTCATTTCGCAGGATTATTGAACATCTGGACAATAGGACGTCCAAATATACCTAATATATTTCATTTCGCAGGAGTATTAAAAATCTGGAAAATAGGATGTCCAAATATACCAAATATATTTCATTTCACAGGAGTATTGAACATCTGGACAATAGGACGTCCAAATATACCTAATATATTTAATTTCGCAGGAGTATTGAACATCTGGACAATAGGACGTCCAAATATAACTAATATATTTAATTTCGCAGGAGTATTGAACATCTGGACAATAGGACGTCCAAATATAACTAATATATTTAATTTCGCAGGAGTATTAAAAATCTGGACAATAGGACGTCCAAATATACCTAATATATTTCATTTCGCAGGAGTATTAAAAATCTGGAAAATAGGATGTCCAAATATACCAAATATATTTCATTTCACAGGAGTATTGAACATCTGGACAATAGGACGTCCAAATATACCTAATATATTTAATTTCGCAGGAGTATTGAACATCTGGACAATAGGACGTCCAAATATAACTAATATATTTAATTTCGCAGGAGTATTGAACATCTGGACAATAGGACGTCCAAATATACCTAATATATTTAATTTCGTAGGAGTATTGAACATCTGGACAAAAGGACGTCCAAATATACCTAATATATTTAATTTCGCAGGAGTATTGAACATCTGGACAATAGGACGTCCAAATATACCTAATATATTTAATTTCGTAGGAGTATTGAACATCTGGACAAAAGGACGTCCAAATATACCTAATATATTTAATTTCGCAGGAGTATTGAACATCTGGACAAAAGGACGTCCAAATATAACTAATATATTTAATTTTGCATTAGTATTGAACAGCTGGACAAATTCAAACGATACGCCACGCTACACTCTTTGAATTTAAAACAATGTTTGAGATATCTTCGTCTTATTAACATATAATAGATATTGTTTTTCAAGTGTTTATGTTACTTATCTCATTTTTGTCAATCATGCTATGAGGGCGGTGATAAGTAAATGCACAGTTCAATTGATTATTCACTATTAATAAAACACTTCAAATGACAATTAGTCATTTTAATATATCATTCAATAACAAAAACTCACTCTATTTAACTGACTTCAAAAGAAAAAGGTTCTCAATTTGACGGTTTTTGTTTGTTAACTCAGAAGTTTCGACTGGATGAACCGATTATGATGATTCTTTTTGCAATCAAATGATGGGGTTTCCCCGCTTGGTCCTATTTTAATTTGGTGAAGATCTGACCAATAGTTTCGGAACTCTTCAAAAAATTACAGCAGACGTTTTATGATTCCGGCAATTGCTTTTGTATACGTATTATTTTATTTTATAACATCAATCTATAATGAAAGAAATATAAAATTTCAAAAAAAAAATTTATTAATAAAAAAGTAGGTAGGTGTTCTTTGATGAATAAACGAAACGACTTCGTAAACAATTTCAGATATGAAAATATATACTTTTTTGAAGGCAGTTTTATTATTTCGTTAAAAATTTTTAATTTAAATACTGTTAAAATTTGTAGAGATATATATAGTGAAATAATCCAGTTCTAATAATAACTGCATTTAATATTAATGATCACAGGATAATGTTTAATAAACAGCATTCAGATGCGAGTCATCTGTTTGTTTACTATATGTATATTATTTACACGCCAAGGCTAACTGCGGCTCATATGATGTACGTATGACCTTTGATACCCTTCACACTTTCAAGTTTTGTAATATGTTTCATTATATATCTGGAAAATAATTTCTTTTTTGATATTAATAAAAATTATTATTATATATATGTTAAATCGATTACATTTATAACGGGCGAATGGTCTGGTGGATAGCGGCTTTGCTTACTGAGTCAAAGGTCGTGAGTTCCATTTCCACACGGAGGTTTTTTGGTGTGATCTACAAATTTCTGTTTCGAGTTTGGGTGTTTCTTGTGTCATACGCACGCACGCACGCACGCACACTCGTTCAGTAGTTGTTTTTTTTATATGATTTTAATATGACAATATCCTTATACTACTGATATATATATGAAATTATTGTTAATAATTTACAGTCAATAAGAAGCCAATAAAAGTAATTGTTAAACAAAATTTGATAGTGTTATAGGGAATACAATTTATAACAACAGTAAGTAAATAGTTATAATTAAATGAATGTACTAATAATCTAAATAATACTCGGATTTAAAATGAACTTGATTTAAAAAGGGTATATTTATATTATAATATGAGATCGCTAGCTTCAAAGTAGTGATGTGACTCGAGACCTGTTTATATCGAATGACTCGAGTCAGTTTGTCAAACTCGTACTCAACTGAAAAAAAATTACTCGAGTCACTATGCATTCAAGTTACGAATTAATTCCGGACTTCTAGATGATTTCGTCGTAAGGGTATTTGATTGTAGGCTATAAGTATATAATTGCAATCTGCAACTCGAGTGACGTTTACTCGAGTGACTCGAAAACTCGAATATGATTCGAATGATGTAGTAAAATCGCTCGAATGACTCGAGTCGACCCGTGACTACGATCGGTGCAATTCGATCGAAACGTCGGATAAATAAAAAAGGTATCGTACCTTAAAAAATTTTTAAGCGATGAAGTCCCGATATATATTTCTATAACGAGTGACTCGAGTCATAAAATCCTATTCACGTCGCATCACTATTAAAAAGTCGAAGCGGAAGGCTGTGGGGGTGGCTGAGTGGGCGGAACGAGCTACGTACAATATTAATATTCAGAGCTAGACAAAATACATACTAACTTCAAATTTTAAAAGCAAAATTATATTTTAATGAAATGTTATTAAAGATATATAAGTGTATGTTAAGTATTTATTAGCTGTTTTTCAACGGAATTTTGTTAATTTATCCGTGATTGAACGTTATGAGACAGACAGACAGGTCTGTGTATATATACACATATATAAACATCTTTGTTATCTTGATAGGTTTACTTTCAGTTTATACACGGCTTCCGAGAAACAAGATAACTAATGTGACATGAAATGGCGTTCAAGGTAAATGATGTTAATAAGAAAATTTCTACCTTTTCCATCGTAGTTACAGAAACATTTATAAAATATTTAAAAAATTAAGGACAATGTATGAGGACTTGTTATAAATATATTTTATTGAGCGAAGCTCTCTATGAGAGACTTTTCTGCATTCTTTGTGCAAGCATGAATCGAAACCGAAATCCGAAAATTTCCAATTTTTTATAATCACGGAAATAAAATCTCATAGACTTCAATGGGAAAAATTTTTAGCGCGAATATTTAGCTTTACAATGAAAAAATTAAAAACATAATAAAAAAATTGAGGACAGAATGCGTCGACGTTTTGTAAATGCAACTTCGGTTCTGTTTGCGCCTCGCTTCTATCAATATCTATCGAGATTTTGAGAGCGCAGCGAGTCAAAATTATGGTCTGGTTCGCACTCCTAGTATTATTATCGGCTGTACACAAGATAATTAGTTTTATGATCACGGGTTCCGAAAGTTGAAACATAAAAAAAGTCAGTTGATGGTACTTTTTTTTTTGTTGAATTTGTTCCTAACAAACATATATCATGTTAAAAAGATTTTTAATTTTTCAGATAAACGTTATATAAAAAGTATGGTAATACAAAATTATTGTATACATAGATGTCCTATCGGCGTAGTATATTTTTTTATTAAATCTAATTATTCATATCATATCTGATCATATATTTACTCCAATATTGAGCTCAGAGAGGTGACCGCAATAAAGTTAGTTCGTTAACCTCTGGTCAGATCAAATCAATAACTTTTGAATTTTGAATCCTTTAAGGACTGAACACTTGAAATTCAAAGGCAATTTCATTAGAGTTTGAATTGGGGAGAATACTTACAAACGGTAAAAAAACTGGTTGATTTGTTTGGAGTGGGGCGCTGAAGGAGTTAGACGAAGGAGTACTGAGAAGTGATAGTTGCGCCGGTCACAGAAAATATGTGCTACCCTAATTTGGGGGTATAGGAGAGAGCTTAATTGGTCCCGTAGTTCCCACTCAGTCAGTGAAGGTTGGTTTTTTAAGGGTTACAAAAAAGATATAACGTGAGAAGAGAACTTGGTATGGGCAGTAAGGAATGAAAACAGTATAATAATTCGAGTTAAGATGAATGTGGATGTATATGCTAAAAGGAGATAAAATAAGAGATGGATGGAATCTACGAATAACATGAGAAAGAAAGGATTCGACACAGTGGCAATGTATATAAGGAGTGAATGAGAAAAAAAACCTATATCATCTAGAGTGGGATAAGGACAGGAAATACATACATAATGATGACAGTATATGACAGGTGTTATATAATATTGGCGTAACGGCTTCATTATACTATACAGTGATGTTTTCTTGTGGCTTCAGTTTAATTTAATTAATGTGTAGACTTAATATAATTTTTCGGACTTTACTTGTCATAGCTCAAAACATAAAATTTTGTGTCCGTCCGCTATCTGTCTGTATGAATGCAAAATAAAACTACTATATAAATCTCTGTACTGTTTTCACAAATAGGTATTGTGATTCCTTAGGAAGGTTTAGGTGTGGAATATATTATTTATTTTTGTAAATTCGCTGAAATATAATGATAATTGTTAAAAAGAACGCAAAGAAGTTTTTGCTGAATAAATTAATAAATAATACAGTAAATTTTAATTAGAAATAACGTTTTAATTTTAACGCAAAGGTTCAGCGTTACAGAAATCACAAATATCACAAGTAATCATTGATATTAACTTAAAATGGAAAGGAAAATAGGGAAAAATTCAGATATATGAGACTTTAAACGTCATGACAATATGTTTATTTAAAAATAATTATCTACCTTTCGTATTTACTTCTGTGGCGTAAATGATAAAATAATAAATTAACATTTCATTAGAAATATCAGATTTCTAAAACAAAAAGATCAAAAACGTTTACCGATTTCAAAAATATTAATTTATAATTTCATACCTCTCTAATACGAAAAAATTAATTCTCGTAACTTCTGTTCCTGTCTCCAACATAGTGAACACAAAATCACAAAACTAAACAATGCACTTATTAAATTATTATTTAAACTATATAATTATTGTATTATTTTAATAATAAAAATGTTAATCAATAAATTGCTATCGCTATCACAGCCCCTGTGTTAGATAGTAATGAAATAATTACAGATTTTAGAATGATTATTAATAATCTTTATCAAGAGATACGGATAACTTAGTACTTCATAATTATTTATATCTTAACGTTTTGCTCTAATTAAATTTCTACAGTTTCATTATCATTGTCGATTGGTCTAGCGATCTTGCCTAATGAGCTAAAGGTCGTAAGTTCGTTTCCTGTAGACAGTAGTTTGTATGATCCATAGACATTTACCCCACTCTGAAACCCCCCAAATTAAATACCGTCTCTATTGTATTACTTAACTGAAAAAAAATAACTAAATTATTGTGTGAAATACCGATTATAAGAAAATTCTCTAAATATTCTAATATTAATATTCATTTCTAATGACTCAGAAATTCATCTGGCATATTCTACAAATATTAATATTATACACGTGCTGAACTCATTATATGTACAAGATAAACAAATTGATTGAGCGTAACCGGAATAGCTTGAAATAGGTGTGTGACGTAAGCATTGAATGCATGTATTGTAAATTTTGTTGCACCAATGTTAAACGCGCAGTTTGGGCGGATGTCTGCTCATCATCTCGAGAGGTGTCAGGTGGCGCCGCTGCCAATCATTCAATTGATCTTGATTGCACTGTTCCAGGATTCAATTACAGAATACTCAGCTTATCCTGAGATAACGCTTATCCTGACTAAACACTGCATTTGTAAATGGAATTACGAAAAATTAAATTAAATTGCATTCAACAGATGTTTATTATTATATTGAATATGTATAAAATAGCAAACATACAAAGAAGTTTTAATAATCATATTTTATGAGTTATTTTCATTATCACGAATCATAACAATAGGAGTTATTAAGAACTGTCAGATGTCACATCACAATTTTTTTATTATAAAGTCACAACAAAGTTTTATCTTATCAGATTTCATTACAAAATAAACAATAAGGAGTTCGTGAAGTAAACATTACACCTGGAGCTAAATTATTGTCACAGAGCTGATAGAATGAACACAAAAGACAGTGAACCATGATGACAAAAGATATAAAGATGATTTTTAATGTAATATAACTTCAATCATCACATAACGCAATATTTAAAATTTCATCAAGATAAATATATCCAATATTAACAATGGCGCAGTAAAAATACTCAACATAATATTTTTCTTATAAATTGTTCTTATTAAACGTTAAGATACAAAACAACATTTTTTAGATATGGAAAAAGGCATCGATCTGCAAATAATTTTGGTAATGACGTCAGCGTAGTGGATTTTTAAATCCTGGCGTATCGACAGTGTACCAGACCTCGAGACGCAAGACCATGTGCTATTGTCTGATCCTCAAGACCTCCCGAATTGAGCAACTGTCCTACTTGCTCTCGTTTACTGACATTAATGACATTGAAACTTGGAAAAAGAAGAGACAGATAAACAAACAGTAATATATTTAAATATATATAAAGGAGTTCTACTGAGCATCTGGGTCATATGGCAGGAAGTCTCCGCCTTCCAAATTATGTTGCAATATGAAAGGGTGCTCAAGATCGTTGAGCTCAAGAGGAGAGAGTAGGCACCTTTTCTAAGGCATCCATGTCATATTGATCTGGAAATCCCGCTTAAGGAAGTTTATTCAACATCTTGGTTTTGGAAACAAGTGTCAAAAGAACTGAACTGTCAAAACTTGGTATGGAGTGTATTATAAATGCTGTTAAAGAGTCACAGAGACCAGAGGTATAGCCTTCCAGAGGACGGGAACTATGATACAAACGGCTTTTTGTTGTACCTTGTCAAACCATAGAAGCTGGTGCTCTAGCTCAAAGATGAGAAGTCCACATGTTGCCGGATAGTATAGCAAAATACAATAATATAAAAAATAATTATTGTACTGGAAATATATTTTGCATCGAAGTGTACATATGTTCTAACAATATTTCTCAACGCCAATTCCGCTCTAAGATATTTGGCATATAATGTTGATTTGTAATACGTTGTAACAGGAAACCTAATTACATATTTTATATTAATGGGATTGTTAATGTCCTTGTGTGTTTTCTCTATGACTAATACTAAGACAGATTTTAAATTACACCTGGAAATAAATAGGTGAAAATGTTTATAGTGTACCCATTATTGAACCATTGTCTCGAAACAGAGCAGGGAATAAACAGATTTTACATATATGATATAAACACCTGAAATCTAAACAAATTTTTGATACTGGATTTCTATTAGTAGGTTTATTTGTTCACGCATTAAGATAAAACTAGTATGCTAAGACCAGCTCGTCACAATAGATAATACAAAAAATTTGAAAGCGCGCGCAAAATTTCCCCATGCAAAGTCTATGGGAAAAATTAATTTTTTGACTACTTACTGCAATTAGGCTAATGAGATTTGAGAGTTGTCACTATTTTTCAGCAGTGTAGCATAATGAGACCTTTGATTTGAGCCATCAACGATATTTTTCCCTTTAGTGGTTCTCGAGCTACAGTGTGCCAACGAAATCGCTTCCTGCATTAATATATAACATTACTTGACAATTGATGAAATTTAATGTGGGATAGTCCATTGTTTTAATCGTACATGTTGGTTATCGTATCGTATCGTACCCGTTGTTGAATGTCATTAAAAACAAAATCTAGATTCATTACAACACGTTTTTATATGAAAATAGATGGGTTACTAATTAGGCTCACGAGGGAAATAAAAAAACTAATTACAGTTTGTTTCGCAAAATACAGTTACATGATTTTCAGTAATTGATATTAATGACAATTACCATATTTTCAGTATGACATCAAAGAAATTTAGTTTTTTCAAACAGTTATTGGTAACTTAAAAATATATTTATATTATCTCTTTTATGTGTTATAGCATTAAATTAACATTTATCTTAGAAAAAATCATATTTATTTTTACATATACGAGCTCTTTCGTTCTATTCGATTAATTTGTAATATGCAATAAATTTTTTTTATTTATTATCTGAATTCCGCTTTCATTTACGTATGTATGAATGTGTACTTCTATTAAGCTGTCCCTAGACATTGAATGGCGGGCATCAATGCCATTGATCGAGTAATTTGATATTTCCATTGACAACCATTGAATCAATTATACGCGTTATACAAATGTGTATATCAATAGAAACTTTCATAGATGAATGAAAGTTCTTTGTCCTTAAATATTTAAAAAAACAACAATTAATAGCCTTTAGAAACTATAATAAACTCGACACTCATTTTAAAAGAATGTGCTTTCAATGCAGTATAAGAACTTAATATTTGAAATAAAACTTTTTTTTACGGATTGAAACTCGCGTATAATTTGGTTACATTTTAATTTTAACCCGATGTTTCGAATGCCTGGCAGCAATCGTGTTCACGGGTAGACGAGATGTAAGCGTCTGTCAGTAAGTCAGTTAACTAGTTAACTTAATATTATTTATCTTAAATTTTAACTCAGCATAACTCTAAAATATGACATACTCTCTCCTCTGAACGCCTTGACCTGGTACGATACTTTCGCGCTGTTTTGTTGATAAAAACAAGTGAATCACGAGCTTATTTACTGAAAGATCTACAAACAATGAAATATTAACCAGCACTCACACAATTGACTGAGACACTCATATGTAAATAGTACAGAGATCAATATATACATGCACAGATACGTGAAAGCAATCTGTCTCGGCGTTCACGTTTGTTAGTTTGTTCCAAGACTCGTGACTTTACTGTTACTTCCATAGAAGTGTGTGTGTCGTGTCAAAACATGACCTCCACATCGTCACGACTTCTATCTCTTGTCCCTATATATAAAAACACATTATAAAAAGCGATAATAGAATATATATAAAACAAATATATCTGTTGAAATTTTCATTAATATTTCGAATGTTAAACTAGGGCCACCATGCAAGCGGAGGAAGCTGAGCGAAACTCTACTCAATGAGAGAAACAATGAAAAATGTATCACGAAATCTTTAACTGATACGATTTCCCCATTGTCTGTTATTAACAAAAAATTATACATATCTCAGTCATAGCAAGCATTTACCATCTGTACGTGAATATAACGTTTCAATGAATAATAAAGTTAATCGCACATTACTCTTTATCTACAAATAGAATTGTTTTTAAAATCTATCTATAAAAAGGTGGGCATGTAGTAATTAAATTAAACTATTTTTCGCGTGTACTTTGGTTACATTTTTATTTTAAACCGACATTTCGAATGCTTTGCAGCAATCGTGTTCACGGGTAGACGAGATGTCTGTCGACAGACAGTAAGAAAAAATAGTTTTATTTGAAATGTGTACTCGTGAAAATCTAAGAAAATACTATGTGATAATCAACTGGTCCAATTTTGGTAAGTATAGCTTGATCGATGTAGGAGAAAGCGGATAAGATTTGACCGAGTTGACCGGTAGCTCAATACATATATATTTAATGATAATTATGATGTGTAATGTATAAATTGGTAATAAACACTCGACAACGATGCATCAAACACTTGTGCAATATTGAGCAACATTATCAAGAACCGAGCCCCTTAGCTTCAACTCTAAGTTAGCACAAATCGTTCGATCTAAAGAAAAGAGAATGTTGAAAAAATTATGGACATTGGTATATTGTATATTTGTCTTGTTCATAGAAATTGCTAAAAAAGCCAGTAAAATGCTAAAAATGCCAGTAAAAACGCACTTTTTACTGGCATTTTTATTGGTAAAATTATGGCAGGGTTAAACAAAATATACTTAAAGCACCATCGAACATAAAAAGATTTTAAAATCTTTGTCACGAGCGTAGCTCATTTGAGATATAGATATATATAACAAAGGAGACAATGGTTGTTGAATCCCCCTTCCATTCGAAACGCAATGGTGAGTCTGAACATTTTATATCGGCCAAGGCTGAACATGCTCGCTATATGGACCGCTACAAAGCCAGTCCCTGCCATAAGCGATGCGACTAACGCTGGAATTAGTAATACTTATGAATGTCTAAGTCTAGCCTGCTTTACACACACTAGCCTAGTTCCAATTCCGCTTAGAGTTTCTTCAATGTATTATTTAAATGTTAACAATTTAAAAAAATCTCTAGTTTTGTAAATACAACATATATCATGAAACTTCTACATTTACAATAATAATAAAAACAAACTAATAATATACAACACAATTTTATAACAAAATTTTCAATAATATTATTTCGATAAGACTATATTTAAAACAAAAAAAAACGCTGTTAAAATTAATTTTATTTACGTTTAATACTTATATAATAATTACGCAAAATTTTGTAAACTTAATATAACAGGGATTCTGAGTGGAGCATAATTTTAATTAAAACGCTGTCTCAGTCTCCGGTAGCTGGTGGCAGAGATAAGATACTTGTAGGTGGAGGTAATGTACACACTAGATATAGAACGAAGTACGTCAATATTTGCACCGTTACTTTCGCCTACAGAATATGGGAACTGCAAACTTCTTCCGCACCGCTTAAGTAAGCAAAGCAGATGTAAATAGTTAGTTTTTTCGTAACCTTGGTTAAGCTAAGCTTGAGTATGTTTCATTTTGGTAATTATTTAACAATAGGCTGTTATTAAGATACAAATGATTTAAACTAACCATTTAAAAACATAGTCAATATTCGTACCGAGAACAGAAAACAAATTGAATTCCAACAGTCGGCAGATATACCGTATTCTCCCGTCTTGATATTAATATTATTGATAGTATAACATTCAGTTAAAGTAGAAAATGAAAACGTAAGTTGGAAAGTGTAGGAGGAACGCACGTATCGATTGCAGTAACAGCCCACACTACACGACAGATTGATTTACGATTGGAGCTGTATTTCTATAATAATATATATTATTTATTACTTTTCGACTTTGAATCCGTATCAGTGATCACTTGTGTACGTCAATTTGAAGAGTCAGGAGGGCCCATATTGAGACCATATTTATCGAAATAAGCCCTTCTGGACACTCTCCAATTTAAGAGTTAAGGCTACGAGGGTTCCAAACGCGCCCTGGTCTATATAAATACAAGTAACGTTTCGTAAAACATTATCACGAGTGCTGATAATAAATACGCAACAATGTAATGTACAATCGTAAAGACAGAATCTTGTTACACATCAACATCAATCTAGATTTATAAAGGATGTTAGAAGGTCATTCTCAAGAGTGCATAGATATATATAAAAGTCAATAAAACATTCAAAAGCTTACGTAAATGAGACACGCAGATACAACCGAAGATAAGACTGACGAGAACAGCTGCCTGCTAAAATATAATAATAAAAGACTAAGCACTCACTGCCAGTGAAAAGGTCCGGTGATTCCATCCTTAAGTCGGTCCTTAAGAGAGCGCTGGCGGGAGGGCCCGGGGCCAGGGGGCAACATGCCCGCGCCGGGGGGCACCGCAGCGGAGGGCGCACGCGCAGGAGACGACATCCCGATAATATGACGTGCGGACGCACTATCACATCGGCTCTCACATTAATATGACACCACTCAACCGCCAAGCACCATTAGAACGCGCTGCAACATAACAGAAACCACCCAAGCGACATAAATAAGAAGCCAAGCGAGAAAAAACAATAAAGGCATTAAACATAAGCTTAGAGGAAATTTGAAAATAGTGTAAAAGTTTTGGCAAAAGAAAAAACAACGTGTAGGCATTACAAGCGTGGATAGTGACATCATAACGTGTAGGAATGTATTATTTGAAAACACATGTTACTTATTTAACGCCTGACAAAATAATAAAGCAATGTCGCGTGTTAGCGTCGCCTCGCGCATTCCGCCAGGCGCTATACAAACGTTTTTATAAACCGGTTTTGAAGCGGATTGTTATACGCAAATAACAACGCAATATTGAACCCCAGACAGACAGTAGCAACACAAAGACAAGATAAACCTCAGGGCAATATGCAAAACCTGTTTGTACCTTAACTCGCTTAACGCTCGCGATTTTACTAATCTTATCTAAGACAAACTGTATTGCTTTTAAAATGATTCATTTTGTCATCATTGAAATCTGAATCAGTTCAGAATAATAAGAAAATATTTGATTAGATTAAATTTTAAAGTAACAAAATAAAAAGCATAAAACAATTTTGACAATGTTTTCGAATTAATATTTAAGTTGTCAACAACCTTCTAAATGATTACCTTATAATTATTTATATATATACAATTATTTACTATTCAACTTGTTTTATTACCTGCTGATTATTCTATTTGCATGTATTAACAGAACTTATAATAAACTAATACCTATTTATAAATTACAATAAATATAAGATAAATAACTGTTTTGATAAACAATTTTGTTTTACCACGTTTAAAAAAAAATATACAAAAACAAACAAGTTTTTGGAACATCTATTTTAGTATTTTCATTGTATTTTCGCTACTCTCTAACATGTATGACAGTAATATATAAAATGGAATTCTACCTGGAAGTACCGCATTCTTCTATACCAGGGATGGTGAACCAATGGCACGCGTGCACAAGTGGCACGTTTGAAAGTGTTGATGACACGCACAAAAATATATATTTCCTTTATGTTGATAGAAATTAATTAAAAATCTACACTTAATTTATATAAAGATACGCATTAGATGAAATTTACGTATAATTTCACCCCGCTAACATTTCGAATGAAATTTTATTGTGGCACGTTATATATTTAAAAAAGTTTTTTTTTTACTTTGTGGCACGGACATCAAAAAAGGTTCACTATCCCTATTCTTTGCTATTTGTATATTTAAATATTAGTTACACTAACATGATACATGATGCCATTTCCCTTGGGAATAACAAGAGGCATGACTGGGAATTAATGCGGGTAGAATAAAAATAAATTATGCATTTTTCTCTAGTGTCTGTTGTTTCTTTAATAATACGTTGAGTTTAAGCTCATTGTTGTTAAGAAAGAAATAAAAACCATTTTTCTATTATTACTGATAAGTTTACTTTGATCTGATTTTTATACCTCAAAGACATACTACTAGGAGCGCGAACCAGACCTCAATTTGACTCGCTGTGCTCTCAAAATCTCGGTATGTGTTAGCATATTGAGCGAAGTGAGATACCAACAGCATCGAAGTTGCATGCTGTCCTAAACTATATTTCCAGATAAGACACATTATTACATTTTTTAATTTTTTACAACCATCACCAGGCTCGATGTCTATCAGTGTGCAAAAAAAGGAAATTTTCGGATATACTGTTTTTGATTGATGCTTGCACAAAGGATGCAGAAGTCTTTCATAGAGAGCTTCGCTCAATAAGTTTAAATACAAACGGACGAACACATTATCTTTGGATATATTGTTAGTATGAACTAGTAAGACTTGAATATCATACTAATATTATAAAGCTGAAAAGTTTGTTTGTTTGTTTGTTTGAACGCTCTAATCTTGGCAACTACTGGACGGATTTGAAAAATTCTCTTTGATTATGAAAGTTTTTTAATTTCTTAATAATATATAAACTCGTTAATCAACGGGTGAAACCGAGTAAATGACTAGTCATTTATAAGTACGTTGCAATATGTTTATTTATTTATTTATTAATATCTTTTCCACTTTTATTCTCTCTGTCATTTGTGTACGTCAATTTGAAGAGTCAGGAGGGCCCATATTGATACCATATTTTTCGAAATAAGCACTTCTGGACACTCATCAGCATAAGAGTTAATTCCACGAGGGTTTTAAACGCGCCCTGGTCTGAGAAGAACCTCATAACAAACTCAGTCAGGTATTTTTTTATTGTGATCACTGTTTCACAAACGTCGCAACATTGAAATTTTTTTTACGAACAAATAGAGCCATTACAATTCAATATGAATGCCTAAATATTTTAATCAATTAATATTATAATTCATCATCGAGCAGTCATCGCAAGCACCATTGACCAGTGTAACGCAATGGTTGTTATAAACAACTGTTACATAAATATTACAAACACATATAAAAACTCAAAGTCAAGGGTAAAAAGTAATCTTATTAACTGTAGTGTAATTTTATTTATTCGATAGAGCTGATATTATTATTATAAACTGTAAACTCAAAAATTAACTACACATTAAATGAAGGAAACAACATACACACAACCAAGTATATATATCATAAAAACTATATCTATTATGAAAGCATACTGTGTTCAAACTTCAGGTTCTATTACTACTATTCTTTATCAAGGTTTCGGAGCATTCCAGCAAAATTTTTCTGTACTATACTTATTGGAGGTAAATATCACACTTTTTTATATAATGATATAAAGAAAAAAAACTTTTTAACCCTTTGAAATCATACGAATTTAGCTTTAATAATGATAAAAATACAATAAGCTATAAGATACTAAAATTGTACTGTTTATTTGTTTGTTCAAACACGTTAATCGTCGGAAGTAACTGATGAATTTGTAACATTTCTGATAAGGATAGACAGGTGCATGAAGAAGGTTATCAAGTATTACGCTGATGCTCTCATTAATAGTAATACTAAGCTAAAATGTTTATCCGCGAGCGGAACCACGAATATCTATTATTTTGTATTATTGTAGTGGAACGCTAATAAACCCTATTTAAATAGACAATCCTTATAAGGAAAAAAAATAAATCATCAAGTTCAAGAGCACTCAACTTATCTGCTAGCCAAGGGATGGCGAACCGATGGCACGCGTGCCACAACTGGCAAATTTAAAAGTTTTGATAGCACGCAAAAAAACATTTTTTTTATAAGTAATTTTTTTTGATAGAATCGAATTATAAATTATTTATTATTTTATTAATTATGAAATAAATTTATAAAACATTGATTAATAAAAAAATGTTAGAGAATTGTTATTTTTTTTTATTTACTTATACTTAGATATACTTTCACCATACGAACATTTCGAATCAAATTTTATGGTGGTACGTTACCTATTTCAAAATTTTTTTTTTTACTGTGGAACTGACATCAAAAAAGGTTCGCTATCTCTGTACTAGCCAAAAGGTAATCCTGAAGACATCCCTACTCAGACATAGGTAAATTAAACTTTATAGCAGTCCTGGCGGCCCACGCCATGGCGCAATACATTAACCAGCGCAATTTCCTTTCAGTTCTACTATGCCTCCAATTGTAATATACATGCAACTGAATTCCTTCTTGTATTATAAAATAACAAATTTACAGCTAACGTTGTAGATGACTCGCTACTATCTAATACACACCATGTTTAGTATTATCGTTAATCAATACTTTCAGTAAAACACGCAATCACAGGCGAAGTATAATAGTTGTAAATTCTGAACTTATTTAACTAATCCACTAATAGGCTTGATGGGATATTCATTGAGTAACTTTCAGACAGAAGTTGGTACGAGTTAGTAAGAGTATTGTACACCGGGCGACATCAGACGTAGGCATGTATCGATCGCCTCGACCCTCACCCCCCCTCCGCCCCCCCGCCGCGTTGCCCGAGTGTTACGTAAGTCCAGCTGATCGCACCCACCCTGTAACCTTGGCAACGAGCTCTGGGCGCAATCTTAGACACATTTTAAAAACACTCTCGATTATTTATTTGTGTCTGTCCTTTTTTGGCTTAATTTTTCTATTTAATAAACAAAATAAGTTCTATTACTTATATCAAATTTAATCAATAAATTATTGTTTTTTTTTTTCTGCCATTTTTAAAATGCACGTAGTTCACTTTCTTGTTCAAAGCAATATTTTTTCGTATATATATTTATTAGTGAATTATCGGTCCCGTCACTTGAATTATACACAAGAGATGGTAGTTCCATTAGCTTACTAAGTGTATGTAGTATGTATGACACGTTCATTTCCTGGTCTTTATACCAGCTACGTATCAATTCACAGCATAAAGGCACATTTAGCTAATAATACAGAACTGTATAACATTATTATAAGTGCTTTAGTACTAAATAAACATTAATTAAAATAACTGTAACATAAAAACAAAGTCAAATATCCACTTTATACTGATAACAAGTTACCGGGAATCAAAGCAACGACTGGAACGGAAACAAACGGAAATGAAAAAATATCACAAAAGCGTCTCTGAACTACGTTGCAAAAGGTATCTTGCATATACGAGTATATATAACGTATGTATCCGCCAAATACGTATCTATTCCACAGAACTACCCACTATGCACAAGTTATTTCATTTGTTTGACATTACTTATAATTTATGAACAAAGTGCATTTTAGATAATACCTAATACAGAAAATAAAATATTTTTTTATCATTGGACATTTTTTTATCGTATTTAAAAAAAATTTTTTTAAGCAAAATAGTCTGATCTCATCACTTGTTGAAGAAAAATACACAAATTTAAATACTGGAATACACTGTACATAAATATATTTTTTATTTCGCTCTACAAATCTAAACGTAACCGCACACATATGATTATACTATATCTATTTCTATAATCTCTGTTATATGAACCCTATGTTATGACAACAAAAGATACCAGATGACACTAAACAATACTAAGTGGCAGTTACTTATAATGAATAATTCTGAATGATAAAAAAAATATCGATGATAAAACATCCTTATGTTAAATGACTGATGAAGTGCAGAAGCATCTAATGTGGTCCATGCATCGATGCAACGAACCAAAGTGCGAAATTCGCATGAGGAAACGCTGGCGGTGGATATAACGGCATATCGCGCACACGTCTACTTCGAAGGCTGGGAACGTGCAACTGTAGGAAAGAGAGGACACAGCGGGGTGAGGAGAGCGGAGAAGGCGCGATATACCCGGCGCAGGGCGGTGGCGCCCGACGTGGGACCCTCACCCTTTCGCCTCTTCTTTGCAATCACAGAACGATTTATCGACACCGTGGAAATTTACAGAATCTTAAATAAGTATAAACACATACACAACAAAAGTTAAAATATATCAATTTATAAGAATATATATAACTTGGGAAGCTAATTGTCCAAAATTCTAGGTATATCTTTTTTATAAGTAATTTAGAAGAGCTTATTTTAATTTCAATTTTAAACACTTCAAATGAATTGATTATTAATTACAACTACTACGAAACTATATGATATTGTACTCATTAGTGCATTGCAATTTGCAAAGTGTAGTTATTAAATATAGACTTAATTAAAAAAGGATCACCTTCTTTTAAAGCTTCTTTGGTTGACCGAGTTCAATATAAAATTACCCTGCACTTAATAATATAAAATCAATATTTTATCTATAGTCAAGTTGCCACTGGTACGAACACAACCTGGAAAAGGCATAAGTCGCCCCATGTAATGAAAGTTTAAATTATTAACCTCAGAGGTAATGTTTTTATAGTATCAAATTTATATCAACTGAATAAAGTAATAGCACTCGGTTTTTAATGAATTATCATTGAAAACCTTTTACAAATATTCGATTTAATTCGATTTAGAAGTTATAAAAATAAAATTTTCAGATAAGAACATTTATTACGTATGACAGCTGATATTAAATTATAATACAGATTATACAGATAGTTTGACATCGTTTATACTATGTACATAGTCACATAGACTAAATATTCTATAAAATAAACGTCTAAAAAAATATTAATCTCTACATTTAATATTTTATCATATAGTTGATTAATTAACTGATTATTTTGTGGACCCAGATTGTACCAATCATGTTGTTTTTAATTACAAATTAGCTTAGGTTTTGTTAAAATGTAGTCGGCGAATAAGACCAGCACTTTGTATTAGGCTGTTCGTAAGGTCAAATTCATCTAAGTATCGCTTTACGCTTTTCAGGTAAAAACCTTGACCCATTCGTTGTCTGATGGCTGACGGTTCGATATCTCTTTTCAAAGAACACCATTTAATCCTGATATACGTTGCCGATACGCGGAATTAAAAATCAACTTAGAAATAAGATACCAAAAATCACAGTACTAACAAGAGAAAAATTATGAGACATGCATATACGTTAGTTCGACTTTATTTTGATATTTTTTTTTAGTTTCATATGGGTGTGTGTGTGTATCTGCAATTTTTTTTAAATATATATAATTCATAATGTTTTCTAAGATTTTCACCAGTACTACACATTTCAATAAAACTATTTTACGGTTGTAATTCGTGTTTATTTTTAATTTTTTTAGCACGCAAACGTGTTCGTGGTAAGACGACATGATGGTGCCATCATCGGCTTTAAATTAAAATAAAAAATAAACGCAAGTATTATCCGTAAAATAGTTTTATTGAAATATATAATTCATATAATTGTCATTTAATTTTTTTTCAAAAACATATTTGGAAATTATCCCAAATATGTTTTCATATTTAATAATCATATTAAAATAATAAAAAAAAACAGAAATAAACTGTTATCAGTACGAGGCAGACATCTGTTTGGGAACTTGCCTTTGTTTTGAAATAATAACTAACTAAAGACTGTAGCTTTCTCTGCAAAAACAATCATAGAAATATATCCATTTTTTTTATTTTAATTAACCTGTGCTTATTTGACAAATACATTCTAAAGGATAGTGTAATAAAAAACCCAAATGACTAACAAATAAAACAAAACTAGACATTGTTTGTTGAGTACAAAGCACAGATATATATACAAGTATAATTGTTCTGTTTTATATTTTTTATGTATTTAGTGGTCATCCACACAACAGGTTACACAACTACAGTGTATTAAATAACTTTGGTCAAGAAATCTGAATACATTAGTGATCAGATATTATATAAATAATCTGATTGAGTTACCCATAGTAGTTTTATTATTACCACAGAAATTCAGAGTTAATAAAAAGTATGTTCATATTAAAAAAAAAAAACTAAATATGAAATTTTGAGATCTTAGTGTTCTTATTATCAATTCATATTTGAATTTGAACCCCTAATTGAATTATGTATTTAAAAAATATTATTAAATAAAATAATAGCTTTACATAATAAATTAATTTCATAAAAATTACACAATTCTTGAGCACTATCAGAACTTAAAATAATCATAAATTAAAATCACAAATTATCATCAAGGCCTATCTACCTTTTTGTCATATATTTTATATATCAATAATAAAAATCATATATATATCAATAATAAAAAATAACATACACCAGATCTTAATCTTTCTCTTTTAATCTGATATGTACAATGGAATATCACATTTATCTACAGTATCATCAATATTCTTATTAATAACTTTCAAACCTTATCAGTTCTTTTATCACTTGTCTAATTAACCTCTTTGTGGGGGTTGAAACTTTAACTATCAACCCCTTAGATCTAAGGTTTTTTTTTATATTAGTGAATCATTAGGTCAAGACAATTTTTTTTTAATATAAACAATTTATGTATTTATTTTTCAATGTAACTTCTAGAGAGAATGTATCTCAGTGATCTTGCATGTCAAATATTTGGTAAAAATAATTTAAAGTTACTCTTCATATTATTTAAGATATCTTTTTATGTCAGATAAGTTATTGTAGTCAAACAAACAGATGCCAAAGAATTATTGTTCCACATTCTTTATCTCAATCTATTTGTAACAAGTTAGTCATATATTTTTTAATGTATTAAGAAATATTTTTTAACGCAACATTTAGCAATTAAAAAAAGATGGAATTACTAGGATTTATTTATTAAAATCACAATTTATTATATCTTTAATAATAGTAATATTAAGCCACTATTTACTCATAGATTCATTACACATTTTTTTCAATTTTAAATGCATACATTAAATCATGAAATGAACCTATAGATGGTAAAGTATGATGTCGGTGAGGAAATAAAATATTAACGGATAAAGTACTTTAGTTACACACAATTACTGGTTTCCACCTATTATTTGCTATATATGTAGTTATTTTTTTTTTTTTAGTAAATAATAGTTTTCCCTCTAACAGAGAACCATTTTAATACTAATCAACAGACAATATTATTTCAAAAATATATATATATATATATTACCTTTTAGAAAAATAGTTAGAAGCTAATTGTGGTTATTATTTATTTTCGTGCATGCATTCAATTAAAATTAAAGTCATATTACAGTTCCATAATTTCCTATTAATTTTTAGTTTTTTAATTTAATTTTTAAATATATTTAAGTAAAATTAAATTTCTATTAGTAAATTAAAAATTTACTTACATGATTAAAATTATTGAAATTTCTTCCTAAGACGTTCCATAAGAGCACTATATTTTGTTTATAAAGTCAGTTAATTGAAACCATTTTACACTAACACCGGCATTTTTAAAAAGCGAATAAATAAGTTTATAAATTATAAAAAAATTTCAATGTAATATAAATATTCGAAACAATATTTTTATCGATAGTCGAGACCTAGTAATCGATAATATTATATTAAAAAATGCAATTGTTTCTACCCGGATAATTGATTTACTTTTCGAGATGGGTGTTAAAGCGTCGATATTTTAAAAAATATACAGCAGATCTTGCACTTTTATCCCAATAATGGGAAAAATTAAACACTAGATACTAACACTTCTGCGCGTATTTGTTAATTTTTCTTACAATTGGAATTGACACTACTAGTATTTACGCTTGAAAACAAAGATGAAGATGATTTCATAAAGCAGCGACATCTAGGGAAAATTGTAAGTATACATTATCTAATTTGACATTACGTTCTGAAACAATTCAATTTTATTTTCTCTTTTTTTAATTTTAGTTTTACAAAACAGTTAGCGTCGATTCTATTTACTTGCTTTGTTTATATGAATACAATACAACTCTATATAACACGCAAGGGTGATATCTGCAAATATAATGATATTGATACAGCATGTCGATGATGCGAACCTTACTGCTACTAGTTTATCCATCCAAGAAACGTCACGCGCACATACATATATTATATTGGCGCAAATGTAGGCAGATAAGTTGCTGACCCATACATTTTTTCCTGCTATACTAGGCTATAAAAGTGTATTTAGTTAAATATGACTAACTAAATTAGTGTTTGTAAATCAAAATTTTTATGTCAGCAGACTCTTATCTCATTGCTTATCTTCAAAAATTACAGAAGGTCATTTATATAAACAAGGAAGAAAAAAGTATTAAGCCTTGGGGGATCCCCATAACAATCGAAACTCTTTCCTTTAACCTCAACCTTTTCATACATTAAAACTATTCTAAAATAATTACAAAAGAATCATATAACCGGCTTAGACGTTTGTATATACTTGAAACAATAAAGCCTTCCAGCTCTGCACACGATATCTTAATAGTTAATATTAACAGAGAGGTGAATATCTTCAAGTTACTGAAATTGCAATTGCTTATAAGTATTAAAGAGCCACCGCGTACAGCGTTAATCTAATTGAATAAGTTAACCACCTAGCCAATATCATGTCTTTTAAGCCGTTATACAATAGAAATAATTGAGTCTTAAAATAATAATTATGGTGAGAATTAGTAAAAATAAAACTTTTTATCAGAGGATTATTAAGTAAAAAAAATCTTTAAAGTTTTTTTAACGAGTACATCACTATCTAATGTCAATACACGATAGACAGACGTCAGAAGTCATTGTCAGTCAATCTTTTGCAATCGTTACTTCGATTTGTATAATTGATTAAATTTATATATTACTGAAAAATATAACTATGTTTTTGTTCTAAATTACAAAGTGTTTCATTTTAATACATGATTATGTGGGAAACTATTTAACAATGTTTTTGACAGAATATTAAAAATATAAATGTGCTGCTCTCTTTATTCTAATCTTATCTTATTGATTAGAAAAACGCTCTTCGTATTGTATTATCTAGCAATTACCTACTTCCTAACAGTGATGATTTAAAAAAGCATACGCAATGGCTGAAGTGATTTGTAATGGCGTAAATGATGCTTTTCCCCTTCACGAGTGTGTGTTTGTCGGAGATGTGCGCAAACTCTCTTCGTTACTAAGATTTAAAGATGTGACACGGAAAGATAAACATGGAAACACAGCTTTGCATCTAGCTGTAATGCTAGGGCGCAAAGAGTGCGTCCAACTGTTATTAGCTCACGGCGCGCCCGTAAAAGTTAAAAACCTTGCAGGCTGGTCTCCCCTTGCTGAGGCCATTAGTTATGGTGATCGTCAAACTATATCTTCTCTTGTACGAAAGCTAAAACAACAAGCACGTGAACAGATGGAAGTCAGAAGGCCAGATCTTATTAAGGCTCTATCACAAATACAAAACTTTTACATGGAACTGAAATGGGACTTCCATTCATGGGTTCCCTTAGTCTCCAGAATATTGCCATCAGATGTTTGTAAAATTTATAAATCGGGCTCTGGCATTCGGTTAGACACAACATTAGTGGATTTTACTGATATGAAATGGGAAAGAGGAGATGTCTCTTTCATATTTAAAGGTGAAAAGCCCCCAAGTGAATCTCTTACAGTTCTGGATAACAAAGTCAAAGTATATCAACATGTGCGTTATGAAGAAACAGAAAATGAAATAGAAGATGAAGTAGACCTGCTTATGTCTAGTGACATTCTTGCTGCACAAATGTCTACCAAAGGTATTTCATTTTCTAGGGCTCAATCTGGTTGGATCTTTCGAGAAGACAGGAAGGAGACTGTTGCTGGTATATACAAAAGCAATATCTACACTATCACTGGCCTTGTCCTAGAGTCAAGAAAGAGAAGAGAACATTTGTCAACAGATGATTTACAGAAAAACAAAGCAATTATAGAAAGCCTTACTAAAGGTAATACACAAAACTTGGATACAAATGGTGAGCCCGTACGGAGGGCTTCTTTGAACCCACCACCAGAAAGTAGCATTGATTGGATAACTTACATATCAGCAAACCCTGGAGACTATCCTGGTTTGGGAAGAGAGCTTGTGTACAAAGAATCTTCAAGGAATTTCCGAGCCACAATTGCTATGAGCGATGACTTTCCATTGAGTGTGGATATGCTTTTAAATGTGCTTGAAGTAATAGCACCATTTAAACATTTTGCAAAATTGCGTCAATTTGTTGCAATGAAACTACCCAAAGGTTTTCCTGTAAAGATAGATATACCAATTCTTCCAACTGTCACAGCAAAAATTACTTTTCAAAAATTTGAGTTCCGTGAAGACATACCGGAAGAGTTATTTGTGATACCGGAAGACTATATAGAAGATCCTTTACGTTTCCCTGATTTATGACGCTTTGATATTCTAACATTGTTTCAAATTAGTGAAAGACCAATTTGGCAAAGTGAAGTGAAGTGTATTTGTGCATATTGCACATATAGTAATAAGTACTCCAAGTCATCACATGGCCATCTTACTATTGAGATTCCCATGTTATTTGGCCTTGGTAGTTCTTATTCCAGCCACTATATCTTACTTGTTGAATAGTAAATTTTAGTATAAATTTGTAAATTCAGATTGTTTTATGGTGTTAGAAGTAAAAAAATAATTTATAATTAAAGTATTATATTTAATTTATTATTTTTTAAGCCACAATAAAAACAAATTTTGTGGTTAATTAAATTATTTTAAAAGTGTGTTTGTATATTTTTGTGACTTTTTTAACTTGTGTGACAAATCTTATTTAGTGCGTATTTTTATATCTTTATTAAAAACATTTTTATTATATTTTTCGAAATACTAAAGAAGTGTTGAAGTTCATTACATCAAAGCATTTTTAAACAAAAAACCCTTTCCACAATAAAATGTTGTGGTTACTGTGTTCTAAATTATTAGTTTGAATTGCATTATTTATTATAATTTCTATTTATGTATATTGTAATTCTTATTTCATTAATAAATTTATTCATCAAATAATTAAAAAGTAGACAAATTTAGAAATAAGATTTCACCAATTTCAAATGGCCTCAATTTTAATTTAAAAGTATTAGGCCTATCTCTCAATGTATATAGCATGAATTAAAGTTCCTGTTATTTATTTGCGTAGCAATACATATGCAGGCCATTTTATTTATTTTGTGGATATTGATGTCATGACAATGTTTTATTATTAGATCCCGTAGGAAATATAATATCAGTAGTGTATAAATACTAAGATGTATTGTCTGTGTTAGCATCGTATTCACTGGGTATATTTGGGTTCTAGTGTTACCGACCCAATCATTTCAAAGTCCTTGTGCCTTCTGAATTTCTTATTTATAGTGTGGTATTTAAACCAACACTACTTACTACTTTGGAAATAATTAAAAAATCTTTAGAAAATTATTTACAAACATTTATTGTAAACCATACCTCTTAGCACATGTCAAGTAGAAGTTGATACACTAGCTGTTATTATACCCTTCTATGTTATTAAATATACCACTTTTAAATAAAATTATATAAAAAGCCTATTATCTATTTGACAATAATTATACCCCACCTGACTTTTCTTTAAAATATGTTTTAGCCCATGAATTTTAGTATTTTAGTTGTGTACATTAAACGGTGTTAAGAATTTTGAAATGTTGAAATAAATAATTTTGTGTTTCTACAAAATGCTGTTTTTATCTGTAGTATATGAATATGATAAAATTTCTTCTAAAACGACTTATATATTTATATTATTTGCTTTATAAGTACTAAAATACTACCTTATAATGCATCATTACTAATTCACCCCATTTTTAGTGTTACTCTGGTTCTATAGGAATAAAACTAAATTGCAATAAAATATTTATTTGAATATATATTTAAATTACAAATAAAATTGACAAAAATTTATACATTGCAAGATAAATGCGAATAAAAGCGATAAAAAGCGTGACTAACGTTTGTTATCAGTATTCCGATATAAAATTTTTGTTAGGTTGTAATCACAAAAGTTCATGTAAAATTTTTAATGTTAGATTAAATACAAAATAAATATATTGTTTTACATTTCTCCCAAGTGCTCTTCAACCAAAACAGTAAGTACAGTTACGTGAGATTAACGCCATTTCAAGTATATTATATGCCTTATAATTTTCAAAACTAGAAAATTATTTAGCAAAGAACTTTGAACATATACAAATCTTCAATATACAAAGACTTTCAAATCATACTTTTACCAAAATTCGAGTTTAATAAATCTTTATTATTAATAATAAAGTTTTTAGAAACAAGTCCATTATCGTCTGTGTGTTTGTAAGTTACCGCATAGAGCGTCTCGGGGCGACGGATGAAGGCATCGTGCCCAGTACAGGCGCTGACTCGTCCAGTCCCAGCGTCACCACACGCAGGGATATCGAAGAGCGACGAGCTACGAAATTATACAATTAGTTAATTATTGTTGTTGTAAATGTATATATATGTAAGAATATATCTATATAAAAATTATTGTACTAAAAATACCTTGTTCACGGATGTCATCTATCAGCTGAAACAAAAATAACATGAATAATTAATACTTCTATATGTAACGCCATAAATATTGTTACACGGCCGAATCTTTTTATTTCGATTACTTATAACATTTAATCCTGAGATGTGTGTTACTTTATATATTAATATAAGAAAATAAAAAATATATGAAAATATTAAAATTATATTCAATAACCATCAGCCAGTTATCAATGGAAACACGCAGTCTCCACTCCAAATTATTATAATGTTTAGAGCAT
This sequence comes from Mechanitis mazaeus, assembly GCA_959347395.1. Lineage (NCBI taxonomy): Eukaryota > Metazoa > Arthropoda > Insecta > Lepidoptera > Nymphalidae > Mechanitis > Mechanitis mazaeus. The sequence continues at coordinate 11,327,886 of OY365749.1, forward strand.
ATAATCTTAAGTCATCTTTAAAAATACGCAACATCATATTAGACAGCGATTCTATGTTATATCCGGTCATTAAATCTCTTGCTCAAGGACAAGATTTCTTCATATTCTTTCTTCCACTAATTTGAGGACTAAGTGTATGGCCAGATCTTTGTTCATCACAAGTAGAGGGCGTGTCATTGTACTTATCAATAGCGCAGTATACTAACATTCAATTAGTACCAAGCGATTGGAGAATTTAAAAGATTGAATTTGTCTCCAAACCTACTGTGTAATACTGTCACAGCAACTATGTTCTCTAATATTACAAAAATATTTAACACAGATTGGCGCGAAAATAAGAACTCAATGAAAATTCATGTAAAAATGACAGATTCCAAATTCAAATCTAATACATTATTTTTATTATTTGTTATTGTTGTTTTTTCTTTAATTATTTTTGTCATTGTAACAATATTTACGGCAAGACTATAGATATAGGATGAATTTTTCAAGAAGAAAAACAAGAAGGATGTCAGGGACTAGGTTTTTTTCTTTCATCTTGAAGAGTTTTGTCAGTTGAAAATAAACAATTGATCAAAATCAATAGCGATAAGTAAAATTTAAAAAAATGGTGCTCACCGCGTACTCCTGTACTTTAGGCGCCAGGTGTCTCCTGAAGGCTGCGAGGCGGCGCGTGTATCCGGTGGCCACGCTCACGCCGCTGCCGGTCGACTTGTCAGACGACGAGAACACGCTTTCTGGAATTATATTACATATTGCATTGTTCTTGACACTTTAAATCTAATTTATACTATTAATAGTTCACTGTTTGTGACGCATATTTCTAAATTTTTTATGCAGTTTTGATAATTTAGTCCTATTCTCGGGATATCTTTCCAACAGGATATGTTTCTTGCAAGTATGGAAAGTGATTGCTAAAAATATATCAGTGTTGTATTCGGAGCGGAGAAATAAAATCTGTAATCAATAAGTATACTGTACCTCCAACATCAGCTAGCGATTCCTTTTGTGTCATTTGTACTTCAGCTATCATTCTGTAATAATGAATAATTATTGTAAATTAATATAAATTAATGTAAGTGTTAAATTATTACTTTTTTAACACCAGAAGTAAAAATTAGGTGTTATAAATGTTAAACTTAAAATATGTATAAGTTACATAAATACAGGTAATGTTTACGTATCCGAGGCATCATATTTTTTTTTATATAAAAAGCTATTTGTTTGTCGAAATGGTGCTTAGCTATGTTTGATTTAAAAAAAGAATTTGTCCTAAAGGTTAGCTTTAATAGAAACTAATGACAAACAATGACAGGATATCTGACAATATTTACAAATATTAATTTATTTTGTTTAAATATGGTTAATTTCTTGATATACTATATATTATTAATTACTTTTTAATATTCTTAGTCAGTTGCATTTTGTATGATGTTTGATAGTAGTTGTAATAATAATTTTTATTAGAGAACTGCGTCACCGTATTCCCACAGTAACCATTGTAGATGTACATCAGTGTTTTTAATGACACTAGAAGTCCACACAACAGCTATTACTGTCTCATTGTAAGTGAGATGTATGTAACGTCTGTCTCGTTCTCACCGCTGTACGAGCGCGTCCAGTCGTCGCTGGTGTGGTGCCAGCATTGCGGTCACAGTCCACACAGCAGCTAATGCTGTCTCATTGTGAATGAAATGTATGTAACGTCTGTCTCGTTCTCACCGCTGTACGAGCGCGTCCAGTCGTCGCTGGTGTGGTGCCAGCATCGCGGTCAGTCTGGCGGCGGACAGCGCTGCAGCCAGACGTGTGGCAGCGCCCGTCCCACCTGTCGCATCCGCCAACGCGTTAAGAGCGTTATGTGCCGCCTCGCTGTAGTCGCGCGTCCAAACCGCCAACTACGATAAATGGAAACTGTATCTCTGTCGTTTTATTTCCAATTGAAAAGATGTAAAATATTACCTGAAATATTCTCCAGTCGTCGACATCCTCTACTAGTTTCTTGGCTCGACGAGCATTTGTTTTTACTATTTCGTTAGCTTTTTGCAGCCGGCTTTCTTGTTTCTCCAACTTATCTTTTACAGTTTCCAAATCACACTCACACTCTGATCTGAAAATCAAAATATATAATTAAATATCAAAAGTTCTTAAGGACTCTATAATACATTTATTAGGCAATGACAGTTGAAAATATTGTCAAGTTATATGAAACCAGTTAAAAGTTGGGTATTATGTACAATTTATGCTAATTTTTATACTTACTCTCTGACAGTGAGATGTTTGCACTTATCACTAAGAATGGTCAAGCGTGAACCGATCTCGGAAACGGATTCTTCAGATTCCGCAATTTTCGCATTCAATTTCTTGAGCTCATCTCTCTTTGTATAGTACAGCTCAGATAGCTCTGCTACTTCTTCTATTTCCGGGGCTTAAAAATTACATCAATTCAATGTGAATCTCCTCGAAATTACGAAATTAATTAATGCTCGAAATTGTGTATGTGTGTGTCTGTGCGCGTGCGTGCGTGTGTACATACAGTATCATGGTTTACGCATCTTACTGTCACCGGCGAGAGCTCCGTTACAGAGTGCAGAAAATGTTTGTATGTGTGTGAGGACATGTTCGTGTGTGGACATGAGGTGCTTGTCTCACTGTCGTCAGCCAGCGGCGACACGACATGTAGGAAGTGTCTGTGCGCGGCGTGCACCACCCGCAGCGTGGCCTCCAGCGCGGAGATGTCCTTCTCGCGACGCGTGATGTCCGCGTCCAGCGAGGCGCCACGCTCTCTCAGCTCGGCGCGCTCAGCTGCGAACTGACACACAACACCCTCAGTATATGTTATCAGTTATTACAAGCTCCTCGGAAATCTTGACCATACCTTGATTTTGAAGAATGTGACGGACATTTGTTGGCCGGACTCATCCTTGCCCAGCGAAGCGATGAATATCTCGTATCTGCAAACATATAGCAGAGCAGAGTCAATATTATCCCTCGTTAGTATTTTCTCGATTCGATTCTCAAGAATATATTAAACGATCACCTTTTGATGAGCTGCTCTATCCGCTGTTCCCTCTCCCGTATGTCGCTCTTTAGTCGGCCGCAATCTTCTAGCAACGCTCGTCGTTGAACGGCGAACATATCGCGACGAACCTCGATTTCCACCAGACGCTCGTTCATAGCCTGACCGATAATAATTTTAAAAGTTTACTAGAGGAGGGAATGATTACCTTTAAAAAGTTTTAAGTAACTAAACTTTTGAAGGAACAGCAAAAAAAAACATTTAATAAGTAACGTGTCATTATTACGATCGCACTCCTCAGTAGAAAAAATATAAATGATAAGTGCACGGAATCCTTAGCGTATATCTCACGGCGTCCAGCTGCAGACGTTGTGTGTCGAGGTCGTCGGCGGTGCCCCCCAGCCCGCGCAGCCCCCTGGCGGCGTGCGCCACGCGTAGCCTCATGAGCGCGTCGTCCACGCGCAGGCGGCGCCACGCGTCGCGCGAGGCGCGCACCTCTTTGTCGCCGCCCTCCACGTTCAGCATCGACGTCTTCAGGCGGCTTTGCTGCGGGGAACATAACTTCGAATTGACGTCATAATTTAAATTATATATTTTTATTCTCATGCTTTTACATATCAATATTGAAATTTCAAACAAGAAATTGGAGCTTCATATGTGTGGATAAGTTGAGAGACTTTATCGAGAGTCAATAGCCTCGGTACGGACCAGTCTGGAATGCTCGACGCTCTTGAGCTCGAGGTCCCTGGCGAGGCGCCTCATGTCGTCGTGGAGGCGTGCCGAATGTCGCTCCAGCAGCGCCACTCGGGCGCCGTGACGGGACAGGACTCCCTTTAGCCTAGAGAGCGACACTCGATAAAGACATAATATAACTCATATACTATTTACGATATTTATTGATATTCTGATTACTTATTAAAATTGACATAAACCACGGCAAGACGACGGCAGATATCCATTTGAAAAATATATAAATTAATACCGTTCAAATAGTTTTACCACATTTTATTACTCAAGTTTTTAAATATGTAATTTAAAATAATTTTAAAACCAAATATAAGAAACCTGTTCTCCTTAGCTAATAGTTCGGCGGAGGATTCTCTTTCAGCCTGGGCACCCTCCATGTGAGACACCCTAGCGCCTATTGTCTCCACTTGGTAACACTATGAAAAAAAAAAATTAAGATATTTTGACTTATTAATTTTGACAATTATTATGACTTCTTTAAACTAATAAAAACCTAGTTACTACATATATAACATTCTAGAGTAATAGTGCAGTATATTTTTTGTTTAGTGCTTGATAAATATAATAGTAACATACAGTGGCATAAAGAGATTCCTTTTGACTCTGTAGATTTCTTTCCACGCCACGCTGTTTCGTGTCTAATTTACTCATAATTGCCTTTGACGCTGCAATATCGCAATTATATTATAGTATATCCGTATTATTTAATATATGTAATATTATCCTTCATACCTTTAAGCTGCATATGAAACAGCTTTTCTTCATTTTTAAGAGTCAAAAGCTTCTGTTGTTCTACAAAAGAACAATGCATCGCACGTTGCTGATTCACTGTCAACTGACTCGCAAAACGTTCCTCCTCCTATAAAATATTTTATTTTTATTATAAAAGGGTTATTGTTTTTATTATTTAAATCTTTTTATAACAATAAGATTAACTAAGTAGTAGGTAAGTGTGTATTTTGTTGTACTGTACATGCTATGTAGCACAATATATGTCATATACTGAATTATGGTGGTTTAAATGGACATAACAACTCTATTTAGTATTTTTAATAAATTTCTACTCACATTCAACATATCTTCCAACTCCTTTGCACGTTTTTCTGAACATTTCGTTTTATCGGTAGAGTCTAATAATTTATCTTTTAGTTCTTTGATCTGAAAATCAGGATAATTTTAAATTATCATAATTTTAAAAGTTAACTGAAAAAAATTGTAAATTATATATAAAATTGTTTTAATACCTTAGCAATAAGTATCTGTAATGCAACATCTTTCTTATGCTGGTCATCCATCAGCTGCCTGTTTTGAAGGCGAAGCTTTTCCAAGCTGATATTTATGTTGCATAGCTCACGCTGCAGACTCTGGGCCTAATAGATAGGTCTATTATAGTAAATATTAAAAATATTTTTATATTAAACATTATTTTTTCGTTTCAAAATTATATAATTTTTTTTTCTTTTTGACAAGTACTATATTTCACGCTTTTTTTTGTTGAAAATTATTGTAGGTATCTACTACTAGGTCGGCAACTCACCTCACTATCCAAAGACACATTAATCTCCAGTGTCTGTTGGTGTGCAAGGCGCGTGTTGCTAAGTGTCTGCATAAGCGCCCCGTTTTCTCTCTCTGCATCCGCGTTGTGTCCCCGCTGCTGCTCGCAGAATCCCTGCTGCTCGCGGCACTGCTCCGCTAGTCCATTCGCTTCTTCTTCCAGGACCGCATAGTCCTGGAATCATGACATCTTTTGTTTTAATATTGTTTTTTAATTCTCTTAAATTAATCTATGTCAGATTTTAGTACTTATCAGATTATCAAATTTCTGGTGTCAGTTTGTTTGTTAAATACAGATGAACAAAATTTATAAAATTAATAACATGAGTACCTCTCTGATATGTCGTATGTCCGTATCACGCTGTCGTAAATTTTCCACTGCATTTGCCCACATTGTCATCATCTGTTTTCTTTGCTCCATACCTTCCATTACCTAATAAATATTAATAAAAATAACCCAACAATATATATAAACCCAAAAAAATAATAATTTTACAACTATTTATAATATGATGTACTGAAGAAATATACATAGTGAATCTACTATTGTATCACAATGAAGCAAAATAGTACTTTTATGGTGAGGGCACTTTGAACGACAAGCATAGCGAAGGATTCTAGAATAGAATCCCGAGAGTAGTTAGGAATTCTAATGTAGAATCCTGAGCGCAGCGAGGTGTGCAAAGTACCTCGCCTGAGAAAACCCGTTAAAAAGTTCCCTTGAAGTTCCCTTAAAAAATTTCACTTGAAGAGGAACAAAATGACACTTTTCTTATAGAAGGGATGCAACGAACTAACCTGAACAGATATTCTTTCACAGGCCCTTTCTTCTGCATTGAGGTTAGATACAATTTGGTTAAGACGTTCTTGCATGTGGTCATGTTCCAATTTTAGCTTTTGCCTTTTTACTTCCAATGCCTAAAAAAGAACATGAATTGAAATAGATATAAATTGGTGGAAAATTCTAGTTTAGTTTCAAAATTTTAGTTGAATCCTTTTAATTAAATTTATTAAAGTAATTTGTTTTCTTATATTATAAATCATAACACATATTGTGTGTACATACTTTGGCCTTTGAGAGGTCTTGCTTAGTGAACTGTTCTATGGCTGTGATATCACCTGAACTTCTTTCAAGGGCAGCCCTCCATTCCTGTAAAGCTCCACGCTCACCACACACCTCACTCTTAAGATTATCAGCCTTTTTTAGCAATCTCGCTATACTACCTTAAATTAAATATTAAAAAAACATTTAAAAACTGGTCAATAGTAACAAATTATGTCCATGAAGTAATCTTACTTTGAAGCTTGTCTATACGAGTAATAATAGTATTATCTTGTTTATTGCAATCTATGACATCTCGGTCAAGTCTCTCTGCTTCATTGAATGAGAGTTGACGCAGCTTAACCTCTTGTTCCAATTGTTGTTTGTGTGCAAACAACAAACGCTGAAAATAAGGTTCATAGCATATTGACTAAAGGTACATCAAATTTAAAGAATATTAAACAGTTGTGACAAATTTATTTAATAAATATAAATTCATTTTTTTAATGATGTCTTACTGTATTTTCCTGATATTCAGTTTGAACATGATGTTTATATTTGTTAAGATCATCGCGTTTCTGGTTTTGTAAGATAAGAGCTTCCTTTAAGTGTTGTATTTCATTTTGCCTGTAATGTATCATGTTCCATTATAGTAACGAATATATATTCCATTATACGAATAAAATTAACCACAATAAGTACCTATCTATAAGAAGAGTCTCCAAATCTTGATTGACAGTGTTAGCTAATGGAATTCTTGTTCCTTCATTCCAACCAAGTTCTCCTAAAAGTTGTTCCATATATCTTGGCATATTCCCCTTTGGCTCACTCATTTTAATAGCACTTAAAGTATAGAAAATAATAAATTATGAAATTGCAAATATGTTACTTTCGTAACAAATGTTAGTTTAAATTTATAAACAAATTAGTCGTCATAGCAAAATGTGCCGCCATTATTCAAAAATTCTCAACAAATAGCAATATAACTGAATTATCATTTTCAAATTTGACAGAAAATTGCAAAATTTATTTGTCTATTAAAACTAAGGAGATTACTTGAAATACAACAATACGACATAATATCAAATAAGTATGCCTACTTGATATTAAATATTATCGGTTTTCAATTAATGAATCAGTAATCACACTTATTGCAACTTAGTAATAAAGAAAAATATCTTTCACTAATCGTGACGTTAATATTTGTTGCAATGAGAACAAATATAAACAAATAGATGACGACTGTATCTAAAACCACAAAAATTGAACTGCTCCGTTATAATTATCATTAAAGTAACAATTCAAAAGTAGTTAAACTTATTTATTTATATTTATTTAATAAGTTTTAAAAATATAAGGGAGATAAAGATTAAATTATATTTTTGATGATATACTATACAAACGAAATCAATAAGGATGTATATAACTTCGTAATAATATTTTTTTTTCTATGAACATTAATCATTATTTAATTATCTTTTTAATTCTTTAATTTTAATTATTTAAAATTTAATGAAATAGTGTAAAAAAAATAGAATATGTCATAAAAACTGTAGTTTGTATATAAAAAACTGGTTTTTTTTTTACAGTTAACCATTTCATACATACAAACATTTTTGTAGACTTTGTTTATAATGATAAATTTCTTGAAATGAGGCCAAAAGAATAAACGCGCAATCTTCCAAAAATAACTCACGGGCACGTTAGTTTCTTATTAGCGTTGTAGCTTATAGCCGATATCTGTACCACTAACTAAAAAGATTATAAAAAATGAGTGCTGACGCTGCATCCTTGCCGTGCCCAATTTGTTTACATACTGGTGTTTTTGATAGTGTACAGTCTCTAAAAGACAGACTTATAAGTGTGTCAACCAATAAAATACCTTGTCCAGTTTGCCAAGAAGAGCTTTTTGGCTTAGACAAACTCACCATTCATTTATTTAGTCACGTGAAAATTCTACAAGCTCAAAATCTTGTTTTAAACCAACAGTCTACATCAAAGCGTAGTGTAAATCTAAAAAAGAACGCTCCAACATCGACGGAACAGCCGAGGAAAACGAAAATAGCAGTAACCAAAAATAAATTAGTATCTTCAGCTAACACCCAAATGCAATATGTGAAGATTTGCCCAAAATTGCCAGTTATAGCTATAAACACAATGCCTGTCATCGATATTTCTAAAAATTTAGAAAATCAGCAAAATAACAATCCTTTATTATTGCCACCTGTGAAGCAAGAAACAAATCTTTTACAAACAAATAATAGATGTAGCATTTGTGGATTGCATTTCATAGATGTTAACATTTTAAAAATGCATAAATGTTTAATACATAACATTGATGATCATTCCGATTATACTTTTACGCAATACAATTGCCATCTTTGCTCTAAATCTTTTAAGATGAGAGGTTCTCTCATGGTTCATTTGAGAGTGGCGCACTATGGTTTTACATCCAATAACTACTGCGAATCGAATACGAACAATGTTGCTAAAGAACAAAATGAAGATAACATTTGTGAAAGCAAAGCCGTAGACCTAGACCGGCATGACGGTAAACAGTGGCAGTGCGATGTTTGCAGAAAATGTTTCACTACAAAATATTTTCTCAAGAAACATAAGCGACTTCATACAGGTTAAATTTCATTGGTGTTATTAGGAGGTAATTTATACTAACCAATTTCTTCCATATGCATAAATTTTAAAACAGCACATTTTAATTTTTCACTTTGGGACACTAACACAACTTCAGATGGTAATTAAAAAACAAAAGGTATTTAAATATAACATCTTCTTAATCTTTTTACTAATATCAACTTATTAATATATAACACTGTTTCTTTACTTACAGGTGAAACTCCATATGCTTGTAGTCAATGTAATAAAACTTTTACATTTCAACAATCTTATCACAAGCATTTATTATATCATAATGACGAAAAACCACACACTTGTACTTATTGTGGACGGGCGTTTAAAGAGCTATCAACTCTTCATAATCATCAGCGTATTCATACTGGTGAAAAACCTTTCGCCTGCGAAACTTGTGGTGGGTGTACTCAATAAATATACATACGTAACTTAAAATATATATGTTCTGATATATTTGTATTTTTTTTTTCAGGAAAATGTTTTCGCCAACGAGTTTCATATTTAGTACATAAACGAATACATACTGGTGCCATGCCATATAAATGCACAGCTTGCGAAAAAAATTTTAGATATAAAGTTAGTATCTATAATTGATAATACTTATACAATTTTGTAGTGCGCAGAATTAATGTTCGAGTGTTGTTCTTTATGAATCACTTTGATATAGCCAAACAGATTATTTGTAAAACTCTTATAGAAGGATCCCCCAAGTTCATTCTCATTTAATTTTACAATATGTAGCAAAATGTTTACATGATTCATGAAGTAGTTTCGCCTTTTATTTATCAATTATTGTTTTCAGGTATCTCAAAGAACTCATAAATGCCAAGCCCAGCCTCCAGGTACTGTTGTACGAAAAATGGTGAATCTAGTTGAAAAACTAAAGGAGAAACAAAATACAGATGTTCTTAGTCAAAATTGCAATATATTAGAAATACAAAATAACTTTAACTCAAATAAAAACTTCCCGGAAGTATCAGAAGTAAATGCAGAATTAGTTCTTACTGGAGCACAATTGTCGTTAGAGGATATGGAATCCGAAAACTTTACCATAATTTCCGAAGATTTAAGTGGAAATCGGCCACTTTGTTCCAAGTTTTCGACTAATATTGCTGCTTTGGAGAAAAAAAACATCGAAGCTTTTTCAACGATAAACGAATTGATTGAATCAATTCCTTTAAATGATAAAAGTATTCCTTCACCGTCAGACATTTTTAAAAACTTATGTCTCTCTAATGATCATGATTTTTTATCTAATACGTGATTGAAAGTAAATAATATATTGAGAACTTTATAGTACGACATAAAATAATATATAATATACATGCATTTAAAATTATATCTTTTGTCAATCGATAAAAAAAATAAATATTTTAATGTTAATAATTACCAGTTTAATTTTTTTATTTCTTTTCCTGTCTTTATAGTTAATAATAATAAAGATATTTAAAAAAAACATTTTTTTTCTGGGTACGATTTTAAAAAGTATATCAGTTTAAATTTAAAAACCGATAAAAATACGATTTTCATTTTGATTAAGAGTAAGAAATATTTTCTTATACTCTATGCCTAATGTAAGAATATTGCTAGTCTGTTGTGTGTGATTGTTGTTGAGTTGAGGTATTGAAAAAAAAATAAGTTCATAAATCAGCCAGCTGTTTTTAATTTTTATTCTGAGTGTTTAAAAATCCATGGATATCATTATGGATCAAAATTGAATAGTGTCAATCACCTTTTAGTATTGTCATTTATTGGACAGAAGTGTTTTAAAAACATATCCTGAAATTAAATCAGTGTTCAAAAAAATAATCGATTCGAGGTTTTGTCTAACAGCACGGCTCTACTACGTTTTATTATTAATTTTGTTCGCCTTTTAGTTACCTTGTTTTGATGTTGCGATGTTAGTAAATTGAAGTCCCATCCTTTGTTGTGTAATAAATATACAGTGTAAAAGAAAACTATCGACGAAGGACTGTAAGGTAAGTTAAGTATTCATGACAAAAGATTTTAGATCTTTTGTTAAAATATCGCCATAAATTTGTTGAAGGCCATTTTATACATGGATCATTAAAATATGTATTTTTAGTCGTAACAGTTTATATTATTAAATGAGAAATTAAGATTGTTAATTCTAGAAGTTATAGTTTCGTATCTCCATGATACCAATTGCTCGGACTTTAATTGCGTATAAAAAATGTAATTATTTGACTTTTAATAGTTTAAAAATACGTTTAACTAATTGATAGAAAATATACTATAAGAGAAATATATTCAATAATTAAACAATTTATCAAACACTGTCTTTGTGTATTTAGGTCACCTGTCCATACCTCATAAAGATTCATTTACGATATTTCGTTTTCGGATTCGTTATAATAAATAAAGAGAGAATTGTTTGTTTAAATTACAAACTATTAAAATGTTTTAAAAACATAAATTATAAAAAAAATATATTTTTACATAATTATTAAAGAATCAAATCTTGATATTAAAAACGTATTTTATTATTCAGTAAAAAGATTTGTTTGTTTTCAAGTATTTTTCTGGATAGGCTTCAAAGGAAAATGATTCTTTGTTCTTAACATACTCGGCTAACACTGTTTATATAAAGTTGTTGATTGCAATTATGGGAATAGTCATCATTCTATAATTTCAAGTGAACAAATTTCTTCTTGCCGTTATTAAAACTTAAATTAAACAATTTGTTTTCTGATGTATTATTTTAATTAAGGCTAAGAATTAAGACCCGCTTGTGTAAATCATTACAATACATACTACCTTCAAATTACAAAAATATCGGGTTCTTCAAGGCCAGTTAAGCGACATCTCTCAGCACATTTTAGCTTAGTATCAGGTAGAATAATGATACAAAAAAAAAATACTTCTTCATTTGTGCAAATTATCCAATTTTCCTTAACACAAAATCATTCTTTAATTCTTTCTTCTTTCCTTTCCTTGTTGTCTCCTTGTTATATCGTTGTTTAATTGTTCCTTTCCTTTTTTATGACCAATTAAAAAAATTTTATATGTTGATTGTTGACACAATCCCCAATACAAAAATATATCTGAAGCAACATAGTAGTATTATATGTATATGTTGGTTGCTTTTAAAATTTGTAGTGAGTTTTTCTGAACTGTACAAGTATTTCGTTGAGGTTAACCATGTATTGAAAAAGTCTAAAAAAATCTTTAAATACTTTCTAAAACTTATTTAGTTACAATTAAATAAACTGGGCTACTAAAGATATACTTAAGTTATGGTTTTTATTCATTTATATTGCCACTTTTCTATATCATTGAAAGAAATACACAGATTTTTCAAACTTAAATATTTCAGATGTTAGATAAAATTCTATTTTAGTTAAAAAAATATTTAAAAAAAAAGAGTTAACTCACACATGTTTCATTAAAATAAAAAAAATATATTAATAGGACAGTCTTGAAAACTAGTTCACATGTAACCTCCCAGTTGATGGCACAAAAAATGGGTAAACTTTTTGTTACAAAAAAATATGGAGAAGACAATACAAGATTATAACAATATATAATTATATATTGTTTACACTGTAAAATTTGTAATCATACAAATGTATAGCGGGTTCGTCATATCTATATATTGATGTATGTGTGGTGAATTGGTACAGCAAGGAGTATAAAACGGGTGATTGATTTTAGTAAATATGCATATTTTTTATCCCCTTCCTCCCCTAGAGCACTTTTTTGTTAACTTGAAAATTAGTGTATATTTATTCTAACTCACGTAACTGGTCCACTCTTAATGACTCTCGATATTCATGAAGCAATTGCTTTGAACAAAAACAAGTAAAAATTTCCAATTTATAATCGAGAATAGTACTAACTTAAATTGGCATCAAAGAGAGGTAGATTATGATTTAATTGAAACATATTGTGAAAAATATGTGAAATTTTACGTCAATTCATATTCATTTTGCAGTTTTAATAAAACAATTAATTTTTTTCGGAAACTTGTCCACAACAATAACTGATTTCTATAGTACTTTCCGCCCTCATATCATACCCTCTGGGGTTGCATTTCAATATACATTTTCATCCCCAATTCACCCCCTCAGGGGTTGAATCAAGAGAATCAATTCCACCCTACGTTTTCTACGTATACAACTAACGGCTTATTTGACGCGATGTAAGTCCGAAACATTATATTTTGGCCAATTTACTCAATTTTCGTTTTTTTTAAAGACTCACAAATATACCTCTATCCATACACACATACTTAGACGGCCTGCAAGTCAGAACATCCACACCAATTAAGAGAAATAGAACACGTTCACTGAAAACCAAAAAGTTTTCTAGGTGATAATTATACCTAAAAATGTAAAATTTCAAATCATAACAAAAATATATTTAAAAAAACACTTGCAAAGTTAAAGTCTATGTTATTTTTTTAATTAGTACGCATGCAATGCATTTGAAACTTCAGTCTGTAGTTACATGTTCTAAAACATCGTTTCAAGGAGAAGAACCGGATACAGTTCCATATATACTTTTATAATTTCATTTAACTATTTATAAATATTTACAGTGAGTTGTGAATATAGAGTTATTTACATAAGCTTATGTTTTCATTCATAATTGATATATGAGAACAAATAAGAAATAAGTAAATGTGATACTAAAAGAAAACAATAGAATGATTAGAGCACTGATACATCTATAATGCTCTTTTATGTACTTTACCTCACCTCACCTCACCTCACCTCACCTCACCTCACCTCACCTCACCTCACCTCACCTCACCTCACCTCACCTCACCTCACCTCACCTCACCTCACCTCACCTCAATAATTTGTTTTTTGAGCACTCTTAGTCTCAATTTAAAACCTAACAGTTTTAGAAGATAAATTTGTGTTAGTAGTTATTACAAGGTAGACAAACTGTTAGGTAATAGCAACTGTACCTTAGAGACGTAATACTACAGCAATAAATGTCAGAAACGACCAAGTTGTTCAGAAATTTGGTGATCCACTTGCATAAACATCCAGAAGCCCAAAGGAATATATATTAGACGATCGTAATAGCCATGGACAATGCACAGCTAACATGTTTCAACATGGCCAACTAATTGATTGAGTATTTTTGATTTAGTCATGATATTCAATTTATGTTATTAACTGAATAATGATACTTATGATTTTGGTCAGCCTTTTTTAAGATGAAGATCAGCAATAATTGACTTCAGAAGAGAGTCAGAAAATACACTCCTAGGTATTGGGGTTCCATCCATAATTAAAGATGTCTAGATTCATGATATGAGTGTTTAGAGTTTACAGGAAAGGCTTTTTTCTCTGCTGTTTGACGTCATACTCTATACTCTACGATAGTTGTAGGAATGCTATGCAAAGCGTTTCGAAACCCTATAAGTTAATTTAGTTACAAGTTTGAACTTGAGACGAAATTGTGAAATATATTTTCCATAAGATGGCCAAAGTCACATAAAATGTAATTTTAAATTTGGAGGCACTTTGACTAGGAAAATGAAAGTCACTACGTATGTCTGACTTCTAACCATCTTTATAAACTTTCTCACTTATAGTAGGGTTATGTGATAACTCCAACACGTATCCCTATAGCTTAGGGATTGCGAACCTTTTTTGATGTCCGTGTCACAAAAAAAAATTAAATAAAGTTCCACAATAAAATTTAATTCGAAATGTTAGCGTGGTGAAATTATACGTAAGTATCACTAAATATACAAATAAAAACAATTCTTTTTTTATATATTTTTTATCAATAAATTTTGTTTTTGTGCTTGCCATCTTTACTTTCAAATGTGTCTCTTGTGGCACGCGTGCCATTGGTTTGCCATCCCTGCTGTAGGTAGACCCGATAGTCCAGATTGTAATTTAGTTTTTGGTAATTACAAATTTTGAAAACATGTGATTTTGGGCCATAAATATAAAATGTAGCATCTCGACTAGGCAAATATACTAAGTGAATATGACCTCCAGCGGTCAGATCACCAACAGACAGTATTTTATATGTACTTATAGTACACTATTAGTCCGGGTACAATTCGGT
The DNA here is from genome assembly GCA_959347395.1 of Mechanitis mazaeus. Taxonomy (NCBI): domain Eukaryota; kingdom Metazoa; phylum Arthropoda; class Insecta; order Lepidoptera; family Nymphalidae; genus Mechanitis; species Mechanitis mazaeus. Next base: position 11,342,951 of record OY365749.1, read on the forward strand.
ACAGTGGCTGGACTTAGGGCGTCTCTATCGATCCAGTCTGCGTTCAGAACAACACGGCACCACTTACTCTCATATTATAATTTATATTTATACTATAGAGGAAAGATGTGTATTTTTAATATGAATAACATAAAAAAACTGGAAATATTACGAAAAATTCTTTTACTATTAGAATACTAAATTACTCCTGAGTAACGTATGCTATATTTATTTATATATAGTACAAAATATCGTTCGTCCGCGGGTAGAACCGTCAGTTAAAGCTAGTTTCTTTATATTTATTATTATATTATATAATAGTCTATTTGATAATATAAACCTTGCACTTTGTCTGTGGCTAGTACATATACATAGTATTGAACAAAAAACATTAATATGTTCTATTAACAGCTTTAAACAATGTATTAAAATAGTGATCTGTTTGTCTGTTCGTTTTTCTTTTTAACTTTTACTTATCACACAACTGGAAGATTTAAAATGAAATGTGGTATGTTTATAGATAGTTGATCCATATAAAAATACCTTTTCTACGCCAGATTATTTTATTTTCACTAAAAATGTTATAGCCATTTCTAACGAGATAGTTTAAAGTCAATTTGCGGTCGAGAGTGGAGTCGGATGAAGACGCTAGCATCAGCTAGATAGATTATGTAAAAAAGCTAAAAAACTTTCATTTTCTAGAGTTTTCTTCTATTAAATGGTAATGTGTTAAGTACCTATTGTTTACTTATATATAAAAGTTATAACATTTTTTTTCTTTCATAACTATCAATTTTATTCAATTATTCTTTTAGAAATTATAATATGATATGCTACTAAAATACAGTAGACAATAAACTATAATACTAATTATAAAATATTAAAAAAACTTAAAACACAAATAAAATATTACATTAGAAAAAATGATATGATATAATTATTTATCTACACATCGTGTCTCAAAGCAACAGAAGATATATATAAAACATATGTTTTTATATAATTATTTAAAAGTCCTTATTTAGTACAAAAAGTTATAAAGAATCCCATTTTTATTTTGTCAATATTTTTCACAAATATAATATATAATTATTTTCCAAAATGTTGTCTATTTCTGTTTATATTTTTTTTGTTTTCAATGATCAATTATATCGTATTGTCTGGAGCCAAAAACTTATTCTTATATAGAGCAAAATAACCTTAAAGTATTGTATAGATTTTCTATTTACTGCGAATAAATGTTAAAAGTACTTTAATTTGAACTACTTACTAAGTTATGTTGTTTTCTTAAAAGACCAATTAATCATCTTAAGGGAACTACAGTAAAATTCAAAGCTATATATATATATAGTATATTTAATAAATTAATATAAATTGAGATGAACCGAATGAAACATGTCTATAATTTGCAGCTATTCGCTGTTAGTTTTGTACAGAAATAGTGGCACTACACCTGCACACCTGCTTCACATGAATATCGTTAGATCTCGTCCACGTTCATACACAGGCGTAAATATAAACGTAAATGCAGTTGTTACGTATCTGATGCTGAGATTTGTATACGTATGTGTTGAGGGGTTGTTTGACGTTTAATTGTATGGTAAGTACTTGATATAAACAGGTCATCATCCGGGAACTCTTAAAACTGTTATAGCTTAAAAAGTTTTGTTGCAATATTACAATAATTTTTATTTTCTTTGAGTTTTTTGAAGAAGTTATAACTCTTCAAAAGAAAATGAGTCGTATTTTTTTAAACAATAATATTTTGTACTAGCTGACCTGAACTTCGTACCATCGTATTTTATTTCTCTAGTCGCAACTGAGGAAATATAGCCCTTCCAGTAAAACCAAATAAGCACGATTTTCAATAATTTGACAATATATTGATTTAAAAAATATTTATTATTTAATTACAAAAAATTAAGCAAAATCTAAATCTTATATATTAATGCAGGAAGCGATTTCGTTGGCACACTGTAGCTCGAGAACCACTAAAGGGAAAAATATCGTTGATGGCTCAAATCAAAGGTCTCATTATGCTACACTGCTGAAAAATAGTGACAACTCTCAAATCTCATTGCAGTAATTAGTCAAAAAATTAAGCAAAATTACTAATCTGATAACATTTAAATGATTATCTGAACATGTTAACGCCCCTATATTTTAATTTTATGCTATTGGATGGGAAACGAGTCTAATCCATTAATCTGATCCAGTCTAAATTACTTTTTACTGGCTTTTCGCGTGTGACGCAACTAAAACAGAGCTGGTTTTTTTTATTCCATTCAATGATATACTTACATATTTATTACCGTCTGCTTGTAATTTTAAAGACAGTATCATATTCATACAATTCATAATTTAATATTATTTATCATCCAAATTTCGTGTTTTAGAATTGACAATCAGTCATTAAAAAAGTCTTATTACTAAGTACGCTTCTTTCAGTAGACACGTATTAAACTTTAAAAAAGATTTAATCTTGGCAGTTATAAAAAAATTAAAAACTGAAAGAATTTACGGGCTCACACTAGTGTATGTTTATCCGTTAACAACATCCATAATTCAAATCTTATAAGTGCGTCTTTGTGTGAAAATTACTATTATTATTTTCTAACCTTTTTAAATGTAGAAATAATAAGTTTATATATTTTTTTAAACCTTGTCCTGACAATAAGGAACACATAAAAAAAAGAGTCATCCAATTTGGTGCTGTCGTTCTGAATTAATGCGCGTACATACGTTTGTGATTCATTTTTATTTATATTATATAATTTACTTAACTACTAAAACGTCTATATAAATTATATAGACGTTTTAGTAGAAAAAGGGAAAGTAAGATTATTGTAATATTGCTGAGTTCTATTAAGAACCAGCATTAGCTTAGACATAATCGATCCTAATGTTCAAATAAAAAAAAATTACACTTCGATTTTAGTAGCACGCCTAATTCTTTAGAAATTGTACCGTCTCAAGTAGATTTACCTAAAAATATAAGTAAATCGTACCGTTAATGAAATTAGATCATTGAGCCGTGAAGTGAATGCAGGTCAGTTGTAACAAGTTGTGTATTTCTTTGTTTTGCTGCTTTTAACTTTAAAAAGAATTTATATTAGAACCTATTTATACCACACGATTTCTAAGCGTGAATCCGCAACGCGTGCACGAAATGCGATTCAATATTGCCCTACTTACTCAAATTGCGTAACGACCCTAGACTTGAACTAAATTGTTATTGGTCTGCTGTCAAATAGATAATATGTCGTTTTTATTTCTTGATAAAACAAATTACTATTACATAGCGTTATGATAAACTAGCCGCCAGCAACCAAGCGGCGAAAACTGAGCGAAACAAAAAGTAAGTAAGTAAAAATTCTTTATTACACACAAAAAATAATAAAACAATAATAACAATAAAACAAGTAAAGGTGGAAATAATCTCATGGTGTAAAGGCGGCCTTATCAATATTGATCTTTTCCAGGCAACCCTTATCTTTTAAAAGGGAAAGTAACTGGAGGGTGGTCTTCTGATTATAACACATTATTTAAAAAGTGTATTACAAAAACTTTAACTTAATATTATGTGCGCAATTAACAAAAAATTATAGAAATATCAGTCATAGTAAGAATTTCAGATTTACGCGTGTAAAATAACATTACAATTAAAATTCAAGTTAATTGCAATTTTATAATCAACATTATTTTCAAAATCTATTTATAGAAAAGTGGGAATGTGTTAATCAACTGGTCAAAATTTGGTAAGTATAGCCTGATCGATATATGAGATAGAGGTCAAAATTTGATCGAATTGATCGCTTCCCTCAATAAAAAAAATATTGTTATAATAATTTAATTTAAATTGCGAAGTAGATTTGCGGTAAACCATAAGAAGTAGGTCTGTGATTGGTGTTCGTAACGTTGTGCAAGACTCAGCGCCCAGCTGTCACGGAACATTTTGACTTGATGTCGGCATCGTTGCGACACCACACCACACCACCAGCTTTCTCCAATTATTAACAATTGAAAGCTGGGCTTGTAGCTTTTTGATTATTTACAGACATACGCCATGGTACTGAGCTATATATATATATTTTCTTTTATATATATCAACTGGAATATGGTACTTTTTCGTCCAATTGAGAACGATTTTTTTACCAATAATTCTGGGACCTTCCCACCACATAATAAAGTAATATTACAACAATCTTAGTTTCCCTTTACGTAATAATAAACAATATTGTTTTATTAAAATTTATTTTCATGTGTTCCTACTTCCTTCCTACTTGTTGATTGTTCCTCTTCTAAAAACTCAAAAAATTTAAATATTAGGTTGTTTTTTTCTAAATCGTGATAGTTTTCAGAGTTTATTCAAGGCCACCTGATATCTCTGAAAATTAATGACTAAATAACATCGTTTGAAAAGAAAGGTATTTTCATAGTCTTGAAATTTGGTCAAAATTTTTCATGGATCACTCGAATATTTCAATAATATATATATATATATACGTTAGTTTTATAAAATAATCTTATCGCTGTTATAAGTAAATGTATGTATGTCTATTTATAAACACTATCTTCATTATGTATGTAACGCTGCAAGTAACTCTTTGTTGTATACAAAATAGCTATGATTTAGTATGTTGCATTGTAGACGTATATTAATATTCAAGATAAGAAAATAAGGAAATTATTTACTATAATGATTTTTATTTTAGTCCTATGCAAGTTTTTGAAAGTTCAAAATTTATTGATTTAATTAAAAAAAAAGGTAACCTTAGCTTGGATAACATTTTGAAAATAAGAAAACCCGACTTCAAACATAAAAAACTGAAAATTTTTAAATTTTTATGCTGAATATTGCACCAATCAATATAAAATCTTTAAAAAAATCCGAAAACGAATGTAAACGCGTGATTTAGCTGAAAAAGGAAAAATTTTTCGACGTATTTACATATTTTATGTATTGAAAAGAATAATTTTACCCATATATAAAGGACAGTATATTATATACTAAAATTACTTATCATAACTATCTATATATATCTATTGAAAGCAATCTTGTGGTGTCTCTGAAAATGCAACTTCAGTCCAGAGTCAAAAAAACTAGAAATTTAGAAATATTTCAAAAAAATCAATCAAACTAAGCAAAAAAATTGGTAAAAAATTTAAGCCCGTATCATTATAATTATAATTATAGTATATAATTGTAATTCAATTTGTGTACTTTGTAACAACACATTAAGGGACGAAGTCGCGGGTGGATGCTGGTATACGTATAAAAACGCTTTTGATCGGAAATCTGAATCTTCATCGATTATTTCAGAAGTGACAAAAGTTACTTCAGAAGAAATAAATAACTTAGTTTGTAGTGTTATATAAAAAAAATAATATACAAAAATCATCCTCGAAGTACGTAGATTAAATCGGCAAAGAATCATCAAAATAGGTCAAGTAGTTTTAGAGATAACCGATGAGATACAAACATACAAATATACACTGTACCTTATCTACATAAATAGTGAAATTTTTATAAAAGAATACTCAATCCCTCTTTCCCTATACTAAAAAATAATGTAAATGTTCATATATTTCTCTATTTGTTGAAATTGTATGTAAAACTTTGTTGCTGGAATGAAGAACGATACTTATGTCTAAAACAAAAATTCTTGTACAAATTGACAAACATAGGCAACATTAGTAAAAAAAAAAATCAAATTAATTGGTGTTCAAATTTATTTCTTTTAAATGATAATGAAACTCAATTTCAGATGAAATGACGGGAAAAAAGTAGAGTCCAAGCACATTATGACTTGAAAATGTTCATAAACAAATTATGTTAAAGTTATTTAAATTATAAATTAATATATAATAAAAAAAATATAGACAAACCGAACTAGAATCTATGACCTCTGAAACTGTCCTATCGCTCTGTCAATTGATCTCACGTGTCGCTATCCATCTTGATGAATTTGGCATTCTATATGACCTATGACAGGGATGGCGAACCTTTTTTGATGTCCGTGCCACAAACTAGAAAGAAATTGAATAGGTAAAGTGCCACAATAAAATTTTATTAGCAATGTTAGCGTGGTGAAATTATGAAATATTCAAACAAAAAAAAAATTCTTTAAATATTTTTTATTATTAAATTTTTTACAATTATTTTGTTATATTGCGTCCCATCAAAACCTTCAAATGTACCACTTGTGGCACGCGTGCCATAGGTTCGTCACCCCTGACCTATGACATAAATTTCGGTTTTGATATCTCTTAAATGTTATATATTGTAATATCAAGCGCTTGGTTGTCATCCCAGAGATTGCAGGTTCTAACCCTGATTATTAATAGATTTTATATTATCGAAAAACTCAGTTCCTTCCGATCTGTCTGTCTGTATGTGTGTCTGTGTGTCTGTCGAATTTTATTTTTCGAATTTTTAAAAACTAAAGATATATTTGGAATCAGCATCTAAATGTAAGATTCACTTTTCAAAATTATGTTGATTGTTCAACGGGAAGGTGGTCAGATCGGCCGCCGAAGTTACCGAAAAATGGAAAAAAATTTTCGAATTTTTAAATTTTTTAAAATTTAAAAATTAATTAATTAATTAATTTAATTTTTTTAATTTTTTTTTTTAAACATCTGACACCCGGCAAGCTCGATTGCCGCGTGTCAGATGTTTTTAATATAAAATGGTATAGAGTGTTTGTAATAAACTATAATAAATATGTATTCTAGTTTATATATATGTATTCTATTCTTAAAAGGTCGTCTATTCTCAAGTCGGTAATCATCGGAAATAAACGCTATTGTTCATTGACAGTATTATATGACAAACATATAGATATTATATAAAGAAAATTTATAATAACAAAGACGTTAATAATATAAATATATTGTTAGCTATTATTTTTAAAATAATACCGTTTTTAATACGTTGATATTAGTGAAAAAAAGAGGTAGTTAACAGACACTCAAAAATACAGTACAGTACAGTACAGTACAAGTCTGTACTTGTTCTGTACTGTATGCTTGAAATACAGTATTTATTTACTGGTGTTACAGTATCCTTGTTTAGGACAGATTGTAGAAATTATTATTATTAATTATATAAAAAATACCAGTGATTTAATAAAAAGTTTTAGTTTATTGTATTGCTATCTCTTTTTGACCCCAAAAAATTATATGTATGTTAGTTTGCATCCTTTTTACATTGCGATATTAATACTCTACTTAGTGCTTAGTAAATTACATAATGTAATGGCCGCTTTTCAATATATTATATTGCTATCTCGTTCTGATAAATGTGTGTGAGTCAAAACGCGATATCTGGGTCAGTTTATTATTTCGTTATACTTTTATCTCAAAATATTTAAATTGTTACACTTAAATGTACTTCAAATTAAGTGACTAAAGTAATTTTTTTATTAACAGCTTAAGTCAGTGACAAAGATATGAAACCTGTTTAATATTTGTATTATGTTATTATAAATACAAATCATATAAAAATACTGTAACTTGACAACTAAGGATGGAATTTAAAAACTGTCTTGTCATTTAAGAGCTATTAAAATAAATGATTAATAACACCTGACTGACTACAAGAATGTTCATATTATACATATGAAGCACGTTATAAAGAATTTATCGAATTGTGAGTATACGAGTATGTTTTTATATACTATATTATTACATGATAGCGGATGGTGGGAGGCAGCGAGAGATAGGGACGTCTGGAAAACTTAGCTCAGTAGTGGGACGATACAGGTTAAGAAAAAAAAATAATACATGTAAATAGAATATATTGTTACTAGAAGGAAACTTAAAAGTTTGCTCAACAAACATAATATCCTGTCCCCTATACACTGCTCTGTACCCTTGTTTGAGATTGGTAAATAAGAACAAAATAAAACAAAGATGCAGGCTGCAGCACGACCTTGGATTTAACGGAAACTTGTTATTAAACTTGAGAACGAATACAGTATTGTTTCTCATTTCCAAGACCAGTCAGCTAGCCATATAGGAACTGAAATAATATGAGCATTGCTAGAAATAAATATAACTCATTGTAAGCTTAACTATAACGAAGGAAAATATGTCATCAAACCGACCAGATAAATACGTTTTCTAAACGGTTGCTATTCTGGTAATGTGTATAATCTATATTATGAAATATGTCAACAAACCGACCAGATAAATACAGTAGTTTCCTAAATGGTTGTTATTTTGGTAATATAATTATATATATGTATAATGTTTATTATGAAACAAAAGTGCAACGTTTGTGAGGTGTGGTGTGATTTTTGCTGTATATAATTAGTGGCCTTATCGGAGGGTCGGCTGAGAGGTCGTTGAACCCGTAGGGATCCGGAGAGTCGCGACTGCGTGTGTTTCGGTGTCGGTCGAGTCGGCGGGGGCGCGGGCGCTGCACTGGGCCGGTCGTTGACTCCCCCTTGCTGCACCCGTGTGAATTATACAATTGATTTTGTTACAATATGCTATCTCGAATTATACATTGATTTTGTATAGATTTTCATTATAATGTATAATATGAGATAGAAGATTTGCTATCTCGTAATGAAAATAAAGCAACATTCTCAATCTCTTATCTCGAATTATCGAATTATGATGAAAATAAAGTAACATTTCCAACTTGTGTGTCTGATGAAGTTCATGTAATTAAAGTAATTCTATTTTGATACCTCGTATTTTTAGCCAGTCGCCATCATGGAACTGGAAGCTACACGGCCGGCAATCTAACGGTTAAATGAATGTAAATAAATCATTGTATACCCACAGCACAGTTAGCGCAGGCTGCAGGTCGAATATTAACCAGGAGACGTCAATTATAGCACGATATTAATTGAATTGATTGCGCCATCACGAAAAGATACTTTTTAAAAATAACTAACCAAAATGTCATAAATTATATTTCAATAGAAGTTATTAGTATGAATTTTGATTAGCTTAAATCGTTTTAAAAAACTCATTGTGAACTCAGATAAAGGGTGCCCAGTAAGTTAGTCTCGAGGTGAACGAGATCGCACGTGTCCGTAGGTTGCAGTACCGCCAGGTTGTCGACCGTCGGCCTTGGGGTGCAGCCCCTCGCTCTGTTCAGACTTTAACAGAATTAAAATGCACCCTACCCACATAAACAGAACATAGTCTTTAGTAAAATTACAGACTCAATTCGTCAATCCCTGTATATAACTGACAAAGATTCCTTTCCAATTGGTAATATTTATTGGTAATTAAAACTGATATCAGTTTTAAGTTATATTATGAAATAATAAGTTATATTCTAGAAGGTACAGAAAAAGAAATATCAGCTAAAGCAGAAAACATCGAATTCAAACAGCGATAATAAAATAAAATTCTCTCTTGTAGATTCTTTTGTTACATACAACAATAAAGTCAGAATAGAGGTTCCGTTTTGTATATATCATTCTCATGTTACTTATCTGCTGTCTACCTGTGTTCCGCAAAAAATACACAAATACTTCTCGCAGTGGTTGACTACCTGCTGTTGCATCGCATATTATTTCTGAATACTTGCTTTCCCTCCCACAGACTTAAGATTTGAAGCAATTGTTACTTGACAGGTTTTTTTTTAAAACTATACATAATAATGGATGTACTTGCTTCCTAGTAAATATATATTTAATTAAAGTTACAATAAAACTATTTTACGGATATAACTCGCGTTTATTTTTACATTTTTTAAGTTTTTTAATCAACCCGATTTAACAGACACCATCATCTCGTCTTTTAACACGTTTGTTGCAAAAGATTCGAAATGTCGGGTTAAGTTAAAAAATGTAAAAATAAAAGCGAGTTATATCCGTAAAATAGTTTTATTGAAATGTGTAATACTCGTGTAAATCTTAGAAATAATTAATTAAAGTTAACTATAATACAAGTTTTTAATGATATATCTTTTTGACATATAATATTGTAGAGTTATTGTAGCTTAACCTAAATAAATATAAATTAAAAATCTTTATTAAATGTACCACATATACAATATCCCCCTTATATTTTATATGTATTCTACCTTCATATAAACAGTCTAGTAGTCATAGCCCTTTGTCAGGAATATAATATATTATTATTGTGATAATATTTTTCGTCTGTAGTACTCCAAAAAATATGCTTGTACTTACTTAATGAGTTCAAGGTAACAAAGGAACAAATATTATGAAATCAGGTAACAGCCTACGCTTTATAATTGTGTAAGTTTGTCCATAAGAATGTTGGGGATAACATTTAATTTCAAATAAAACTATTTTTTACGGATTAAAACTCGCTTTTCGTTTCGAATGCTTTGCAGCAAACGTCGGGTTAAAATTAAAATGTAACCAAATTATACGCGAGTTTTAGTTCTTAAAAAATTGTTTTATTTCAAATTTGTACTCGTGAAAATATAAGAAAATACTAAGACTTAATTTAGTTTACTGACTACAATTGTATTTAAAATAAGTAATCTAGTCATAAGTATCGATATTTCACCAGATTTAGTAAAGAATATTTTGTTAAAAAAAGTATATAAAATCATCTCGCTATAAGTAATTATCAATTAATTTAATAATAAACTTAATATTGTTCGTGAAATGACCTTGTAATAGTAAAAATCTTAGAAAAGATTATTAATACATTTTTCGTTTTTAATGATATCTTAAATAACTTGATTCATTAACTTCAAGCATCTGCATTTAATATCCTAAATGTATATTGTGTAGTATGTTCATAACACTCCAGTTAACTAGAAAATATAAATAGTGGTAACGTTGTCTCCCACACACAGTCACACAGATTTAATTTAAAGCTATTAAGGAGTCTGGTGAAATACATTCTGAGGGATAGGTCAAGCTGGTAAAGACGTCAGCGGTCATTAACCAGCTGTGTTAGCGACAGTGGCTCTTGTATAGAACGACAATTCTAGTCAGACGACATACTACAAAGATAGTCTAGTATTTTAAAACCAGATAAACTAAAGTAATTTTATCAGTGAAGTCGATCTCAATTTTCTAAACCTGAGAGGCGGAAACTAAAAATATATTATTTCACTTTTTAATAATAAGTTTAGTATCCAAAAGAATGACTAATTGTCACGAAAATTAAATGTAATATTTAAGTAATACGTTGTCATTGTCTTAAAATATTATTAGTATAGATTTTTAACCAACCTACAAAATGTAGGTTGTGTGTTTTTACTTACTTAAAAATTAAGTTTATATATATAGTTTATAACTTAATTTATTAACCGTAAGTTATCACTGAGACATCAACCGTTATAGAAACGATTTTATAATTGTTGTTTCATAACAAATTCAAATTAAACAACCTTTCCTGGCATTTTTGTCATTCCAAGCTAAATTCTTTATATAGACAATTACCTACGTATATTAAGCTAAAAAAAAACAAATTATTATTAATTATATCAAAACGAGATTACAGCCTATTTAAATATAAATATTATATTTACTGCCATCACCTTATAAACACTTCCAACGTAGTTACAATGTTTGTTAAGATTTCGGTTATGAGGTCAAGCCGTCAAGCAGCTCAGAGCTTATTTGTTTATATTAGTGGATATTCTCGTTTCCGTATAAACTTGTTAATTTACGTTCTCAAAAATAATTGTTGCCATAACCACATTTATTAAGTTAATTTTTTATATATTTAAAAAAATCAAACATCAATTGAAATAAACGCTTAATAGAAAATTAGGTTTCTGCTTATTGAAAATCATCGAATATAAGTAATATATAACTTATTATTGGTTACTTATTAACTCAGGAGCCTGAAAAAGAAGGCCATTGTTTATACATCTTTTTTATATATAAATATGCCCTTTGATGGTCGATTCAACTTTTTAAGCCCTTTTGGCTTTTACTCTAAGCTTAATCAATAATTCAATAATAGACCCTTACTACATATTAAAACTCAAATGAGTAACTGTATGAGGATTTTACAATCGGAAAAATGGGTATTACCTAATATAACTCTATTGTCCATTCGGCTTAAACAATAGTAGCAATCAATTAAATCATATATTTTACCACTACTGTTAATAGAATAACGCTTAAAAATAAAATATATTTTAAATGAAGCATTAAACATCTACAAAACTAAATAAATTATTAAAAATATACAATATTCTAACCAATACACATCCTTTAAATTTTGTTAGTTTAGAAGTTTAATATTTTATTTAGACGTTTATACTTTATTAACTATTATAATTACACAGTATGTTATTTTTTGTTAATATTGGGTTGTGTTAAAGCGTTCTCTATAATCAATAAGCATAGTAGCATTAAATATTTTGCTACTGGCAACACTCACTCGTTTGACAGTTCCCCAGCTGTAGCCTGTATCTGTATTGTGAATTGAAAAATAAGTCGAAAAGTATACCTGTCCTTGATGTGTCATCCATCTCGAAAATTTCTGCAAAACGTGGTTTTTATTCTTTAAAATAGTCACAAATGTGTATGTTTTAGAGAGATAAACGATTTATTTGCAATTAAAACGCTCATCAACTGTTTATTAATAGTGCTCTGTTAACGGTGGTTGGTAGTGGTACTAATTAATTGTTGAAATGTTTATGTAACGTAGCATTGTTCAGATCGCTGAGTAGGCATTTTATCTTTGTTTCAGTTGGACGAAGAGTGCCACAGCAGCAGAAGTGGTGCATTATATCGAAGTTTTGTGAGTGAAGTTGTGTGGTGGTAGGTGGTGATGTGCTTGTGATACGTCGAAAGTGGTGGATGCTAAGGCAGCGGTGTAGCGCTCGCCCTGGCATGGTGCCGGGCAGGTAGCTGGCGCGGGCGGCCTGCGCAGGCCCCACACAAGCAGCCGCGTGTGTTCTTCAGCGTCGTCTATGGCCGAGCAACACATTACACCGTCGTCACACTCTGCACTCACGAGAGAGTCCACCAGGTACAACATCTAAACCATTTTTTTCTCATTTTAATCAAGTGTTGTTGTAGATACAATTTCAACCAGTAAATTGGAAGTGCATCACATTAGGTACATTGTTAGCATTTCCTACATCCAGATTTTGCAATAAATGATGTCTCAGATGATAAATGCCAAAATCATTATTTACATTATATCGTATCTGGTTTAAGGAATTGTTTCAGAAATATTTGGGGGTAGAAACGAAATATGAAAAATATGATTCTATTATTTACCTCTGGAGCATAAATGAAAAATTTTTAATTTCCAAAGTGAAGATTTTAAATAATGCGTATTTAAAAAATATAATAATTAAGTCACAAGAAAAAAAAATTTTTTTTTTAGCTATATGTCTTAAAAATTTATTAAGTAAATTAACAAAGTATCACTTTTGCATCTTTATTAATAATATTAACATTTTAATTAATGTGTAATTAAGAATTACTACTAGGTGATTAAGAAATATTCTTTGCATAATGTAGAGTTTTGACAACATTTCCCTATTGTTTTTCTACATTTACAAAACTAAGAGTTATGCAAGAAACATTTGACCATTAACATTATTTTTAACAGTACCTTGTCTTTTACTGAATTTTTGAAATATATTATCCATAATTTTAGAAAACAACATATGGCATAAATATTAATTATTATTATCAAAATAGTATATATATGTTGAAAAGTATGTAAAAATTTTCTTTTGTATTTTTTTAAATATTTTAACCTACAATTTTTTTTTCTTTATTTTAACATCATACACATTTAAATTTAAATTCATGAAATATAGTTTTTTAAATAAATATAATATAAAATTTTACATTCATGTTAATTTGTTTAACTAGCAGAAACTATTTGGAATATTAATTGTATCTGAGCATTAACAAAATAAAAATAAAGTTTCATAAAGTTTATAGTAAGTATACTACATTGCCACTAACAGAAACCATTAATAAATTAATGAAAATACAAAAGATCCTATCTATTAACGAATTGGAGTAAATTTTGATTTAAATGATTTATATTTTGATGGATATTTCTAAAATAAAATAAAAATCATTACTAAGTAATTAATATGTGTCATTATTTATATAAATTTTAGGAATGAATTATTCAATATATGTTTTTATAAATTCAATATTGCAATTATGAAGATTGACAATTAAAAACATAGGAAGGCAGTGTAAGTCAATATGTTTGGGTTTAAATTTAAGGTAGGAATTTGCAATCCCTTGTCTAGGTAAATGTTTATAAAAGAAGTCTGATTTTTTGGATTTCACTAGGGACAGTTATTATTGAGGTCTTGCCAAAAGATGGTAGGTCAATATTTTTAATTTTTAGCAATATATTATTTTCTAAATAATAATCAATATATTATTCTTATTATTATAACATATTTAAACAATGTATTAAATTAAGGATTTAGAATAAAATAATAAATAATTGTTATTTCTGTTGAGAACAATTGTTGTCTTTGTCAGAAATATTTAATTGAAATTTTAAAATGCCTCATTAAAAAAATATAACTAATTGCAGAAGTTGAGTTTAATGAGTATGGAAACAAAAATCTAGTTTCTTTTTTGGTTTTATCCTCTAGCAGAAGCTATTATTACTTTTCTCTGGTTTTAAATAAGTACGGAAACAAACCACTATGTGGATGTCGGAGTTGATCTTAAAATACCTCTTTTGTATTATCTATATTGAATATATGAAATACCTGAGAATTAACATTCTTTTAGTGAACATTTGAGGTCACAAGATTTAGTTGGAACTTTTCCAGTATTGTATGACACGCGCCTAAGTTCTGCCATGCCCCAAAAAGAGAAAAAACTCATTTTGCTTTATAGATCATTGTTATAACATTCTATATTCTTACAAAATCTTGGTGTTTTATCATTTAAAAAAATGTAGTCCTATTTCAAACAGATATATCATTAAACAGTATAACTACATTTAATATAAAATAAATAGAAATTAAGAATTTGGTGTACAAAACTAAGAATATAACTAACCAAATGAATGGTAGTATTATCTGAAGCTTGTTGGTGTAGTGATTGTAAATTGTATTCACACTCAGGACCATTCTTTATGTTATCCGCAGATTATTCTAAGTCTAGATGTACTTTGTTTGTGAAACCCCATGAGAGAGGGATAACTTAATCTATAATAGCAAATGATTGTACTACACTCATTCTGCAATTATTGTTTGCTTCAACTTCAATTTCACATTTTATAGTTTTCTATTAGGCTATAGCATTACAGTTAGGAAATTTTATATAACTTAATACAATTATGGCAACTCTTTATGTAATTTATATTCCTATTTAGCAAAATCCTTTAGAACAGGGATAGCAAACTTTTTTGACGTCCGTGCCACAAACTCACAGTTTTTTTTAAAACGGGTAATGTGCCACAATAAAATTTGATTCGAAATTTTAGCGTGGTTAAATTATACTAATGTATAATTAAATAAGCCAATAAAAACAATTGTTTAAATATTTTTTGACAATCAATGTTTTACAATTAGTTAGTTTTTGTACGTGCCATCAAAAGTTTCAAACATGCCACTTGTGGCACACGTGCCATTGGTTCGGCATCCCTGCTTATGGCATATGCAAATTATTGACATATGTTTTGTATAGACAAAATATAGATTCAAGTATAAAATATATGAATAAATTTAAATAAAAAACAAAGTATTCATTACCTCAATGTGCAATTGATTCATAAGAATACTGATCAAAATCTAATTATAATTCTTGTCTTGTTTTAAGTTCCAAAAGATTTGGAAGGTATATATTTTGTATTGTCATATTGCGTAATTCTTGAAATTTTTCTCATAGTATTTTTCTACCATAAATACATGTTTGTATTTTATTATAAGCAAAAATTTTTTTCGCTTATAAGAATTGTTATAAAAGAAAATGATTTTCTAAAATGTATTTTTTAAAATTATTTCTTTAATTTTGAAATAAATAAAACAACATATTATTGTACAGATGATCAACAAACCTGTTATAAATCTGTGTGCCTCTCTCACTCGTATTATTTCATCATGCTGAACCATTGCAAAGTAATAGGTATTTTCAGTAGATTTAGGTACTCAGGCTGATAAAGATGATTTTTAAGATTTGTTGGTATTAAACATGCATGTTATATCTATTTTTATAAATTTGAAATAACTGTAAGTGTGTAATCAACCTTAAAATACAAAATACAACAATTTAATAATTATAGTATTTTAAAAAATATTTAATTTTTTGCCTGATATATAAATAAAAATAATTTATTATAAGGTATTAATACGATATTAATTACGTAGTATGACGGTATCAAGAAATATAAGTAAAATAAGTGTTTGTGTATGATATTACTATTGTATAGAACTTAAACCTTTGAATCTTTCATACATAACCATACTACGGGTTTATTTTCTAACTGTTCATTTTGTATTTTAATTAACAAATATAATATATTGTACAGGTCTTCTCCTAGCAGGGTGGTGGGCGGCCGGTGGTTGCGTCAAGTTCGTAAAGCGAACCGCAGTCGTCGAAGCAGGCGCAACGGGATCTCGCCTCTGCCGCGCTCCAGTCGACATTCCTCAAGCCGGGCGGATAACGCCGAGTCGCGTACGCAAGTCGAGCTACGAAGAAGCTCACGACTTGTCAGTACATTACCTCGTTCTGACTACTCCATCTCCGAACGTTGGTCTTACGGAACAGACGTTTACGAAACCCGCTACGATACTGCACACCACAAGCACGGAGATTCATCCAAATCGTCCTCAGCTAACCCCAAGCGTGGCCGGACGTCTTCGCATGACCGAAAGAAACATAAAAGCCAAAATACATCTAATAGTAATACTAACGACGAGTGCGTAGCATACTGCACACGCTCACGGACTGCTCTTAAATCCACAGAGAGTGTTTGTGAGCCAACTCCCAATAATTTTAAGGCGAATTCACTTTTGCGTCAATCAACAAGTCTTAACGAAACTGAAACCTCGATTCAAGGACTGCCCTTGAATCAATCGGAAGGTGGTTTACTGCCACTTGACGAGAGAGACTTTGCTTATTCGCCTTTTAGCTCCTCGACTATCACAGAGTTGCTAGATTCTGATTATTCCGTGTACAGTCCTACTGCAAACCGCAGGAAAGGTAAGAAGAGGAAACGTTCGACGCACCGCTCCTTATCACACAGGAAGAACAATTGCTTGATTGATATAGAGGAGTGCCGGAAGAAATTTAAGATAGACACACACAGAGAAGTCATTGAATCTAGTAACAACGATACAATAGACAGTTCGCCTGAATACGAACCTGAAGCAGCAGACCTAAATTCTAGCCAAACTTCTTGCACATATAGACTACGCAATAGACACAATCGCGACCTTGGCACTGCCTCATCCGTACTAATCACAGTCGTCAATACAGGTAATACGATACATTTAAAACGGATTAGCCACTTGCAAGTTTCATAAAAAAACAAATATTTCATTTAAATTTTAACTTGCATTTTCGTTATTAAATAATGTTACATGTAAAGTGAGAAATGCTATATTCCTTATCAGATACTCTTATCATGTATCAAGTGCAGCCATTCATTGTTGATAATTCTGTAAATAATTGTGTTATTTTAGCGAGTCCAGCACCAAGCGACGTGGTTCCAACTTTAACCACAGATCTCGAGAATACAGACTACAGAAAGACCAGCACTCCACCGCCATTCAAGGATTTGCAAGGTTGAATATTATTATTTGTACTTTATTAAGTCAATATTAATTAAGTATATATTGTATAAATAATGTAATGTTTTTTTGCAGAAGCGAGTTCTTCGAAGAGCAGTGGTAGTAAACTCCTAATAGTTCCGCGTGATCTTCCCTACTTACGTCAAACTAACGCACGAAGGGTAAATAACTTAAATCTGTTAAATGTAATTACTGAGTATAGAGTAGCGATTAATTGAGTATAATTCTGATGACGTTTAATAGAGTATCGCTGCTGCAACGGGTGCGACCCTGGGTGCTTGCTTGACGAGGGGTGCCAGTACATCTCAGCGGAGACAGGATACTACCTCTAAGAGACAGGTATACTATACTGTATTAAATATATATGAAATATCTTCAGTCTGTATAAACTACAGCTCCTATAACATGAGATATATTAATTCACTAATATCAATGTACGTATATCTCTCTATCCTGTATGTGTGTGTGTTACAGACGGGCGAGGAGGCCGGTAGCGGGCCGGGCGGCGGGCGGCGGGCGCGGGGGCGCGACATGCCGCAGCCGCACACGCCCTCCACCAGACGAGACAAGAGAGGTACACCCACACACACACTACGCACTGTACGAGTGTGCACGCACACATCTATACCTATACACACTCGTAAGTTTCGTCTGATATAATACATTAATTGTTGGCATTAGGTAAAAGCAGCCTGGGTTCGTGTGCCAGTACCGGTGGCGCGTCCAGCCGGTCTCACCCTCAGCCTATAAACACGGTAAATATTATACTTTAATTTTTATTCATAATATAGCACCTTATTATTTTACTGAATTTGTAAATGATTAAGTGTTGCAATATATTCAATCATATCTATATACACAATTTGTAAATGTTATTTATTTTTTCAGGGTGCCATAGCATCTACTTCTTCTACACCGCCAGTGTCAGCTTCGACCGCTTCGATGCCAGATAACGCGTCTAACGATGCGAAGCCTAAGGGCAGACGTAAGTTACCTGAAATTAAGTGATTTGTCGCTCGACAGCCTGCATCCTTTAATAAAGTTTTGATTGATAGGAGGCTTAACTCTCTCATATAATTCTGAAAGGAATATTTAAAGAAAAAAACCCGATAAGAAATTTCATACATGTCAAAAGTGACGTCCTCAATGTTTATTTTCCAGCGTCATCGGCGGAGGAGTGCGCGGGCGCAGCGGGGCTCGCGGGCAGCGCGGGGGTGGCGGGGGGCGCGGCGGGCGGCAGCGGGGCTGGTGCCAGCGCGGCCGCGGAGGAGTCCTCCTCCGAGGAGGGGGAGGTGGGGCGTCTGCAGGCCTTGCTGGAAGCTAGGGGCCTGCCACCCTATCTGCTCGGGGCGCTCGCCCCTCGCATGCACCACTTGCAGCCTAGACCCGTTACTGCTAACTCACGTAAGTATATTGCATTTAATCTTATTGGTGGTAATCCTGTATTTAATAATTTTTACGATATTATGGCGACTTATAATTAATTCAACCATAACATGTATACCCATTAATACCTTACAGCCGCTTCCAAAGCCGCCCAGCTCCTGTCGGGTCTCCAGGCGACCGGCGACGAGGGTCAGCAGCTGCAGGCCGTGATAGAGATGTGCCAGCTGCTGGTAATGGGCAACGAGGATACGCTTGCGGGCTTCCCCGTGCGTCAGGTCGTGCCCGCGCTTGTCAATCTACTGGCCACAGAACATAACTTTGATATGGTAGGTTTTTATGCATTATACTTCATTTCTTATTAGTGCATTGTAAATACATTATCATTACCTGTATATAGTATTTATCGTAAAAAGGTAAGAAAATCTGATAACATAAAAGAAATATGTTTTATTTATTACCAGATGAACCACGCTTGTCGTGCTCTCACGTACATGTTGGAGGCTTTGCCGCGTAGTAGCGCCGCCGTGTCGCTGGCGGTGCCCGCCTTCGTCGGTAAGCTGCAGGATATCACGTGCATGGACGTGGCCGAGCAGAGTCTCACGGCTCTGGACATGCTCTCCCGAAGACATTACAAGGATATTCTAAAAACCGTATGTATATTAATAGTTATTTTATATCTAAATTAATTTATATAAAAAACTTCAGCATATTCATTTTTTTTAATCCATATTTGTAATTTTTATCGGCATTAAAAGGACTTTTTGTGTATTCTGAGTTAATTAAATCTAATTATATAAAAATTCAACAGGGCGGTGTAGCCGCTTGTCTGAAATTTCTGGACTTCTTCTCGATCAACGCGCAACGTGCCGCCTTGTCGATTACGGCCAACTGTTGCCAGAATCTCACATCCGACGAGTTTCACCTCGTTAGGGACTCTCTGCAATTACTTGCAAACAGGTAAATGATACAGTATTATTAGTACAATAGCGACGATATTGTTCATAAATATTAAACTTTATTATATTGTTATAGATTGACTATACAGGATAAGAAGTCTGTAGAGTGCGTGTGTCTTGCTTTTTCGCGTCTCGTAGACAGCTTTCAACATGACCCCGCAAGATTACAGGAAATTGCGACACCAGAGTTACTTACTAATTTGCAACAATTGGTCAGTATAACGATTAAGAATAACTTTATCAATATTGTAAATATTAATAATAAAAATATTTCTTAACTAATATCATATTTCCTTAGCTGGTGGTTCAGCCGCCACTGATATCCGGCAGCACTTTCATCACTGTTTTGCGTCTGCTGTGGGTGATGTGCGCCGCCTGCCCTCAGCTGGCGTTGGCGTTGCACCAGCGCTCTATTGCCGACACGCTGCTATGTCTCCTCACCGGATCTACATTGCACCAAGAAGTATGACAGGGCACTTAGAACTTAACTCATTGGACATAAGAATAATAATAATTCACACACGTTAAGATTAATTTTGTTCTTCATAATTTTTCTTAATGGAATAATCCATTAACACTTCAACTGTTCATTCCAGCAAGTGGAACTAATCCCGCGCTTGCCACAAGAGCTTTACGAGATCACTTGTCTGATCGGCGAGCTGATGCCTCGCCTGCCGACGGACGGCATCTTCGCGGTGGACGCTCACCTCGACCGACCCTGGAGCGCGCCCGCCGACCGAGCCGCGCTGTGGCAGTGGCGTGACGACAGAGGTTACACCACTACATACACACACACGCACACTAACAACAATGCTTTATACTAATGACTGAGTAGATTATAACATGTTATAGGTGTGTAATACCCTTGCAATAATCAGGTAAACATTTTAATTTGTTTTATCATCATACAAACTTTGTTTGTGCTTGTGTTGATATAATAAATTATAGGAAAAAAAACATTCTCTATACGCGATGTTTTAAGGGATAACTAAAAAACTCAAGGTTTTGATTGCGATAATCATTTACATCATTGGATAATTTGGACTTCCAATGAAGTTTTCTTACGATGTTTAAATTTACGAATGAATTCTTAGGTCAATATCACTATAGTTCTTTCGGAAATGCTCGTGCTTTAATTCCACACTAAACCAACACCATCCCGTTAGCCCTTTAAAGAAATAAATAATATATAATGAAGAACTTATCGATACGAACGGTACTCTCGAAATCTTGATAACCGAACCGTCACTCCAAATGAGATACCGTATCTTCGTAGCTTTGTTAAGATCTTGTCGACATCGAACTCTGCTCCTTGATATTTTTGCAATTTTATATTTGTTTTGAAATTAATAATAACTTAATAATGCTATACATCTTAACATATAATTTCAAACATCACACGATGTTCTCGTTTCGGTACGTTACCGGAGTACAGGTCGCTTTAAATTAAAACTAAAGTCTAAAAAAAAATATAGACACGGGGGAAATTTAGAAACTTCAACAAAACAAATCCATAACATATACAGCATGCAATTCCGTAGGTGTGTGGCGCTCGTATTCATGGGCCGAATGTCGTGCACTAGAGGCGGGCGCTGCTGCGGGCGAGGAGGAGGTGTGCCTGAGCGCGCTCGGGCGCTCCTACACCGTGGACCTCACGGCCATGCAGCAGCTCAACGACCACACGGGCACGGCGCGCCCCGTGCAGCGCGTGGCGCCCGCGACGCACGCCGCAGACACCGCCGCCGCCGCCAACGGGCCCGGTCAGACTGACTGCTTACTGAATTGCTGTTCCAAATATTGTGTATATGCAAGGAACGTCGGCGACTGACACTTGAGTGTGCAGATCCCCGTATCGCGATGGTGCGCTGCAGCCCGTCGCTGGTGCGTGCGCTGCTGGGCGTGCTGCACGAGGTGTACTGGAGCTCGGCCGGGCCCGCGCTGCGAGCGCAGGCGCTCAAGGCCATCCTGCGCGCCGTGTACTACGCAGACGCACCGCTGCTGCGACAGGTGCTCAAGACACAGGTATGTTGAAGATTTTTTAATATCCTTGATATCTGCATTTTAACTTGTCTTATAAATAGAATTAAGATTATAGCTATTAATCATGTTTTATTAACTAATAGGTGATATCCTCGCATATTGCTGGGATGATGGCATCGAGTGATCTGCGAATCGTCGTGGGCTCGGTGCAGCTGGCCGAAATTCTGATGCAGCGGCTTCCGGAGGAAATGGGTGTACAGTTTCGCCGCGAAGGTGTTCTGCACCAGGTGGCGCAGCTGGCGGAACGCGTGCCCGGGCCGCAACCGCCGCGACAGCCCAAGATAAAGGTACTAATATAATCGGTTATTTTATAATATATTATCTTTCTTCAATAATATTTTCCGGCGTATTACTACAAACTAAGTAATATATATTTTTTAACCTATTTAAAGTAAACGGGTATATTTTATAATTATCCAGGTTTGAGATATATAACTTAAAAATTTTATACAAATACATCCACTACTTTTTCTTTAACGACTGACATAACATATATATATATAATAACTTTTACATATATTACTCTAGATAATACAAGTAATATGATAATTCCACAGTCACCGAGCGGCGTAAGTGTCCGTTCTAGTGGAGGATCGTCTCCTCCAGCCTCTACGTCAGCTACTTCACTGGACCATCACAACCTCTCACTTGCCTTCTCAGCTTCTGGATCCTTCATTGCTAGTTCTTTACGTATGTTACAGAACTTTTATATTTGTAATTTCTGTTCTCGTTAATTGAGATACTTATGCTTTATAACATACCAATGAAACAGTGGGTGGAAGTGACAGCGGCAGTTCCGAAGCAGGACCCGCGACTTCGGCGTCTACACTACAGACAACCACAACATTACATAGGTATAAAACACAATGTCTCACTATATTTATTAAGGTTATTCCTATTGTTGTAGTGTAAATACAAATCTATGAAAATTATATAAATTATAAAATATTTTTAGCACTACAAATATTAACTATAACTTAAAATCGTCATCTTCAGGTCGGGTAGTCCCCTCCAGCTAGCAGAAATGTTAAAACGTAAACGTGCCGTGAAACGGTCGGGCGGTTCCGGAGCTGGCTCACGGCCTCCGCGGCGGCGGGACGAACACGCGCTGCCCGTCGCGCCCGCTGCCACCGCTGCCACCGCCGCTACTGCTGTCACAGCACACTGTTAGCCATAATTTGATTAAAATATTTTAGTTGTGGCGTACCACAGATTTCGTTTGTTTTTCTTATCGTCGTAATTATATTAATCAATTAAGACAATGTATGCATACAGCGTCAGGTGTAGGCTCGGCGGGTCGGTCGGGTCGCGTGGGCGGCGCGTCAAAGACGTCCTCGTTCCTGTCGTCGCTGAACCCGTCCCGCTGGGGCCGCTCGCCGCACGCGCACAAGGACTCCGGCCTGCTCGCCGCACCGCACTCCTCCACGAACCTCACCGTGCAGAACAAGTATGGGTAGATTTAAAATATTAATATAATTTGGATTGAATTGTGTTTTAGGGTGTGCCGGATATTAATATTACTCTAACTAAATATTTATATTACTATAAATACAGTTCTCTTGTAAAAAATAAGTTGTATAATTAATTATTACCAAATATCGAAAGATAAATTTAACCCTTTGCACTCGAGTTTCGCCGATACAGCGCCCTTCGAGTGCGCAGATACAGAGCCTAGCCGATTTTAAGAGTTAACACGAGTGACGCTACTACGAGGCTATGGTCATTCGACTATTTCATCCCGGGAGAACACATATGTGTGGACGCATCGACAATAAAATTTAATAGTCGAATTTCATTCATAACATATAATCTGAAGAAGCCGACGAAATGGGGTATCAGAGTGAATGCTCTAGCTGACTCAACAATAGGATACATTTGCAGCAAGGTATTATGCCACGTTTTGACGAAATCCGACTCAATGGCAAGCTCCATATAACCCTCAGTGTCGAAAAGGTACTGCAAAGTTGGTTCTGACCGTAGCAAGCCTGAGGGTAGGCGAGAAATCAGATTACTGCGATACGTTAAATATATCACACCAAAACGAATTATAGAGAGTAATACGTAATAAAATTTGTCGTTTTCAACATATAAATGTAGGAATTGATAAAACTTTATTATTTGTATACGTCTGTCTACTTATAAATGTTCTTAAAGTGTTCCCCGAATTTGGCCGAAACAGTGTTGCCGGTTTGCGCAAGCGAAAAAGGCCTCGAGTGCAAAGGGTTAATATTGAAGATATATATTTATACCATCTAAAACATAATATAATAATGTTTAGAGAGAAAGTTCGCGAATGGATCCAGTGGCGCGCGGCCCGTCTGCAGCGCGAGTGGGGCGCGCTGGGCGGCGGCGCGGGCGCGCTGGAGCAGCTGGCGGCGCTGGCCGGCGCGCTGCCCGCCCGCCCGCCGCCGCAGCAGCGGGCCGCGCTGCACCAGCTGAGGGACACGCTGCTCAACCACGACGTCTCGCCCTTCGAGGTAACAATACCAGTTGAAAGTACAAATATGGTCATCTTGCTTATTTACATTTTATTTTTGATATTTTTTTTCACATGGCTAAGATTCGAATTAATGTTTTCTGAGAGTTTTCTTTCAATTCTGTTTAAATTTGTCTATATTTTTCGTACATAAAAATAACATGATATTTCTCTAAAAGGTTAATCATTCGGGAGTTCTCGGAGCTCTGCTACAGTTCCTGACCGGGACCGACCCGGATAATGAGCGCGAGGGTGAGGGCGAAGGGCGAGATTCCGCCGAGCAGGTCGTTTCTTGCGAGGAGCGCCTACGTCTCTTCCTACATGTATTTGCCGATATGCCGCTCGTAGCAGAGTAAGTTATATGAATAAATATTATGATAAATTTCGCAATACAATTATGAAAATGAATGATGAAAAGCAAAAAAATATTTACGCTTTAATAAAGTATTATCTGATAAATTATATATTTATAATGCCATATTATTAATAAAGTCTAAAAAAATTATATTGCTCTTTTAACAGTTTTGTTGAAACAAAACTGCAAAAGGTACTGAAGTACCTTTTAAAAATTTATGTTTTTATAGTAATTTTCCATAATATTGTATCTATTGACCTAAATACAACATATAATTAGCGACAACGAGTGGAGCGTACGTGCGGGCGGCGCGGGCGCGTGGAGCGTGTGTGCGGGCGCGGCCCCGCTGGCGGCGCTGGTAGCCAAGGTCAACGCCTGCGTGTCGCACCTCGAACAGTTCCCTGTGCGCGTGCACGACCTGCCCGCACGACCAGCCACCTCCGCGCTCAAGTTCTTCAATACCCACCAGCTAATGGTTAGTTATAGCATTTTAACACTTTTTTATATGTTGCACTTTATGATATTATAAATATACATAAAAAGTAGTGTTGAAGGAAACCCTTGTTTCTTTTATTTTTATTTACTATGTATTAAATTTTTTAATATCCGTTCAGTTGTCCAGTAAAATTCATTGAAAGAACTCATTATTTTTTAATATAAACCATAAAGCAAAAGTTACTATTAACAACTAGTTTTGTATTTTTTTTTGTGTCTCCTAATTCTAATATTCCTATCAACAGTCTCCAAATATTGTATTATGTTTAATGTGTTGTTTTTATGCAGTGTGATCTCAAACGTCATCCTACCTGCACCAACCTAAAACAATGGAAAGGAGGTGTAGTACGGATTGACCCACTGGCATTAGTGCAGGCTATTGAACGGTAAGTTTTATTCTTATTTAAACAATATTGTTATGAATAATGTAGACCACATAAAAATGTGCCTTATTAAAATTAACAAACACAGCTAATGATACGTTAACATAAAATCATACTTGGCTACTACTACTACTACACGATAAATTGTATAGTAATAAAGAATATTGCACAGATACCTAGCTCAGCGAGGCTACGCCAGCGCGCGCGCCCGCGAGCCCAGCGCGGCGCAGTCAGACGACGAGCCCGCCTCCGACGACGATGTCGACGACGCGCTCGCCACTCCGCCGCTTAACCCCGCAGAGTATATAACCATTACTACCGTATTCATGATTTTAACCTTGAAAAAGACATTAGATATTATAAGTCTTAAAAAAATATAAGTTTTCCGCGGAAACGATACGCAGTCTTGTTAATTTAACATCAGTCTGTGCTGTCACTAAATTGGTTCTTTGTTTTTATGCCCTATATTTTTGTTAAAATTAAATTTATATTATTATTATTTCAGCGCTGATCATAAATTGGAATTTTTGATTGGCGAAACGGTACTGCCCTATAATATGACTGTTTACCAAGCTGTGAGACAGTTTGGCGAACAAACAGACGCAGACACCGACACTGAAACTCCATTAGGTAGTATATTAGTACTTTATGAAGCCGTTTCATTCTTATTTTTAATTATAATTACAAGATTTTTTTATATCTGTTAGTGTTTTTGTTTCTAGTTTCTACATAAAATAAGTATTCATTTTTTTTTTCATGTATAATGTCACTGTTTTTTTTTATTTCAGCCAATGCTGGGATATGGGTGCAAACACACACAATCTACTACCGCGCGGTAGAAGCCGGTGAGCCTCCGCGCTCAGATGCCACGACTTCACGTAAAGGCAAGGGACAGCCCACCAAGCTGTCCTCTAAACGTAAACCTGATCTCCTGTGGAACGGTACGACTACGAGTCACCATTATTTTTAAAGTTTTTTATATTTATTATAAGTTTTCAATATAGTAAGTATTAATAATGTCCCTCCCCCGTGCACAGAGGGCGTGGTCCCGTCGGGCGCCTCCCCGCTGGTGGGCATGGTGCGCGCGGCGCTGGCGGCGGGCGAGCTGCGCGACGCGTCGCTGCCCGCGCTGGGCCTGCTGCGGGCGCTGCACGCGCTGTGCCGCCACTGGCACACGCTGTACCGCGCCGCCTGCCTGCCCGACCACCGCTCGCTCGTGCCCAACGCGGACTTCATTAACACCAAGGTGATTGGCTAGTTAGAAATCTACAACTGACTATGGAAATCTATTGTATTGTATTGCCTTGCTTTATCTCGTTTTTTTATCCTATTTTTTGTGTTTTTTAGTTGGCTGCGAAAGCAAATAGGCAACTTCAGGATCCTTTGGTCATCATGACCGGCAATCTCCCTCCCTGGTTAAAAAAGATTGCATACGCCTGGTAAGTAAACCCGTCTCACGTTTACCGAGATCACATTCGAGAATACTTACCATTAAAATGTGTGCACTTCAATAATAATTAACAAATCCGACAGTCCGTTCATCTTCCCGTTCGAGTGCCGTCACCTGCTGTTCTACGTGGTTTCGTTCGACCGCGACCGCGCCCTGCAGCGGCTGCTGGAGGCGGGCGGCGAGCGCGCGGCCGCCGGTGCGGACGAGCGCGTGGCGCCGCGACTGGACCGCCGCAAGCGCACCGTGCAGCGGCACAGCGTGCTGCGGCAAGCGGAGCACGTCATGAACGAGTTCGCACACTCTAAGGTATGACATGTCGAGACAATCGACGAATTAATCTGAAGCAATTTACGTAGAGCCGAAGCAATTTACATTTTTATTATTTTCAGGCGCTGCTTGAAATACAATACGAAAACGAAGTCGGCACCGGTCTTGGACCTACTCTCGAGTTTTACGCTCTCGTATCTCAAGAGTTGCAACGCGCCGATCTGGATTTGTGGCATGGAAGTGAGAATTTTAAACAGAAACCCACGTCATTCGGTGGAGAAATCGTAAAGAGCCAGCCCGTCGTGACCGATCGTTCCTCCGATGCCGCCTCGAGATTGGCATCGTCCGTCCGCGACGCTTTGAATCTAGATGAGGAAAGATCTCCGGAACCTTCAGACTTAGAAAAAGAGACACTGATCCCGTCCCCCGCACCCGACGCTACGTATGTGTCGTGGGCCTGCGGTCTCTTCCCGCAAGCCGTCGGCCGCAATGCCCGAGCCTCGCATTTATCACGAGTTAAAGCTAAATTCCGCTTTCTTGGTAAATTTATGGCTAAAGCCGTTATGGATTCGAGAATGGTAAGGCAACATAGAGGAAATGCCCTTTTTCAACAATTCTTCGTTATTACAAGCTAAATATCGAATATCAATTTTGTTATAAATAAAGTTGTTTACCAAGCAAGTGATTCTATATACGTATATATTTCAGGTCGACATTCCACTGTCAGTAAGCATGTACCGCTGGGTAGTGAGCGAGCAGGCGTGGCTGGGCCTGAGCGACGTGCGTCACGTGGCTCCTGAGCTGTGGCGCTCGCTGTGCCGCCTGCGCCGCGTGGCTGACCGCGCGCAGAACATCGCCGTGGACCAACGACTCACTCCCGATCAGCGCACACACATGGTACACACTGAGTAACAGCCTATTTACGGTGTCTAATACACATAAATATGTTTTTAAAATCCTTGACATGTCAATCGAAACGTTCGAAATCGGTTTCCTATCGATGTCATATTAATGGTATAATAATTTATTCCTTTCATAATTTGGAGCATTTTGTAGACCTTAATGTTGTCTTTATTCTGATAGAAAATCACATAATGTGAAATATATGAATAGGTAAACGCTTTGGAGCTGGACGGTTGCCCAATAGAGGAGCTGGGTCTGGACTTCATCCTCCCAGGCGACGGCTGCACGGAACTGCGTCGCGGCGGCCGCGACCTGCCCGTCACTGCCGCCAACCTGCACGAGTACATCTCGCTCGTCACTCACTGGCTGCTCTATGAGGGTTGGAAACCATTTATATATTTATATGTATATATTAACAGAACTTGTATAAATATATATACCTATAATCTTTTATTTGGTATACAGGTGTGACTAAACAAATGGAAGCTTTCAAGGAAGGATTTGAATCGGTTTTCCCATTAAATAATTTAAAGATATTTTATCCTGAAGAGTTGGAACAAGTATTTTGTGGAAGCCCGTCAGGTGAGCTTTTTAAAAACTATTGTTGTTGATCACACCTTGCTCATTAGTTAATATAATTCAAACAAATCAAAATATATAAGTCTAGAGAATCTATAGTTCTGTCAAAAATTACCTATTAAGCTCACCATATTCTTAAACTCTCTCACTCATATTCAATTCATATTCTTAATTCTGCTTGTAAACAATACTATAATTTTTTTACAGGTGGTCGAGACCAAAGATGGGATCCTCGTTTGCTAGCTGAATGTATTCGACCTGATCATGGATACAATGCAGAGTCTCGCGCTATTAGAATGCTTATTGATATTTTAGCTTCATATAGTCGCGAAGAACAGCGTCTTTTCTTACAATTTGTTACCGGAAGTCCACGTTTACCAACTGGAGGTACTATATACATAAATAATTTTAAAAATGAATGTATGAACGTTCTTTGTATGAAGGCGATAAACTAACACTATCAATCAGATTTTCGTACAGTTTTCACAAAACTGAGAGAGCCATTGGCGTATAATTCATGTTTTATGTAAATTGACTGATATATAACAATTATTTTTGAAGAGATGGCAAAAATTCTTGCCTAGCTTTATTAGCGTTACGCCGTTTAAACTAACAGATACATATTGTACTAGAGGATTATAGATCTACAATAACGCTACAACTTCCGTAGAAGCATATTTCAATCTTGTTTGGTTGACTCACTATTAACTATAAATTAAAAATATAAACTTAAAAATAATTCGTCATTTTATACGTTGTTCAATATTAATCCTTATCTAAATAAACACTATCACAGATTTAAATTGTTTTATACTCTATATAAATTCAATATATGCGTGAGAAAACACAATATACATATATATAATTTAAAGCGGATTACGGTTCTCGAAATCCACGTAGGTGAAGTTGCGGACCAAAGCTAGTGTATAAATAAAAATATCTGTCTTTGTTTTAATATCCAATCACTTATGAACTGCTCTATTCTTTTTATTAACTATTATAATTTCAAAACGTTTTTATGGAAATCTTTAGGTAAAAATAAGGCTTTATTTGATATGAGGTTGACAGCCTAAACCTCCTTTTAGGTTTAGTCTCTAATATTCAATATGGGTATTGCAAGCGTGCTTAGCTATAACGGAAACTGACATATATTATAATAATATTTTGTGTATTTACAGGTTTTAAGGCACTGAACCCGCCATTGACCGTTGTCCGAAAATCCTTGGAATCATCCCTGGACCCAGACGAATATTTGCCGTCAGTTATGACCTGTGTCAACTACCTAAAGCTGCCAGACTATAGTAGCGCAGAGGTGATGCGCGCCAAACTGCGGCTCGCGGCCTCCGAGGGCCAGCACTCCTTCCACCTCTCGTAAACATTCGCTCTATGTGCTGAATGATCTAATACATGTGTGAATGCGGTTAGTGATATCATTAATAGTTTTGTTGTAACAGCGGCGCCGAGCCCCGTACGACTCTTTTATGTGCAATCAGAGTGTTTATTTCCTTGTAACAGACACTAAAAGTGCTGTGTTCTATGATTTTGTTTTCTTTTAGATTCGTTTTAGATTACAGAGATATGTTAATAATTATATTTTGTGTTAATTTAATGTGATAGTTTGTATATTTCTTTACCTTGAGAAAAACCCTCTCGATAGTAGTTTACTGTGTGTGATGAGTTTGTCCTCAGATTGTATAGACGAAAACCTTTGGTGAATTGTTTGTAGCTGAGGACTTGCACCAGAGATCACCACTATTATATCTTACATATATTTTATTATATAAGCTACATTATGAAGGACTATTAGTGTCCTTCAAGATCCCATATGCGTTAACATAGCATTTAATACCAAATGGTGTATGTTTTGATTAAAGTTTAAGAATCATAAATGAGTAAAGAAAAGTGCAAAATTTAATATGTAACAATTTCAATAAAACCATGTAAACAATATTGATCTAAAATGTGTTTTTTCTTATATTATTATCTCCCAAAATAGTAATTATTTATATTGGTAGAATGGTAGTTAGTAATATTACAGTTTCCACCCAATATTCCGAATCAACCTGGCAAGAAAAGGTGTTGTTATTAAATAAAATATGGTTTTTGGCTCCATAAATATATAATACTTTTAAATATAACAAAACCTGAAACATGGTTCTTGACAATAACAGACATATTCAGAAAATAAACAGTGGAAGAAATGTTTATATTTACAATCAAGAAAATGTATGTTTTTTACATAATATAACATTATCATTTGAACTTATGTGATCCCAGTGAATATTTTAATCACTACATACATTTTACCCTACACATTTATTCTACATCAACAATTAAAGATTAATTTGTTAAAACTTACAATACCATTGCTAGCCAACCAAGAATAAGACAGGATCCACCGACAGGAGTGAGACGCCTCAAAGCTCTTTCTCCAGTAAAAGCATGGTAATAACAAGTGCCACAGAATAGTCCCATTCCTGTTATGAAAAATGTTCCAGCCTGTAAAGCAACATACTATTATTGGGAACCATAAAATTGTTAAAATTCATGTTTTTTATACAAATGTAAGCTGTAATAAATATAAAACATTTTACTAAACATAAAAGTTATTTCATATCGGTTTAATGATTTTATTGGTTTGTAAATATATAAGGTATTCATGGTTGTATCAACAAAGTAGAGTATGAACTTATTTTAAATAAACAAAAATTCATTTCCTTTTTACTTACAATATATGGTCTTTTACATAATGGGACTGTCATAAGCGCTAATGTGTGTAGAAAATGAAAGCGATTTGCAGTTTCAAAGATTTTTTTTAGATCTTCCTTTGTCTCGGGTTCTGGAAATGTACGATGTGCGCCCATAGCGCCCAGTACAACAGCACTGGCTCCACTTAAGCCTGCCAGTCTGACGAATGGCCCGGCTGCTTGTGCAAGCTCCCACAGTGGCATTTTGATAAAAACTGGTGGTGGTGGCGGGCTTACGACGTTATTACTTTTGAAAACCCCCTATGAATAAATTATCATATTTATTAGCGTCTTTAATTTCTATGCTTATCTAAATATGCACAAACAAAGCGCAGAGATACGTTTAATTCGAGAAACTTACGGCACTCCGTAAAAGATTCATAGCTCCCTCCGCCACCGAATTTATCATTAAGGTATCCAAAAGATAAACCATACCTTGTATCTTCTGGAAAGTTGATTTAACAAATAGAAATTCTATTCAAATTGTTGATCCAATAATCAATAATAAATTCCGGTAGTTTATTTTTTGTATTGTGTATTCTGGTCTTTTAATTAAACTTCGTCAATATTGATTAAATGAAAATTGATAAGAAATCAACTGTCAAAATTGTCGCAAATGACGAAACAGTTTATAAAAGCTAGCAAGGTTAGGGTTTTGACGTCCGACATAGCAATGCTCTATGAAAACCAGAGGTATTGTTGTTGATAGTTTTTAAATATACGTGTCCGAATAATTCCATTAAGCTTGATCTTAATTCTAGTTATTATATTTATTACTCTTATTGAACTTCCAACAGGATTTCTAATGATGTAAATATTGTACCTTTTCACATAAATGTTTATATTTTTATGAGTTCTGTCAATGAGTAATAACTAGGACCGCAAACTAGACATCAGTTTTGACTTGTTGCGCTCGCCAAATCTCTGTATGTGTTAGCATATTGAGCGAAGCGAGGCGCAAACAACACTGAAGTTGCATTTACAAATCGTCAACACATTCTGTCCAAAAAAAAAAACTGTTAAAAAAAATTCGGCACGCGCATGTCATTGTAAAGCTAAATTTTCAAGCGAAAAATTGTTCCCATTGAATAGTATGGGATTTTAGTTTTTCCGTGATAATTTCTCAACGACGTCGAATATTTGAAAATTTCATTTTTAAACTACAACCAGACTGATGTAAATCAGTGAGCAAAATTTGAAAATTTTCGGTTATACCGTTTTTAATTGATGCTTGCACAAAGGATGCAGAAAAGTCTCTCTCATAAAGAGCTTCGCTCAATAACACTAAATGGTCATTGTTTATATTTTTTGTCAGTATAATTAATAAAATGAAGAAAACAATAATGGAAATAGTATATTTTATTTATGGAAAATGAAGTATACCACTTATACGTGCAAAAACTGAGAGAAGCCGTCGGCTAATTAGCCGTTGCCTAATTAGCCGTCGTCGGCTAATTAGCTAATAAATAAATCGCTATGGAGACTGATGCAAAGAAATTCTTCTATTCATGTTTTGACTAAAGAGTTTAAAAAATCGTATAGGAATTGTTCAAATTCAGTAAGTCAACGGCACAGTGGCTCAGTTGGTGGAGTGACAGTATTATAACGTTGGCAGTGTCGACTCTGACTGGTGTTGGTGATTTTTATATATACTAATAATAAAAACAATAAAAAAACTATTTACTTAACATTCCTTTACATATGAATAAAAATACAAAAAAAAACTGATAAATTTGAAAATAAATGAATAAAAGGCATGTAGTAAAAAAGGAGTGAACTCAACTTAAAGCTGCTTTTCAGTTCCCCCTGCCAACTACAAGTGCTGCCTACCAAAGTGTTTACAAAAGAAATTGAATATTAAAAAAGTGATTGCTGTGTGTTCACATGACATGAACTCAAACAAATTTTACTTTTTTGGTATTGTTTTTTTTATAAAATTATTGCACATGCTACCGATTTTGTTTTAGTTTCCATTCCTGCTTATCTTTATTTTCGTGCTTTTTTCGGTTTATAAATTTTGAGGACACATTTTCCGTACGATACATGGGATAAGTATAGGATACTATTGTGTAAAATAACGCGGTTCAATTGAAACTAGAGTTATATGAATTTCACTTTTGGCACCTTAGGTCAAAACTATTAAAGGATTTTATTATTTCCACGTCCTGTTCTCTCCTACTTGATCCTTTTAAACCTACTTTATTTTTTGCTTTAAAAATTGTTTATGGAGTTAAGTCGTGACTCAAGTTCTGAATCTGTTACTAAAAATATTCCTGTTACTATACAAAAGATGTTGTAACATCATCATTTGACGATGATAAGTCTCTTAGTAAATTTTAGCTGTCTATAGAGCTAAGATGGTTTCTTTAATTTCTTATAAATAAAGTTGAACATTCCTCTGAACCCAGTTATATTGTTTCAAATAGCACATTCTAAAAAAAATAAGAATAGCTTTTCTTTTAAAAATATACACCAGGATACCCTATATACTTGACTATAGTAAAATTACATTAAGTTTAATGTTGGTACAAACTACTATGATGACTTATTAATAACTGATGTCATATTTTATTATATATTTAAGTGTAAACCTAATGTTATACCTGTTTTGTATTATAACAGCATTCATATATATTTATATATATTTATATTGTGTAGTTTATTAATTAATACGTATGTTATAAATTTATATGTGTATTACGTTTACGTATTAATGTGTAAATATTTATATTTATTCATACTCTTTATATATTTAGTCCACGTCGTCCAAGTCGTGAAGTTAACATTTCACTCAACCATTAGGGTTAACTTAACATAAAAACAAACTAACTAACAAACTAATAAATCAGTTATTGCACCTTAAGGCAGGTTAAGCTGCCCCTGGGCAGTGGCAATATAGAGACAACGTCTGATAAATAAACAGTTCCTTTAATTTTAATATTAGGAAAAACAATTTACCCTGTACTAGCCTTCTTTCTTACAAATGAAGATTTTTATATAGTCCTAAAGACTATATTACCGTATCTCCGGTTTAATTTATTAATTTATTTATTTATTTAGCGAAGGAATAACAAGAACTTTCCCGCAAACTTATGACAGTCTTATCGTCACTGTCGTTCTCATCCTCAACAAATTTCATTTGTTTCTTTAGTTTGGTTTCTTCTTTTTTATATGATAGCATTCAATACATGTTTCACAGAAGGCTAAAGGAATGTTTTAGCCTAGGTAAAATTGGGATTTTGTAGTATATACTTCACACATTTTAGGCGCTATCATCGAGAAGAACGGAGAAACAGTCACCTATTCTATAGTCGTCTCGAAGGCATTAGACAGGGTTTAGCATGCAAACCTTTTAAGATAGCTTTCAACGTGTGGTATTTCTCCTGATCTGATTGGCTAAGTACTAATATTATACAAAGCGAAGACCCGGTCAAGAGCGGAGTACTGTGGTCAAAAATTGACCCGTGATTCAATATAACATCTTTCAGCTCTGAACTCTATTGAGAGACAGGAAAACAGACTAATTGTCCTCCAGGAAATAGTTGATGCAATCCTAATCCGAACGATGCGCTGCGAGACGTCTTTTATATTTATTTATGCATAGCTAAGGATTGAAACCATTTGGCTGCGTCGCTGTTGTCGTCTAAGTATAATGTTCAATAAAAGAATGAAAAAAGTAACTCAGGTAACGCGTCTTACTATCAATGAGTACATTTACAATTTTATCATGTGTAAAAGGAACATGCATATACTTACACTGTGTAAAAAATCAAAAATTCATGTCGTACCAACCCAAAAACATACAGATACAATAAAAAATTTCATCTTTTTTGTCGCTACCCGCTTCGAACTATTTGGCATTCTATAACATACTATCGTCGCTATCGGTGTCGAACATTGACAGAGCGAAGGAACCGTTCCCTGGAATCGTAGGTCCAAGTCCTGCTTTATATTATTAAATTTAAATAATTTTTGCAAGGCCAAACATGTTAATAGACAATAATTATCTATTGTTCTAAATTGTCAAGCAAAAATTTAAAAAAATATCTCATTACCGTTTTATAACCAGTATCTATTCAAATAACATTACTATGTGAGATGTGAAAAACGGCTTTATTTGAACAACGCGTTTAAGCTTAAAGCTTAAAAATATAAGCATATTAATAAGCTTAATTATTTAAACGGTTTTTGTTGAAACTAACCCGATTAATATTATAACTAGGAAAGTAATTCTGTCTGTATGCTACGCTTTTATGCCTCCACTACTTTGATTTTTTCCCCAGTATACACCAATATTTTAAATTTCAACGAAATCGAGAACTTTATCGAAAACGCGAACACAAATATGTACATTTGTAATTATATATCGAATATATAAATATTTTTCATTAAATAGTGTAAGATATTCAAGCATAGCTGTCAGCTAATGTTAAGCTGTTATTAAAGAATAGTTGTTGATCAAATCAACACCAATTCTAAAATTAGTCTAATACTTTTTAAGGAAAGGGTTGATTTTTTAAATTAAAAGAGCGAATTTTCAAATGCTTATAATGACGTTTTTTAAAATGGAAGATATTTGTAATAGGTTTTAACGTATCGGCTTATTCTTT
The DNA here is from genome assembly GCA_959347395.1 of Mechanitis mazaeus. Lineage (NCBI taxonomy): Eukaryota > Metazoa > Arthropoda > Insecta > Lepidoptera > Nymphalidae > Mechanitis > Mechanitis mazaeus. The sequence continues at coordinate 11,379,281 of OY365749.1, forward strand.
TAACTTCAAAAGCAAACTTAACTAGGGCCGCCTGCACGCAAGCGGGATGAGCTGAGCGCTACACAACCTTTAATAAAAATCTTTTATTACTATAATAATGATTTTTATTTTTTATTAACAGACGGATAATGAGACTAAGAAAGGAAAGAGTGACTAAGATTAATATAGCAAAATAGTTTTCAACATTTAGCGTGATTAAGTTGACACACGAGTCTACAGCGATTAGTAACTCGCGCGTGCAATAGAACGTTCTCATTTTCATGTTAACCCTATGAGACAATTTATTAATTATATTTTAAAATCTACATTTATAATGTTTTTCAAATTAAGTCTAGGCTTATTTTTAAATATAAACAATAGGTTAAAGGAATAGTTAAGTAAAACAAAACAGTGAGTTTCTTGTTTTTCGCTGTTTATTTCATAAGAGGATACATACAGTGAATACAATCGTCGTAATACTGCGCTACCGTGTGTCTACTGCGGTTTCAAGTGTGTGATGACTTGTGAATAACCATATTGATAATTGATTTGTCTAACAATTTATGTACGTATGTATACGTACAAATACACACACATATATATATATATATATATATATATATATATATATATATATATGTCTCGATAATGATATCGTCCAAAAACTATTGCGAGTAAGTTTAAGCAGAGGAGGTCCACAAGTCGAGTTATTAATTTACATCTACAATACACAAATGGCGAAGCGACTGAACTACTGTCAGTTATATTATAAGTGTGCTATCATTTTTGTTTGTTATTTGCTAAATATTCGTGATGACTCGCAGTCTCATTTACCAGTTTCTCATACTAACATGACCTGAGCCAAAGTGAACACTATTTCTAGATAAGAAGGAAGTAAAATGATATTTTTTGTTTACTCGAAACGTATTAAATATAAATTACAAAATTCTATTATTGACATACGTCATATGAGAAATCGGTAAACGACTGACAAAAAATAAACTTACTTATAACTAAAAGAAACTGAGATCTTAAATGTTATTACAAAAGATTTTTATAAAAAATTATTACAGACTTAAGTTACATAATATATATAGATATGGAGAATAGTTATTATTACGATATCGGTCTCAACGAAACATACAGAAAACGTTACTGTTAATTAACTGTATTTCATAGAGAACTGTATAATTACAGACCTTACACATACTATATACACGAAGGCTACGTTCAGACATAATCTTTTAAATAAAATATAAAATATTTTATAAAATCGAGAAAAAAAAAATATAACAACTTTACTTGGAGTAAAAATAATAAAAAACTGTGATCGATAAATATTTTACCGTTTCCAGTAGAACAGGGATGAGCAACCCGCGGCCCTCGAGGCACATAAACATTTAATTTATTTTAGTTTTTTTTTTTCAAAAAATGCCGAAAATCCAAAGTTTTAATGATAACGAAAGTGAAAGAAATAAGTTTTAAATTTCTTAAATACGAACATTTATCACGTTTAAAACATGATTTTACAAATATGCACTTTATTTTCTATATGGGCCTCTGTTTTTGAAACTGCTGCCCTCCGAGCGAAAAAGGTTGCTCACCTCTGCAGTAGGAGTTGTCACCGATGCGGCGATGATAAAATAATATAATCCAATAACAAGCGGGTTTGCACTTATATGGATGTATCGTTAACACTTTTTCTCCTATAAAAATATAGTTGTGTACAATTGTAGTAAGTCTGAACGTAGCCTAATAACTCAAATGCATACAATTCTTGATAAGTGAATTCTTGAATGCTCAGTAATATTATATCTATTATGTTTAATTATATTAATTATATCGAATGATTAAATATAATATTAATTTTAGTTCATAAAAATATAAATAATATAGTATCATCCCTAGCACCTACTGCGAGGAACAAAAAAAAGCGAAATGTAAAAAAAAAAAAAATATTGTCGAATATAATAAAACTATTTTCTATTTTTGATTAAATTTGTTAATTAAATGAAATGTATTTTATGTTTCGTGTACTTTATTTTATAAATTGTCTTTTTACTAATAGAGAATAAGAGATACAATTTTTAAGAAGTTATATATGATTATTTCCAATATAATATATATTTGCGCCTAAAATTCTTTTGTACTATTACCTATAGAGAATAATTTAAATACTTAACTAAACGTAGTAAAATTTGTAATTGAAATTATTGTTAGGCAAGACCAAGTTACATAGCCAAGAATAAATAATAATATAAGAATGACTAATATTTACATTTCTTTTATTGTATTTCGCATTTTAATTAAAAAAATATATAATTGTACGTAATATTGTACTTCTTATCACTCGGGGAAGGTGTTTTTTAGATCTTTGGTGAGTGGGTCTACACTAGAAGTAAAACTTTACAAAATAATCTTATATTAAGAAATAATAGCCACTTTCACAGACCCAATAATGAATGAGGAACACCAATTCAAGTGCAGCAATATTTATGACTAATATATTAAAAAGCATACACCGACCGTTTTGTATGAAACAACTTTGCATACAACTTAACCAACTTATATTTTTTAAGTATTTAAAAACATTGACGGTTCATACAATTCTTTACCTAACTGATACACTGAGTATTCTCAACGGTGAGGCCGATTAAAAAAAACTAAACCTCCCTCTACATACAAATTGCACCTCAGTAGAACAGAATGATCTCATTGCAGAATGCAGTTATTCTTCCTCTGGATTTCTACTTGGGATAAATTACGCTGGATCTCATCGTCTTCCGCTATGCTGTAAAGTGCGGCGCTCGTGTTATTATACTATTAATTTACCCTCATTATTTATTTATCTGTTAAAAATATTTAACTTACGCTTTCTCCTGTTCATCCATTTCTTGTACTAGACGATCCCGTTCGTTGACGGCCGAGAGTAGCTCCTACAACAAAAATTCGATATCATTTCGAGGTACCGGAGCTACTAGTGGGACATCACAAAGTTCTCTCGGACCCACCTGCAGCAGCAGCCGCTCCCTCCTCTTCTGCCCGGGAGTCTTCCTCCACTCCTCTACGCCTAGCGACAGGCGCAGCTCCCTCGCCAGCAGCTCGCAGCGGCGACTCAGGTCCTCCTCTCGCTCTCTGCGCAAACATACACATATACTCTTAGTGAAACATGGAAACACGTGAGTGGGCGGCGGCCGTACGTACAGTATGTTAAGCTGCATCTGTCGCCTCAGCAGTGCGTTTTTCTTGTTGACGAGGTTGAACCACTGCGACATGAGGCGGTCCTCCTCCTGCGGGGAAGAGGGAGGGTGAGTGTCTCGTGTAAGCGTGTGCTAAGAGTTTGGGTGTGTATGTCTTTGTCTCTCTCTCAGTGTGTGTGTGTGTGTGTGTGTGTCTCTCTCTCTCTCTGTGTGTGTGTGTCCTCACGGGCGCGTCGTCGTTCCGCTCCATGACGGCCCTGAGCGCCGGCTCGAGCGCGGCGGCGGCGTCGTCGACGGCGCGCTGCTCCCGCTCCAGCGCCGCCAGCTCCGCGCTCAGGAACGAGCCCGCCGTCTCTGAGGGACGGGATGTGTTCAAGTGTTATATCATGCTATGCCGAGTGCTTAGATCAACCTCACAGAATGTTTTTTTGGCTTCAACTACTCGATTCTTAAAACGCTTTATTGAAATTGATAATCGAGCGAAGCGAGCGGAGCGCTCTATGTGAGACTTTTTTGATTCAATGTCCGGGGCTGGCGTCGAAACGACTCATCCGGTCAATACGAAGTTTTGCACACATTTTAAGCATATCACATGGTGGTTTAAAAAAAAAATCGTAAAAAAATTCTGTGGCTGAGGAATAATGATCGTATAAAAAATTCCCATAGGCCGCAACCAGACCGACGCAATAACACGACTGTAAACCCATTTAAAATAAATATTTCTCGATGACCGCATCTACATTAGTGTTATAGAGCGCTTCATTAAGTGATTTCTTCTTCCCCCGTTCGCTCAATATGTAAACGGCATCCGAAATTTCACGAGCGCAGTGAGTTGAAATTGAGTCTGCTTGCGCCCCTAGTTAACATAGACTAAAGTGACTGAATCGTCTAAAACTAGTGTAAAATGAAAAGAAACCAAAAGGATCTTGTTAATGATCCCCGGTGATCTCACCGCTGCAGTCGTCGGCGGGTGCTTCGCCTCCGGACGTCGGGCTCGACGGCGCAGACTCCGGATCGGGCTCGAGCTCATCGACATTACCCGCTGTTGTTTGAAAATAAAATTTAAATATTTGCATACTTATTGTAAAAATAACTTATGTTGTTAATCGACCATTTTTGTTTATAATATAAATAACTTTAAAATGTAATTATATATGTTTTTGACCCAAGACAATATAACGAACGCTCACCGGCCACCAGCTCGTCCAGTACGGACTGCTTGGAGATGATCTCCACGGCGGGGGAGGTCGGCGAACCCGGCCTGGAATCGACAAAGTAGTAAACTTTCTGTCATCAACTCCGAGACTTCCATATATATAAAAATTAAAATTAAAGCATATAATTGTTTAAGTCTACCAAAAAATAGTAAAGTAAATAAAAGCATTTTACGTTTCGTAAAACGTAAAATATTTCAAATAAAACTATTTTTACGGATTAAAACTCGCATATAATTTGATTACATTTTGATTTTAACCCGACGTTTCGAATAATTTGCAGTAATCGTGTTCACGAGTAGACGAGATGTGTCAAAATTAAAATAAAATATTAACTACAGTTTTTGAATAATGCTAGTCTATTCAGGTTCTTTATATATTTACATGCGACAATGCTTCAACGTGTCTGTTAATTTTTTTATATTTTTAAATTTAAAAAGACCTTATTCCCACGAAGAAAACATAAACCAGATCAAAGTATAAACAAGATAAATAGAACTGTGCAGAAATCATCCCGCCGTAACGGGATGGTATGTCAGTGTACCGAACGCTGGTGTCACGTACCCTCCTCGCACGTCTGCGATGAGTCTCCGCGCACGCTCACGCAGACACGCCTGCCGTCGCGCCTCGTGGGCACCCTGGGGAGGGATACATATATATACATACGAAGACTTACGCTACTCAATTATAGGTACAATCGTCCATCAATTATAACAAAAATAGGTTGAAAGTCGTCCAAGAAGGGGAAAAGCTCATTGCTCCGAGTATCGTGTCAGAGGATCACGGCATTCTGGTTCTCGATCCCGAATCCTAGCCACTTGGTAATTAATTCGTTTTCTAGTTTGTTAGCTGGTTCGTGATGTTCTCACCTTTCCTGGACTACCGACGTCTCCGTTCTTCCCGTCGTTCTCCCTTTCTCTCTCTCTCGCCTCCGTCTTGGCGGCCTCCAGCAGCTGCCTCGCTCTCTCCTTCAGCTCGTCGTGACGGGACAACAGTTGCTGTTCAAACCATTCCCAAAGCCAAGCGATTTACATTATTAATTGTATTTACATAAAGCTTAGTATTAGCGATTTATTGGTTATAAATAAAAATCACACATTATTTAAAACGTTAAAAGTATGTAAAATTTAAAACAAATACCACTCTTTTTATTGAATATTATAAAACATACCGGTGTGGGTTTCGGTAGCTCTGGTGATGGTTTGGTTTCGATTGTGTTTTCCGGTTCCGGTTTCTCTGGTTCAATTTCAGGTTCAGGTGGATCTTCTTGCGGTTTAACTATAGCTTGAGAACATAAAAGAACAAAACATAAATTGAATGTTGAATGAATGCAATGGGAGCAAGAATCGAACGATTGAATGTTTTACGTCCACTTACAGAATGGTTTGGTGGTGGTATATTGGTTTGCTTAAAATTATATTTCATTGACAGCTCTGTTAAAATTTCAAGAAATGTTTAAGAACGGTTAATAACTTCTACAATAATCAACTAATTTTTAATTACCCTCGTCATTGGTTTCCGCAGCTGGTTCCTCTTCATCATCAGATCCGAAGGGATCTGTAAGTTCCTTACGAGTCATCAGCTTTTCAGGTCGAACGGGGACAGGCTAAAATGAGTTTTTTTTTTAATTATAAAAAATTCAAAACCTTTGAATATCTTAAGGCAACGTAAACTAATCATTTCAAAATCCTAAGGAATATTTTCTACTATGTCGTTAAAAAGAAAATTTATACCCATAATTAATGTTCTATTGTTTTTTTTTCTTCTAAATATATATCTATATATCTTAATTAATTAAATAAGACGATTTTTTAAAATTATTTTTTTTATTATATATATAGTTTCTGATTTGATTTTTACAAACCAGAATTTCAGATATACATTTTCAAGGACAAAAAATATAACATACATAAATCCCATCCTGAACCTGTATTTTCATATTGTACATGGTATTGATAATACCTCATTAACTTTCAGTGGGTCAGCGAACCACTTGGCGGAGGGCTTCTCCCGCGCGTCCCGGGCTGGGGACAACATCTTGCCCAGGAGGGTTTTGGAATGCAGTAGCATTTCTCGGACGTCTTTTATGGCGGGAGACTTATCTGGAGACCGCTCCTGAGACTCACTGAGAAGTTACGTGAGCATATATATTTAAATTCTTCAGGAGCATATATTGGCTTAGTAATGCGGAATGCGGCTTACCCCGGCCGCTGTCTCTCGATGATGTTCCTGGAGCGCCTGGTGGCGACCTCTCGACTGAACAGCTCGGCCGGCAGACTGGCGTCCGTGTCATGGCGACCCACCATGTACGATGACTCGGTCTCGTCGTTGCCTGGAATATATTTATTTTTTTATTTTATTTATTATAATAATTTTTTTATAAAATTCTAGTAATTTTCACACATTAAAACAGAATCGATATGGCAGTAAAATTTCAACAAAAAGTTATACATAGGCAATAAAATAATAAGCTAAGAGAAACGTTAAAAATACTAAAAAAAAAAAGAAACATAATACAGAACGAAAAATAATACCTTACATTAATCTAATATATATGCACATGAAAAAGTAGGTTTATAGGTTTATATATCTGTAACTTTTATTCCTTGCAGTTATGGCATATGTTGTAGTTTAAGATGTAGAAAACTCATATGTTGTAGTTCAAGCCCTAATATACTACAACATATGTCTTTTAAATGGAATTTAAAGGTAATTAATTTAAATTCTGTTAAGAGCTATCTTTCCGTCTAGACCGTTAAGAATTAACGGGGGGTTTACTAGTCTAAGTATATTTAAGTAATGAGATAAACTTTTCAAAACTATTATAATATAAGGTAGTATTTTTAATATGTTTGTTACAAGAACTTATTATATATTTATTTTTCAACTAATTTGTTTCATAATTTGGGTCATGAAATCAAGTCAAGAGATCGAGCATCTATGCAAGTAAAGGCAGCTAATCAAGTTTCAGGCATCAATAAGATTATATATAACATAATTATGTATGTATATACATGTAAACGAATTTTTATTGAAGATTCCCGTATTGAATAGATTTTTTATTCATACATCATGTGGAGTGACTAATATTGTATTTTGAAAACAAGATGACGTTAGCGGTGTGATAGTTCATATCATGTACACATAAAAATTAGTTAAGGTCACTCCTGATTTCGATAAATAATAATCCATTGTTCAGCGATCTGAGACTTGCGCATAAGTAAGTGTAGTTTTATTTTTAGTATTCTCGACCAAGATTAACTTTAAATACTGAATTATGTAATCGATGTTCGGTATTTAAAATCAGTCCTTACCTAATTGTTCTACTTGTAACTCGTTTCCGGTGAAGTAAGCTCGTAGTTGGAACAGGTATGTCATAATCTGAAATATAAAACAAATATATGAAATACATTCGTTGTTTAAATTAAACTTTTAACTAATTAAATAGTACATTCATTAAGGGAAGTTTGAACGGAGACTTTGTTACGGCGTTCGGGGAATAGTAGATGTATGACTGTAAGTGAAGTGTGCGTACGTATTTGTGCGTATGTGTGTGTGTGCGTATATGTGTGCGCATGTGTGTGTACGTATGTGTGTGTGCGTATATGTGTGTGCGTATGTGTGTGTGTGTGCGTATGTGTGTAAGTATGTGTGTGTGCATATGTGTGTGTGCGTATATGTGTGTGCGTATGTGTGTGTGCGTATATGTGTGTGCGTGTGTGTGTACATATGTGTGTGCGTATGTGTGTGTGCGTATGTGTGTGTACGTATGTGTGTGTACGTATGTGTGTGTGCGTATATGTGTGTGCGTATGTGTGTGTGCAGATATGTGTGCGTACGTGTGTATATGTATGTGTGTGCGTATATATGTGTGCGTATGTGTGTGTGCGTATGTGTGTGTGCGTATGTGTGTGCGTATGTGTGTATGTGCGTATGTGCGCATAGGTGCGTGCGTGCTCACCGCAAGCTTGTCCGGTCCAGCGGCGCCACACACGTCGGCAGCGGCCAACACCTGCGCGATGCCAAGCGTGGCGCTCGCCTCCAGCGCCGTGCGCACGTTCTGCTCGCAGTCGTCCGCCTGCAGCCCGGAGAAGTCTCTGGAACGAGCGTAACGTCAGAGAGGACGCCGATGGGGGGCGGTTGGCGCGAGCAGTGGCTCACATGAGGTCTGGGCGGTAGTGGTGTATGATGGCGCAGAAGGCCAGGCCGGAGCGGAAGCTGTGCGCGAGGTCGGTGACCCGGCAGCTCCTGTACTCCTGCGTCACTGAGGCGCACCACTCCAGCAGGTCCTGCACCTGATACGACACCGTATTAATTAAACTACTATTATATGAGACGTCAAGTTCATGTACAAAAAAAACAGGTATTTTAGGGTGCAATATTCCCCTTTTAATAATTGAGTCTGTATACGAAGCGGGAGTGATCGTTGAACCGATATTTAAGAGTGACATTTTATTTGAATTTCTTAATTTGGTTAAAGATTTCTTCGATATGAAAATATTACAAAGATATACTTTATAAACAGAACACGGTATATCAAAAAGATTCGAATTACTGTAATTAACAAAAATATAATAAATAATAAGGACATTAACCCCAGTACTTAAAAATTATTAATATAAGAAAATAAAATAAACTAAAGTATATAATAATTATGTATGTATTTTATTATCTTTATGTTATTTTTAAGAATCGACAGTTATTTGTATTAAATTACAAACTACAAGTAAAATTATTCCCTCACTCACCGGAGTTTTATCTTTATCTAGTAATTTTAAAGGTAAAAGTTTTTCTGCTTCCACTGTCGGAGTTTTGTCATTGTCTATTTCCTTTTCATTATCATTTGTATCCAGGCTTATGTTATTCAAATTAGTCTTTAATTCCAGCGGCTTAAGATTCCTTTTCGCTATTGTCTTTGGTTTAAAAACTACGCCCTTCAGACTATCTGCTTGTGGTTCATACACTAGTGATGAAGGAACCGTTTTAGGTGTTGAAGTGAATTTCGGAGGCTCATTCTTCATCGCTAGTTTTGTAAGATTACTTAAATATTCGGGTCTCGTTTTTGGAATATTAGATATATCATTTATTTTAAAGTCCGGTTCTATTTCTTTTGTGGGTTTAGGTGTCGTGGGGGTCGTGGGCTCTGGGGTCATTGGAGCCGTGGGGGTCCGAGAATTGTCGAAGTTCAAACTTTGTACACTGTTTGGGGTCGCAGCTATGTCGCTATTTGTTAAACTTTGCGTCATTTCCTCCATCTGCTGACGGAGGTCGTGCATCTAAAATACATTGCTTTATTACAATTATATTCAAAAAAATGTAAAGATAACTAAACCAGAACAGCCAATACGGTTTATGGTTTAGTTCCGAAACAACTTTTTAAATAATCTTCTAAAATGTTTAAATTTAACTTTTTCAATATCATAGAATGTCATCGACGGTTCAAGTTCCGCTACATTCAAAATAAAAAGTGCGTTTTACCTGTCTCGTGGAGTGCTCCGACAGCGTGACGTCGTCCTCATCCAGGTCTTCCAGCACCGCAATATCGGAGTTGTTGTTCACGGACAGCAGCGAGGCCAGAGACTGCATATCCTCGTCCCTGTTACAGATGTTAAAAATGTATATAATATGCCTCTTAATGTCAACCCCTCCCCCTCGCCCCGCGAGTCCTCACGTGGCGTGTCCCTCCCGCAGCAGTACGCAGTGCAGCGTGAGTCCAATGCTGGCAGCTCGCAGCTTGCGCGAGGCGGGCTCCAGCGCCAGCTTGAGCGCGCGCCGCGCCGGCGCCAGCGACGCGTGACGTCGCAGGTTCAGCGCACACCACGCCAGGCGACGACGCTTACCAGACGGAGATACCTGAGGAGAAAGGGGGGCAGTAAACTTATTAATAAATCTTATTGGAAGTAAGCTGTGATATATATATACATATTTTGTTGTCAAAGATACTACCCCTATAATAAATAGTAATAAGGATAATTATTAGTATTAGCAAGAAAATAATTTCTTTCCGATACAATTTCTAGAGCCCAGACCATGAATTATCTGATATCTATTTTTAGTAAACAAATATCGCAGTACCACCCCAGAGGATACAACATTAGCCTATGAAAATAATTATAATAAACTAATTTATCATTAGAATAATCAGTACATTTTCTACTTTTAATAGTACAAACTAAATTTACTTGTTATGTGAAGGCTTGATTGTAATTTTAAAAGTGCATTAAAACAATGTGAGTTCAACCACTACTATTGCTTCCGCACATATCAGTACAGTACTTTGTATATTTGGAGTAGTGCAACTAGGAATCTATCCTTTTGTCATTAATTAATAGGTGGTTACCACTTAACCAATTCAATATTTGAGAGAGCGCCTTGTTTACATAGTCATACCTTACGCCAATAGTACTTTAAATGTTAAAGAAGTATCTTCAGCAAACAAAACTATATCAATCTTTGTCTACAAAAGACCATATTAATAATATAAACAAGTAACAGAAATGGCTCTAAAATTGAACCTTGAGGAACCCCTATATCAATCAAAGTCCTAGATCTCTTTCTATTCATTTCCATACAGATGTAACTCTGCTGTTGATCCCATACTCACATCTTCAAGTACAAAAGTCCAATCCTTATCCTCCAGCTCATTAGTCCTAGCATCTCTGAACAGCGTTACTGCCACTGTTTGATTTTCAGGCACCGCAAATATTACCGAACCCCTAAAATAATTATACGCAATATGAAAAAAAAAGGCATCGCCTATACAGAAAAGAAATGTAACTATCAATCTTAAGCCCATTAGAAATTTATTTATATTGGATGTTAAAAATCTTTAGAAGTACATATAGTTATGAAAGTCGTGATTCAGTTTGTTCTTATGATTGATGAACTTGTCTATACCCACCATGGTTTTTAGATCTCTGTGTCTCTCTAAAAAACTGGTTAATTTGTATTTAGATCAAGCTACACACTTACTTTAAAGGGTCCTTCAGCGAGGGCTCCCATTCCAGCGGTTCTGTGACAACCCGTCGCGATCGACGAGTCCATACTATACTTAACTTATTAGGTTTCCTATAAATATAATTTTATTTATTAGACGTCAATTTTAAGTTTTATTATTTATTCAGAATTTTTTAAACATGACTTAAAATTAACACTATTTTTATAATTAGATTGAAAAATCCCATCAATTTTTTTTCGATTCGATTAGATCGTAGTGTATGTGTAGGTATTAAATAAAAAAATAAATTTTCCACGGCAATTCTGCATTATTAATAGTACAACCTACCACTTAGGTGTAAGCTCGACGTCAATGCGGTGGTACGACGCTGTATATTGAAACTTGGCGGCGCGTTTGTTTACGCGTTGCAGTCGCTTCCATACAGACGCCATGCTGTTTTACTCTGAAAAATATTTATTATTGTAACATGTAAGCATTAGGTTAGATCACTTAAACTTATTTGTTGTTTTTAACTAACTAACAGGCGAGGTTATTTCAGTATGTATGTATGTACAATTTTTCCCACATAGTCTCTAGAGTATTTTATACCACATATTATTCTAAGGAATATACAACAAATCATTTTATAGTATTACATTAGATTATTGAGCTGCGCTACGCTCAGCTCTCACTGTTCCAAAGTGTGTTGCGTTACTAATTCTACTCCTCCTAGACAAATAATGGTAAGATGTCAAAAATTGGCAGAGTTGTCAAGAACAGTGACTTATAGGTCCTGAAGTTTTTTGGTGACATTTGTTATTGTAATTTTTTATTAAATGGTCAAAGTGAGAAAGAGTCTCATAGAGTTAACATGTGGAACGTTTTGAAATCGAGCGAGTTCTCATTAGGCTTAAGATTATAGCCACTATTTACTCTGCTAATTTTACAAGGATGCGAAACTTAATCATCAATAATGCTTCGCTCAACTCCACCCACCGTGCAGTGGCGAACCTAGTAAAACTACCATACGATTGTTAGTGCATAGTGACATACGAGCACAGTCTCTGAACATTAATTATATATCTTTAATTAAGATTAACATACAATTTGTTTCATTATTAGATTTAACTATTAAATCGTTTTTTTTATGTAAGAATATCAGATTAAAGTTACTTTTTACACAAATATTTCTCCAAACTATTTCATTTAGTCAGGCTTTAAGAAGTCATGAAACACGAAAAGTGCTAACAGCGCTAACAAAAGCCAAAAGATTTCCCGTTTGTATTTTTGTGTTTGTTTACGAAATTACGTCTTTAAAACGATTTTTAATACATTTTAACGAATGATTCTTTACTGGCTAACGATTCCGTCAACATATCGTTGTAATTTAGATTTAAAAATAAGCATTTATTTGATCTGTTGACTCCATCTATTCTTCTATACTCACTTTAATGTTTAATATCTGTTATTCTTTATGATATAAGTACTAAACAAGAAAGTATTGATTTCATCTGTAAATAATACTTTTTAATATTAAATATTGTCATTATAACGTATATATTTTTGAGCTAGCAGCCGACAATATTATTACAGATGTGATACTTTTAAAATCCAAAATCAAACTAACCATGTTTATTTATTGGGTAAGAAAATTTATAATTTTCTCGCTAGAAAGCTTTGTAAGTCTCCAAACAGAAAACAACGTTCCGCAATAAATAAAATTCTATGAAGTAGAGGACAATTTTTATCATATGTAATTAAAATGCAGAAGTATCGAGAAATGAATAAATAAAATCATAAAATATATACTTTTAGTTATAATATTGAACGTGAAGCAAACAATAAAAATTGTTGGAAGTGTTATATAAAATGTAAGAATAATAAAAAAATAAATGTTCTAGTAATTACCAAATTTGTGTCATTTCAGTGTGAAATCCTGTTAGTAATATGTAGGTCAGCCTCACCCCAGGGCCCATTTCAATGTTGGTGAGACCTCGGGTCAATGTCGGAAGTTAATATTTAACTGCCAGACGTGTAAACGGTGTATGATTGGAACTTTAATTTTAGATTATTTTTTTATTTTGTATCTGTATTCCTCTACACCAACATGGTAAAAATATAAGGAAAAAAAAGAAAGGGAAAGAAACACACACATGCAAGCGCACACAAACACGCGCGCACACACGCGTACACACATACACAGTTAGGTCATATCACGAGAAGTCATAAACAACAGTTATCCATCACAAGGATTTGCATAAATTTGTTAACTGTACATTTATGACTAATCACCTCTAAGCATTGTATTAGAACCGAAATTGTCCGCGAACTCTCAATTATAATTTTAATACTAAGTGTTATTTATGTTATTAGTTTTAACAATACTTAACGACTGAAATGTAGGATTTGAAAGAATTACGTCATCAATAACATATTTATATAAATAAAGTTATTACTATTAGCGAAGCTAAGTGCCGCGATTATCTGCGCAGGCGCATATCGCGCTGCAGCGGAAGCTAAGATAAAATTACAGTGACCATTTATAATATCTAATAATAAATATTGATTATATACGGTTTTTTTTATGATATTTTAAGCATTTTTTAAGTCTACAATATTTTAGACAATCTAGACTAATATTATAAAGAAGAACAATTTGTTTGTTTAAACGTGCTTATCTTTGAAACTGGTGGAGGGGTTCGAAATATTCTTTCTGATAATTATTTGTAGGTTCATGGGGATGGCTATAGGCTATCATATATTACTCTTAGTTATCCTATTAGTAAAAAAAATGTTTTTCAGCAAATGTTTTGCAAGCAGCAGCTAGAATTTTTACAAAACTCGTAAATTAATTTAGCTAATGTTAATTTTTGAGTATTTAATAAAATTGGTTTAGTGAATGGTAGTGAAAGTATATGGTAGTGTTATTCTATTTTGTGTTTTGTTACAATATAACAAAACATTCCTACACCCACCGTAATACCTACTACAAATAACCTGATGATCTCATAATAACACTATAATGCTTAAATAAAACAAGTGAAAAATAATGCTCATATGAACATTATATATAAATTTATTAAGCATTTATTAGAGCATTATTATGAATTATCTTTCTAGTTTATATTTAGAAATAAGGACACATGATGATTCAACTTTATTTGTTTTAAATTATTGTTTTATTTTTTTAGGTTCATTATAGTACTATATAATTCATGGCATGAATATTCCATTTCCTTCCTTTTAAACTTATTTATTCACAGTCATTTGTATATGAGATAAGACTTAACTTATAATATTTCAAATACAAAATAAGTTTTTATGAATATAAATTGTTTGTTTAGTTTATAAAAAAAAAAAAATTGTATAACTATAACTATAAGATGTCAAATATTTTCTTTTGTATCAAGAATGTATTTTTAAAGGGATGTCTGGAAATTAATAAGGGTGTTAAAGTTAACACCCGAAAGTTCGCAGGCTTGAGATTATAATATTTTGTTATATATAATTAAGTTTCTGTACAATTTAATAAATAAATAAATAAATAAATTTAGGGGGAGATCTTTGCCCAGCAGTGGGAAAATACAGGTTAGGACAAAACAATATTTCAATATATCTTTCTAGAAACTAATAGTTGGTTAATCTAGGAATTATTCTTAATAAATTGATAAAAAATCTAACAATTACTTTCTTTTTTAATAATAATGTAGATTTCAATAGGTATTTCCTGAATATTCAAAATAATTAATTATGACTAAGTGTTTTGACCTTTGTCAAATGTATTTAAAGTTGAATAATTTCCTGCTTTAAATTATAGCTTGTTTAAGTTCAATTATAAATATAACTATTATTATATATGAAGTAAAAATAAAATATTATAAGTTACTTTATACAATAAATAATAAAATTAAACAAGTTTTGTATTAATAAATAAACTACAAAACTAACTTAATTTTGAAAGTATCAAAGCTCTTTGTAAGTTTAAATAATTAGATGAGAGACAGCTGCAATTAAATATATCATTGATTTCACCAACAAATCAAATCGAGAACCTTACAAGAAGATATTTGGAACCACAGATAGACAAGCAAACATACACATTTAACGTATACGCAGTAAATGAGCTAAAAATAAACCAAGAAGCCCTACGCGAAGGTAGCGAATTCACGATTTTACATTGCTGATACTAGTCGATAGAACCAAACGTGATATCATCGTTTCGTGGTCAAAATCCCACCGCTTCATTAATTAATGAAGAATAAACATTACCCAACCTTGATACGGGCTACTACAGAAACTTAAAATACTTACAAAGTATTAATTTTTCTGAGATGTCATCAACACTTAGAGGTCATTGTATCTTCTCTGGAACAACTAAATCTAATTACACTACTATATAATAGTCACTCTTTTCTATCACATAGGTACGAGAAATGATTAAATGATTTATTTTTACTTGAATTTAAAAAACACTGCAGCCAAAAGCAAGTCTCATACTATTTTTTGACGTTTTGCCTGATATGGAGTTGCCAATTGTTATATTTTTATACACATATATAAATATATATATATACATATATTTATATGTATGAGAAAGGACTGTATTTACAATTAAAAAAGCATAATATAATAGACCGAGTTAATGTAATCAAATATATATTTTACTAAACTACAAAGTTTAAAATTGTTGCATTTTTGTATCGTGAAACCGATCGGAACCAAAAGAAAAATGAAGATTTCCTTTGCAGTCAGTCAGTCAGTAAATTGTCAAATTTTCAAAATATGAAGTGATCTTTAATGATTTACAAGTTGATTGTGTAATATATTTACAATAATTATTTATACTTATACAACTAGTTAATTGTTTGTTTGCTGTGATTATAAAAAACCAACCGGTGTAGGTTATAAAGAAATAAAGACGAAAATTAAAACTTATTGGTTATTATGTTTTAAGAACACTTTGTTTCATCTTATTCAAAAATATATAACTGTAGGCTACAATGTCGAGGATATTAAATAATCATATGAGGTAATTTTTCCTAATATTTTAATCCTTTTATGAATGAAAAAAAAGCTATCGTTAAGTAAATTTTTCGTTATATTAACCACATTAGTTTTAATAATAATCTCTTCGTAAAGGGTAAATAAGGGTAAATGTGAGCAGTGATTATATATTACATCAATAGTACTTTTTAAAAGTCCTGGTATTATTTTTGTTATTAAAACATCCCTTAATTTCTATTTAACATAAAACATAATTAAAAGTAATTATTTGACCAAACCACAATATTTCAGACGGTCACTTAAAAAACCATCATCAATAATCGATCACAGAGCAGTAGCTTTCACAATATGGACAGGCCGCAGTTTAGTGCTCCATAAGCCAATACCAACACAAATTCCTCGCCGGCAGTATGGCATGTTGGTAGCGAGGGCTGTAAGAGGGATACTAAAGATTCGGTACTTGGTACTAGGAGGGGCTGTGGGGGGTGGTATGACTCTTAATAAGGTATTTTTCATTTATAAACTACAACACATTAAAATACTACAACTGGATTAAACCTACACCAAAAATCTGTTTGCAATTTTTACAAACAAAAATTTAGACACAAAAAATTTTATTCAGCAATCAGTAAGTTGTATTTAAGAAATCTTTAATATATAAATGCAATTTAGTAATAATATAATTGTTTTTAAAATATTTTCAGAAATATGCTGAATGGAAAGATGGTCTACCAGACATGGGCTGGCTCAATGATCTTCTACCAGATAATGACCAGTGGGACAAGTTCACCACCACTCTCATAACTGCCAAGGATAGGATTGGAGATCAGCTGCAAATTGGTAACTAATTATCTATCCTTTGAGTTTGTTGATTGAATGGTGTAGGTTGTGTTGTCTGGATAAGTTTAGTTCTTAAATTATACCTTTAAGAATATCTAAAAATAATATATCCTGCATATTTTGTAACTTTATTTTTTTTTTATATTAGAGTTAGATTTTATAATTTATTAGATTGATAGTAGTATTGTCTTATGTTTGTTTACATTTTTGTAAATAATTTGTTAAATTTAATTATATTTTGTAAAGAAAAAATTTAAAATTAACTTTAGTATTTGCTATTTAAATTTATACAAATGTTTGTCTAGAATTAGTTATTCATGTGGGATGTTTTCTTATATTAAAGATGAAAAGCATGTATATCTAGTAACTGTACATATTTACTGTTTGCCTGTGAATATATTTGTTTTGTATGCTACTTATGTTACTTTCACAAGGAAGTACTAAATTATATTAAATTTTAATTAAATTTAATAAATTATATTTTAGGCTATAGATAGCAAACATTTAACATCCCTTTCATCATTAACATGATTTTTTATTTTTTTTTATTTTAATTCTTTATTTTTAATTTATTATTGTTATTGGTTTCTTTAATCAACTTAAATATTATTACAGTTGTTTACCTAACCAGCTTAATTACTTATTAGTATAATTATAAAATATATGGTCATTACGAATTATTATAAAAGAATGTAATATACTTATTTCTTCAGATATAATAGACTTTTTAGGGTCCCTATAGTTATAGAATTTTAACTGTCTTAATCTATCGTTGGCTTTATCAATTCATTACATTATTTTATTACATAGCTGAGGCTAGATGGACTTGGGCTTCTGGACGGATTTTCTGTACAGACCTATCACATAAAATATAGTAAATATTAAAAAGACTAAGGATTCCTCCAAATACTAAATCTCAATCTTCTCTCTCAATCTTCAAAGTTTGCTGCTTGAGCATTAGGGAAATTTCTTTTCAATTACTGGCTTTCCTAAGTATAATTTATATTTTTCAGGGTGATTTGATGGTTTTTTTTACCACTCTATATCTTTTCATATTAGCCCTTCTGGTCAATTCTGTTTGTCTCCAGCATTGCTGTCTATCAAATTAGCCTACAAGCATTGTCCAACAATCCTGTCAGTTTCTCCAGAGATGTTGACCAGTCAAACAATTTCACAGGCCTCTGCTTATTCAAAGAGCTTCATTCCATAGCGACTGGCGTCACTTGTTCAGTGAAAGTAGATTAGTTCAGGTCAGACAGTGAGCTAGTGAGTTTGCTAGTCACTAGTACAGTGTGTGTACGTAGGTGTGCCACTGACGCTGTCGGTCTCAGATCCGCGGCTGCGGGAGGCGGGGCGCGCACGCGCCTCCGAGCTGAAGGACTGGCTCGCGCAGAGGTACGAGGACGCCGTGGCGGCGGCAGCTGTTAATAACACTAGCATTGGTATGTTCATGTTACAGGGGCTTTGAGTCCTAGCCGTTTTAAGTCGTGTTATATATTATATTTTAATTAATCTTTCTGTATTTTATGAACACCCATCATTATTATTATGATTTAATTATTATCATGATTTTTTTATGATAATTAATATTTACTTTTGTTTAATTTTTGTATTTTGTTTTTTTTTACCTGATTTTGAAGCGGTACGTCTGAATAGCTCTATAGTTTTAAGGACTTTCTGGGATTATCCCTTTTAAGAGTATTTTTAATGACACTTATTTCCTAGAACCGGCGCCGAAGATAGTGAACAATCTTCAAAGTAAGCCAGCACCTCAAACTGCATCCAGTCGTTCCGCTGCAGAGGAAGCTGCGGCTTATGGTATTATTATATCTATTTTAATTTTGTTAAATATGTTACATTATTTTATATTATTTTTATGCAAAAAATCTCAGCAGAAAAACGGGTGCACGTCCTCCAGGAGGAAGTACTGGCGCTGCAAGCAAGGTACCAACGAGAGCTCCAGCGCCTAGAGCAGGAGAACAGAGAACTTCGACAACAAAACATGCTGCTGCGACAGGGTCGACAACCTCCCGCTAAGAAAATGAAGGTTAGCAAATAACCGTCATATTGTTCTACATATTGAGTTAATGAGTTGTGGTAAAACATTTGTCGATCCCCCAGCGGTCGCTCATCGACATGTACTCGGCGGTGTTGGACGAGCTGGCGGGTTGGGAGGCGGGCGAGGCGGGCCGCCTGCCGCGTGTCGTGGTGGTAGGCGACCAGTCGGCCGGGAAGACCTCCGTGCTGGAGATGATCGCACAGGCGAGGATCTTTCCGCGAGGCGCCGGGGAGATGTGTACGAGGTGAGGCGCCGCCGCTGACGTGCTCGGGGGACACGTTCAGTCATACTAATGTATGTCACCTCGCAGGGCACCCGTCAAGGTGACGCTGTCCGAAGGTCCCTACCACGTGGCGCAGTTCAGAGATTCGTCCAGGGAATTCGATCTCAATAAGGAATCCGATCTCGCCGATCTGAGAAAGTTAGTTATTCAGTTTATCTTGTTATTTATTTACTCGGTATGCATATTCGTTAAATGAAACCTTTTAATATAGAAAAACTTTTATCGGACTTTCAGTAGCATAAAAAACGATTAATTTAAAGACTTAATTCGAGTATGTGGAATACTAGAGTGTGTGTGTGTGTGTGTGTAGGGAGGTGGAGCTACGCATGCGCAACAGCGTACGTGGGGGCCGCACCGTGTCTAGTGACGTCATTGCCATGGCCGTACGCGGGCCTGGCCTGCCGCGTATGGTGCTCGTGGACCTACCTGGGGTCATCTCCGTCAGTACACTCTACTGATTAATAGCATATACTTAGAGGGATCAGAAAGTCTTGTACCCTCGTTATATTATAAGCTGCCTCTACTTAGCAAAGTAATAAGAGACGAAATCAATGCTTGAAAAAGATTTTTTTTTATGATAAAGTTTACTTACTCTATTAGATGAATGTTACTGTTAAAATCAAATAAATAAATAAACACCATATATATTTTAAATTCTGTTTCATTCTATTCAAGACTCAAACTGTGGACATGGCGTCGGACACTCGAGAGGCGATCAAGCAAATGACAAAGCAGTATATGGACAACCCAAACGCCATTATCCTCTGTATACAGGTGATAAATGACCATTTATTTCAACGATACGTCTTTTTTGGTTCCTTGTTTATCGAGTGGTGTCTGATGGAATACCTCGTCCACAGGACGGTTCGGTAGACGCAGAACGTAGCAACGTGACGGACCTGGTAGCGTCATGTGACCCATCGGGTAAGAGGACAATCTTCGTGCTCACCAAGGTGGACCTGGCAGAAGAGAATCTCGCCAACCCCAACAGAGTGAGTAACGTCATCAAAGATGAACGCATATATATATTACCAATTACCACAACGAAATTTATCGATCATCGACAGATTCGTCGCATCCTGGAGGGTAAGCTGTTCCCGATGAAGGCGCTGGGGTACTACGCGGTGGTGACGGGCAGAAGCCGAAAGGACGACTCCATACAGAGCATTCGAGAGTACGAGGAGAGGTTCTTCAGATCCTCGAAGCTGTTCAAGTGAGTCGCTCGTTCCACGAACTCGAGACGCATCTCGATCGGAATCCGACACGAGTCGATCCCTCCCCGTCCTTCCCAGGGAGGGCCTCGTGGCAGCGGCGCAGGTGACGACGCGCAACCTGTCCCTGGGCGTCGCGGACTGCTTCTGGCGCATGGTGCGAGACACGGTGGAGCAGCAGGCCGACGCCTTCAAGGCCATGCGCTTCAACCTGGAGACCGAGTGGAAGAACACGTTCCCCCGCCAGCGCGAGCTGGACCGCGACGAGCTGTTCGAGCGCGCGCGCGCCGAGCTGCTGGACCAGTCGGCCGAGCTGTCCGCCGTGGCGCCCGCCGCCTGGGAGCAGCGCCTCGCCGCCGCGCTGTGGGCCACCGCGCAGAAGAGGGTGCTCGAGGACATCTACCTGCCCGCAGCCGCCGCCGCACACCAGGACGTCGGTCGGTACACACACACACACATACACACGCATATGTTGTTACCATCTGTTACATTGAAACGCACCACTCAGGCCGGCTCCCCCCGCACCGAATTAAATATAAGCATTCTGGCAGCGATGGAAGCGCGACCGTGTGGGTCGACCCCTCCGAATTTGATTTTAGTGAGAACTTTATTGTTGCGTAAATAGTAACGACCTAAAACATTAGTTCATCCAGGTTTTGACTAAATAAAAGAATTATCATTATCAGTTCATAGATTGAGAGTTTATTAATTGTTTCTATAGTACTGGTAATCATTTATTATTTTAGAATTTAATGTACTTATTTTATCCTGTTGTTTATAAGTAAATAAGTTACTATATACATATATATATATATATATATATATATATATATATATATATATGCTTCCATATTGAGCGTCCTTTCATCATCAAAGTAAACACTACAACTACTTACAACCAATTTCTACAATTTCTAGACAAATTCAACACATCAGTGGATATAAAACTTCGTGAATGGGCCGAGAACGAGCTGGCGAGAGAGTCGATCCAGGCTGGTCGAGACGCGCTGAGAGATGAGTTCCTAGAACTACTTTCCCGGTCCAGTGACACGGATGCTATATACGAGCCTGTAAAACGAGCAGCGGTCGAAGAAGCCCTGAACAGACATCAGTGGGAGGAAAGAGCTCAGGATGTGAGTATGGTGTAAATAAATTAATGGTCTTTTGAGTTTCAAATTAAGTTTGTGTATATATTGATGACTTGATGATTATTGTTTTGATATTATTATTAAAAATATAAATTTACCAATTAAATTGTGATATTATATACTCAGTATATAATACTTAGTATATAATATATATTGTATGTACGCATTCGAGTGTAGCATAAATTTGGGTTCGAAAATATTAAATCCTTTTTTGTACAAGATGTTATTTAATTTGACTCGTTTGTTAGTTCGAACAAACTAAAAAACAATTCAAGATAATGGAAGTCAAGTCAGCCAAGAAGAATGACAAATATTTGAAGTGAATTTTGAAATAGCTAATCTCAACCGATTAAGCTGAAATTTTCTACTTACATTTAGTTCCGATGACAATGCATATATAATTAACATTCTTCTCAATCTAAAACGAATGCCCAAATGGCAGATTGCATATTTTTATACAGCGTGGGCTTGATTAGTAGAGTATAATACAATATAAGATTTTTTTATTTTATTATATACCGATGGAAGGTTGAACGGCACATTTGCCATCCATAGTTTGATTTATTTTGTTTCTTCTTTGTTTTTAGCTCTATAACCCAAATTAACGGCAGTATTGCTGGCAAAGATTGATGAAAATCCCAGCGACGGTTAAACTTGGATCATTTCAGCTCACATGGCCAATAAGATGCTCGACAATTTTAGCGACGAAGTCAAACTTAGTTCTGGCTTTTGCTATTGCTCTTTTTCTTTTACTAGAGACATCGTCGAGGTCGCGCTTATTGTATGACATTGGGACCGGGGCAATTGAAACCGGTCCAAGTCCAAGTCTCAGTGGACCGTTAATCAAAAATTTTTGTTTCTGTAACCTTACCCTGTGCTCTCCCAGGTGCTCCGCGTACTGCAAGTGAACGCGCTGCAAGACCGCTGCGTGCGCTCGCGCACCGAGTGGGACGCCGCCGTCTCGCTCATGGACGACGCGCTGGGGGAGCGGCGCGCTCAGCTGCAGCGCCAGCTCAGGGAGATGACCGGTGAGTGCCGCCCTCGTCGCCCGCTGCGTGCCCGTGCAGGCTGTGACGGCTGCAGGTGTGTGCAGGTCCCGGGCTGCGCGAGCGCTGGCTGCGCTGGGCGACGAGCAGCGACGAGCAGCGCCGCCGCGGGGACGTGCGCGCTGAGCTGGAGCGGCTGGGCAGCGACAGACCTGTGCTCGCCTACGACGAGGTCGGTGGACACCTCCACCTGCCAGCCGTCAGTTCAATTTTGATGCAGAGGTCTATATCTCTTGATCTGTTCGATAGGTCGTGGCCGTGCGAGATAACCTTCGTCGGAAAGGCGTCGAGGTCGACAACGAATACATCAGGGAGACCTGGAGGCCCGTTTATCTCAAGTAAAACACATTCCACTGTGATGTTGTATTATATTTTGTTTTGTTTTTTATACGCTCGCTTCTACTCCAGTGACTTCCTGTCTCGGGCGCAGTGCCGCGCCGGCGACTGTAAGAAGAGTTTTTATATTTACACGCAACAGAATGGAGCCGAGGTAAAAAATCACCGGTCACTGATAACTTAATAATTTTTTATGTACTACTTGCACTTTTAATTATTTAAATTCGAACATTTTATGTATTATTTACTACCTCTTTATGTTAGTAACTAATATCCTCTCTGATTCATAACAACTATAAAATAATATTTTTAGTTCTTTATGCACCGGTAACCGTCTCTCATCTCATCAAAGGAAAATTGTCATGTAACCTTACCGCTTTCAACTTTACAACTGTTCTGTTTGTCTTCCTTCACACATATCTTTGCCTGATCTTCTCTATTTTCTTTCTGTGCTTCAATTATAAATATTAATTGACAAATTTAAGTATAATATAATAATCTGTTTACTGTTACACTCTTTTGTTTGAGTCTACACTCACAATGGATCTGTTATGAACAAATAAACAAATTTGTGATGTATTGAAAAAGATTATGTACTTACTTATGACTGGAAAAGTTAAAATTTACTGTTAACATTGTGACGTAATTCTCTAAATCCCCTCAGACTGAGTTGAATAATACTACTGAACTAATAAGGTAGTATATTTAGTTATACAGTTGAAGTGTGTGTATTAAATTAATTAAGTATTAAATTTGAAGTAGTGAAATTGTCTTATTCGAATTCAGACAATCGTTCTGTTTTAAAAAGCTAATAATTTTATCATCGATATGATTGACAAATAATTGTGATCCTAGGTTGGGGACTTGAACAATCTCAATTCATAATGTAATTGATATATAACAGAAAGAGTGCTGCGAGGTGGTGATGTTCTGGCGCGTGCAGGCTGCGTTGCGCACGACAGCCAATGCTCTGCGACAACAGATAGCCAACAGGGAGGCCGCGAGACTGGACAGGGACCTGCGGGAGGTGCTGGACGAGGTACGGCCGACACACACAGATACACCAATCATCTGAGAATTAGATCTACCGATAATTATCCGATTATTAACGACATAAATATTAACGATAAGACATCATAACATTTTACTTTGTAGATGGCCGCTGACCCAGAATTAAAAAAGAAATTGCTTTCCGGTAGAAGAGTGGACCTCGCAGAAGAATTAAGTGAGTATTACTTCTTCATATATTTAAACTGTTATTATGTAACTATCCGGCTGTAATCACGTTAATAGTAATCAGGGATAGTAATTTTCTAAACAACTTCATGACTAAATCTGCACTTTTTTGTTAAATAAAATTGTAAGAAAAGAAAAACATGAACAGGCCTTCCGATAATATTTTTGATTTTATGTTTGTTTGTTCGCGCATTATATCAAAATAATTTGGGGAGATTTTAATAAATTTTGGGGTAGCTCACTGACCCCTCGACATAAACTTCTCTCATTGTCTGGGAAAGACACAACATGGTTTTAGTACATTACTCTAGCAACCAGAATAAGAGTTATTGATGTATGAACGTGTAAATATGAGTGTAATATCAATATCTAGTTGCGGCTTGTATAGTACTTTTCTTAAATAATGCACGCAAACTAAAGCTAGGTAACTTATACAACATGAAAAAGTTTGATTGTATACAATAAACCTTTTTCAGAATTAATGATAAACAACAAAATTATATCACGCGCCAAAGTGTTGATTTGTTTTTTTTTTTTCAAACAAATCTCAGAGGACCGAGCAATGAATAGCTTTCTATTTGCAAGCCAGTACGAAATTTAAATAAAACCTTTGACAAATTATCTCCTTGGTTGTTACGGTTTGCAAATACGATTTATTTATAAGAAAGTTGTCAAAATAACCTAATTTTCGAGCATGTTTGAGAAAAAGCTAATCGATTAAAAATATGACAATTTATATTCAATTTATATACATGTGTTTTGTACATTTTCCATAGAGAAATTTTAAACAATCTATATTTTATATTTTAGTTATATAAAATGTTATTACTCCACAGAACGCGTAAGGCAAGTACAAGAAAAGCTAGAAGAATTTATTGAAGCCCTCAACAAGGAGAAGTAGCAATCGTTGTAAATTGTGGGGACTCGTTAACTCACTATGTATTATTGTTAATTTAAACTATGTAAGTTATATTTATAATAAAATGTTGCACAAAGCTTACATGTTTATTTTAATACACAGTATGTTGTTTGATGTAGATCTAGACTCAAAAGCTTGTTTTGTAGAAGTTTAAATTTTGATTTTTTTTTATAAAAGGGATTTTTTTTCTTTTTTTCAAATATATTAACTGGGAAAGCTACTTGACACAGATCAAAGTGACGAAATCGAGTTAACGTTAATTTCAATTTGTGATATGAAAGCTGTGCTATTTTGCCATACTGCCGCTAGATGGCGTCGCATTAATTCATAGAAATCGACGTTATTTTTTATACTTAGTTTAGTTTCTTTAAATTTATTTCTTAGAGGGTACTTTACTTTTACTTTGAACATTTTGAAAAAGTATAAGGCAATGCGATCTTAGTATTTATACTTTGTTTATTACTAACATAATATATTCATAAGGCTTATATACATACCTTTTTCGATTTTTTTTCATTTTACAGTGTAGGTTCATGTCCTAATAATATTTATTTTATTTCTGTCTTATTCATATTCCATGAATAATTAACTTTTTTCTTAAAGTCGCCAACCTTAACATAGAATTTTATTTAATTTAGAAAGTCTCTAATTAAGATATGTAAATGAGCTAATCTATCACGAAAATAGGACAACATTCAAAATTCACTAAGATAGTAAAAAAGTAATTAATACAAAAGTATTCCCTATAAAAACTTACTATTTCTTACCGAATTAAAATATTTAAAATAAATGCCTAAAAGGCTCAGCACTTAAAAAACAAACAAAATATTTAAGCAGGAGAGAAAAACGTACAAAAAAGTTATTGCTTTTATTAAGTGCACACTTTTAAACAACAATAGAATTTTATATAAAACTTAATATTAATAAAATATCTACAAATAATATATAAATAAAAACAGTAACGAGCAAAATCTGTGCATTAACAAGTTTTTTATGAAATTTTGCGACTTCTGACAAGAAACTCAAAACAAGTTTGTAGTTTTTTTCAATTTCTTCGGTTTCGTATCACAAAATTTCTGGACGGTTGACATTCATTATACATTATTCCAGGAAAAATGTGAGATACTCAAGAATACTTTTCATATTAACGGGAACCGTCAAAAATTGATGTGGATTCTATATTTAAAACACAACAAAACAACATGGTTTTTTTTTGTTAGTTTTTTGTCTATATAAACAAAATTCTCCCAATGTCATGGGAAAATAAAAAGTAATGAAACTGATTTCTGCAATAACATTAAAACAAAAATAATATAGGTTTGAATACATTTTAAGTGATCACACAAAATTCTAAGTGTTCTTTCAACTAGGAACGCCACCAGACCCTCAATTTCGACTCGCTGCGATAGCGAAATCTCGGGTGCCGTTTGCATGTTGAGCGAAGCGAGCCAAGCCGAAGGCTTTGTCTTGGTGTGGGATGTCCTTAATCCAAAACTTATCAGTAAAATTCGATTAAAAAAATTCGGCACGCGCATCCACAATGAGACTTCAATTTTTCGCGCTAATTTTTTACATTGAAGTCTATGGGAGTGATGTTTTTTGGACATTATTCATCAACGACAATGAATTTATTTGAATTATTTTTTTTTACAAACCACCACACATATCAGCATGGTATGTGTGCAAAAATTGAAACCGAACCGTTAAGCCGTTTTAATGCCAACTTTGTAAAACTAGTGCAAATTCTCTCCAGTAGAGCGCTCCGCTGGCTTCGCTCGCTTCGCTCAATTATATTTTAAAATTCACTCCACGATATCAGCGTAAAAAAAATATTTCAGTTCCTCGTACTCAGCTTCTTTTAAAACTTTAATAATTTCTTCTTTATAAGGTTCAGGGATATGATATCTGTGTTCTCTTTCAGTTATATGTTCCGCCAAAATAAGAGATTCCAATGTGCCCACATCTATGAGTCCTTTTATAACAAAAGTTATTAAATACGATCGTCCCTTATTAAAATTAAAATATTCACGCAAATATCGCTTTAATCTGATTTTGTATAAGTCTATTATTGAAGAAAAGTAACGAGACACAACTTCCTTGATTTCGT
Source organism: Mechanitis mazaeus (assembly GCA_959347395.1). Lineage (NCBI taxonomy): Eukaryota > Metazoa > Arthropoda > Insecta > Lepidoptera > Nymphalidae > Mechanitis > Mechanitis mazaeus. The sequence continues at coordinate 11,406,800 of OY365749.1, forward strand.
ATCCGATGTATTTCCCAAACAATCGTCCGACGAGTTGGACAACTTCTAGCTTCTTGGAGTCCTCGGAAACGTCTTTGCTCTTTTTCATTGCTTGATTAATTGCTTTCAAATAAAGCATAGTTAAATGAATATCCACGTAAATACTGAAAAATTGTTCCGCAGGAAAAAGATCCTGCAAACGCTTGAGAATCCGGTCAAAAACTTTTATTAAAGATGAATAGTCTTGATCTAAAAATGCTTTTGAATATTTTAATGCAAATATGAATTCGTTCATATAATCGAGAACTTCATTTTTATCTTCAATTTCATTATATGGAACTTCAATAGCATCAAAGAAACTGGTACATATATTTTCTTTGTCATCGGGATATAGAAGCAAGTACTTTGCAATAACTCTAATGTACAATCTTTTTGCTCTATCATCTCGTGTAAGTTCGAAAACATTTATATTTTTTATATATTCCTTTATTAATTCAGTACAGAAATCGCGATCTACTTTATGCAGCATATTATCTAAACGGCATAATATAGGCATGGCTTCGTTTTTGTCAAAATTAGCTACAATTTTGTATATAAATACCCAGTAGTCGGCTTCTATATTAAAAGGTACATTGTCTACGTCACTTAATTTATCTAGCAGTTTATTCTTAGATGTACATTTATTTTTTATTATTGGCTTTAAAGCATTCCATATTACTGGGTCAATATAACTTTTAGTAAGATATAACGATAAGGCTACCTTCAAAGCAACTGAGGGTCTTAAAGAGCAAACTGCTACAAAGTTGTCAACAGCAGCAGTTGTATTGGACGATAATCTCAATGATATTTTACAGGTAGGGCTCCACTGTAACAATTTTTGTAAGTAGTTATCGCGATCATTCAATCTACATATCAATACTTTGTTAGAAACTGCCTTCGCTCCGATCCATTTCCATTCAATGGAGTCAATATCTAATGAAGGATTAGTTTTGTGTGCATTTGCTCGAAAAGCATGCAAAGACTGATATTGATTTATTGTGAAAGGGCGGACTTGTGATTCCAAATTGTGGATATGTAAAAGCAGTGCCTGATCAGTCATTAGAGTACATAACGGTCTTGTAAGCTCGGGTTTTGGATTTCGTTCAAACGCTTCTTCCAAGGCCTTTCGATGCTTCTCAGCTAAACCATTGGCTTCACTGAAATACAAGTTCAAAGATCTGAGAAACCGATTATGCTTTGGTCGTTTCTCTGTCACTAATAATGCAAATTTTTGGCCGTTCTCCAGGGGAGATATATCATGACGCAACACATTAAGGTACGCTTCATCCGACTGATTAAGACAAAAAGTTTCATGAAACAGTTCACGACGCAATATTTTAGAAATATACATCCTTTCTAACAATTCTGGATCTTCCTTTGCGGCTTTAAAAAGAACTGCTTTAGCTTCAGGAAAATCTTCAATACTTTTCTTATATACTGTCAGACAATCTAAAAAAGATTTTGGATTTAATGGTAGTATTAATAATGGCAAACGGTGTGCGATGATAATTTTTTCTGATGCATTTAGTTTATACTCAGAAAGATCTGAAAATTCACGCATAAAACCAGACACTAAAAGAGGTGACATCGGGCAATTGCTTAGCAAATGTCTTATGATAACCGCATGGAGACCTTCGCGACAAAGTGGCGTTGTGTCCAATCCGTCAAGACCTATGTCTCGACCAAACTCTAATATAAGAGTCCAAATATCTTCAGGTAATCGCCACGCGGAACACCGTTTCATGAGGGACCTAATAACGGCAGCTCGAAGCGTTGTTGGCTCATTTTGATATCGTTGCACTAAAAGTTTTAACAGCTTTTCTACTTGTGATGATACCCCACCAGTTTTACTTACAAGAACTAACATCATATTGAGTCTTCCTTGATTAGAACTTTCGCTTTTTAAATTCTTACTAAGCTCATAAAAGGTTCGCTCGAATCCTATCACACGATAGCGATTGAACAAAATATCCAAAGGTGATTTTCCGACACTTTCGCAACACATCACATAACTGTTATCCCAATTAGATTTTTTCTTTTTGATGCGACATCTAAAATCGAAGTTTCTAATCGTGTTATATAAATACGGTTCATCTGAGATGTCACCGAAAATATCGTTATCAATTTCATCGTCTAATTGAAGAGGGGTCGGCAGTGGATAAGGCCATTCTTTAATTTTTTTGGATAAAGATTTATCATTAAATATTTGTTTTTTGAACTCAGGCCTATCTTTAGCCTTCAGTCGCTTAATCAAAGGCTCAATTTTCTGGTAAGAAAACCAATGCTTTAGATATTCTGCTTGTGCCAGTCTTAATATAATCTCCTTTGCCTCTTCCTCTATTAAATGTACTGCTAAAGTGTTAATATGAAGAACTGATGACACATATAATTCACATTTAACAAGAACCCTGCTTTTAGATTTTTTCATTATATTTTTTGTGAGTGATGGACCAAATGGGTTAAACTTGCTAATATTAAAATATTTTTCAACAATGTCCAAAAATAGTTCACAATTCCACTTCCACATATGCTTTATGGAGATGAAATAATTGTACTCATCCTTTAAATAATTAGATAATGCTATAGTGCTATTTGGTAATATTTCAAAATACAGTTTGCCCGCTTCAGGACAAATTTCTAAAAGGAAACTTAGCTGTTTATGGGAAATCTTATCTATTATATTTGGCAATTCACTTAAAATAAAATCACTGGAACAATGCCATAAAAACTTAATAGACGACTCGAAATCACTTTTGTAATACTGATAAAATTCTTCACACCGTTCTGTTTCCTTTAAATTTTGTTGCAACCAATGTTTCATTTTCTGTACAGCTGGCTGAATCATGTCTGGATACAGGGAATTTTCTAGATAATCAGGATTCATAATAGTACAGTATTGAGGTTCCAGAAGCCACAGACATTTCAATGATTTGCTTACATTAAGCATGTCAGAGTTTTTAAGATTTTGTAAAATATAATCAATGTTTCTGTGCTTGGAAGCAAAGTCAATTTTAAATATCCGATCTATAGGGGATATTTCTGGCAATGACTGAATATCTTTAAAAGCACTTTTTTTGGAGGCTTCATCAACCAATAAATTAAATTCACGATGACGTTCCCCTAAACTCGAACCAGTTAATGATACTGGCATTTTTGTTGAACACATCTGTAATATAACAAGAGGTTTAATTTTTGTATGATTATTGCAAAAAGATAGCATGTGTAAAAACAAAACAAACTATCTTAATTAAATGCTCATTTTAAAGTCGTTCACATACCTTCTGTTTATAATAAAAATATTCTACTTAAAATAACACAAATACATTTACATCATATTGCGTATTGACCAAAATAAATGGCTTTGAACTCTAAACAGCTGATTAGCAAATACAAAACTTTAACGACCCGCATATGACAAGACAAGCAAGGCAAGGTAGCAATAGCTCAGCTAGCAATTGCAAGTGCAAAAATAGGAACACTATTTTTGTTTTTAATAAACCGTGACTCATGTTCTTGACTCTTGTACGTAGATCACTAAAAGTATAGGTATCTATAATTATAATCCTAACGACCTTAAATATTATACATATATAGATTTTAGTCACATAACATTACTAATTAATAATAACACTAAAATTATTAGTTTTATGACTAATTATAATTAATATCTAAATTTTGACAATGCGGGTAAAGAAATAGCGATCTAATATTTTACGCTTATCAAATCAAAACTATATATTGACATCTGTGGACTAAGTGCGAGTTTATTAAAACTTTGATTTATATAAAATAAAAGCAGTCTCACCTTACTTCCTCTAGATGGCGAAGTAATGGGATGATTGCGTTGTGTAGTGTTTTGGATGTACTGGTCCTGCCCACGAGATGCTAGATCTTCCTCCATTTCGCTTGGTCACGCTACCCGAGATATGAAAGCAAGTCCTTAGTAGCAGCCTTGAACACGCATCCAACATTCCAATGACTCTGATCGTGTCTAAGGTTAAATGACATAATTTCTCCATAATAATGTACTTCTTTTGAATTCCGATGCAGACATTGTAATGATTTTGTCAACACACTATTTTTCAGTTTTATACAAATCCTCATAAACACTTGATTTTCTGTTTACTATCGAGTTTTAAGCAATATATTAATACTCATTAAAAAGAATCAATAGCGGTCCAAAAACAATTAATATTATAATAATAGTTAATAATGAATTCTATTAAATAGTAAAACTGAAGCAAAGTTTAGTTTTATTTATAAAACTAGGTGTAATAGAAAAATATTTTACTTAAAAAATACAATATTTTTCGAGGTTGGATAAAATATAAAAATAATAAATGTTACAATTATCTTAATATTCCTATTATTCTTTTTTCATCTCTTTTACTAGTTGGTGACTATTCTGAACTTTCACTTCTGCCGTGTGCTAATTGCACATACACCCTTCCTTATTTTTCAATTCTTATCTTCTGTTGTATAAAACATCTTGTAAGACGAAGCAATCTACTTCATGATTTGTCTCCAGCACTGTTAAATTTTGTTTAAATGCTTTGTAAATCTCTTTCAGATGTAAGATGGACAATGCCATTGAAAGCGTGTATGGTCATTTTAAAGGGAAGAATTTTAAACCTACACCTGGGTCCTCACCCTCACCTGGATTTCGTGAGGACAAGGTGAATCTAAGGAATGTTAAAAAGCTACAAAGTTTAAAAAATACTACTTTTTACATCCTGAAACCTATTTTATTGTTAACTGAATAAAATTTTCAGAACTAAAATTTATAGTACAAGAATTTAAACATCATTTCCATTTCTTTTACTGTCAAATTAAATTGCTTTTCATCCCTTCTATTCGAATTGTATTGCTTTGTTTCTCTTTAAGCGAACTTTTGAGCGGGCTGTAAAGTGATTTAAATTTGGAACATACTCATAGGACAGGAACATTCATAGAAATCGAAAGCAAATTGTATGAATTACTGGTTGTACATGTTGGTTGCACGGCGCGGGGATCGCTGCTAAATAAAAAAAAACAAAAGCGCGCAAAAAACATCTGTTCTTGTATTCAGTAGGTACATATTTTCTTATAGAAAGGGGATGAAAAGTAGAGCGTATGATTCGAGATCAAGTTATCTTTCCCTTTGGGCTTTACTTTGTACTTTGAATCCGTCGCTGCGCTCAGGATTCTACGTTGGAATCAAAACTAGAATCCTTCGTGCTTCGAAATAGCGCCCTCGCCGTAAAAATACTATTTTGCTTCCTTGTAATGCAAACTACTATTTCATCCCTTCTATTCGAAGTGTCGCTTTGTACCTATATACGTGGGAGCAAAATAGCTCTTTTTCGATAGGAAATTTTTAGAGGGCGGAAGTGATTTGAAACAAATGGAACGCAAATTGTATAATTTACTGGCTGGTAAATGTTTCAGGTTTGTAAATTCATTCATTTGTCATCAATAAATGGTTTTATTATTTCAAGTTATCAAAATAAATATTACAAAAAAAAAAACTCCTTCCTCAATAATGACAGTTAGACAGTTGTCAATGCCATCTGTACAATGTGACACCAGATAAGACATTTATGTCATAATTACCACTAATCAGTAAACCGAATTTATTGTACTCTTTGATACTGAATATGGATGTATATTTTGGAATACACCTATACTAAAGACTATTTGTTTAAGTTACAAAGAAAAACATAGTCATATAAGCAAATATGGGACTAAATGATCAAATACTTTCTTCAGCTCTTAATTTCATATGCGGCGAAAATAATCAAATTTGTAGGTTGTGTTTATGTCCTACTAATGAATCTGCAGTTTTTTTGAATGAGATTGTAACATTACGGACTATTTATTATGATAATTCTCTCTCGTATAATACTATGCTAGAAAATCTAGGTGTAAGTATTCGTGCCGCTTCCTTATTTATAATATTAATGCCGGTTACAAAAGTTGTTCTGAAATACTATATAAGGTCCATATTTTACTTTAATCTTAATTATTTTTAGGTTCCGCTTGAAACGCATCTCCCCCAAGCCATCTGCAAGAGCTGTGCAACAATTACTTTTAATTCCTATCTTTTTCAAAAGCTTTGTAAGTTTTCAAATGAAAAGTGGAGCAGCATCACAAAACTTTTGGATCACTCAGTGGATCAATCTAACAAGTTGAACTTACAAAATACTCAGAGTGCATATCTATTCATAAATAATGTTAATACAGTTCTGTTTTCCAGTCGCCAACATTACTTAGTAAAGAATAAGAAAGATGTTCTTTTGAAAGTAAGACATCTTCTGAAAAGGAACATAGAGGCTAAACAGAAACCTAAAGAATGTGTATGCACAGAATGTGGGGAAAAATGTTTTAGTGGTCTTCTTTCCAAACATATGAAACTTCATAATAAATCAAGACATCTTTGCTCACAATGTCCAAAAATATTTTCTACTTCTATACAATTGGAAGAGCATATAGAAAGAGTTCATTATCCAAAAAGGCTACAATGTGATAAATGTCCAAAAAGGTTTGGCACAGAAAAAATGTTAAAAGTTCACCAAAGATATAATCATATATCGGTAATTTGTAAACTATGCAATATAGAATTTCCATCAAGAACAACTCTCAGAGCTCATTTAGACAAACATGAAACCAACATATGCACTCAGTGTAGTAAGAGATTTATCAACAAACAATCATATAAATTGCATATTAAAGTCTGTGGTAAAAGGACAGAACAACAAAATTTCATTTGTGATTTGTGCAACAAGTGTTATGCAAGAAAGAATGGATTACGAACCCATCTCAAAATAGATCATGGCTTTGGAAATGTTTTATCTTGTAACTGGTGTAATAAAAAGTTTGATGCTATAAGCAGGCTTAAGAACCATATTGTTAAACACACCAAAGAAAGAAACTTTCATTGTAAACAGTGTGGAGGCAAGTTTGTTACATATCCAGCATTGGTCTACCACACAAGGTTACACACAGGTGAAAAGCCTTTTCCATGTGATCTTTGTGATGAGAGCTTCTTATCAGCTTCTAGAAGAATGACACACAAACGAAGAAAGCACTTTGGACCAACTCATGAATGTAGGATATGTTTTGTCAAGTTTATAACTACACACCAATTAAAGAAGCATATAAAAAGACATACTAATCCTACAAGCAAGTTGTATTTTGCTGGTTCAATTATAATATAATATTGTTTTATTTCATGCCAACCTTTTTTATTTCCTTATGTTCTTTGATATGTATTTAAATTAAAAGTGGATGCAATTAAAAACATACAGTTTATTTACATGTCAATTTAACAAAACTTCAAAATAAAAAGTTAGACTTGTTTTGATTATGTCATATAAAATAACATATTTTAACTATGGATAATAAATTTCTTCATATTCTGTTGTAGAGGCAAATTAGGTGGTATCATGTTTCTCCCATAATATAACTTACTAGTAGGATCATGGTGTCTGCTAATGTGCTGTTTCAAGAAATGTGTTGTTACAAATTTTCGAGAACAAATCTCACACATTAAAGTAGGACCAACATGTTTGAACTTTATATGCTCAGCCCTAGCTGATGCATTTACAAATCGTTCATTGCAAATTTTGCAACTATATGGTTTTTCTCCGGTGTGACGTCTAGTATGATAAAGTAAAGCCTCCTTTGATACAAATTTACTATGACAAATATCACATTTGAAATTTTTTTCTCCTGTGTGTTTAATCATATGTACTTTCAAGTAACTGGGAGCTGTAAATTTCTTTCCACACTCTTTACACTCATGGGGCTTGGCATTGCCATGAGCAAATCTATTATGTACTCTAAGGCCTCCTGGTGTACTATAAGCTTTATCACATTTTTCACAAGTGTATGATTTCACCATGTTACTTCTAATAGGATGTGGGTCTATAAGGTTGTTGATGCATAGATTTACATGTTTATCAAAAAACTCTTTTGTAGTATATGACTTTCCACATTTTGGGCAAGAATTTCTAGACTTATGTTTTTCTTCATGTATTTGCAATTTGTATAAACCTCGACAACGTTTTCCACAATCCTTGCAAACAAAAATATTGTGCAATCTAGTCTGATGTTCTTCTAAGCTCTCTTCTGTATTTCTGTATTGTGGACACTCTGGACATTTGTAACCATGGTTTTGTTCTTCATGGATCGAAAACTCTGTGTCACTATCAAATGTATCAAAACATTTATCACAAGTCAATGTACCATGGTTAGTCAGATTATGGGCTTTTAAATCTAGAAATGTGTCAAAACTGCCCATACATACTTCACATTCAAACACATTCTCCTGAATATTTATTTTGTCTTCTGGTTTTGTTACAACCAAAAGTTTAGATTCTAAGTTTTCAATCACTACATACAATGTTTTATTACTGTTTTCAGAAGTATCAAAACCAACATTGAATGAATGTGTAAGGCTTTCAAAAATCTCATTTAAAACATTTGTTGAATTTTGACACTTTTCTAAAAAGCGCGCTGATAACAAGGATTTATCCACACAGTCTGTACACACAGCTTCGATGCCACTTATCTCATCAACAACCTGAAAAAAAAAACGTAAATAAGTATTTCAAGCCAAAGTTACATTTTTAATCAAAAGCGTAAGGTTAATATTGTTGCAGATAATATGACTTGTAATAAAATTGATCCCTTTATTTATTAGATTGTAAACCCTAACTCTGTAACCAGTAGAGATTACTTGCGTAAAATTTAGAACACTTATCTTGTATTTATTTAAATAATAATACCTATGAAAAATTGAGTAATCTGTTGAAAAGCAGCATATAAGATGCAAAAATTTAAAGAAAGGTATTATGAAGCTACGGCAACAATAGTACTTACGTGTTCACCTAATAATTTACACAGAATTTCAGAAAGTGGTTGAAATATGCCAGTCTCAGGGTGTAACGAAACTGCATCTTCCATTCGAACGTAATTATCTGTAAGACCTTTAAAACATAACCTACAATGGCTATATCGGTTTTCATTAAGAATATTTGAGATCATATAATTTAAGTTCGATTCTTCAAACATATTTAGGAATAAGAACTTTATAAAATATTAATAAAATCAAAGTACTTCAATTAATCAAAATATACGCGCGCTTTCACAACTTTTCGTTCAAGAATTCGTTTAAAGCAAAAAACCCAATTGTATGTTTACAAGACCGCCATTTTCTATAGATGAAAGTTCTAAACTATTATTCTTATAAGGTATAACCCTGTAACAAATAACGAAATGTTTGCAAATAGAATTAGTCTTATATCTAAAAATGAGTTATATAATTAAATTATTAAATTATTGCTATTTAATTTTTAAGTTACAAATCTCTAAAAAAACAATGAAAAACTTTATGGTTACCAGAAATAAAATCTTGTATTCCGTTTGTTTTATGTTAAAACAAGTTTATTTATATTAGAATATTATTTTATTCATAAAAAAAAATTACTTAGGCAGATTTGAATCGTAACACCTACCTGGTGATATGGGTTTAACGTAGTAGGACTAAAAATTTTATTTTACATCTTAAATCGCAAAAAGTTATCGTTTAGATAGGATAAAAAAAATTTTTATATGTATTTATTTTTACAAATATTTCAACAAGTAATACGCTCTATTTTTAAACAAAAAATAATTGTAGAAAAATATTAACAGAATTATTTATTCTTTGTTTTACCCTTCATAAAACAAGACATTAAAACATTTTTTTTTGCTACTTATTAAACTTTTAATACATAGTATTTACAATAATTATTATTGCAAATAACGTAGTGCAAACATACTATTTCCTATTTTGTCATGAAAATATTTAATAATTTTCAACTAAAGGATAAGGGAATATTGATAATAAATAAATAATTTTTTTGAATTTCTTTATTTCTTTCATCCTATTTCAAATGTAAATTTACCAGTACCAATTAGAATCCAGTCCAAGTAAACGCTTCTTTGACATAATTTTTTTTACAACATTACCGAAAACATTGCTAGCGTCGTTAAAAACTTGGTCGAAGGCAAGTGGAAAGTTTGGAGGCTCTAGAAATATGAAAGTTATATGTTATTATAATTTAGCTATTGTAGTAAACATAATTGTTTATGTTTTAATTTAGTTGTAAAAAAATAGAGCTAACGATATACAAAATATTTGGTACTTGTCTGTATACACCACCGCAGCAAAAAGTGCTATAAAATACATATTAATTTCACCTGTGTAAAAATTATGTTAAACGCCTATTTTGGATTTGTCAAATTTATGTTGACAAATTTTATTATTATAATAGCAAAATGTTTTATGTAAATAATAAAAGTGGACTTAACCTAGGCAAATTTAACTTATTTTGACAATTATCCTGACAGATTGTTAGTGAACAAAAAAATTTTGGACACAAATATTTGATGATTATTTGCCGTATTTTTGGTTGAGTTCGGTTAGTTCCACTTTTTTTTTTAAAAGTAAAATATTCGCTTCTGAAAAACTAAAATTGAATCTTGTACTGGGTTTATTACAAATTTCACTAACACTGAAATATTTAAGCATTAAAAGAATTTTCGCTGCGATGCCCTTAACAGATAAATACCAAATATTAATGAACGTAATTATTAGATGTTTTATTAACCTGAAGTCACGTCTGTTTTATTTTCATCTTCCGTTTCTTCAGAAAATACTTGATTTGTTTGTATCTGAATACAAAAAAATATTAGACTATGAATATATTACAGAAATTAATAAGACAAATTTTAGAAGAATATTCTTACAGCTAAAAATATATGTAAAAATATAATCTTGTGCTTTAAACCCATATTTACTAGATGATATTTCACCCTATATTTGGATTTGTGTAGTTATTTTAGGAACATAATATAAAATACGTTATGTTTGAGATCACTAAATTAATTTTAAGGTCTATTATATATTCAACTTTAACATTATTAATGTTTTTGTTATGTCAACCACTCAAACTTCAAAAATGAGATGTATAATCATCAAATATATGTTTTACCATATTAAAATAATTAAATCAATTTTATTTTCTATTCATTTATTAGGTGCAACTTACATGTTTTTATTGGAACATCTGCATTGTATGTATGAGATTACTTAATAAAGTTCAAATACAAGTTTACGTAAATTTAAAAAAATATATAATTGTCTATTATAGTTCTGTCACTCTGAAATCAGTGTTTAATCTATAAAATAATAAAGGTAGCAAACCTTTTAGTCTATGGCAAAATGGCTGAAAGTCGATGGACTGTGATAGACGTCCCATGAAATATGCATTATGTCCTAGGGTTACAATTGTAAATAAACATTATAAGTGGATGTGTAGTGTTATTTCTCGTGCCCCATGTTAAAGAAAGCTGTGTTTTTCTGTGCTAACATTGTGATAACACAAGAAAAGTAAAGTTTTTATCAGTGTTTTGTGTCTTGTTTTCTTGGAGAATATTAACTTGCTGCCTGTTTTGGATTTATGTTTACTTGACTACGGTTAGTATTAGTTAATTTACGTATTCCACCTTAATTATTAATAATATATAAAAGTTTTCAAAACTATTTTAAAGTAAGTATGAAGCGTGTAAATAATTTGTTAAAAGTTTTGACAGCTTTTTTTGTCTCACACCGTTTAGAGTTAAAATATTATGAGCGAGCGAGAAAGTAAAACTCAACGATATATTATGTGAAGATAAGTCACTCCTTACAGTAATGGAAAGTGTGTCGCGTATTATTGTTTTGGTTGTGACCTATTACGAAATAGAGCTTCATAGACTGGCAGTCGGGTCGGAGGTCATCCAGAGGCAATTGGAGGCCGACCCTAAGATTAATCGTGACATAAGTTGCGTAGGCCGACACTACTTCGCGACTGTGACATCATTTTCGCGTATTTTAGGATGCATTACATGTTATTTTTACGATTTACACGTCCCACTAGACATGGTTTCGTATGGCGACATAATATCTTTGAAAGGGCTTCATTTTGTTCATAAATTGACCAAGGAAAATAGATTAGGTCAGCGCATGACAAAGAGGTGACTAGTACAACAATAAATTCAATTCCATTCTATATTTCTTCATGCCTGTAATCTAAACATGTTATCAGCGGAATAAATAGAGCTATAAACAATCTGACTAACGATAATTGCCTTCTACAGTCTTGCACTTATGAAGGAATGTGTCTATAAATGTAATGTATCGCAAAGTGAAATATAGAATAGTTTACGTTGAGAATATGTTCTTACAATTTATTTTAAATTAATTATGAGAAAAATTAGGTTATGAAAATTATTTTTATTTTTATAAAGTAATTAAAACTGTATTATTGAAATTTAAGTTTTTAATTTTATCTAAGAGTTTTTATAACAACTTTTTTTTTAATATAAACTTTTTTATAATAATAACTAGGTAGTTATAAAATTACAATAAATAAAATGCTAGTTTTTGTATGACATTAGTTTCCAAATTCAAAAGCATTACCAAAGTATGAACCTTTTTCATATAAATTCATTTTACAACAGAACAATCTATTTATTCTGTGGAAAAATGAATTTATTCATAAATTATACATTCATAATTTTATATTTATTAAATGTCATAGGACTATTTCAATTATTTTACTTCTGCTGCTGGATGTCCAACATCCAATGTTATAAAAATAAAATAAATAAAAAAAGGAAGTTTACAGGCGCTTCAGGTTACCCACACTATCAATTTGTGTTTAATCTTCTAATGTGCCCTTATTATTAAAATGTGTTTTAATAATTAAAGGAAATATATTTTACCTAGATATCAAAACTTTCTATAAAAAAAATTATGATGCATGGCTTTTAAGAGTAAAGTAATCACAAAAGTAACACATGAGCCATGTTCTCATTATGTTCTATTTGTGTTAAGGAATGCAAATTACAATAACTTTCTCTTAAAAATAAGAGATGAGATATATTAAAATAATGTTTGTAAATAAATACATCTATAATCTGCATACATTAAATAATTATCTTAATGAAAGTAACATGATTTCTAAGTTGATATTGGATTAACTTTATATAACAAAAATATTTTATTTTTTATGGTATTTCTAATAGATTAGTTTCTTTATTGGGAGATTTGTATCTTCTTTGAATATGGTGAAGTCTGAGACTACCAGTACAATTTTTAGTAAAGGAAAGAATCTTTCCGTAAGTATATTACTAAGAATCGGAAATTCAGTCTACAAAATTATAGCAATTGTAAATATTTAATGCTTTTGCATATCAGGGTTTACTCAATAGTTCTGAAATAATGTTCCAAATATGTAAAACTTTTTGTAGTAAAGTCAATAGCTTATAACTTAAACATGTTGTTTGTTACATAATCCTTTCTAAGAAGTTTTACTTTAACTACCTCACATCGGACATGAATGCAGCTGGTAAATAGGTACAATTATGAGATTGTACTGATGATATACATTTGTATGCTCTACTGCTGTGTAATAGGACTTAGATTTGTATAAGAAATTAATAATGTAATTATTTATGTGATATTATTAAACATATGTTTATGTGGCCTTGTTGCTACAATGTCCCTTTATTTAAATAACACAATAATACAGTAATTTTATATAATTGGTGTGGTTTCATCAGCTTTATATGTATAAATAGTGTAAAATGTTCACTTGCTGGAAAGCCCTTTTTGCTGGTTTTAGGGTATACTTACTAATGAAGAAAGAAACATTTTCTTTCTTAATTATACATATATATATATTTATATATATCATCTAGATAGAGTCTTAATAATGTTGATAAAACCAAGTTTTATTATTTCAGATAATTTTATCATACCAAGATATAATATATTGTAACAATTTTGATCTAGTTCAAACATAAACACTATCAGGAATAGAAAATATAATATACATATTATCCCAAAGTAAGTAATCCCAAAGGAGGCAATCCCAAAGTAAGTAATATATTTATTATTTATATTTAAAATCTAATATTAAAGATAAAAATTGTTTTAATCTGTTTGACAGACGAAAGTAATTAGAATATTCATAATATGTGCAAAACGGTATAATAGCCCAGTTAGTAGAGAAACCACTTCCGTACCTGTGCCCTTCACGGCTCTTACACATTGCGTGTGCGTATGCGCGGTATAGATCCAGTATTTATAACACATATGTGTGTGTTAAAACAAACGTTTTTTCTTTCGTAGTAAATAAGATAATAAGGCTTACACGACAACTTATACTAGAATGCAAATATTTAGTGTGTGGTCTACTCCTCACATATTAATATGAAATGTGTGTGTTGTAATCGGACGCCGCTAACATTGTGTGGGGGTGCTTAATAAGTGCTAATGTCTGACTTTGGTCCTTTGTTGCGCTTTGTCAGCAAAATGTTTGGGAAATGAACGAATATTAACGACAAAATACTTTAAATTAGACTTAAGTGCAAAGCAGTTATTTCGATTTTTTTTATTTTAAAATACATTAACTTTGCTACTATCGCTTAAGAGTACAAAATCAAGGCGAATACGGCCATTGAAGGCTTAAGTTCAATGAAGTTATACCGAATTCTTTTTTGTTATTTTAAAATCATCAACTTTGGTACTATTAACACAAAATCAAGCCAAATATCATTAGTAAATATAATCACGTAAACATACGGACTGTAAAAAAATCTATCATACTTTAAAACAGAATTTACTTCAGGTTCCAAAGCAAATTGATTGACACTAACTGAAAACGGAAAGCGAACAACGCAAATGCAATGCGCCAGAAATCCGCAGTTAAAATTAATGTCCAGTCTTTGTAGTGAACGTTTAGAAATACGTCAATACAGTGAGACCAATTCGGTTTACATTTTACGTATAGACTAGTATATATATATAAACCTTGTTTAACTTTCTTTTTTATCTTTCCTCTTTTTTTCTTTTTTTTGTATATCTTTTAGACATTTAAATTCTTCCATTCAGACAAATTTAAATTCTTCAAGTAAGATCGAATCTTGATTTAGCGATGACGTTATTATAAAAAATAATCTTAAATCTATCCTTGGCTGGAATCCAATAGATATTAAAATAAATTATTACCTGTCTCTGTATATAATTGTCACGGAATATTTTAAACCCAATTTTATAATTTTATGAACGATCTTGGCAGACTCGTTGAACGACATTGTACTGGTATGTTGTCTACGTTTTAAGATTATAAGTGAAGTTAAATTTAAGCTTATGTAATTAACAACTACCATTTGCAGGTATAACTGTTTTATGTATATATATATGTCTTATGTCGTTTGTCAGGAGAGTTTTCATGTTCCTCGATGTCTGGAAGCACGCTAGAGTTTCTAACTAATTTTACCAACTGCCGTTCGTCCTTGTATTAAACAATTACATATCATATTATTACAAACAGAATTGTATAGTGATTTTATAACACAATTTGTTTTAAACAAATGCTCGTTTTTTTTAAATATATAGTAATTATTACGTTGTTTTAAAAGCTGTTGGTTTGTTTATAAGGTCCAACTATTTTAATAATATTTATATTTATGATTATGTTGTTGAAATTACTTATCATGCCTTTAAACGTATTAGATACAGTCACGTAGAATGCTGGTTTTATAATCATAAATGTCCTGGTTTTGTTATGTGATTTAAAACTATAAATAACTTTTGCTATTAAGTATACCATAAAGAAATTATATAATTATAAAGTATTTTTTATTAAATTATACCGTCCATAAATCTCCGTACAGTATAAAATTTTGTTTTATATCAATTCAATTTTAGAAAGCGTTTATTATGTTATAGATTTCCCGCTATTACACTTTTTTTTGTAGTTGTTAAATAAATGAATGAATGTTGCCGTATGTACTTGAATGAATTGTTTTATGCTTAATTAAACCAACTAAAAATGGTAAACTTGTTATATTTAATATGAATTAGGTTTACGTATAATTTATCAGATCTCTAAAAATAACTCGGTAGACTCACTCGGTATGTCATAATTGACACACTACCTTATTAAATAAAATATACATAGTAGAACTCATCCTGTTTTGTCACTATCACACTAACGATATATATCCAGGGTGTGAAAGTGACGAAAAAGAAATGTTATGCTGAACGCTATAAATATTTTTATTAGTTTAAATTAAACTACAGTAAAAAAAACTGTAATAAAATGATCAGAATGATATCTTTTTTAAACTTATATTTTAATAGTGATATTATACATGTATTGGCTATCTTTTTGTTGTTTTTATTTAGTAAGGAGATATTATACAGTTCTATATCCATAAGCCGGTCCTTTACTGAGCGTTGACGCAATTACGTCCATCATATGACTGATTTATAGCTAATATCAACAGTATTTATGTAATATATTGATTTTTAATAATAAATGTGTTATATAATATTAATATATAACACAATTTTATTCTAGAAATAATGGAACTGTTTTTTATGTCAATAAAATTCAAAACTTCCTTAATCATATACCGTAAAAAAAAAGATTTTTCAAACATGGGTGATCAATGATCAATACAGACCTGTGTCCGGAGAACCCATTATATTAACTTTCATTGGGGTTCTTCTAGAACACAACAAAGTATAATTAAGATGAGGTTGTACGAAATACGTACAATGAAACCCACGGATGTAGTGCTTTACATCTCTATCTCTCTACATGAGGCTTTGGATTTGCACGACAACTTTAATAAAATAAATAAAATTGACGATAAATCTAAATCCATAATAATTTCAGCGTATAAAGGATATAATTTATATATAATTATGGCCCAATTCTAACGCATCAGGATTCTAGAAAGTGGTGTGTTTGTAGTTGATTCGTTAAGATGTTTAAAACTATTCTATAATTCTATTTTTAAGTTCTATTAGATACGCTCTAGGAGGTGTAAAACACCCACTTCTCGTTACCCGGGGACAATAAGATGAATGTATTTCAAGTCCTCTCCACCAGTTTTATGAGATACGTTCATAGAAATCCGGTTACCGGAGGAGGTCCAAATTGTTACCATTTATCTTCTCATCAAGAGCTTTCGATTAACGTATTGCACGTGTCGCAACGATGTTTCGTTGAGTTTCGGTGACGCGACACCACAAAAAAAAATGACAAACTGACAGAATAGGGAGATTATATAACTGTAATTATAATTACTGTATAAAACAGTAGAAATAGGTAACTATTGTATCCGTGTAGCTATTTACCGCGCACTTCCTAAGGTCAGATTAATTGTCAATACTTAGTATGTTGTAACCTTGTATGCATTATATGTTCAGAAACACCTATTCACCTATATTAAGATATCTTAACGAATTTTAAAACCGCTGCTTTATCCTTTCTAATAAAAAAAATAATCAAGGACAACTACTCTAGTAGATAATAAAGTCTAGAAGTTATAGTTTATTATATTCGATTTGTAAAGACGCTCGTTCTTACGTATTTCATTTCGCTACGGCTCTTTTCTTTTGGTGAGTTTCTCTTTCTCTCATTGTGTCCTATTTCATTTCTCATTATCAGTATCTTCAACGCATTTGTAACCTTTCCAATTTCGCAGTAGATCACAGGCCACTATATACCATTTATTATTAGTTGGACCGTCTTCATTGAAACGAAAAAAATATATATATTTTAAAAATTCTCTTTGGTTTCATTTTCAAGTTTTTTTTTATATATTTCTAAAACCACAACATTAATAGTTTAATTTGACTAATAGGTCCAAACTAAAATATCTTTATATCTGGGTCAGTGGAGTGGAACCAGTTTGTATTTTTAATTAGCTTCGTATATGGATGTTGGAATTTATTTTTATTTACGATTATGCTTGTTTCGTAATGTAACACGTGCTATGAAAAATTTCATTGAAGCTTTTTTTGCGAACGACTTGTGTTTGTCTGTTTTTCTGTATAAATAATTAGATTATAATAAAAGTCAAATAATAATTATTTTTTTTAAGGTGGAAGGGTAGTTACAATTTGTCAATACCTACCAACATTTTTGTAGTGTGTTTTTAGTTTGTAATATTTTAATACAAATATCGAGAAGTAGGTCGATGCCTTAATATATGGTTGACGCTAGTTCAGACGTCATCTCTCGTACCACATTTTCGTGGAGAAAAATACTACGTAAGAGGGTTTATAAATAAACAGAAATTTTAAAATCCTAGTTTTACGTAACAGTATGACTGTGGTAGTAAATGCACTAAATATTTCGGTCATTCGAAAATAAACTTTATAAAAAAATTATGTACTACCCACCTATCTTATATTTGGGTGATCTAAATGAGTTTTTACGTGGTTGAGATGGTGTTCCAACATCAGTTTATATAAAACAACATTCTGAACAATATATATAGCTACCATAAGCAGACCTTTGACCCATAATAATTTGGTGACCCATGACTAGTATAATGGATATTAAAATGTGGTGTTCCACATTTTAAAATCCATTTTGTCTTGGAAGTAGAACTGTTCTCGCAATTAGAGGGAACAATAAAGAAATAAATGTCTTTTTAAATTGTTCCCTTTATTTATTTTATTTATTCATTTATTAATTTATGCACTAAACATGCAAAGGCAAGCATAATGCCACAGGCATTCTCTACCAGCAAGCCCTTAAAGTTAACCAGAAAAAAAAATGCAAATAGAATAAAAAAAAACAACAAAACAAAAACCAATAATAAAAAATAACAAAAATAACAAAACAGTATAAAAAACGACAGTGAGTAGAAATTCATAAAAAATATAGAGAAATGAAAAAAAAAAAACAATGTTATCAGAACTCAAAACGCAGAAAATGAATGAAAGTAAGAGCAATAAATATTACAGGATGTAAGTAACAAAATAAAAACGTACTAATTAGATTAAATAATTTAATCAAATAAAATTAAGCGATAGCGGGGATTCACAAAATTTTAACGATTGCTCATATATTTGTTGTATTTAAAGTTGCATTAAGCGCGTCATATCTAATCATTATCTAATAAAATAATGATAAATGTTCTACTTATTTGATCAGACAATATCTATTTATGTCTTTCCACCCTTATCCTTCAGGTCATAGTAAACGAAGTGTGCGTTATGCTCATCATTAGTAGAGCATACATCATTCTCTTACAAGTTCAAAAACTATCATGTTTTTAATCTTAATTATTGAGTTTCACCGCACTATATCAATTTCTTTCATTCTCGTATCATCTTATTACAGATTTGATTTTTTTGCCATATCACATTTTTGTCTTCTTCGATTACCTTCTTTTATGATCACTACATTGAATCTTCTTGTTACATGTTGTCCTTGTTGGACCATGTCATGCTAAATTATTACTTCTCATCTTTTTTCAAATTACCTCTTATAGCTGAAACTAACTTGTTTGTTACTATGTGTACTATATAAATATCGGTAATTAAAACATTTTCTTTCATTAACCGCTAGATATAGACTGTAAAGATTGTAGCGCATTACGACATTCGAAGACCAGAGATCTAGTATAGGCATACGTTGCAAGTGGCGTTGCCAGGTGTCCGGATAAAGCTGGACATAGGTAGGTTTTTTGATTACGTGACCGGCCAAAATAAACGGTCTCCGGCTTGTCCGGCTTTTGTTAGGCTTTTAACATTTATGATAATAATAAAAAAACTTTATTTTAGATTCAATTTTTTTGTTGTACCTATTAATATTGAGACAAAATCATCAATAATGGAGGGTTCCCCGACTTTATACCCAAATGTCCGTCCAAACTGGCTGGTCTGTCCGGCTGTTAGGTTTGGCTACCTAGCAATCCTAGCTGAAAGTTAGCTAACTACGTTTTTTTTTTTTTTTTTCCGTTGGAAAAACCCGTTACGGGTACCCCGTCGGCCCAGGGGGGTGACGGCCGGGGGGTTATGTGGGACTACCCGGCAGTATAGAGGATGCTGCCATTTTTAAGGCTACCCACTAAAAAACCAACGGTTGCCCTCTTTGCCGTAATGGGACGTCACGGGATCGCGTTAGCACACACCGTGACAGCTAACTACGTTATGCTAACCCTGCGAACATTCATTAAATCAATTATCCGACGAACTAGAAACGCAGTAACATTGGCAAGAGTAAACAATGTTTTTATAACCTGTAAGGTTACAATGATTACTCGTTTATTCGTTACGTCAAATATATAACGGCCTTGTTGAGATAAAAAAATGCTATTTACGCCCCCGGTGTCATTCCTGTAATATGATTCATAGCTTCTCTATTTATTTGGTCTTATCAGATTATTACTGACGGTTTGGTCGTATCTGTAACAGACTGATTAATTGTTAACTGTTTTCCTATTAAATTTATAATCTTTGCACTTACTATTGATGCTGTAAACAAAACTAGTGATGCGACTGGACTCCTATTTTTACTCGTAAGACTTCAATCAGTTTGTCAAAATCGTACTCGAGTGAAAAAAAATACTCGAGTCACTATGCACTTAATTTACGAATCAACTCGGCATTTCGAGTTGATATTGTGGTTTAGGTATTTGATTGTAACTATAAGTAAATAAGTAATTGCAATTTGCAACTCGAGTGACATTTTTACTCGAGTGACTCGAAAACTCGAATATGATTCGAGTGAAGTAGTAGAATTGCTCGAGTGACTCGATCAAGAGTCTTATTCGAGTCGCATCACTAAACAAAACGTTAATGGTTTTACATTCTGAGAATGTAAACTATCTTGAAACATAGATGAATAGACTTGTTGGGAGGAAGTAAGTTATTGTTACTATTTGAAATAAAACCATTTTTACGGATTAAAACTCGCTTATAATTTGGTTACAGTTAATTGAATTTCTGACTTTCTGACAGACACTTACATCTGGTCTACCCGTGAACACGATTGCTGCAAAGTATTCGAAACGTCGGGTTAAAACTAAAATGTAACCAAATTATACGCGAGTTTTAATCCGTAAAAATAGATTTATTTCAAATGTGTACTCATGAAAATCTAAGAAAATACTATTGTTACTATTGTTATAAGTAATAAGAGTAAATAATTTCATGGTTTGAGTCAAGTTTAATAGGAATTTTATGTTTACATTCTTCGTAAAGTTATTCGAAGCTTATTGAGCGAAGCTCTTTATAACACACTTTTCTGCATCCTTTGTGCAAGCATCAATCAAAATCGGTATATCCGAAATTTTCCAAATTTTGCACACAGATATACATCAGACTGGAGGTGGTTTTAAAATAAAAATATTTCAAAAACAAAAATACAAAAATGTAATGTGTCTCATCTTGAAAAATAGGTGATTTGGTGCTGTCTTTCGGCGCTTCGCTCAATATGTTAACACATACCGAAATTTTGCGAGCACAGCGAGTCAAAATTGAGGTCTGGTTCGCGCTCTTAGTTTTCACCAGCGATGTATAGAGAAATAACAGCTAAGTTTATGCAAAGGGATGATGTCATGAATATGGCTATAACGAAAAGATAACGTCGATTTTATTATATTTTATAGCAATTGCCTTCTGGCTATTGGTATAAGGAAGAAAATGCACTGCGTATAAAATGTATTTTGTTCATGTTACGGTATTAATAAGCGCTTAAGGTGATATTTCAAAAGTTTTAGCCTTTAAATGTTTATTTGATGCAAATTGATATTGCTCAAGGAGTCTAAAGTGAATTCTTCTATAAAATAGGCGGAGGGATTAATTTAATCTTAGCTTATTATTATTATTATATTGTAGTTTATTAGAGAAGGGTTTTTGTACACTGGTTGTTATTTTAAAATTAGAATTTCTATTCGAAAATTGTTAGGTATTTCACAAAAGCGTATTAATTTTTTTCTTATCAATAATTACCTAAACCCAGCTGTACATTATCAAGTTCGATAATTTAGATTTATATAAATAAGTATGGATATACGAAATATGTATTTGAATGTATGAAATAAGAAAACGCCATCTGGTGGAAGTGAGGAGACATCGCTCTATTTCATATAAAAGTTTATAACGCTATCAAGTTGGTTAACAACCTCAACACAGTTGATGTTTAGCATAAAAATTACATACATACTAGTATTTGCCAAGAACGACTTACTTATTTTATTTTATTGTGTATAGGGAAACAAACAGTTATATTTCATGTATAAAAGTACAGGTCATAATAATACATATTTGCCAGCAAAGTTTCCACATGGAGTGAAATTAAAATCGAAATAAGTCAAAAAGTAAAAAATTATAGTTATTACTTTATTATGTATTCATAAAAAAAAACTGAAACTAAATTGAAAAATCAATAAAAATATTTATACGTTTTTAAAATTACTTAGAATTAAAAATAATTTTAGA
The DNA here is from genome assembly GCA_959347395.1 of Mechanitis mazaeus. Taxonomy (NCBI): domain Eukaryota; kingdom Metazoa; phylum Arthropoda; class Insecta; order Lepidoptera; family Nymphalidae; genus Mechanitis; species Mechanitis mazaeus. The sequence continues at coordinate 11,429,145 of OY365749.1, forward strand.
AATAAAGATAAACAACGATATAAAAATTAAAAAAAATTACATAAAAAATTCAGAACTACTTACTTATTATAAAGGGCGTTCCACAAGTGAATGTTTGACCACAGCAACAATATTAGTTTAATAATAAATTATCATATTACAAAGTTTGGATGTGGTTTGCCATTTTATTCTTGTTTGACTAGTTTTTATGGTACGGGACCATATCACATTCCATTATAATGATGAACCCTAAAGGAATTTTTTAGTTCAAGTGTCCAGGGATAGCAGGAAAATGAGTCATTTAATTAGGATCGTACATTTATTCGCACGGGAACGAATACTCTCAAGTGCAAGGTTCTCGTAAGTCTACTTGTAAATATATGAATAAAATTCTTCATCTGTAAAAAAATAATAATTTAATGTAATAAGTGAAAGTTATAGCAAAAATAATGTATTAAATATTATAATATAATCAAAGCTGTGATTGACCGAGAAATATATATATATATCTTTTTAACGTTATGCATGGAGTCTCAGCGTTTAAACCGCAGTATACGGTATACAGGCTGCATTCTTTTAGCACCAATGACCAGTATTTAGGTCGTCGATTATCGACCCCTTCACATACTCAATTTGCTTATTTGGTATAACAGTTAGAATTTGACTGTTTATATACATTTTTTAATTTAATAATAAAAAGTGGTATTATAATTTAGCTGGTGGCCCTTTCATAATGGGATGTGATGTGTGTGAAACGCTAGATTATATGTGAACTTCATGCTCGTATGAATCATACGAGTGTGGACACGAATCTCGTTCCAGCGCTGACGGTATTTCTGTTATTATAATCTTTCTCTCGTCATAATTATATGAAGATTTCGTGGTTGCTGCTTTAGTAATATCATATTCCTTCTTATGTCATACATTAATTATTTTCGTTATCTCGTAACGTATAATACAAATAAAAGATAAAAATGGTATATGTATTAGCTGCATGACTTGCTTCATGTTTCTTCAATCGTTTAAATTAGACCAAATTAGTTGCGAGACGTTAACAACAGCTGCAGCGTGCTGTCAACTTACGTTTTATTACTGAATTACCATTCACAAAAATTTGAGACGTATATCAGTAAGTTACGTTAGAGCAGGGGTGGCCAACTCAATCGGACTCGAGATCTACTGTCTGCCTTTCTAATTCTATGCGATCTACCGACTAGGAATTTTCTACTATACTCCAATAATTTTCGTAATATTTACGGGAATAGGTAGGTACTGATAATTTTTTCCTTACCAGCGATCGACGGTTTGGTTTCCCCTGCGTTCGAGTCTCATATGCCGGAAGCTGTCTGCGACTAAATGCGTTAATTGGACGTTTAGAAATTATGTCTACACTTGAGATTTAGTTATATCAGGCTGGGTCCGCAAAATATTTTAGTCATGTTATGTTTTTTCTACGCTTTGTCAAACTTATGCAAAATGTCAAGTTAATTTATGGATCTGTAACATTATTTTCTTGCATTAATATAAGTTGCATAATAAGTAGTTTAATGTTATGAAATTAAATCATAAATCTTGTTTTCTTGGTAATAATAATGTGGTAAACACATTATTAGGTCACACAAATATATGATAATGAAAAATCTTTTTCCATCGTGAAAAATCGGCACACGAGTATTTCCGAATGATACTTTCGTATCTATGATTTATTATAATATTGATTAGTTGGCTTTAAATAAATATAATAATTTAATTATCTGTGTCAAATGACAAACAGAAAGTTTAAAGTATTTCATTCTAAGATGTTAAAACCACCAAGACAAAATTATATAGAAAATAAAACTACTTGTTGAGGATATTTTATTCAGGCACAGTGACATTAGTAAGGGCACTGATAAAAATCGCGACTTCCGGTTTGGACGTCATATTGACATCCAAACCGGAAGATGCATGGATAAATCATGGCTTTTTATTGAACTTTTTAAAATGTACTTTAAGATAATATAACAAAAACAAACTAACACAAAAAACAATAAAACCAGCTTCGAAATCAACAAAATATGATATTCTGATTGGTTGGATGATATAAAAACGGGATAAAAGGACTAAAGGGGTCGACAGTATGTTGCAATTCAGTATTTTCAAATTCCATTTCATAGTCAGTATCAGAACTCTTCCTTGGTGTATCATCGTCTGAGTTTTTATGGACGGTGATTACAAAAATAGCTATATGATTTTTTTGACTCATTGTGTGTTCGGTACTCGTTTCTAATTTTGATGGCTTGGTTAATTTTGTTAGCCCAAACATCAGGACCTATCATATTAATCTTGTCCTGTACCAACTGTTTCACAATCGTCATGTCCAAAATTTTATTTTGTTGGACATGTTTTATTTGAAACCTTATGATATCTATGGGGTTGTAATCAGGATAATATAGTTGTAGTCCTAGGTCGCTATGTCTATTTTCATTTATAGGTTTGTCTATAGAGTATCCCACAAAATCTTGATTGTCATTGAATATCATTTAATAAATTTCAACCTAATCCGTTAATATTTTTTTGCGTTGAAGTATTTTAATCAGGAGATCTTTCCACATACTTGTTATGATATGCATCGATATCTACTACTATTATCGAATGTGGGGCTAAGTTGGAATGAATTGATTACGTAGCCATTTTCATAGTTCATAGCGGGTGATGTCCTTTCGTGACACATTAACAGTCTTTCTGAAATAAACTCTTTTCTACTAGCATCATTTATTTTGGTCAAATGTCACCCTTTGGAGATTAATTGTATTATCCTGTTTATTATATTATTAAACAAAGAGCCTGTCAAATGTGACCTTTTTATGTTATTTTCTTATCATAAAGTCATATTCCTTAAATTAAAATATATGAGTGAATTTGTACTTTATATATATAGCTTTGATTGTAAGAACATACTTAAATATCTAATATATAACTTTGTAGTCGAAATCATCAATATCTAGGCAAAATAATGTACCTAGTTGGATAACTGTGCCATTTCTGAGTGAGTTAATCTCTTGATTTGCTTCTCGATGTTGTCTTGATGTGTATCACCGAAGTACTTTGATTTCAGTCAGACCTATCAAGACAATTTTCGTGAAGCGTGAAAATGTAACCAAAGTTATACGCGTGTTAAATCCCTTCAAAATAGTTTTATTTCAATTAATTATTTCTACATATTGACTTTTTTATTAAATTTAATAAATTTGAGACAAATTTCATGTCCTTTTATAGATTTTCGTAATAACTTCTTTGTCAATAATTTACGAAAAAAAAAACAGAAAATAGTTTAATATAATTGTTTGTTTTTTAACAAGAAATGTATATTGTTTGAAAAACAATGTTAATATATAAGTTTTAAAAAATTATGTATATTTTTATTTGCTCTGGAACTTAATTAGCGGATATTGTCTATTGTTTTAGAAATAGTCTCTGTTTTTAAGAATATGAAGACTGTACTTTTTTGGTTTAAACATGTTTTTACTATTATTATTTATGTATATACAACAGTTTGTCTTACAAGCAAACAAGTAAATGAAACAATATATAAATAGTGAATGTCATATCGATAGAGATTACGTTTTCATTTTCTTTCACACTTACATCAGATGCACCATCTCCTAGTTTCTTCTCTCAAAAAACATATAATAATATGTTTTTTTATATGACAATGATTAATATTTTACTTTTAACTTGTGTACAACCAACCGAAAGTTATCTAAACGTATTAAAAATACACGATATTTCAATCTAGTATAATTTTTATACATTTTTGTCTATATATTAAATATATATGTTCAATATATATCCAAGACAATTGTAAAACATTATTAACTTTATCTTTTTATATATTTTTTTGGAATTAATTTATAAAAGTAATAAGAAATATTTTAAAGCATTAAACAATTCAAAACACTATTTGGCCGAAATTGTAACAATTTTTTTTGTCCGAAACTGACCGAAACCGAATCGTTTCGGTCGGTCACTACTTTTAACCTGTTTAAAGCATAAACAATCATTAAAAAACTTGTCTGTTTTTAACTGTTTGGGCAAATCTTAAAAACTGTTAGACAAATTTTAATGGAATTGGACTTAGGGCGGACCAACGTTTTTTTATATCTATAATATAAATATATAGTCAGTAATCATTTTAAAAAAGATGGTGCATTAAAAGATGTAATTTATTACAACAAATCTCAACATCAAATGTAATATCGTAATAAGATCATGGAAGATTGTAGTAAAGCAGTGACGTCACCACTTACGATCAGATTGACAGTCTGCTTCTTTTCCATTTTTTACTATATATATTTGATGAAAGTATCATTGGTGTATGTATATTTATAAATTGATGTCAGAAAGCAATCTTGTGTTATTCTGAAAAATGCAACTTCTCACCAAAAATAGCCAAAAAACCAATTTTGAAATATGAATAAAATAATCAATAGTGTATCTAAGTAAATGAAATTCTTAGAAAATTTGAACCTGGATTTGAATGAACATTTCGAATATTCGTATTTTTCTAGTTACAATACTATGATTTTTAGTACTACGTTGTCTACTCTCATATTTATGTGTCATATATTATTGTAAATGATCGCTTTGTTTATCAATAACAATGGATCCCTTCAAATAAAAGAGACCATTTGTGTGTGTTTGTGTGTGTGTTATATAAATGGCTGTGACAAAATATATATTTACTGGGTCTAGTAACTAAAGAAAAACATAGCTTTTAGCATTAGTTGCTAGTTATTTAATATACCTAACATATATTGTGTTAATGTTTTCTAAGATTTACACGAGTACTACACACGTCAATAAAAGTATTTTACGGATATAACTCGTTTACATTTTTAAATTTAACCGGACGTTCGTTATTACATTTTTAAATTTAACCGGACGTTCCGAATGCTTTGCAGCAAACGTATTCGCGGTATGACGAGATGACGATGTCAAAATGTAATAATAAACGCGAGTTATATCCGTAAAATAGTTATATTGAAATGTATTGTGTTGTTCAATAGAACAATCTTAAATATTAACAGACTTAAAATATTTATTAACAGACTTAAAATATTTATTAAAAGAGTCTGAAGCTTAGGCGAACTGCCTGCCTAAGGATCTATTTCCCTTCACCCCAATTTTCGGCTTAGACCGTATAAATCAGAACTAAATTTTGGGAATGACAAGTGACAAAATGTTAACAAATTTATTAAAAGATCATGTGATCACAATCTAATAAGATTAGACAAATATTTTTCTTAGATTATCATGAGTACACATTTCAAATAAAACTATTTTTTATGGATTAAAACTCGCGTATAATTTGGTTACATTTTAATTTTAACCCGACGTTTCGAATGCTTTTCAGCAATAGTCTTCACGGTAGACGACATCTTGTCTAAAAAATGTAACCAAATTATACGCGAGTTTTACTAAAAAAAATAGTTTTATTTCAAACATTTTTCGGTTATCCAGTCAATATATCAATGCCAATTGTTATTTTAAGTTACGGCTTTATTTGAAGTCACCGCTTGTGTTCTGACATCATACCGTTCATTGAAGTTGGTATGCGATGCGATGACATCAGATGATGAGTGAAAATTCTATTAGATTTACATGTTGCTTTCACTTGATGTGTCGTAACAGTTATTAGCCTTATACTATAGTTTTATCTCAAATCAACTCTTCAAACAAATTAAGAACGCTTCATTTATTTATTTATTTATCTATTTATTTATTTATTTATTTATTTATTTATTTATTTATTTATTTATTTATGTATTTATTTATTTATTTATTTATTTATTTATTTATGTATTTATTTATTTATTTATTTATTTATATTAAATAGTTAAATAGAACACATACATAGGAATATAGAAAATATTCATTCACATATTAATAAAAACACAGAACTATCGTAAGACAACAAAAGATATTCGAAGGTAGTTAAAATTTTTAACAAAACAAATTTGATACCTGTTTAAAATGTTTTAAAATATGTTACCTTATTTCTTTTCTTCAGTTTTTTGAACTTTCTGATTGAGGAATTTATTGTGCGAATACGTTTGCTGCAAAGCATTCGAAACGTCGGGATAAATTTATTTTCGAAATCGATTTTTAGTTATATCTTTATTTTGTGATCAGTCTTGAGTAATTTAAGACAATTTGAAGAAATCTGTCTCTGTGTGTGTTATGATAATTGACTTCGTTTTGGTACCAATTAATCCGTTTTCTTGTAACTTAGAACTGATTATTTTTCAAGCGAAGTCGACGAAGTGTTATTTTAGTTTTTATAAAATCTGAAAACCCCGTACCCGCAATTTCTTAAAAACTAATTTGCGCGATAGATCTGGTGTTCTGACACTCATTGATGCGTACTCACGTAACTTAGAACTGATTGGTTTTTCAGTGAAATCGACCAAGCGGTTTTAATAGTAGGACTGCAAGAAAAATACTTATTGAGCTCATTAAAGTTTATATTAGAAGGATTTACGTTAGTTTTGGCTCGACCAACTCCAAGAGATTGAAGGAAATGCCAAACTTCAGTTGTATCATCTTTTTCAAGAATAGATTTGAAGATGTGGCGACGTTGACTATCTCTACACACCTTGTTGCAGTGATTTCTAGCTTTAATATATTTATTTCTGTAGTGATCATTTGGGTTTTTTCTATATTTCGCTTTTGCAATATTCTTTTTCTGTTGTAGTTTTTTATATCATCTGTAAGCCATAGCGCCGGCAAATGTTTTATACGCACTGGGCGAACAGGTGCGTTTATATCATACAAATTTAAAAGGGAATTAAAGATATTTACTTTTTCATCTATAGTCGTTGCATTATTTATAGCCGCCCAATCAATATCGGTGGCATCCTCACGCAAGCGATTTAAATCTGTTCCTGCAAAATTACGCTGTAGAAAAATTGATGACTTTAGCTTTGGAGGTTTTAATTTGTATGACAAGTAAAGGAGATCGTGATAAGAAAAAGCAAGGGCAGGGTATTAGCCATATTGTTGAACATGGTCTGCCGAAGAAACTAGTATTAAGTCAAGTAAAGAAGGAGCGCTATAAGAAAATTATGAGTAGCTGTAAGAGGAAGTAAACATAAATTCATAGAATTAATTAAAGTATTGGGAAATATAAAAAAAAGATCAAAACTGTTATACTATTGTAATTTTTTTAAAATAATGATATGCTATAGCTGCAGTAACTTGTTTTAATGACTCTAAAGAAAGTAAGGATGGAATTAATTTTATTACAAACAAATAATAAAAAAAATAAATTAATATAACATTTTTATCAACAAGTTAATGTGCTCGTTCCCACTATAGCCTATTTTTTATATTAAAAGTTAGTGGAACAAGCATATATCACCTGATAGAAAATGATCAGTTTCTTACATTAATAGGGAATACATGAGCGTTTAGCGCTTAAAAGGAATACTTTCAGAGTATGCTTTCGAATCTCTATATTGTCCCAAAAATATATATTATATTATAATGATAATACAATAATATATAAATAATATATGATAAATTATAGACTTGTGATATGTGTATATAGATATATACTTGTGTATTATTTATCAAACAAAATTATTTGTTTCCGAAGGTTTTAAGTTAGTAAGTAAAATTTTATAAAATTTAAAAAAAAAGTAAACATTAAAATTAACCTTCACGTTGTACATATTTTAAATTTTTTTTTAATAACATACTCGCAATTGGTACCAAGCCTCCCTAGTTGGGACGTTACTGCAATGTCACAGCTTTATTATTTGATAACAAAAAACAGGAAAAAAATTTTCAACAGTTACTAAAGATAAGATATTTAAAAACATTAAAAATACAAAGGGACATTAAAATAAATGACGTACAAAAAATATAATGTAACTCGTAAAAAGGTATTACGAAATTATTAATAGCAATGCATATATTCAATGCTATATAACAGCAACTCGTTTTTATGTCCGGAGACAATGTTAATAATTGCTGGAGCATACAAAACATTGGCACCGCGTTTCTTTAGATCGGACCGTGACGCGCATGCGCACTGCTTTGCCAAATGGGAGTCCAGGAGGATATTACGTAAATATATCAATTGTAGATATTCTTCTCGCCTACAGTCTAGACGCTTTTATAGTCGGATCATATCATTCTGAATAAATTTTGACTGAATTCTGAATTTCAAGTAATGTTACAATTGTCAAGCCGACATAAAATGTGCTTTATGCTGGAACACGAGCTATTGTGATTAGGAAAGATAAATTTAAAACATTTTGAATTTAAATTTATTCGTAGCCTAAATTACGCAGACATTTTTTTTGCCTAACAAACATCAATCAATCAATCATCTTATCAATGCTCTATTTTCAAAAATATTTCAAGAGCTTTTTAATTCTCCGTTTAAGGCCTTTCGGTGACAAAACGTTTAGTTTATTCGTTAAAGCTATTACTTTACACGAACGATATACACCTTATTTTGAACGAAATGTAGAATTGTAATTTTGGTAACGTTAATGCTAACTTTTTAAAACGTAAATATTCTTGTGAGAGATTCTTATAAAAAAAAAGTGTGATAAAGGAGCAAGCTGCACTGAGGTGACGTATGATAGAAGAGTGTAGGTATATTTACGTCCCAAATAATTAGGATATTGCAAATGGAATTTTGTAATAAAAGAACATAAAGAGAATGCAGATATTAATGATAATGTAATTCAGTAAACAAGTTTGTTACGCTTCACTTGTTGGTGCTGAATGAGAGAACATCACGAACTGATATATATTTAGCTGATGTTTAAGACTAAGATCAATTATTAGCACTGTAATTAACATTTGTACCAGTTTGTTTAAAGATTTCGTTTATTTGCTTATATTATTTTATTTAGGCCTTATATCGTTTATATATTTTGATGTTTATTATAAATTTATTATAAGAAATGTTTCTTTTATTAATTTTACTGTACAGCCGGAATTTAATATATAATATATATAAATACGAGCGAAACTCACGTCAATACTAACGAAATTTGACCGATTATTTTGGAATCCATTCGGGGATCTTATTCATAAGTTCGGAGCATGTTTGACTGGCGGTTTAAAAAGCGTGAATAGTATATTTGAGTACAACCATCATGGATCCCGAAAGTTTCAATACAAAAAAATAGATTGTAAAAACTTTGTCTGTGTGTGAGTGGACTGGAGAAGGTTCTTTTAATCTAAATTTGTAACGAGAGATTGAAAATATTCGTTCAAAATTGAATAAGATTAAAACGAGAAAAGAAACAAAGACAAAGCAAAGATTTTAAAGTCTTCCCGCTAACCAATATGCCTTATAAATAAGTGCTGGTGTGGGTTCGATTCCAGCGCAGAGGTTTCGGTTAACACACTTGCTTTTTCTAATATTGTATATGTAATAATTATTAGAAACAAATATGTTGTATTTATGTAATATTAAAAACAAATATGTTGTATATAATTTTTTTTAATGTCTATTCATATCATAAAATAAAGTCCACCGGCCGCGTTTGTCTGTCTGTATGACCACGCCAGACTGAAAACTAACAAACGGATTTTTACTAAGAGATAATGTGATTGCTAAGGAAAGTTTCGATGTTTAATTTATTATTGTTTATGAAAAAACAATAATTGTTAAGGAGTTCGCAAAGAATCTTGCCTTAATAAATAAATAATACAGTAATCTGAGAATATCCTACATAAAATTAATTCACTTTTTAATATTAATGAAAGGGATCAAGATTTCCAAAATACACGAGAACAAAGTTAGCGAAAGCTAGTGAATAACGTCTTTTATGCTATAAAATTTTGAAGTATGAGATATAAAATCAATGAAAATTTTAACCTACGTCGAAATAGTTTCGCCAAAATAGACAGTAATAATTAAGTGGGCCGGAGGTGGACAGATGACGGCTGCGAAGGGAAATTGCTTTGGCATCCGTTGCTGATTAACTGTCTCGTGATGACAGCCTGGAAATTGTAACGAATTATTCGTTAGATAATGTTTATGTTTGCATAATATTTCATCTAGCAGTTTTTTTCTTATAACTATGTAGAAGACATTGTTCACAATTCAATTGAAGCCTATTCTCATTGAAAAAATTCTTTATTAATTCATTAATTGAGGATACGATTTGTGACTTAGATTGCGGTGAAAAGAAACGAAACGGCAAGATGTTTTAAAACTGGAAGCTGGACATCATTTGCGAAAGGTAGTGCAATCCAGAACTCATTGCTCAATATCAGAGGAAGTCTTTTTGATACATTAAAACCCAAAATCATCTTATTTTGTTTATATATTTAATCGTTTTATGTATTTGTGAACATGTAACGAGTTAAAATTTTAGAAATTAAAGTGCATCTTACAAATTTTCTGAAGTTTCTCTTATTATGTGTCAAAATGCTTGGTTGTTTGGTTCCCTGAGCTTCATATATTTTTTACGAGACAGTTTTAAAAAATATATACGAAATTTTTTTAGTCGAGTTGAGGCGGATAGACATATTGGCAGGTAGTTAAAAGTTTGTTTTGGCATCATCGTCTCGGTGACTGTCTGCTGAGTACTGCGGCACTAGAACAGAAAAGAGTTGTTATTTATATCATGTGGTTCACTGTGGGTTGTTCTCCATGTTTTATAAGGTTTCAGTATATTTTAAACAAATTTACCCATTTATTAAAGTATTTTGACTCGGTGAAGGTCTAGTTGTGCTCCTGTAGTGTGTAGCTAGTATATCCACTTGTTGAGAGATTTGTATATTTTTATAATTCTAGTCATTCCATTGACTATGTTTGCATCAATTATAGAGGGATGACGTTGTCAAAAATAAGACAATTGCCTAAAAGTTGCCTTTAATTATTTTTTTTTTGTATAAACGTTTAACATAACATCTCCAAGTTTCGCTTTTTTGCTAAAATTATCTCAACTTTTTTGCTATTCTATAAATTTGCTAAAAGTAGTGAAAGTGAGACAGTTAATATTGTTTTTAACTTGACAGATTACAAGTTCCTTTTTAGAGTAACATTGGACATGATAGAAACTAAACAAGAGTTTTAATTAAAAATAGAACTCACAATAGTTTGTTTTCCGGGGTGCAGTACAGACTAATAAAATATTATGATATACTTTTAATAATAATAGTATATCATAATACTTAAGTATTGTGTTGAAGACTCCTAGGTCTTCAAATCTCGAGTAAATAGGCACTGGGTAAGCTTTCTACACCTTAGTTTACAGGCTATGCTTATTTTGAGGCGGTCTGTAGTTAAACGCTTAGTTAAAACCTTTTCTAGATAAAAAAAAAACCTGAACTTGCCCGAAATATGGCGCCTTAAACAATCGCAAAGAATCGTCAAACGTATTAAAACTTTTGTCCAATCCGTGGTCTCAAATGAACTTATGACATATAGCAAATATTTGGAATTGGAAAGATAGATGAAAAAAAAAAACTACAACACATTCTTAAACATATTTGAGTTTTATTTAAAGGTTCAAAAGTAATATGATTGTATAATTGAAATATAAATAACAAATTTGTTGCTCTGCAGTCTACATACGGCTAAAAACTCAGGTCAAATGTAGAAATATAGTACTTTAAATTTTTTCAGACAAATAAAACAAAATGATAAAATACGAAACAGTAATTTATCACGTCCATAAAAACTTTTTCGTTCTATGAGATCACATAAAAAATAATGTGTATTTGTATGTATGTTCGTTGAAATGGGGAAACATTAAATTATTTATTATCTCGACTTCGTCATTCAGTTTATAGTCTTTGTTTTCGGTCACAAATATCTATCTATGGAAAAACACATATACACTATACAAATTATAATAATAGTAATATTCTTTATTGTAGACTAATAAAAAGTTAAAATTTACAAAAAAAAAAAAGAAAAAAGAAAAACAAAGTACAATTGGCGGCCTTATCCCCTCAGACGATTTCTTCCAGGCAACATACATATTAATTAATTTCAAAATAAGTCGTTGTATATTTAAACATTTATGATCTAGGCTTTATTATTGTCGTAATGATAACATTTTACGGACGCGTGTAAATTTTTATTAAGATTCATATTTGTTATTGTAAATTATTTTCAACTTTATTTCACAGGGTTTAAAGTTTAATATAAATTAAACACAATTGTTTACTTATATTTTCATAAATTATATTAACACCAGCTACCGTTTATGTAATTAGCTATATGTATACTAGCTTTTGCCGGTGATTTCGTCTGGCCCTCATTCGAATTTGTAAATTTAAAACCGTATTATCATAATTTAAATAATAAGCGAAATTCCAAAGGGAATTAAAAAAAAAATATACTTTCATAGGTTATGTTTTATTTTGATTATAGCTTAATTAAGATTGTAGCCTTGACAGTAAAAGTTTAAGCCTTAAAAAAACACAATAGCTACTTCATAGTTATATTGTCAATATTCGGATCAAACTTATAATATTTTGATAATTTTAAACTATTCAACTCGGTATAATATTGTTAACTATTTTACTATTATATCACTGAACAGCAACGTAAAAAAAAAGATTTGTATAGTCCTATGCGAAGACTGCCTTAAACTTTTTACATAAACACTTTACATGGCTTCTAATTACACTGTGCTTGATCCCTCCTGACCTGAGCACACGGCAGATATTTTCGTCTACGCACCCATAAACACCAGGCTTGATCACATCGTTAATATGCAGCAGATAAAAAGTTGCAGAGAGAACGGGCCCCTGAGGTACTCTAACATTGATTGCTAATTCCGAGGAACATTCGTCAATAACTACCCGGAAGGACCTCTGGTTCAGACAGACTACTGCCACTACCCAGCTAATCAGACCAGAAGATATACCGTACGCTGGAAGCTTGCGTAAAAGACTTGAATGCCAAATCCTGTCAAATATCTTCGAGACGTTTAAAGAGACGGCCACGACTTCTCCGTTCCATCGATGGTGCAGCATGCACTAGAAATTTGTATTCTAGTATATTCTATCTTAAAAATTATTATTTAGTAGTAAATATAATAGTTAATACTAAGTTATATTTACGAGTTATAGTATATCATATAAAAAAGTAGTGCTAAGATAAAGTACAAAAGATAATTATCGTGATGTTATATAACAACATGAAATCAACACGTGCTATTTAATTACACCTTGCTTATATATTTTTATTATAGCCACTTCTAAGAGATATATTGAAGTCATATATAGAAATGAATCAATGTAAATTTAACTACAAACACGTAAGACGGAAGCAAAAGAATAGAAGCAAATAGTTATAAAAAATTAAAGAAATAAATCTTATTAAAAATAACATTAACATTTACTCTGGTGTTTTATATAGGCATGTATTATATCTATAATATTATTAAAAATATGCGTTATACTCTTTGTGTTATACTGTTAACGGGTGCTGCTTGCGGTAACAAGTTGTCTTGCATCCTGTATATATCATGTCGCGATTATGCTATGCTCAGAGCTCATGAATAAGGACCCCGAATGGGTTTGAAACTAATCGCAAACTCCGATAATAATTACTTCAATACAGCCGGATAATTATATTTAATAGTAAGCATGGATCACGAGTTTACACTAACGTTATTTTATTATTATTCTTGACATAATTTGTTACAATTTATAAGAGAAGCCATTTGAGTATAATCGTGCTTCAGACAATTGTCGAAAATTATTTCTTGCAATGTGACTAATGAGTTTTGACACGTAATCAATTTTTTTCACATGTTTTTACATAAGTGTGTGAATATATAGTTTGTAAATGATTGATGTGTGAGTTACAGCTTGTTCTCTTGGTTATTGTAGGTGATGCTGGGCGGGGCTGCGGGGGCGAGTCCGGGAGGGGACGACCTGCTCACCGTCACCGTGGTGCGAGACGAGCACGGATACGGGATGAAGGTTTCAGGTAAATTTGGATTTGCCTTTATTAATTCCCAACCCTCTTTCTTGTTTCCCATTCTCCTTAAAATCTATTTTCTCTTAAATTTTGTCTTTTGAATTTTTTCGTTTCTAATTATTATAATTGGAACATCAAAGCTTATATATTTTTCCCCGACCATTACCACTGTGCATCTGATGGACCAGATGATACTCTGATCTGATTGTTTATCCCCTCATCTATAAAACAGCTTGGAAGAGCCTTGCTGTAGTATTTGCTTGCAGTTTATATGGAATGTCTCATACTTTATAGTTGACTCCTTTACAAACAGTTATCTAAACATCTTCTTTTGAGTAAATTGTCCTAGACTTAATCATTAATTACCGGGTTCGGAACCTGGTCTGGTCTTTGACAATATCTTCCCAGCTTTGCTTAGCTTTTAAGCTTTGCTTAACTATGGTAGATTTGCTATAAAAAATATTTTATGAGAAATTTACTTTCACTAAAAATTTTACTTTGATTTTGGGGCAAATTTTGGGGCAAATTTTTCAGACCGGATAATTTCCGTTATATTACTTATTATAATATAGTTCAAAGTTAATTGTGGGTACTGTTAACAAATTAAACTTTTCCTTTATAAATTACTCAACCTTAGCATGCAATATATAACTATTTTATTAGATAAGCTTAACACTGTTTCTTGGCAATAAAATTTTAAATGACAGCGGTTTATTTATTGACATGCAATTTAACGCCACCTTCGTGTATTAGTTCGTACGTAATTTATATCTCAGGGATTGCGAACCAATAGCACGCGTGCCACAACTGGCACGTTTAAAGATTTTTATGGCACGCACGAAAACTTTTAAATTTTAACTTTTAATTTTTTTTTTTATAAGTTATCCTTTTTGATAGAAATGAATTAAAAAGTATTAATATACACTTAATTCATATGTATGTTGTAAATTTGTACCTATTTAAGTATGTTAACTAGAACCGTCAAATTATATTTTATTAAAATATCGCATGGATTCTCTTGAGGTATATAAAGATGAAATTTATCGATAGTTTCACAATGTTGACATTTCGAATGAAAGTGTATTACTTTACGTTACTTATTGAAAAAAGGTTTTTTTTTTACTTAGTGACACGGACATCAAAAAAGGTTCGCCATCCCTGTTATATATTATGTAAATTGTAACCTTTAAGAATATTTATTTATAAGGAAATTTCAAAGTCGATTAGTTTCTAATATATAATTGTTTGCTGTTCAGTGAATAGAGAAGTGTTAGTGCAGTGTTCCAGATAAGATCGTAAGGTTTTGTTTTTCTTTAACTATTTTTATTGTATTGACCGTCTTAACTGGGCATTGGTTAGGGTGAATAACTGAAATAAGCTTTAGCGGTTTTACATCGTAATTTTTTTATTTATTTTTTTTATATAAGAATTCCTTATGGTTTTAACGTAGAATCTATAAACACGAGTAGGACATGAATATGGAGCCGCTGGAATATCGATCACGTTCCACGAAATAAGCTGCTTTGATGATTTCGAAACCTATATTTAAAAAAATGTATATATTATTAATGGTAACTTTTTTAATGACAACTTCATTTATATATTGCAATGCATAAGCATTTTATATCTATCCGCATTTTTTGCACCGAGGCGCCATCTATGAAGCTACTATCGAAAAACATCTGCAGTACAGAATTAAATTAAAAATTTCCGCATAAATTAGCCGGTTGTTAACGCTATAATGTGTGACTTTAATATGTTACGAATGTTTGATATTTTTTGCCATTAGAAAGGATATTATTTATTAATTGTAAATTATAATTAGCATTGCGAGAGTTACCTTATATGAACTCAAATTGCCCTAAGATCGGATTACCTATTAAGTGACTATTTTGCATATTTGCGAAAGATTGAGGCGGGTTCGCTCGCGTATAAACAGTACGATTAACAAACTCGTTTATCAACAACTCTAATTTGTTAAAGGTTTTATCTATCTTTATAAATACGAATATATTACATCACAGGACGTTCAGTTTTGAATTTGGTCAAAATACCACCCTCAAAAGTAAATTCCACCCCCAAATAAGGTAGGAAAGTAGTGGATTTTGTGTTAAGGCTACGTGTGTACTCCAGGGGACAACCCCGTGTACGTGCAGTCGGTGAAGGAGCATGGCGCGGCTTGGCGTGCGGGGCTGCGGGCGGGTGACCGCATCCTGTATGTAGACTGCGTGCCCGTGCAGCATCACGCGCACCAGCAAGTCGTGCACATGATACGAGGTGATTACACCCACATATGTTCTTGTTGATCTATAAATTCTTATGGTATATTGTACATAAGGTATGTTATTCTCTTCCAGCTAATCCCAGCACAGCGTTGACGGTTCAGCAGAACAGTTCCCGTCTCAAGACACCCATCACAGCGCCGGTACCAGTTAATGTAAGCATCTACTTACAAATGAACGGAGTATTGAGTTGGACAAAATTCATTTTATGAGCGTTTTTTTAAATAACAACAAAACATGAGAGTCATACAATTTATCGCAAGTAGAATCGCAATCTCAAAATTTAAAAAAAAACTTGTGTGCCTACACATAATGTGTACCAACAGATAACCTTGCAATGTGTCCAGTGAAACATTTGTGTCAACAGACGATACCGCTAAGGACACTCGTTGCATTGGTGTTTGTTTGGTTCACTTCATATACTATTAGATGACTCGATTTAACTTATTATTTTTCAATATTAAAAAAATTTACGATTTCCTCAATTTTTAACTCAATTTCAACTTTTTGTTGAACGGTGAGCCCGGTTTAATATTATAAGAAAGAATATTTTTTTTAGCTTGAGACATAAGTAAATCACAGAAAATCTTTAATTTTAATTTTATCAATTGTTTGTCTGTGTGTAGTCGGAGAAGCAGCGACAGCTGGAGGTAACGAAAGCGCACACCGTGCGACTGATGCTGGAGCAGGAACAGAAGTACATCAGAGAACTCAAAAGTAAGTTGTTATAGTTCTGTAGTGGTCTTTATAAAATTGGAGTCTCAGATTCCATTACTCATCTTTTCATTTCGAATTTAAGCTTATTACATAAATATACAAATTAAAGTTTTTCATTGAGCGAAGCGAGCGGAGCGCTCTATGTGAGATTGAATGTTCAGATGAAAGGGGTTGGCGTCTAAACGACTTATCCGATCAAGACGGAATTTTGCATACATGTTAAGCATGCCTACACGGTGGTTTAAAAAAAAATCGTAAAAGAAATCTGTGGCGTTGAGGAATAATGATTTACTAAAAAATCTCCAAAGGCCGCAATGTTAAAATTATTACGCGCGAAAATTTATAGACACAATAATAATTTATATATATATAATTATATTAAAAATATTTATTTTATATATATATTTAAAATAAAGATTTTCCGATGACCGCGTCTACATTAGTGTTAAGGAGCGCTTCAATAAATGATTTCTTCTTCCACTGCTCGCTTCGCTCAATATGTAAACGGCACCTGAGATTTTCCGAGCGCAGCGAGTGGAAATTGAGGGTCTGGTTGCGCCCCTAGTATTAAGTACGCATTACAATGCACTTGAAGTGTTACTCTAGTTATACTTGGTTTTAAGTATTAGGTCCATGAAAAAGAACAGACAAGAAATGCCATGAATATTCTTTTAACTTATTTATAGAATTACAATTCATAATTTCTCGATTATTAGTAAGAATAATTTAAAATTCGAGTAAAAAGCGTAGTACTAAAAGGAGTCTAGAAGTTATTCAACCAACTAATAAAGTTGTATGATGGTATTATAATTATAAAACTTATAGGATAATATACAACTTTAAACTGTCAAAACAATAGTAATCCAATGTTTAAAAGTGCTTTTTGTGAAGTAAAATGTGCATAATTGTTAATAAGTTAGTTATTGCAAGACCTTTCTATACTATTCCTAAGTGGCTTACAAAAATTACTACAATAATATATAAATATAATTTATAATGAATTTGTTTTATTAATAAGGAATCAGCTTAGAAAAAATATAAATATTTTTGTAGACGAACTCCTCAAGGTTCCGGACGTCCGTAAGCAGGCGCAGCTGGAGTCTTCAGAACAGAGATGCTCGAAGCTGCAGCACGAGATAGACAACATCATAGCGACACAGGTGACACCCGGACACTAACATATGGGAGGGATGGGAGGGGAATGTATTGGGTATTGTTTAGTTGATGGATGTTAGTCGTGTATTTTAGATCACTTTGTTATCACAGATGTCGTTGTTGCAGCTATTATTATTTACCTCATTTTTATTTTTTATTTGTCGGTGTTGCTATAATAGAAAAATACAAAAAAATTAATATATGTGACGGTAATCTATAAAACATTTTTTATGTATTTTTCTTATAATGTAAGTCGAAAATAAATTCGTATACCATAACATGGTGAATTAATAATTAATGTGCACTAACGTATTAACGGAGCGCACCGGACTCGGTCGCCACTATGCATGTCTGTTTTGTTATATGTGTGTTTTACTGTTTATCGTGATGTCCATTAAGAGTGTCGTATATTACAAATAAAGTTCGGTCGGTGAGCGGATTAGTTTTTTTTTTAGTTGTCATCTGATAAAACTAATGTGCATAGAGAGGCAACGGTTCGTCTAAAGAGCTCTCGTATATTATTAAATTTCACCCGGTATATGCATATACGAATTTTCATTTGCTTAAGTGGGTGAAGGTTTTCCAAAATCGATAGAACGTAAAGATTAAGAATAACATCAAAAACCTTCAAATCTCCACCCACGTAACCCGTCGGCCGTTCTAGCCCGAGGCGGCGCCCTCCACCCCCAAGCTCTCGCGGAAGGACCCCGAGCGCGCCAACGGCGGCTTCCTCAGCGCGCTGCCTCGCTCGCTCAGCAACCTCACGGGCCAGAGCCTGCGCGGCCTGCGCCAGCGCGCGCGCCTCGAGCCGCCGCCCCCGCCCCTCGCGCCCCTCGCGCCCCCCCTCACCACGTGCCTCGACAACACGCCGCCCCCCCTGCCGCCGCGCCGCGCCCCGCCCCCCTCCCCCGCGCACAGGAAGCCCCACCCCATGCACCGCTCCGCGCCGGCCGCCGGCTCCGATAAGTTCAGGAGGTCCTCGCACTCGCTGGACGGGGAGCCCGACGGGCCGCTACCAAACTCGATCGCGTTACAGTTGAACTATCCGCTAGTGAACGTGCCGCCGCCCTCGCTGCTGGTGAGTCGTATTGAGTCGAATTATTCGCGAGGAGTTCGAATAACTTGACCTATTTTTTATTTTATATCATTAAGACACTCATCGCTATGCTTCTTTCGTTCTAATTAGATAGTATATACGTAGTCTATAACTAGCGACATGTCATTTTATTCACTCGTAGATAGTATTAATTTGTTTTGTTTCTGTGTTTTATAATAATTATGTGTAACTTCTAAGCCGTGACTAACATTAAGAACTATGTAACCGAAGGTCTTTAGTTGTTTGTTATTTAATACCGCAGCTGTAATAATTAAGTAATGATCCTAAATTAATATAAACAAATAATAAAAATTAATTTAGTCTATAATTAAAATATATTTATTATTTATATACCAACAGACGGACCATCGCAGCGGTATTCCTATCCTGCACGTGAGAAGTCAGTCCTCGCCCGAGCACCTCGACCACGAAGTTCCCAGAAGTAAGGATTATTCGAGTCTTTTCGTAATTCTCATTATGGACAAAAATATATATTAATATTCAATTGACTCGACATCATTGCCGATAATCTATGCTTTCCTAATATTGAAGTAGAATATAATTTTTTTAAAAATTAAACCTCATATTGATATAACAAACACTAAAGTTACCTCCCCAGCGAGCGCGCCCGTCGTCGACAAGGAGTGGTGGTCGCGTGGCACGCCCCCGCCCGGCACGCCGCCGCCGCCCTACCACCAGCCCACACAGGTACTTACGCACACACGAACACGTACGCAGGCACACACACACACGTGCACTTACAGTACTACACATACGCACGCATGATACGTTTATATACAGAAAAACAAACACGTAAGTACGTATTCACATTCAGACATACACGTACACCCAAACAAACGCACATGTAAATACAAGCACACACAAAAAAAAACAAGAAAGCAATTAGCGGTACTAAATCAAATACTCAAATATCAAACTTCTGACAGAGTAAAAAGTACCGTTGATACCATTAAATTCAAAGTATTCAAAGTTTATTTATATTATATATTTATATTATGTTATTTTATATGCTTAATGAGTATTTTACTTGTTCCAGCCGTGTGCGGATCCTCAGAGAGCTATCATATCTATGGAGGAAGACGAGTCACCTGCCTCGGTGGGTATTATTCGGTATTTATAAAAATATTCAATGAATAAATGAATAATACCGTTATTATATTCCAGGATACGTCGACACATTCCGGTCTGTTCTCCAATCTGCGTTCTGTGCGCGAGTCCCGGGCTCGGACCGCGGTGCTCATCAACTGGCTGCTGGCGGAGAGACGGTGAGTCACAGCCATCCGCCAATGTCCTGCTTTTAGGGGTTCAGTAATAACCGTGTTTGGTCCCTCAGCTGTGCGTGCGCGGGTCTGCTGCTGCTGCTGACAGACGCCTACCGTGCTGCGCCGCCGCCCGCACGCTCGCTGCGGCGGTGGGCTTACGAGATACACTCCACCTTCCTCATGCCCGGCGCAGTGAGTTATTGTATAATATTAATGCACGTCTCAGAATTTTCTCAGACTCTCAGAAGATACTTAAAACCATCACACCTTTGGTTATTCTACAATAAAACAATTTTTATTAACAAGAAGCTGTTGATTATGATAGTTTTGTATGTTTTTTTTTGTTCTAATATCGATTTTAGTATAAATACGTTTATTAATATTTAAATTTATATTATTGCAGGTGTTACAGCTGAATGGAGTCGACGAGAACATGGCCAACGAGATCGAGCACGTGCTGGTCAACGGTGAGTAAATATTCCTTAGATAACCGACATCAAACGAATCGCTTCCGCTTCACACATTCCTTCCGCAGAGCACGATAAGGAGGAGCTTCTCCGCAACGTGTTCCGAAAGGCGCGGCGGCGCGCCAAGGAGGAGCTGTCGCGCCAGCTGGGAGAGTTCCAAGTGAAGCGGCAGGTGGGGCTCGCCACGCTGTACGGACCCGACGACGCCGTGCTGCAGCGGTGCGACCTCGACAAGCAGCAGGTGCGTGTGCGTGCACGTGTCGGTGCAGGCGTGCGTGTGTGCGGAATGTAACGGGTCGTGTGGCAGGAGCTGGTGGTGGTGGAGCGCATAATGTGCGGTCGCCTGAGCGCGCTGGCGGCGGGCGGCGCGGGCGCGGCGGGGGGCTGCGGGGGCGCGGGCGGGGCGGACGCGCACGCCGCGCTGCTCGCCGCGCTCGTGGCGGCCGCGCTGTGTCTGCAGTGCAGGTGAGAGGAAGGCGGAACCTTTTCATTCTTACAGATTATAATTCTTTTAATCGTTTAATAGTCCTATGTATGTATGTATTAAAAATTGTCTTTATGTTAGAAATATAGTTACATACATTTCTCTAAATTAAATTAATTTCATTGCACACTTTTTAAACTGACAGTACATCAATAAATTACTAAATTTTTGTTTTAACTCTCATCCCTCGTCTTCCCTACCCATCCTCGGCTATACATTTTTTTTCAGTAATTTAAATATCAATTCTAGTAGAATTAATACTATAATTCTCTTTTCCTTATTTTACTACAACATGCACATATCATCGGATATGACGTCATAAAACTTGAAAAAAGTTATCAATGAGACGCTTCTTATCGCAATTCAAACAGGTGGTTCATACCAATAGATAACGGTAATTTATTTGATTTAAATTAAGTCTTATTACATCAAAATACAGTCTAATATTCATATATTTGTCGTTTGCTTTGAATCATCAAAAGCAGTAGTATTTCTTGTTGGTAAAAGCAAGAAGGTGATTGGTTCATATTTTATCGTTTAAATTCAACTTCTACTTATTTTAGAACGTATTGACTCTTTTCTGACAATCGTGTTTACGTCAAGACGTATATTAAGATATTTAAATGTATTTATAACTTCAATTACAAAAAAAATACATAAAAAAACTTATAATATAGTAAATGAAACGCCACAATTAATATAAAAGATATTATTGATTAAATATTATTTTTTTTAACAAATAATAAAACTAAATTTTTAAATTGAGAACATATTGACATTTGTCATGAATAGAACATTCATCTGTTTGAATGTCAGTTAAACGTCAATAAAATGACAATACCAGTTATGAGGGTATGTTAAAGAAAGATCTGATCCAGAGACTGAATTAAGTTAATCAATGTATTCGTATAATTAGAATATATTTTAAAATAATTTCGAATTTTTAAGTGAATTTTAGTTTTGTTATGTTTTGTTGATTTGATGAGTATTTAACATCGATGTGAGAGTTGAAACAAGGTCCAAGTTATGGTAAATTTGTTGGATGCAAGTGAATTGGATTCGATAGAAGTGAGGCGGAGGTGGTGGCAGTCACCAAGAAATAGAAAGAAGAAAATAAAGTAAGGATGCAATGTATTCTCCTTTCAGTCTTTTTGAATTAAGTTTTTGAAATACTACTATTGAATGTTTTGTATTTTTGGTTATTTGTGTATCAATAATAAAGAAAGTAAGTTTTGTGTAGAAATTTGCTCACAGAAAGACAACAACTTTAACGTAGACTTTGTTTACTATAGTTCGGTGACATACAGTTTGTGTTTGAATAATAGGTCATTTTTCCACGCAATCACGTAGTACTAGACATGATTTTGTCAAATTACTTCTACTGAATGTTTTGTATGTTTTGACATTTGTCTGTCAATCACACGTAAATATTTGTATAGAAATTTACTCATAGAAAGACAAACTTTAACAGACTGACTTTTTCGGAGAAATACAATTTTTTTGTTCGTATAATAGGCCATTTTTTCATACAAACTGAAATTACCTGTCTGACTTCATTCTATCAATGAATATTTGCCTTCGTGTTTTAGTTTCACATAGTAGTACTGAACTAATATTCTGAACATGTAAAGTTCTTGTAGTCTTCAAGTGCAGGAGTTATGTAGGTAACGTTTTGGTAGGTAACATCCTTCACATCAGATATAAACCTGAGGCTAAGAAGAGTAGTGTCATAGTGTAGTGTGCTCAGTAGAGTGTGTTGTGTGGTGTCAGGTCGTCGTCAGTGGCCGCAGCAGCGGGCGGAGCGCGTGCGTGCTTCCTGCAGCGCGACAAGCTGTACAAGCAGCGACTTAAACAGATCGCCAAGCAGCAACCGCAGCCGGTGAGGACACACTCATATATTTTTATTTAACAATTTAAAAAAAAACCATTACTTTATCATGTTTTCTAAGATTTACACGAGTACTACACATTTCAATAAAACTATTTTTCGGATATAACTCGCGTTTGTTATTACATTTTTATATTTAACCCGACGTTTCGAATGCTTTGCAGCAAACACGATATATCCGAAAAATAGTTTCATTACTATATCGCTTGTCTTATACTGTTCTTTATGTAATTAATAATAAAGTGTTATGTGCTATTGTCTACCAGTTCGTAGTCCGCGGCCACCACCTGCAGTTGCAGGCGCTGACGTCCGTGGGTCACTGCCACCACTGCGACCACGTGATCTGGGGCCTGGCGCCGCAGGCTTACGTGTGCACCGGTCAGTGTGTTAGCCAGTCCCTCCCCCCCGGAGTAGCGTGTATAGTACTGATTTAATCATCCCCCAGACTGCAAGTTGCGCGTGCACCGCGGTTGCGCGCGCGCCGTGGAGGAGGGTTGCTGCCTGGACGGGGAGCACTCCAACAACCGCATCTCACGCTTCATGGAGCGAATACACCCGCAGCCTCCCGGAGTAGACTCCAGCGACAAGAAGTCGCGGAAGTCTTCCGGAACTGCACACTTTCTTAACAGTGAGTTTTATAAAAATATTTATGAAAAATAATAAAAACAAATCAGTCCATGTGTTCATGTTCAAAAGCTCTTTTTAAAGAGCATTTTGCCTTAATTTAATTTAAAGTTTACTTAATCGTTGATAAATGAGCCATTTCACAAATCGTACTTTTTATTACTATGTATGTATTTTTTGGTATATGGATAGAAAATAAAATAGTTTAATGAATTTAGGTATTTGATATTATTCTTAAACCCGTTAAAGTATTTTTTTTTTGTGAGCAACTACTAATATATTAATGCACTTATGTCTGTCTCCAGTGGAACGCAGTTTTCGTAAGATGGAGGACGAGCCGCCGCCAGGCGAGGGAGCGCCTGCAGCAGGAGGAACAGGTAGGAGACCTTATTCATTTACGTCTTGATTTGCTAGAATATAATACTATATAATTTCATAATTAACACCCACGTATAAACACACATATAAATTATTTTAAAAGTATAGAATTAATTTTTAATATTAAACATCTTTTGTAACGATATTTTGCAGATCAGTGAATCAATAATTTTTAATGTTGGTATTGTTTCATCTTTATTACTGTGTTTATTTAATTATTTTTTTTTAACTCCATTGTTAGTATTTACGTAATAAATGGATATTATTTCAAGAAATAATCATAAAATGTCTTGTGACTTTGTTTGTAGCAAGCCTAATATTAGTCAAATAGTATTTAGTGCTAATATATACTTCGTTGGTGTAGTTGTTAGACAGAGGTGATAGAGTCGCTCGTGTGAACTCGCTCGTAATGAACTCTCGTACGATCCTGTTTATATGAACACATGGGTCATGATAACTGGAAGTGACTTGTCATAAATCAATTAATAATTCTATATTATAGTATTTGGAAAAATAATCAAAATAAATATATATAAACTGATGCGGAATTTTATACTGAATCTAAAAAACCAACACTTATGAGCCAAAATTGTCCCTAGAAGTTATGAGGGAAAAATTACAAAGAATGTTTTTAACCAATTTTAATTTTGTAATCACCAATGAATTTTATTACATAAAATTTTATTTATTAATGCTAATTTCAATCCTTAAAAGAGTAAAAGACTAGATTAAATAATACCATTATCTAAAATAGGGATACACCTTTTATATTAGGATGAGAATAATTCCATCCTATTTCAAAGAGATATTCGGGATAGTCATGTAATTTATCATGTTTTTTTTAATAAATAAAACTGAGTTTTAAAAGACAATTTTAAAGACATAATTTGAATCCTGAAAAGATTTTGATCATTGACAATTAGAATTTAGCGTTCAAACTTTGGTCGTCAAAATAGAAGTTTTCCAGAAATGAAGAGTTATTGTAATTAAATGGAAATATCTGGGGGTGAATTTTAACGAGCAATGCAACCCTACCCCATTTATACACAGAGCATATATTTATTATTTACTTGTTTTCGTCCTGGAATGTATTGATGTTTTTTGCTTATATTTGTAGAGGAAATTATGTTACTACCTTACGTTACGTTACGTTACGTTACGTTACGTTATAGGGTACTAGGTTTTTAAAAAATCTTTTCGCCTTTAATTGTAGAAGACATTTGTCGTTGTTATATACTACTATATATTTTTCAAAACTGTTTTTTTTTTCGTTATGAATGTTAAATAGGTTAGATTTTTGGAAATAATAATAATATTATTATGATATTTTACTAAGAACTAGCAGCAAAACCTACCGTTTGTATAGTAATATTCTCTTTATCATGACATGCATGATAAAATATGTATATAATAATGATAACACTTTACAACCTTAAGTCTAGAAAGCTTTTTGAGCCAAAACTATTAAAAAATGCGCATATTCACTGCCAAAGTCACGCCTTGAGTGACAGTTGGGACTGTTCCAGTGGAGTTATATCCGTACTTCCTATTGACTATTTTACCTTGACCCTCGGTGTCGTAAACGGAATGTGGTGCTTTAGGTTCTTTAATATATGGTGTTACGTGTGCTCGGGTCTTACTATAAACATCCTTTTCGTTTATATTTAAGGCGATTTTTGCTTTGTTTTAAATAGTTTCATGGACTGAGGATTTATGAATGAACTATTATCATATGTTTTGTGTAAGTCATATATTAATCATAGTAGCTTGTCATATCTCGTATGACAAATAATTAATAGCTTCTATATCTATAATTAATATAAAATGAAGTTCCCAGTCGCATACGTCTGTATGTATGAATAAAAAAACTAGCGAATGGATTTTGTCCGATATATAACAAATAACGAAATATTACGATTATTGTTGAAGACTTCGCAAAAAATCTTGCTTAAATAAATACAGAAATAATACAGTATATTTAAAAAAAAAACACCTTTTTAATATAATTTCAAAACTGCGAAGCTGCGGACGGAAGCTATCAGCAATATAATGCTACTAGCTTCTATATATATCATAAACTAATGAGTAATTGTCATACAATAACGCATTATTTATTTTATAATATAAAAAACTAAATTATAATAATATTATATTCATTGCATTATGTTTTCATCTTAAATATATCTACATAGGAGCTAATATCGTTTGTACAATGATTGTATTTATAACCTGTGTGTTAATTGTTAACTCGCTGTGGAAATGACGTACCGTCTAATAGGCAAATGTCGGGACAGTCATCACTTGTACTGCTTGTTACTCATATATATGTACATATATAGCTCAGTTATTTCAATCTGACCGGTCCCGGGTTTGATGCCAGGCTAACAAAGTTTTAATGTGTATTTTTGTGTTATAAAAAGTTTATTTGTTTTGATAGATTTTGCAATGTTCAGAGACATAAGGGCATACTTTTATAAATAGTAATCGTAATAAATGTATTACGAATGCATTTTTTAATCATATATGTCATATATTATTTAGTGTTATTTATTATTTTATGATTATATACAAATTAATTTGAAAAGATTAGGTTTAGAAAACACACAAAAACAACGAAATAAAAAAAACATTTGAGCTTTTCGAAGCGCGAAAGTTCAGTAAATTTTCAGGCTGAAGAGTTCCGTGTGAAGTCCCGCGACGGACGGTCGTATGTCGCTGTATTGTTATATATTTAAAAACGGTTTTGTGTTCTGAATAGTGTTAATGTGTGTGTTTTGTGCATTTTAATTATAGTTCTTTAAAAAATATTGTTTTTGCAAAAAAAATTATTTTTGGAATTTTTAAGGTTGATTTATTTACACTTTATGGCGCGAACAATGAATATAAATGGTTTTAGATATAAATATTAGAAATATACTGTCAAGGGTTTTATATTAAAAATATGGTACTTGGTTCTATTTATTATAACTACTATATTGTAACATCGTCAGTATATTACGAAATTTTCTCTGTAGTATCAGAATGTTCATAATACAAAACTTTTGCTTTTATAGAAATATATTGAAATCATTGTGGTTTAGTTATAAAAATCTGTCTAAAAGTAAACGAATGGATTTTAGACTAATTTTAAATATCTATTTCTTCCGTTTCTAGTGACTCCGACCTGTCGAAGAAATGAGATTAGCGTTAATCTGTTAAAGAATGCGAACTAGTTTGTTATTTACTTATTTTAAATATTAAATAATACTAAATATATATAATATATACAATTAACTTTAGTATTATAAATTGCCTAAAATATCCAACCTTTAGTTACTGGTCTTGTCACGTAGAGTCCAACCCGTCTCCACTCACCGGCTCAAATACCGTCTGTGATCTAATTATAATTTTAATGACTTTTTAATCTACCTTCGCTCTGGAGACCAGAACAACATTTAGTATGGATTATTATAATTTTGCTTAAGTAGGCTTCTTAAAAAGAGGGGTGCTATAGTTTTATGTGTTGTCGCTGTCGCATTGTAGGTTTTGAACGATCGATTATGATGAGGTTTTTATTTTAACGATAGTCTTGTTTTTGTTAAAGATTTATCCCATTATTCGTATATTGATATCAAGTCATATCAGTTTGATTGCTACTGTATTTAAAGTGGCATTTTAATAATCTTCTTGAAGGTCAATAAGTGTATGAATGAGAATCCAAGGTAGCCATTTTATTAACGCGTTATATGGGGAGTGAAGGAATCGAAGACAGCGAGGGTACGGTACTGGGGGAAGAGGATAGGAGGGGGTGGCGTGGGCACGAGATAGGCGAATTTGTTGTTTTTATTTTGGGTTAGAGCATGTTGAAGTTTGTTATTTTTTTTAAGTGAGGAGTTGCATTTTTATTACATTTTCGTCTTATTCTCATGGCAGTTCTTAAAATAAAATAAAAAGTTATTTTTATGTTTTTGATCTTTATCAAAAATATATTCTCTCATTTTTCCTGACCACGCAGCGAACTCATCGCAGTGTGTCCATTGCGTCAGTGATACGTCAAAATTCGATTTCTTTCGAGCTTCGGAATAATTTGTAAGGAACTTTCTGTTTTTGCTTATACGAGGGTAAAAGCTACCGGAATTTGCAAATAATGAGATGGAATACATACTTATATACTTATAATATACTTATAGGTAAATTGTTCTTATTATTTTTGTATCTTAACATACCTAGCACACGTCATGTTCAATTAAAAGTAGTCCTGTAGCTATTTCAGTGACAATCACTTGTATTTAGGAGAAATTATGACGGACAGATGGACAAACCGACAGGATGCGATAGTGGCATCCCACTGATACCACACAGTGATATATATAGAAAGTTATAATAATGTTATAGTCTTTTATTCTTTTGCGTTTTGTTCTAACACAGAGTCTTGTTTGAATATCCGTTACTATATATTTTTAAAATTATAACTTTACTTTTAACTGTTTAAAATAATAATAAGCTTTATTCAAAAATGTGTTTAAAACTGGAAGTATCAGTATTATTGAACTAATGCGAAGCGAAGCTCTTTATAGGTCATCTAGATCAAATTTGTCAGCTATCTCCTCTTAATCCGATCACACTATACCAACTTAATTTCGACCATTTGATTAACATATGCCTATCTTTGTACAGACAGAATTTTAAGAAATTCTTATTGTAGATAAAGAGTAATTTGCAATTAACAGTTATTTAGAAAATAGTTTCATGTAGCTTCCCCCACTCGCTGGCAGCCCTAGTTTATGCGTCGGACAGTTTGCAGATATAATTGCAAACTTAATATTATTTTTGTCACAACACAGTTCTTGATTATAACAACGTATTAAGGATTTTTTTACACAACATAATTGTTCTGATTTAAAATTAAGGTCATCCCCTAAAACTACACCCCCTCCTAAACGGTAGAGGTCAGGGCCGCATGCCATTTTGTTAGATAAAGATTTAGTACAAATGTTTTTCTTTGTCGTTAAATAAAATTTTGTTCAAACTTGTCTCATATAAGCTTTATAAGCGTGTAAGTAGATTAAAAGCGCATTTTCACTACGTTACTTTATTATTATTAGGACAAAAAATATTGTACAAAATTCTATGCATTATAAGAACTAACAGAATTGCTTCAGATTTGTCGCCTTTTTACAAACTATTATTGATATTTAGTAAACGTTAGAAGCATGTCTGTATTGAAGGTATTGTCATATAACATGTTATTCGCGATTCCCAGCCTGCTGGCAATATGTAGTGGAACGAACGGGATTATTCCCCTTCTATTATGAGAATTATGTCATTACCAACAGTAATGTTTGTAAAAGAGAAAATGTCATTAATATAATGGTATCTTACTCTCCTTTTATCTAACCGTTACCAGTTTTAAATTTATCATTTCTCATTTTGCAAATACAAATTCATATTTATTTCTGAAACCATATTATTAATATATGTTTGTTATTTAAATATTGTTTTACAGTTTTCTCACATATTTACAATTGTAAGGTTAGGTTTTTTGTATGATTTTAAATAACGTTAGCGCATTCCGTTGTTGACGCGTCTGCAAATACGTCTGTCTGTTAGCGAATATCCGTAACATGTTCTGTAAGGTTTGTTTTTATTGAAGTTGTATTGTGTAGTATAGTTGTATAGGATTTCGTATTATTATGTATTATATATTTTTTATATTTATAGTTTCGTGTTCCATGATTATTAATATTGATAATCACTTTGTACTCAAATAAAAACTATAGGAATTTGCCAGTGAATTGTTCACGCCGCGATTCCGCTATGCTCTGAGCTTCAGAATAATGGCCGCGATTTTTTTTTTTTTGAAACTGACTAGTTTAAAAAATAAGCTTGTTACTTGCGTGAGTACTGAATTTTTCTTCATCGAATTAGGTTTTTGTATTTTTTTTTAATTTTTTAAATTTTATAATTTTTTTTTCATGTCAACCATACCTATACTTTTTTTTTTCTTTAATAATATTTTCATTACCTACTAGTTTTCAATCTCTGTTAATGTTATCAAAATGTCTACATAAATAAAGTTATTATGAAATAATTTCAGAATCCATTAGTATTAACATCCATTATCTTTGATTTAAATAACTAATTGGTTTATACAAAATAATGAGTTCAAGCATCAATGGTGCCAGTTGTAGAGTGATGTAGCGTCGGCATGAGAATAAATATAGCCACGTGTCGCGCCCGTACTGAGTACCGTCAACAGAAATAGTTCTATTAAAAGTAAGAGTAAGTATATGAGAAAATTCTAAGTGGGTGCCTGTATATTTAGAAGTTAGCTATTATTGAGCAAAGCTCTCTATGAGAGACTTTTCCGCTTCCTTTGCGCAAGCACTAATCAATAACGGTATATACGAGAATTTCCAAATTTTGCACATCAGTCTGGTGGTGATTTAAAAAAAAAAATTTCAAATGTTCGATGTCGCTGAAAAAAAATGTTTACGGAAAAACTAACTCCCATAAAATTCAATGAGAAAAATTTTTCGCCGGAAAATTTTACTTGTATTTTTTGAACAGCTTTTACAATTTTTTATTTTTATTCTTTTTTTTTTTTACTTTTTTTTTATTTTGAAAAAAAGTTGAGGATGATTTGAAGACAGAATGCGTCTACGTCTTGTAAATGCAACTTCGATGTTGTTTGCACCTCGCTCTGCTCAATATCATAACACATACCGAAATTTTGCAAGCGCTGCGAGTCAAAATTAAGGTTTGGTTCTCGCTCTTAGTTACTTTCTTAGTGTAAATAATTTGTTAAAATTTGTAGAGAAAAAATAAAATGTAATGTATATTTTTAATGACTATTATTATTCTGACGGTACATTTCAGTGAACGGCGCGCTTCGAATGTCAGTTCCGGTCGGACATCGATCCACAAACCGTACTATTTTAGATTCAGTCGGACCACATTGTTTATGATAGATGCAACTGTTCTATACTACGTAATTATCTATTACGTACAATTACACACTAAAAAATGTACATACGTGTATTCATAACTGCTATAATACAGGAGATTTCTTTTTTTTTTATACATTTCATTATAAATGCCTTTACCTTCGTTTTATTTTACAATAATTTTTTTTTAAATTAAATATTTTATTCCATGACAAAAAAATATTATAATAGGAATTGCTAAAAATGTATCGATTTTTATAAATTTTAAGTTGATACATAGTTTATAGACGAGGGAGTTGGTAATCGATTAATAAAACAGTTAGTTGTGGAACTATTATATTTAACAATTTTTAAAGTTAAACGTATATGTAATCGTATTTATGTGATTTGTTAATTTTTTTCGCGACAGGAAGATTTTTAAATGTATTTAATAATTTTCCATAACATAAACAGTTGATAACGAAAATTGTAAATTAATAAGTAATACATACTATAAAAATATAACTAAGTATTCTAAATATTTAAGGTAATATGGTATTAATAAAAAATGGTAAGCATCTGTAACTGTTGCTGTATCGCAGGTGCCGTTAGGTAGACAGTACCGTCACAGGCATCAGGACTGCAGGCTATCTCCTATACTGTTACATAACAAGAAATATTCTGAACTAAAACAATTTTTTTTTTGGAATTAAAACTCGCGTATAATTTGGTTACATTATTTCAACCTGACGTTTCGGATGCTTTGCAGCAATCGTGGTCACGGGTAGACGAAATGTGCATGTAACCAAATTATACGCGAGTTTTAATCCGTAAAAAATAGTTTTATTTCAAATGTGAAAATCTAAGAGAAAATAGTCTGTATTTGTATAGCTTCTTGTTACATAATATCTGTAAGAGTTATGTAACTGATACGAAGGGTTAAAAGTTACGGTTTAGAGTTTAGAGTAATATTTTAAAAGGTTTAGAGTTCAGACAATTTTTTTGTACCTGAAAAATTATTGGTATATGTTAATCTTCTTAACTACAAGCATTGATAGTCAATTTGTGCAAACGGTGTCATTATATCTTTTTATTCGGCGGTGTACTATTTTCATGTACTCCTTTTTCGTTTTTTGCAAAAAAAAAAAAACATAGACAGACTATACTTTATACCTCTGACTCATCATGAACTTCATGAAAGTACTATTGACAGATCTTGACCTCAGTACGAAAAAATTAGTCTTAGATTTGACCGATTTTTTGTTAAAAAATTATGAAGGGTCAAAGTTGGAAGGTTAGGTTAATGAATTACTTGACCGATTTTGTTCAAACTCACAATTGTTATTAAGTGCGGGTAGTTGATTGATGAAAACCTACAGTTATCTTTGTTCAGTTGAAGTTGGAATTTAGGGATCATGGTATTACACCAAATCAACTGAAGAACGACTTCGGCTTTTTTGGAGTTGACTGATATACTCAAGGATTAGATCATATTATCAAATCTAAATAAACCTGATTCACGATTTTGTATTGAAGTTCGTTCTTATGATTGTTTCATATAGGTACTAGATATCGACGGTAACCCTTTGCGGCAGATTGGCAGATTTCGGTAGTACCAGCAGGTCGGAGCAAATCTACTGTGTCGCTGTTAGTTTTCCGTACAGGATGTAAAGTCAATATATGGATATTAAAACACACAACATTTTTTGAAACTTAGTTGTTACCTTATTTTTTATTTTTTATTTAAACTTTTTTTTTTTTATCTCTCTCGAATGTGATCGCTTCTGGGACATTGACTTCCCGATGATATAAAAATGTCCCCGCTCCGAGGACAAGGACCGCAATGGGTTAATGGTATCTTAGCATCTTTGGAAATTAAAACTATATCATTAATTACTACGTTGCTTGTAATACAGAATCTGGAATTTGGATATCAGTTAAGACCCTCTCGTTTTATCTGTATTGATTTTCAACCAATTCTTTTCTCTAGCAAGTGTGATCGTCGCAACACTAGTGATGTAACTCGAATAAGGTTTTGTGACTCGAGCCACTCGTCATACCTACAATCATATACTGAAAAAATCAACTTGAAGTGCGTTTTTGATACGGTAAGTCGAGTGCATAAACACTCGAGTAATTTTTTTTTCAATTGAATACGAGTTTGACAAACTGACTCAAGTCACTCAAGTAAAAACAGGGCTCGAGTCACATCACTACGCACTCACACATATACAACTCCATTTCTACGTTTGTTTCTGAACATGATTATGTAATCATTTGAAATGTCCGTTTTAATTTATAATACGAGAATCGTTAATTTTTAATCAATTACTCAGATTCTATTTACACTTCTTAGCAATATCACATCAGCAAATTATGTAGCTCTGTGTGTTTGCTTTGGGAATTTTGCTAGATCAATGATCTGAAAGTTTTCCGGTATACTAATAATACGTAGTTAGTTTATATACATACATACGTACTGTTTGTATGTGTAGGTGTGTGTGTTTTTGTAGGTGTGTGAGATTGTGTAGGTGTGTGTAGGTGTCTAGACAGTTACAATAATAATTATGGTTATGTCTCTTGTGTATTGTAGCTGACAGGTGAGTGTAGGGTTGAGTCGAATTACTGTGGTAAAAAAATTGTGTTGTCACGTGATGTGATGGGATTATAAGGAAAGTAACGAAAACAGTTAAGTAAGAAAGTAAATGGTTAAAGAGAAGAGGGTGACTGAAGAAGACATGGATGGAGTGCGTCAAAAATAATATAGCGAAAAATCACATTTTTATTAAGATGACGTATGAAGATGAGAAAATCGTGGATTAGATTGACGTACTGCACCTCCCCTTAATAATGTTGTTAAGGGTGGGAGCGGGTGGTGAATGTTTTATTAACAATAGTTTAAACCATTTGTTCAATAATATATATTATGTCTTTCGTATTTACATTTTCTCTATTGCACTTGTAGGAAATATCTGATCTAAATAATTGTCGTTTATTTTCATTCAATGTTCCTACTTTTAAAATATTTTGTTATCTTTGTATTATATAAAAGTGAACACTATCTGACTAATTATGAAATCTCATAAAATACAACAATTGGTTTTAAAACTAAAAACAAAACTTTATTTACATGAGAAAGTTGTAAATATGCAGAGGCTAAAAGAATTTATGATCGAAGATGTTCTGAGATAGGGTGAAAGCTAGAATAAAAAAGGGAGAACAATAATGATGGATGAACTGTATGAAAAATATAATTAGACTGGATGTAAGTACATGAAGATTGACAGGGATGTCTAGGAAAAAAAAGGCTGCTCCTCCCCAAGAGCTATGACACAAGGGGAGGTGATGAATAGGATTAAACGTGTCACCCAAATTATTTCCTATCGTGTTTGAAGTGTGACCTTGACCTTTTGGAATCCAGCCAGGGTCTTATAATGTATATCGATTCCTTTCAAACTGCATTCCAGTTAATTTAGAGGCGATCATTTTGAGATTATGGTCTCAGCAGTATTGTGTTGTACATCTGTTGTCGGTAATAAAGCTGTAGAGTTCAATTATACATATAGTTCTGCATTAGCTTTGAAGTATAATTGTCTGGTGTCCATAGCTATTGATATATAAATTCCAACAGTATTACGATTATAAAGTTAAATTAATGTTAAAATTATTAAAATAGTATCTTTTTTTTTTTGAAATATTATATATTATATTTATTGCAAATTGCAAACTGTACGATATATATATATATATATATATATAATATTCGTTTTATTGTCTTTGTTCTTTTACAAGGTTGTGGATAGGTATTGCTTACATAATAGGAATTTAGTTTTTTTTATATTTTAAGTCCAGATTTACGATGACCAGGGCCTTTAGCAGACCGTTGAATGTTGATAGAAGTCCAACAATAAAATATCGTCAAGAAAACAATCTGATTGCTTGGCGCGTCGCCAGCCATCTGGCGTACTCTCGACGTACAAATCGGTACCAATTGGAATATTTTATTAACTGGATATCATATCGACTTGCGTAATATCTGATTACTTGTGTTCACACGACTCTTTAATAAGCTTTGCGGCAGCTTTTATTGTAAAATTCAATTATTATTTGTGTGTTTTATTGTTCATTTGAGTTGTTTGTGTTATTTTAAATGTTTCATTCAGCACGAAACATAATAAAATATGTTAAAATTAGTTATATCATTTAAAATTTGTTGTTTCTTCGTTAGTAAAAATCTATTGCCGAATTTCTCTGTGTGGCTTGTTTTCAATTTCTCGTAACTAACTGTTTTCGTTTTATAACATAATTAAAACATAAATTTTTTGAACTTTTTTAGTTACAAGGGTCACTCAATATTTTAGTTTTTATATAAACAAATTCGTATAATTCGCTCCAACATACGCGTCTGGTCGGACATTTTCGTCTAAAATTTTATTGCTTGCTTCTACTTCGTTTTATTTCAGCCCTTTTTATATCTTTGTGTAGATTTTTCTATTTACATGATCTTGATATCTAGTGTTAGTTAATATAATGGTGATTGAATCAGTTCTTTAATTTTATTATAATTGAACACAAAGAGACAATGTTTTCAACTCCGTAATAAAAACGTTGAAAAATGTATTTCCCAAATAGTGTGCCAATGAAACTTTAATGGATTTTGTGAATGCTAAAAGCAGTAATAAATATAAATATTTTACTGTTTTTGTCGTATTCTATTGCTATGTTGCTATATTTAGTAGCAGTAGTAGAAGTAGTAGTAGTATAGTTTCATTGCTACTTGATGGTTTATAACCACTTTAACAACAATGGTGTTAATAGAATCATTCTAGATTTTACGAGAGCTTTTAGATTCTGGATTTGATCGATTGCTGTCAGTGTTTTTAAAGGTAAGATGTGCGTTGCCTGATTTTATTATCATGGAATAAAATATATACCAAAAATATACATTAATACTTCTATCATAGTCATCCTCTAAACACTGGTTTCCTGGCAGATATCGCTTGTTAGTACTACCATATTGTTATTAGTATTAATTTTTTTTCCACTGTTTTGAATTGTTTTTTTTTTTGGTGTGCAATAAAGAGTAGAGACTTCGTTTAGATTTAGATTTTACTTATACTTTACAAATTATTAAAAAAAGTTGATTCAAAATGAATACATGGAGATATAGTTTAATAAATTTGTTCAAAAGATAATAATTTATTCACACATATTATAACATACATCTCTAACATGTATATTGTAAGTTGCGGGTAAAGGCTAGTTTAAGAATATATTTGAAAATTCTCCGTCAAATGTGGCAACTATTAGAGAACAAAACGTCTCATTTACTTTCATGAGTCAATTCCGTTTAGGATAAGTCTTAAAGAAAATTGCTGGCTGTAATGTTTGATAATAGGAGCACATGATCAGAAAATTGTATTTTGTAATGAAAAATATTATCCCTCATACTATAAGTTTTTGGGGATATCTTATGAAACTGTTCGCAATAGCATAGAATTCTCTTTAAAATAAACATACTTTAAGACCAGACCCTGAAAGACATGTAAGACCAGACCAGACCAGACCAGACTAGACTTATACCGGTGAATTTGAAGGCATTTTTTCCTAGATGGTTAGTGTTATATTTTAAGTTATTTGGTGATATTCTTTTGATCCTTCGTATAAGGTAATTAGAGCATGTCGACAAACGAGTAATATTTTAGGTTCGAAGCTTCCAGCCTGAAATTTTAGATCAGTATTTTTATTAATATATTATTGATTGAGCGAAGCTCTCTATGAGAGACTTTTCTGCAACCTTTATGCAAGCATCAATCAAAAACGGTATATCCGAAATTTTACAAATTTTCCACACTGATAGACATTAGTTTGGTGGTGGTTTAAAAAAAAGTAAAAATATATAATAATGTGTGTCATCTTGAAATATAGTTGCGAACAGAATGCGTCGACGTTTTGTAAATGCAACTTCGGTGTTTGCACCTCGCTTCGCTCAATATGCTAACACATACCCAGATTATCCGAGCGCAGTGAGTGAAGATTGAGGTCTGGTTCGCGCTTCTAGTTTATTTATTTTATTATTATCTTATTGAATTTATTTATCGTGCGGTGGTTATAATTAACTAATAATAGTGATATGAAGGTTTAATGGAGTTTAATTCTTGAGAGCGAAGAATATACGTTTACTGACGTGAACGGTTCTACATATTTCACGGTTCATTGTAGTTTTATTCTCTACAATATACAAAAGTGTTAATAAGTGAATAAATTGTTTGTATTGTATAATGTATACTCTTTTGTTTTTTTGAACAAAACCTTGGCTAGATAATAAAATTCGGACGGTATTTGAAGGACTGTTAAAAACAAAATAAGTGGAATTACAGGCATGAAATTTGGTTGTTTGTTTTTTGTGTGTGCAGTAGAAGAATTTTGTTTTTAATTCCAACCCTCAAGTGTTGTGAAAGGGTTCCAAGTTTATCAATTAGAAGTTTGTACTTCTATTTGCATAATACCAGTGTGTTTTTCACAACTGAATAAAGCTGGTATTGATTTATCTTACTCCCGCGACATCGCCTGCGTCGTATATAATAAAAAATATTCTGTCTGTTCTAATTTATTGATACTAATAATAGAGATTACAAATCGTATAATACTACTTTTTAGTTACATACACAAGCATTGCAGTGGTCGTTTCGTGAATATAATATAGCTTATTATAATATAGCCATCTATTAGGTAATTCATTTTCCATAGAAGTGAGTATGGTTTAAAAATCAGTGGTTTTCCTTTCATATATATATATTGATATATAGATGATTTTTATTTCTTTTCGACAACTAATATTAGATATTTTTGTTTTTTTTTTCTTGTATATGTTGTCTTTCCTTCTCTTTTATCTTATCAAGTGATACCAAAGTTCACAAAACTCCCTCAACTATTGTTATAGTACATACTATACTTAAATTAGAAATTGGTATTTTTATATTTTTTAAGGATTTTTTAAAATTAAAAATATTTTGTACGGATCAACAATAACAATTCTTATTAAAAAAAAAGTTCTCTTATATTACTCAAATAAAAGTTGAGCTTTTTTAAAATAATACGCTTCAATTTAGTTATAAAGAATAAACAACAATCTAATATAAATATCAATCAATATGAAAATAACTTATATACAATATTGAATCAGTGACAATAGTGTCATAATATATGTGTTAGTGCGTGTGTTATGTGTGTATCATGAGCGAGGAGTCGTGCGGCGTGCGCCGGCGTCGCAGCATCAAGCGACTCCTGCGCAGCCTCACCGCGGACAAGCTGCAGACAGGTTGGCAGATTATATTATAAGGTCAAACTAAGATAAGGTCTTGAAAAATTTTATCAAAATCAATATAGTTCTATGATTTTTAGCAGTATAAGTTATTTTTATTACACTTCTATTATAAGTAACGCTGATTCCAAAATGTTATTAATTTAAAGATCGTTTCGAAACCGAATTACAATTGGATATAACAGAAAGACAGTAATTGTTTAAATTATTATTATTATTCCTTGCTGCCTGTGGTAACAAATTGTTTTACAGGTCGAGTTTTCAATATTCATTGACTAAAGTCATTAGGCCTTTATATTGCTTGCGATGGTTCTATTTGATCGGAAATTGTTTATTGAATATTTTGATGTTTGTGAAACATTGATCAGAATAAAAAGATATCTGACTGTGTTTGTTGCGTGGTTCTTCTATGGTTCAGAACAGGGCACGTTTGAAACCCTCGTAGATTTAACTTTTAAGTAGGGGTGTTTATAGAATGGCTTATTTCGGTAAGTAGGTATAGTATTTAAATATACCCTCCTGACATTTCAATTTGATAAAGAATTCCATTTGTTTTATAAGAACAAACATATTCTTTATAGGTACAGCATACATGTTAATTTTTTTAATATTTCTACATATAATGTTGTTTTGAAATAAAATTATTTCTTACGGATTAAACGGTATAATTTTGGTTACATTTTAATTTTAACCCTACGTTTTCAATGTTTTGCAGCAATCGTGTTCACGGGTAGATACTTACATCTCGTCTGACCAAATTATACGCGAGTTTAATCCTTAAAGAATAATTATATAAAGTATACACTTACATCTCGTCTACCCTTTAACTCGTGAATGAACAAATGTGTACTCGTGAAAATCAAAGAAAATACTATAATGTTATTTTTCTAAATACGACAACTATGAGATCAGACGTAATATATATATATATATATATATATAATAAGGATATTCAATTAAACAGACAACTCGTGTCCGGTATTTACACATCAATCTGTGGCTTTTAGCGATTTTGGCACCAAGGCGTGTGTTTACAGCCTTGTTAACCAAATAGACACTTTGTTCACTGTTTGTTAGTAATGGAACGCGCGCTTTATATTTACATCTATTTGATACTCAAAATAAACTTACTAATTATCTTTACATTTATTTATATGTAATTATTGATAAAATAATTATCGCATATCAAATTATTAAGTCACTGACCTTTTATAATGAAGTTAAGTCACCAAAATACGAAAATACGAGAACATAAAATACCAAAAACCGATACAATGAGAGATCTCTTAAAATATTAATAGATAAGTTAATCGTATAAAGAATGTAATTATTTGATAACAGATAAATCTTCTTATCTCTTTTTCATCTTTGTCAATTGGTGAAATATACCGCGCGCTATAGCTATGAAAGACATAAAGAAATTAATTGAATTTAATCGTAATGTTTTCTAAGATTTACAACAGTACTACACATTTCAATAAAACTATTTTACTGATATAACTCGCGTTTATTATTATATTTTTAATTAAAACTATGTCAGTAAACTCAGGAACCTTTGGAGGTAGGTGACAAACTGACTGACAGACACCAACATCTCGTCTTACCGCGACATTACTTGCTGCAAAGCATTCAAAACGTCGGGTTTTATTAAAAATGTAATAATAAACGCGAGTTATATCAGTAAAATAGTTTTATTGAAATGTGTAGTACTGTTGTAAATCTTAGAAAACATTACGATATCTATACGATACGATATCATATACGATATATCCGTAAAATGCTTTTATTGAAATAAATTTAATCGTGTTTTTAATCGATACTCGTCTTAAATGAAGTAAAATTTTCAATAGAATAAACGTCGAGAACATTTAGTTGAACTACTTATTTAAATAGTGCTTACGAATGCATCTGTTTTATTGTTACGGCTATATAATTTTAGTGTACATTTCAAATGCTTGAGCATTCAAATTGTATTTTAGAACTTGTATTATGTTTCAATATAGTGCTATTAATATATTCCTTTGAATCAGCCACTCGTTGTAAAAAACTCATTATTGTATTTACCAGGTAATTCATTGATCACAGCACAGGGAATTCTGAGATCAAAGAAGCTTCCTCTTTGAATGCTGCACAGTAAATATATATTAAACAAACAATATTAGTTGGCACAGGTAGAGCTAGTACTTCTCGCCGGGGCGTCACGGTGTGTGCTAACGCGATCCCGTGACGTCCCATTACGGCGCAGAGGGCAACCGTTGGTTTTTTAGTGGGTAGCCTTAAAAATGGCAGCATCCTCTATGCTGCCGGGTAGTCCCACATAACCCCCCGGCCGTCACCCCCTTGGGCCGACGGGGTACCCGTAACGGGTTTTTCCAACGGAAAAAAAAAAAAAAAAAAGGTAGAGCTAGTACTTGGTAGCTCTATCTGAATTTGAACTGTAAACCAAAATTTCGTTTTGCTTGTTTCTTTGTGTTAAATATCAAGCATTTAAACAAATCATACATAGTCCCTGACGATGTCAATGACCCACAGGGACGGGTTCTGGGCCGTCCTCATCCATCGGACTCTGGCGATCCTCACAAGGTCGTCGGTCCATCTCGTGGGGGGTTTGCATGCGCTGCGTCTCCCGGTTCACACTAATATATTACCACAAAAATACATTATTACTAATCAGAGTCTTTTCAATGCATATAATACTTGAAACATGATATATAAGTTCTATATATAATTAAATAGTCACAAGGTTTTTGCTCAATGAAAAAAGTAAATGCTACAGAGAATCTGTATTCTTAATACAGAATAAATATATGTTCCTCTATGAAATTTTGTGTGTTTATAAATTTGAGTTAACTTTTTGAAATAAAATTTGAATATCTATGAATGATAATAAAACAGATACATTGTCTAGAGCGCTGATGTTTAATTAAGCCTTTTTGTGACATTCGACGGAATATTCTGCGAAAAAATTCTCTCTCTTATCACTAACATCGAAATAAGAAAAGAAAAAAAAAAAGTCAAAATCTTGTCAACGCTTGACGATAGGCTGGTTTTCAGTAAAGCGTCGAATTTTTGAAATGCATCGCGCATTTAGAGCGATGGCTCAAATGGGTTAAGTTAACTTTGTTCAACACCATCTGGTGTCAAATAATTGAAGTTAGTTTTAACTTTACACAAATAAATGTGCATGAAAATTTTTAACGCCATCTAGCGTCTAGTTTATTTAAATTTCTTCTTAATTTGTTTCTAGTAAAAATATGGATAATATTTAATGTAATATATATTAAATTGGTAATACATGTAATTTAATATTTTAAGAATACTTACTTAAACAAGTAACTTTTTAATATTAACAAAAATGGTTACTGAAAAATGCGTAAGTGGAGCCGCGGGCAGCAGCTAGTTAATGTTACCAAAAGTAAATGTAACATCATGTTATAAGGTTGTTTTATACACAATTTCCGTTCTTTGACAATATGTGTTCCAGTAGCTCTTTCTTCTCTAAATGCTTATAGAGAAGATTTCCAAAGAAAATGAAAAACTTTTCTTATTAAACTACCAGAAAAGATGGTGGGTTTAGTATTTCTTTAAATATCCGCGTATCCCGTTAGTTTAATGAGTAAAAGGCAAAAAGTGTAAACACATACAGTGGAAATAGTGTAAATATTACTCTGTTGACTGACAACAGACAGACAGAAACAGGTTGAATAAGATTACGCTAAACATATGTAATATACATACGTTCAATTAATCTTTATATTCACTATGTTGTGCACGCGGCTACACTCGCGTGCTTGACGCGATACGATACGTACAGAGACGATACGTTACGTACACGATACGATACGTACAGACTCAAACTATACGTTTTCGTTATACGTATCATAATCGTAGGTGTATATTATAGACAAAAGATAACGTATTTCATTATGAAAATAAATATTTAAATTTGACACTGGTTTTTAACTAATACGTAAACACAGAGAGATAAACGTATTGCTTCTATGTAAAGTTATTCATATATTTTGTTAAGTGCATTTGATAGGACTTAAAATAAAAAATAATAATAATATTACGGAACCTTTAAAACAACTGAACTGTACCCTTTATTAACTTAGCAGCTCGTGCAGGGCGGTGTCAATCAAAGGTTTAATTAAATCTTTTGTATGTAGGTCTCGTGTTATATTACTTTTACTTATGTGTATCTTGTTTTATCCAATGTGTTTAACCCTAATCTTTCATTACCCTACAATCTATATGACACTCGTATTTTATTACTTTCCACGTATTCTGATAATTTTGTGTTCAAGAACAGCTTGGCACTTTTTTTTGCAGTATTTATTTAGTAAAAGACTAGATTGAAATTTATCATTATTAGAATTATTATTATTAATAACTTTTTGAATAATACAACTCAGTGTGTATTTTATTGTATCCTGGCGGTTCTTCATTTGGATTACAATGAGTGTTCCGAACGATATGTACTGCTTTTATATATAGTTATGTTTTTTCTCTCTCTTTCTCTCAGCTTTCTTTTTCTAATGCAGCTATAATGTCTTCAACACGTAAATGTCCTGTAACAGATATTACCCTAGTCCAGGGATGGCGAACCATTTTTAATGTCCGGGCCAAAATATAATTTAAATAAGTTACGTGCCTAAACAAAATTTCATTCGAAATGTTATCTTGGTGAAACTATACGTTAAATTTTATCTAATGCGCATCCCTGGCAAAGTCGAGTCAGCTCGTATGCGACGACTCAACTGAAATTATATAAAACAATATATTAGACATAACGTTTGAAACTACTAACAGAGTTTTAATTAAACTTCTCCCCAGTATGTTGCTTTGTTCATAGAAAAAAAAGATATCAATCGAATACAGTATAAAAGATATATTTTTATCCTATTGTCGGTCTGTGTGTACAATGGAGACCTAGTTTTGTTCTAGCAGTTGTATTTGATTATCTCTAAGGGTAACAGCTAACAATGTTATTGCTGACTTTACGTTTTGTGAGAGTTATATTAAAAATATTCAATTATTGATTTGAGAGTATGTTGAATAACTGACTGCAAATGGTATTCTTTTTTATGAGAACTGCAAGTATGTATGCGAGTAGTCGGTTTCTTCGTGCTCATTTTTTGGGTATGTTTTGATAAGTTAGTAGCAAATAATATTTAATGGACAGAGACTTTGTCTTGATTAATTTCTATCTATATTAACTTTTTATTTTGTATTCAAAATATTCGCGTTATTTTTGTTTTTTGTCTTTGAATTGATGTGATAATTATCGGTTTTAAGCTAAAGTTACAAGGGTTTTCTATTTCGTTTATTAGTACCATTCCAGAAAAATATTTATTGTAATCCTAGTTAAAATCATTTTATTCTTAAATTTAATAATTAATTATTTATCCTTTGTTTCAGGTAAGACGTGTTCGCTTTTTAAAATATGGTTAACTACTATAAAGGTATGTTCTATTCCTGAATATTCAAATTGTATGAGAGTTTATGTTAGCGACATCTGTGTTTACACTCTTTAAGTTTGCGCACATTATATTGCAACGTAGTTCTGCCATGCGGTTCGAGATGGCGGTGTTTTGACAATTTAAACTTTGGTTCTTATAATTATTTCAAATATATGCGTTTAAAAAGATCACCAGTGAGACACCCCCGGTGACGCAGTAACAGCCAATAGGGCTAACTGCAACGATCAGTTAGAAAAAGAACACCAGTGAAATATTACGACGTATCAAAAACATATAAAAAATTGCTTTTCATTTCTGTGTTTAAACATGTGTTTTGTTGACGAATTTTTTGTTCTTGTAGTGAAGAAAACACCTACTGTACTTTAATAGGGTTATGTTGTCATTATAAACTAAAGATTTTTACATAAGAATGTTTTCGCTTATTGTAAATAACAATGACGTCCTCTCATTCATAGAAAATAGTTGGAAACCATGAGTAATATGTTTTGACTCTGTTTTACGTTATAGGCTATTTAAAGACAACTGTATAGTGCGTCAAATTAACAAGAGGTGACAAGCTCATATTCAATACATTTTTATATTTATACTTGAATGTTAATTTGCGCAACACCTGCGTGACGTCACAGGGCATGAAAGCGAAACATGTTATATTTTTTGTCTCAAGGAGGAATATATGACCTTCACGTGAAGGGTGATCGATGGATATCAAG
The DNA here is from genome assembly GCA_959347395.1 of Mechanitis mazaeus. Classification (NCBI taxonomy): domain Eukaryota; kingdom Metazoa; phylum Arthropoda; class Insecta; order Lepidoptera; family Nymphalidae; genus Mechanitis; species Mechanitis mazaeus. The sequence goes on from OY365749.1 coordinate 11,473,877, forward strand.
TTCGATACTGTTTATAAAAAAAACATTAATGCTATATTATTACATACAGACTGTATGGTAGGGGAGTAGGGGAGGCCAACTCGTCGGTCGCGGCCCCTAGGTCATTCGACCGCGGGCAGGGATAAAATAATCGGTCTCTACCTATTCTCGTTCTAAATATTACGAAAATTATTGGAGTATAGTAAAAAAATTCTTAGTCGGTAGATCGTAAGGAATTAAAAAGGCAGACATCAGATCTCGATTCCGATTGAGTTGGCCACCCCTGCTGTAGCGTAGCGTCAATAATAAATTTTATTTTGAATTATAGTACTAGGTTAGATTAGATCGTGAGTATTTTGGTCGGTACTCAACTTTACTGGTCGATTAAGGAAAAGAAAGTACGTTGTGTAAGTCGACAAACAGTAGTAGGCTGGTGGGTAAGGCTTCACGCCCTCCTTACAATTAGAAAAATGAGACCAGAAATGGGACGTATTTTATATAACTTTCGTTACTATTCTTATCTATTATTATGTTAAATCTATAATCAACAATGCGTGACGTAAAGGCACCTGCCAGTGACGTCACAGCGCGGGAAAGTAACCTTTCTTAATTAGTCTTCGCATGCACAGCGGAGTCACTGACCTGTTATGGTGTGAATATGGGGAGTTACATTAGATGTTCCCAAAATTTAAATACATTTTTTGTGTTTTATATTTATAATTTACAAAATTTCAGTATATTTTGTTCTTACATTTAATAAAAAAAAAAAGTTTATTTTAAAATTTAAACATCCTCTTTTTTATATTTTTACAACCTTGGTGATCTATGATTACTATTATATATCTATCAGTCTGCACTCATGCCCATTTTTTTTATAAATAATAAATATTTATAAAAAAAATTCAACCCTGATTGCTTTTTAAAAACGTGTGGATAATATATATATATATATATATATATATATACTGACGGACAGACGAGGTAGATCCTAGAGCAGGACAACTAAATATTACAAAATTGATATTATATTCGTAGAGTTTCATAAATAATTTGGATTTATTAATAATATTTAATGCTAAACAGAAGTACGTAATTTTTAAATATAAAAAAATAATGATAAACAAGTTATATTAGTAAATTGAATGTGATTTTCAATTTATTTATTTTAAACATCCATTTCCTTAACGTATGAAGGGCAGTTGCTTGTGATTGCGTTCTCTTTCCATCGCTACAGCGCTTTAAGCATATACTAACTAAAAACATTAACAGATAAATACAAGTCAACAGTATTTTTATATTTTTATTATTTAAAACCTATATTTGGATTTAATCTTGATTTACAATAAGTATAAATTTAAAATTAATGTCTCACATCCAAATAAAATCATGAAATAAGCTCAGTGTGGCTCCAACAGCAGCTGTCAATCTGATGCATCTGCCGCCTCTGTTATATTTAACCGGCACCTGCTTCCGATGGCTTTTTTTGAGAGGCCCGCCATTTTATTTGGTTGTCAAATTTTTACTGTCATTAGTAGATTTTTTTTTTCTAAATTTTATCAACGAAGTTTTATTTTAAATATAATAATTTTTAGTTATTCGATATATTAACGTAAAATTATTTCTATAAATTCTAAACGAATATATTTTGCATATTTTTTTTAATTTAATAGGTAATAATTTATTTATAATTATTGTTTTTACTTTAATTAAATATGAATGTAATCGAGACGAATCTGTGGTAAACAAACATCTGCGATTATTACAGCTTTGATGAGCCTTCGTCGCGTGCTGCAGATTTACAGCTGATACCGTTGCAGCTGGCTTATCTTTTAAATATCTTTTACATTTACTTAGGTTTCAATAATTCTTTTAGAACATCATGTGTTTAGTAAAAATGGGTCTTTGAACCTGAGAACTCGGTTAATATTGTTTATATGAAACTAGCTGTTATTCGCTGTTTTATCGGACAATTTTTTTTTTGTACTATTAGTATACGAACTAAGTACAGTAGGCAAAAGCTAGATATATATAGCCTTTATCTGTCTGTCATAATCAGTAAGATTTTTTTAATTTATCCCGGTATTTTTAAATTATACCGTTAAAACAAACACTTTTCCTCTTCATAATATTAGTATAAATATATTTTTAACTTGCCGGGAAGCTTGAATATGACCGTGTTCCACTCACCAGGTGCGAAACTCCAAATATACAAGTCTTTGTCTAACAATGATTATATATTTTTAATGTTTAATGTTAATTCATGGAACTATCAAATCTGTTATTGTCTCAAAGCGACTGGACCGCTGGCGGCTGGCCAGAGTGACCAGCTGATTAACACGGCTATGATTAATTATATTAAATTTTTCGTTCTTGCGTTGATTTTTTTAAAAATTATATAAAGACTATACTTATACTGACTCATCATGAACTTCATGAAAGTATTGACAGATCTTGCAGCCTGAGTACATAAAAATAAGTCTTAGCTTTGACCAATTCGGTGATAAAAAGTTATGAAGGGTCAAAGTTGCAAGGTTAGGTTAATGAATTACTTGACCGATTTTGTTCAAACTTAGAATTATTATTAAGTGCGGGTACTTGATCGGTGAAAACCAAATCAGCTGAAGTTTTACGGCTTTTTCGAGGTTGACTGGTTGTAATGGTTCTATTTCGTTCAATGTCAAACTTTTAGTATTAAACGTGAAGATATATGCCAGGTACATCCTAAGAATTAAAAGCACATCCTACCTAATTAAATGAACCCCTTTTTATAATTAGAAATGATTAAAAAAAAATTAATAATGAATTAAAGGAACATTTAATTCATTTTGTCATTTTCTTTTATATAAAAAGATCTATTTAACTGCTATAAATCACAATATAATCACAAACATAAATACAGGAATAACTGACCTGATAGTATCTAAGCCAGCTTCATTCCTGGATTCTAGTCCGGGTCATATTCATGTATGTTGTATTGGATTATTTATAAAATGGGGTCTCGTTGCCAATGTGTTTATTTGTTTTTAATTGTCTGTGAAGTATTGTTTGTTTTTATATATAAATGTGTTTCATAAAAAGAAAGTTTTTAGTAAAGCAAATTGTGAGGCACGATTTGATCAAAAATTGTGAGTTTTAAACATATTTAATGTAGTATTTTCTTAGATTTTCACGAGTACACATTTCAAATAAAACTATTTTTTACGGATTGAAACTCGCGTGTAATTTGGTTACATTTTTATTTTAACCCGACGTTTCGAATGCTTTGCAGCTATCGTGTTCACGGGTAGACGAGATGTAAGTGGCGGGTAGACGCGAGTTTTAATTCGTAAAAATTTTTTTTTATATGATATTTAATGCCCTAGACGACTTAGTACTTAATAAATTGTAAATATATAACATTTATAGGTAAATAATATAATTCAAAGTGACCCTTGAGTAGGATAATAAAATAAAAAGTTATACAGATTGTTGCTAGTAATATGAAGGTTCCGCTTGGTTCGTGTTACGTCTGAACCCTAAAATTAATTATTTAGCGACATCTGTTCACGTGATAGTATGTTTTATTTATTTATTTATTTATGTTCGTTCGTTCGTTCGTTCGTTTATTTATTTGTCTATTTGCTTATTTGTTTATTTATTTTATTTATTATTAATTGATTTGTTTAATCGATAATAAAACCAACTTGAGGTAATTTCATATACATTACCTCATACAATTCAAAGAACGCACCAATAAATGTAGTTTTCCTTATTAGAGCTTTTATACATTATATATAACCTTCACAAATTAGTCATAATAAACTGTTTGAGACCAATTATACCGTTTAGAAAATAAACATTTAAAATTATTACGTCAAAGAAAATAAACATGTTCTTTCCTGGTGTTTCCTGGTTTGAGTTATATATGAAAATATATCTTATTTTAGTTAAATTTTAAGAAATAAGGAAATACTATTTTAAACGTTTTAGTTTTGATTGAGTTTTAAATCAATCAATCAATCAATCAATCAATCAATCAATGCATTTATGAAATGTCATACTATTTGCATGACTTCTAAGTATAGGTCCATTAAAAACTGTCAAAAACTCCATGGACACTCATTTAACTTATTTATAAAGTTACCATTAGTCATTGTATTTGAGTCAGTTATAAATTATATTTTATTTTATTGTTGTAATTTTTTAATTTTATAGTAAATATCGAAACTGTTTGTTTGTTTATTTGTTTGCTTGCAGTTATTACATTTATTAAAGTACAGGTAATAATTAAACATATTTGCCAACAAAGTTGCCACTGGTATTTATACATGGAGTGAAATGATTAGAATCGAAGTAATTTAAAAAATAAAAAAATGATAGTAATACATAAAAAAATAATTAAACTAAATTGAAAAATCTATATAAAAAATATTATATTTTCTTAAAATTACTTTGAATTAAAAATAAAGATAAAAAACGATAAAAGGATAAGTAAATTTAAGGAAATTTTGGTACCAAAAAGAAGAGTAGTGGTTTATTATAACCACGCTATTACAAGGTCTAAAATATGCTTACAATGTACCATAAATATATTTTTAAAACTTATATAGTTTAGTTGTAGTTTTTCTTCTTCCTTTGATTTCTTAAAGAATTATAGACAGACTTTACTTATACCCTTGATTCATCATGAACTTCATGAAACTACTATTGACAGATCTTGACCTCAGTAGGAAAAAAATAGTCTTAGGTTTGAACGATTTGTTGATCAAAAGTTATGAAGGGTCAAAGTTGGAAGGTTAATGAATTACTTGACCGAATTTGTTCAAAATTACAATTCTTATTAAGTGCGGATAGTTTGATGAGAACCTTCAGTTGAAACCTGATCATGGAACATAGTTAAATGGAGGACATAGAGATCTGGTCTAATATAATATTAACTAATAATGATCTCAAAGATTTACACGAGTACTACACATTTCTATAAAACTTTGATACGGATATAACTCGCGTTTATTATTACATTTTTTAATTCAACCCGACGTTTCGAATGCTTTGCAGCAAACGTGTTCGCGGTAAGACGAGATGATGGTGACACCATGATAAATAATTTAAAAATAAACGCGAGTTATATCCGTAAAATAGTTTTATTGAAATATTAACTAAATTAATTGAAGAACCTTTTTTGGGTTTGGCAGTTGACTGGTTACTAATCGAGTGTGCATTGTTGCCCAAAATTCCCAAAAAGCAGTACAAGAAAATCTCATATGAATAATCTGTACATATTATCCAGCACCTTCCCTGAAGATCGATGACGATATATTGATTTGTTTGTCTATTTTTATGATTGTTGAAAAATCATTGTCCGAGGTTTGGTTTGTTTTTCATTGACAATGTTGACATACAAACAGAAAAAAACCTATTGTCTGTCTGAAACAATGTGCCATATTAAAGATTAGGCATTTGGATGTATTGCAATATTTTTAATATGCTATGAATTATGAGAAAAAGATATAAATATTTTAAAATAGTTACGATCTAAAATTCTTCATAAAATTTTGCAATAAAGTATGAAACTTGCTATATATAAGAAAGAATCCTACAACTTAATTATCCAAGCATCACTTGTAGAGGAATTTGACATTCTCAAGACTTGCAGTTTTTCATTGATTGCGTAAACCAGTAAAGCGATTATGTATGTATTAGAAGTGCGTCGTATAACACACGAGGAAGACGGTTGAAGGTTTGTTTGTGCGTGTTCTATAACAGGTATGGTTAACCTTTTTTTAATGTCCGTGCCACAAAGTGAATAGGTACTGCCACAATAAAATTTTATTCGAAATGTAAACTATACATAAGTATAATTAACTGAAGAAGTAAAATTTTTATTAAAACAATTTTTATTAATTTGTGTTTTACAAAAACCAATATTCAAAATAGGAAGAGTATTCAGTACAAATTTATATTAGAAATTAAGTGTAAATTAATAATTTATAATTCATTTCTATAAAAAAAGTTAATTTATAAAACAAATATTTTTTTTGTGCGTGCCATCAGGTTTTAAACGTGCCAATTGTTGCGCGCGTGCCATTGGTTCGCCATCCCTGCTGTATAATATTATATTATAGAATTACGTAGGAAATTGTCTCCGTATAAGTTGGTATTAACTCTTTGTTACTATATGTAATAGTATTTTTTTAATACTTAATAATATTGTGGAATATATATTTATTTTTATAATTTATTTATTTAAAAATCTTTATTGCACAAAGAAATCGTACAAACGGCTTCATTCTAAAGCATTCCACCAGTCGACCGACATATTAAACAGAAAAAAAAACAGAGGGGGCACAATATAACAAGGTGGCACAATATAACAAACTGGCACAATATATTAGGTTAAACAAATTTTCTTAATAAATAATTCTCGTAACAAACTTGAACTTTACTCAGAACTCATGCGGGGAAGTTAGTGACGTCACTTACTAAGAACGATTTTAAATTAACTTGAAAGGAAATAACTTCACAAAATATACGACAGAATGTATATTTTTGTTTACGTTTAAAACTACCTGTCTATATAAACAATATTGTAGTTATATATTAAAGCCATATTTATAGAATACAATGTATTTTACTGACTTCATCCTCTTTACTGGCCTTAATAAATATTTTTAATGTGACACGACAGACATTCAAAATCAATAAATATATTCAAAAGTTGTCATAATTTTAAAAAGATTTAAAACTGACTTGTGTGCTGAGACTTCAGGCTTTAAATATTAAAGAAATATTAATGTTTGCAATAATGGTTTAGGCAATATTGTTTCAGAGCGCTGAAATATCATCTATTAGAACCAAATACACTGTAATTAAGACTATATATATTTATGATAACTTTAAATTTAATAATATAATTTATTATACTATCAAATCCAATCGACATTAATTTTATTAGGTTATAGAAATGATAAAACAATACTGATAAAACCTACAATCCAATCTACTCATAACAAAAGCATCTCGTTCTCTTCAGAGAAAGCTGTGTGAAGTTCCATAGGAATTCTTTCACAGCTTCCCTTTACTTGGTATTGTTTTGTGAACACGAGAGGAATCTTCAACAATTGTGCTGCGATTATGATTTTACTGATTTTATTGTATATAGATTATTATAAGTAGATGAAGTTACTGGATTTGTTTTTTTGTTTGTTCGTTTAATTATCCTACAACAGGGAAATTTTATAGAATTTGTTTGGTTACAGAATATTGTTTCAATTTGCCTAATATTGGACAGGAATTTCCAAAAGCAAAACGCTCAGGAAAATCTGATATATTCGCAGTTCTTCTTCATCAAAAAATCCAGCAGCTAGTAATAAATATAATTTTTGGACATTTTATTTTGCGATGTTTTTTTAAATATAGGTGTATACTAAATAAAAACTCATGAAGGTTGATATAGGATGCTATATTATGTATTAGATGGATGAATATTCCTTCTCTGCGTTTTCGCGGTAACAGCCTGTGTACAGTTCAGTAAACATATCGCTAGCGAGTACAAGTGCTGTTATTTGTGGATATATTTAAGGAATAGTGCACATAGGGTTGCCAGGTGTTCTGTTTTAATTATCCTTTGTGTATTAGAAGTATTTACTATATACCTAAAATAATTTAGATACAGGACAACTGCCCAATGAGACAAAAATCTGAATCTTTTTGGATATAAATTTTTCTTGATTCATCATTAATATTATATTATCCGGCTGTACTCACCTTAATATCGGCATATTGCCTGATTTCTTTCGAACCCATTCGGTGTTATTCTTGAGCTCTGAGCATGGCGGAATCACAGCATAATCTGACAACAATATCTTTAGCTTTTGATATTTATTGGCCAATGTATCGATTTTGATAAGATTCGACGTCTAAATAGACTAGTTTAATTTAACAATTATACTATATTGTAGAAATAATTCCTCAGAATTCTTGGATACATAAAAAATGTTTTAATCACAAATAAATAAAAACAAAATACCGTGGCCAGGGTATGTATTTGCAGATCGAATTAAGTTGCACATCGCTTATTTCTTAGAACGATATTATTTAATTAAAAGTTAATTAATTGGTACGGCAGTGTAACCCTTCTCTTACGTGTGCCTCTGAGATACTTCAATCAAGAACAAGTACTTGGGTGTTGTTCTTCGTAGTTTAGCGTGCTGGGAAATAGTTGGGATAGCGAGAATTATTAAGATATACATATATAATACCTAATTTATAAATTATTAATGAGTTTTTGCAAATGTACCCCAATTTTAATGTTAAGTTTTATTAAATGATGAGATAAAAAAAATATCGTCGTTCGTCTTCATTAAATTAATTATTTTATACGTATCGTTTTTTACTATTAATCCAAATTTGGTACATATGAATTCTTTTGGAAGTTAATAATTATGTTTAAAATTTTAGCCCCACCAATATGAATTTATGAGTCTACAGAAATAATTTTTAATTCTTTTAACTATCTGTAAAATTAAAATCGAACTTCAATCGATTTGTAATAAAATATATCAATATATTCTATAACTGACAAGAATTTGGCTCACAGACGAGCTTTTCGCCATATGTTGACCCTGGCAATAAACTTTCGTACATCCACCGCAAAAGCTTAAAACGAACATAAAATATATTTGAAAAACAACTGTATGTTGTAATGTTAAAGTTGAAATTTAATCATCAATAATATCTATTACAGCTGTTCGTTCATCCTGCAAGTATCCTCGGTATTCATCTCTTGTTCTAATGTTTGTTGTTTTATATGCCTCTCGCTCTAACAGACCATTCAAATTTAAGCACAGGTGCACAGCATTGTCGTCTCCCTCGCACTTGTTTATATCACTCCGGCGATTAGGTCAGTCTCCCGGACGGATGGATGCGCGATAGACGTGTATTGTGTTTAATTAAACTTAAAAAGTTTTGTACATGTGCCTTTTCATTTGGATTTACGGATTAGTGATGTGAAATATTTGTGATTTATAGTGATGTTCTTGGCAGTTTTGTTATCGGATGTCCTTTGTTACTCAGAAACCGTTGCTTCACGGAATTCAGTACGGTTCGTACATTTAAGGCTTTGCTCGTGCGGTCACTTGCGTCTGTCGTCTTTGATACTCGGTCTTTTTATACCTGAACGAAATTGTTTTATTGTTCTCTAACAAGGAATACCTTGGAAACATTACAAGTACCTTTGTAGGACTTTGTCTTCGTAATAAAATCAATAATTCAGTAATTATGTATAATAAATCATAATAAATAGCTTCTTTATCACAGACATAAAAACCAAAGCAAGGAAAATGATAAAATATATATACAAGGTTATTATAAAATCTATATCTTTTATATATTGCTCTATAAATAAACTATAATTAAAATCATTTTATTTGCAATTTTTTTTCATATATGAACCATTACAGTAATACGAGCAAATGTAGATTGTTGATGATTTACAATTGTTTTTCGAGTTAGATGTTTTAAATAAAAACTTTTATAAAAAAAATTTAAAGCAAAAAATTATCTTACTGTTCTTTACTGTTTCAAAAATACCAAAACAATAAGCCAGTTAAGGAAACTTCACAAGCACATTTTTCGACACATATTTCAAATAATATAAATTGATTTTGAGTCACAGGAAATTTCAATCTATATAATCATTCTTTACTTAAACTACAAAAAGATGGTATTTGTTTATTATTAATAAGTCATTGAATTATAAATTGTTATTTACCTCTGACTCGTAGTCAGACGTATTCAGTTATTTATATAAGAAACAATAAAATCATTGTTTTATTAAGACAATATACGAAACCACATTTCGTATTCGCTAACCAGGAAATCATAAAATCCAAAGATATTTTCGAAAAGTAACAATTGGTACACTAAAAAAATATTTGCCAGTATAGACATCAAAGAGGCTGCCAGATATTCGTGGCTCGTTTGGTTCTTATTAAAAGCTCAAATACTTCGGGTTTGCTAAATTTTGTTATCATCAACATTAGAATATCAGGTTTCTCATCCTGATGTTTATATGATTCTCATCAGACTTAGAGAAGAAATCCTTCCTAATATCACTTTTATTAAATGTATACTATACAGTAGTTTTGTGTCAGTGGATCTTCTCATCGCTTTTGAGAGATTGTTTTGTCTTTCTTATTTATTTCTATATTTTTGTGTGAACCAACGTTAGTGCTTATTTGTGAACGTGTAGCAGATCCTATTTTGATAAGTTTGTTATCGAAATAAGCACTTCTAAAAAGATACGAGCTTTCAAATATTCTTTCAGAAGAATCAAGCAACAAACTCATTTGGATTTTTTTTTGTGTTCACTGTGATATAAACATTCAAAATTTATTAAACATCTAGAACCATCGGATATTATTTCCAAATATCCTTCTGATTGTAATTGGCAACATATCTAACTTTATTAATAGAATATCCTCAAAACTTTGTATGTAGCTCTAATCAAACACATGCAAACCACATCTTCCGCTTAAGTTTTAAAATATCAGTAATAATTAAGCGCTAATTTCGATCTTAAATTTAAAGCAATTAGTATCAGATTGGCATAACGTATTTTGTTGACTGCTAATCAAGCCTGTGCCTTGTTGGAATAACAATAGCTGACGATATGCCACTTTATTGGACAATGTGACGTTTGGTTCGTATGAGCTCATACTGTATTTATGTATTACATTTTTCATTAATATATTTTTTTTATTATTTTTAAAGTCAAGTCATTCGATCGCTGGGAATTTCGTTTTATAAATGAAAAGTCATTGCCAATAAGTTGGTTATTGGTTAGTTGTTTTATTATCCAAATATTTCATAAGATATATATTTTGTGTAATTGAAATGTAATAATAATTTTGTTAAACACAAATTTTAAACCAGATTTCACTGATGTAAACAATACAAATAGTTGAAATAAGAATTCTATTGTCTTCGGAATTTTCCTGGAATTGAAAGTATTACAATTATATTATCAGCTGTAGATGGAACTATCCTGACAACTTAAGTGACTAATCTATCACTAGCATTCATACTTAATATTATCAATCCAAATGGATCCATAAAAGTAGTGAAGGAAGGGTTAGATTAGAATGAAACAATATGTTCATTATTGTCTGCTTGCACCCACTCTATACGTATATATCAGCGTATTGTAATTGTTTCATAGAAACGAGGTTCTCGTTAACACCCACTGGGATTCTTTTTACTCCTGGCCTATTAGAGCTTGTGATTTAGTGATTTCTTACATTTTTCTACATCTCATTTCTATCGATAATTTTTTTTTATATATTTGTATAAGTTATCGACTGTGTCTTAATTCTTAATTTCTCACACTAGTTATTTCAATGATTTTAAATTATTGTAGTATAATTGTTGCAATTTTATCTATAGCTATTGTTTTAGTAAAAGGATTGTTCGTGGCTTGTACGTCATTATGTTTGTCAAATGATTCAGTGTTGGATGGAATGACAGTTACCTTGAGGTAAAGACGATATTGATTTACTAAGGAAACTAAACGATTCTTGTTAATTTAGGAATGAAAATTAAATTACTTTAATTAATTCTATTAAGTTCTTAGAAAAATATTAGTTTAATGTTTGTAAAATTCTTCGTCAAAGATTTACATTCATCATTGACAATACTTTTAGCTTATTAACAAACAGAAAATCAGGTTAGAAGTTGTATAATTTTTTGAGAAGAGAATCGACATTTTAGATTTCCTTATAATTTTTTTGATATATGTTTTTTGTCTCTGAAAAAACACAACACTAAGTCCAAAACAGTTTAATTTATTCGAAAGGCATTTTACATGTGTTTAGGTTATTGATTTCTGAAAGTATTGAAAGTTATTTTGACTTAATTTGAAATGTCGAATAGTTAGAAAATTATTTCGTTTAAATTAAGTAAGTCACTCCTAGCACCGACTAAAATGCGAAATAGCTGACCAAATAAATTTAGAATAATTTGACTCTTAAACGTTAACTTTATAAGTATCATATTAAAAAAATTGCCAAAAATGTTATTGAAGGTTTTTTCATGACTTACGATGCAATATTTGAATCTGAATGGTTAAATTTTATTTGATGAATTAGAGGACGCTCAATTTCTCTCATTTCTTCATTCCTTTCTCCCTTATATCACCCAATTTCTTAATTGTAGGAACACATCTGCAACTCTTTTAATATGCGGTCGACTTTGACCTTCCGACTGACTTTTCCACCCCGTCATATAAAATATCTGAATTATCTACTGATCCTTGACTTTATAAAAAAAAATAATTATCAAACACAGTTCATGTCGCGATTCTGCTAAGTTCAGAAATCATGAACAAGCACCCCGATTGGATGCGAAACTAGTCGGAAAATTCTGATAAAAATAACGTCAGTACAGTCGAATAAATTTATTTAACAGTAAATTAATCTCATTTTTCAAAAGTAAATGGGTTCTTCACTTTTTTTTTCGCAAGATATACGTATATTTTATTTTTTATTAATTAAAATCTCAAAACTCCCGTCATTCCGTTCAATTGCTCGATGTGTCATAGCTTAGCTAGATGAGGTCACTGTCGCACATGTTAGTGCTAATATAGCTCTCCCGATATGGGTGGCAAATTTAGCGTACAGACTCAGGAACCTATGTGGTGTTTAGTTGTTCTGGTACCAAATGGCAGGTGTTCTCACCACCAAATTGGGAATATAGTATACCATTCATATAAATACCTATTGATTTGTATAAGACATTATAAAAATAATATATCAATCTTTGATATAAAACTATTTTTTATCGATTAAACTCGCGTATAATTTTGTATACATTTTAATTTTAAACCGACGTTTCGAATGCTTTGCAGCAATTGTGTTCACGGGTAGACGAGATGTAAGGGTCTGTCAGGAAGACAGTTAATTAATCATCTGGTAAAGCAGTGTTTTAAAGTGTGTCAAAATTTAAATCTAACTAGATTGCAACTGAATCTGTATCGATTGCTATCAATCTATTACATACAGTTCTATTACATGTTACTTATTGTGAGGTATGTAGTTCTTCTTACATATTTTCTCTAGCCTTACCTTTTATAGCTGAGATGTAAGCAGCTTCAGACGAGACGAGGGGTGAATTAATTTTAAGTCTAGACAGCAATTTGAGTACAAACTACCTTTATTGTCTAGTTTATACTTTCATATTTTACTTTTCCATTTTAGTAAAATGTGGCCATGTTTAAAGTAAAATAATATTATGTATGCTGAATCGCTTTCAATAACTTTTATAGTACTAACAGAATAATTAGGTTATTGCACACGTGTTACACAATAGCTCCGCAATGACCTCATTCTTTACTTATTAAATATCCCTCCCCTATGGTTTATTAATAATTTTTATTGGTACATGTTTTGAATAGGTATAGAATATTTCATTGTGTAATGTTAAATACATAATTTAATTTAATGTTATACACATACAAGAGTGTTCAAACAAATTGTTATAAATCTTAGTATTGATAAAACAAATCGAACCGAATTCACGGAAGCGTTAGCAAGTGTATCGATGTACGGGGAGCAGAACACATGGCTTCGACCTTGCACTCGTAATAATTGTACAAGGTAGTGATGAGACACGAGCCCTGTTTTTATCGAGTGACTCGAGTGTCAAACTTGTACTCGTTTAAAAAAAAAATTACTCGAGTCAATATACACTAGAGTTATCGCATCAAATCGGCACTTTGAGTTGATTTTGTCGATAAGTTATTTCGTTCTATGTAACTATAGGTATGTAAGTTATTCCAATATGCAACTCGAGTGGCATATTTTAATCGAGTGGCTCAAAAACTCGATTATAATTCGAGTGAGGTAGTAAAATTGCTTGGATTCGAGTCCCAAAATCTTGTTCGAGTCACATCATTAGTACAAGGTGTATTTTAGGCTACAGAGAGATAGAGTGTGATGTATGTGATAGATGTTGTAACTATCTATTTTTTAAGTGTATTCACAACCGACAAGCGCAGCTGTGGTAATGCTTGAATTTTTATTAGAATTTGCATTTTATAAAGAAATACGTCACTTATGTTAATTTAAGATTTCTGTAAAGAAAATTAAGTAAAAACTGCTTATTAAGCTGATATTTATTTAAAAGTAATTATAACTAGGTCCGCCACTGTAAACGGCGGATGGAGTTGAGCGAAGCATTGTTGCTAAATTAGAATGTTAAAGGTGATCTACAGAAAATATAGCCATGTTTATGAAAATGATTAAATTATTAAATATTCTATAGAACATACTTTGACCATTTAATAAAAAACTACAATCACAAATGTCGCCAAAAAATTTCAGGACATATAAGTCACTTTCCTCGACAATTCTGGAAATTTTCGACATGCTGCCATTATTCCCCTAGGAGGAGTAGCATCAGTAATGAAACACACTTTTGGCCAGTAAGAGCTCCGCTTCGCTCAGCTTAATTATTTGGTAACCTCAGCTTATATGTTGTGTCTTTTGAAACTTAAACTTAAAATAAGTTTTAACAAAAAAGGTTTTATATTATCCCCCCTTTTTACTATAACTCATCTTATATCCAACTACATATGTGTGAGCCATCCACTGAATATTGGTAGATATATACACATACTTCGCTTTATATGTGTTTGTAGGCGTAATGATATATTCATAAATTTATTTCGATATATATTTTAATAAAGTTGTAATTTCCGATGACGTTGGATGACCTCCGAAAAACGGGGGCCTTCGTTTGTGGACACACCTTCACTCCGTGCCTAATACTTTGTAGACAAGTGTTCAGAATAAATATATACTTTTAAAATATATTTTACATACAAATTACAAGTATAATTCATAATTTTTTTATATGTTATTTTTTTTCGAAAAAATTTTACGAACGATCGGTTAGCAGAGTAAAACAAGTATTTGAGTCATTTATGATGATAAAAGCAACGTATATTATATGTATTTTCCTTATGGATACAAAAATCTTATTTGCAATTATAACAATAGAATCAATAGAGTTCTATTAGCAATTATAAAACACAAGGTCACTGTTACATCATAATCCTCAATCATAATCCTCCTCTTATTGACCTTTCTGTTTTGTTATGCGCTGATATTATTTACTAGAAGTATGATTTGTGAAATAGCAATCGAAAAGGATTCTTTTTTCCTTTCTTCCTTTTTTTTTGTGGTTAGTTACTCCCTTCTACTTTGAAATAGAAAGAGGGAGTAACTAAGCTTCAGCTTCTTCAGCTTTAGCGATGCTTAAGCTTACCAGTAGGTAGACTAGCATCTGATTAGAGTTTCTTCTTTCTTTATCTTTACTCAACTCCTACCTCTACTTTGTAGCAAGTTAATCTGTATGAATATATAGTTTTTGCAACTTTTTTTTGTCGTGTTTCCTCTACTTCTGTCGTCGCTGTTCATCAATATATATATCATTCCATTTATAGTTAGGTGGTCGGTGTCGCGTCCCCTATTTCTCAGAAATAGCTCCGAGATCTGCATACACTCACGCTTGGGGGTAGAGTCTCCAGTGAACACAGTGTGTGGATGCAGTTACACTGTTATAGCTAATATATTGTGGGGGTTATTATATTTTAGGAAGTAATCTAATAGTGTGTGTGTTCTCATTTGTTGCGTATTACTCTAAAAAAACTATATTTTGAGTGTAAGTCTAAAATCAATATTTTTTAATTAACTCCATCACAGCAGATATTTCATTCTTGGTTGAATAAAAAACCGAAGTATTCTCAATAAATCTTTATTTATAATACGTTTCCACATCCATACTAACAAATTTAATTTATTATAGAAAACTTCCAGATGCAGCTTATATTGAAAATATTTTATAAGAAAATTGATTTATTTTAAAAAGATTTATAGTTTTATTGTTGTTTATAATTTGGTTTTAAGTTTGATTCTTAATTTCCAGGCTTTTTCTACTACTGTCAATGGTTCATCCAATAAAATATTGTAATTTATATATATTCTATCAAATAGCTTACTGTCAGACCATTAGCTGTGTTAATAGGTATCGCCTGTCACCGACAGGGGAGGTATTTCCGTTGTTTTAATTTTGGTACGAGGGGTGACTAGTGTGTGTGTGTGTGCTTTTACATTCAGTTGTTTCAAAGTAGATTTAGTTTGAATTGTCTTGTTTTACTACGTTTTACTTGTTTACTGATTGATTATTATCTGATGATTCAAGAAAGGTAATACACTTTTTTTATAAACTATATCCATAAAATTATATAACTCTAAATATATTTTAAACATTTAGACAACAAAAAAGTTTTCAAAATGGTTCATATAAATATTATAATCAAATATCTAGTTTCAGAAAATTGTGAGATTTTTTCAGTAAAAGAAGTGTTTCAAAGAACTTCGTTAGAAGCTGATGTATTATTCTCTTAATATAGAAATATGGTATTACTGTATATTTATACTGTTTGAAGTTGTTTTTGCAACTGTGTTATGTAAAACGTATTTGATACGGACATGATGTCATCCGTTGATTTTAAAATGACTTCATTTCGCTAGTGTTTGTAATGTTGCGTGTATGTTTGTGATGTTACTAAACAGTATCGGTTTCAAATTTAAGATCAGCTTGAGGTCTTTTTATATGTATACATATCTCATCGTAACTTGTCGGTCCTTGTAAATATTTTCACGTTTTGGACCAACACTTTCAGAAAATATTTAAGTTTAATTAACGCCATTAAGACTATTTATAATATTATAATGCAACAATGGTTATGCTGGAAACAGTCGTAAAGTTATTTTTTGTGGTATATGGGTTTCATATTCTATATATAAAGAATAATCGCTGAGTGTATCTCCTTGTATGTATGTTTGTAATTAATTGTAATTAAACTATTTTTTTCACCTTGCTGTTTTTGCTTCGAAGTGTTAATTATGTTTAATTTTAATATATTATTTTAATTTCTTCTATACAAGGTGAGGTTACCTTTTCAGGTTGTTATAAAGTAACATTTATAAAAATTACGAAACAAAAATTATGACGAAATCCTTTTTAAACATTTTAAAATTTCATACAAAATGAATTTTAATATAATTTGCTAACATTTAAATACGATTTAAATCAGTCTACTTGACATATTTTTAGATTGTACGCGTCAGGAGACTCGGCTTCCAGTTTCTGTATAAATAACTTAATTTACAAATAATTCATGTATATTTTTTTTAATTAAATCTGTAAGCGAAGGTTTTTCATGTTTTAAATCTCTGCCTGGTAATCTAATTATATTTATTTCAGCAAGTACTTTGAGTAGCACTTTTTTATAAGTATCCTTATAACATTATTATAATATTATTATTTTAAACGAACAAAATAAACAGTTTAAAATTCTGTACGTTATTTTTTGTTATTTTATAAGGATTTTGTCCTCAATTATAATATATGACTCTGTGTGATTTTTCCTTCTGGACTAGGAAATATTAAAATAATTTATGATGATGTTCTGAAGGTTTATGTATCTGCTCCTTATTGCTTCAAGCACTTCTCTTACAATTAATTTAACATATATTTTTATTAACAAAGTTTATGTAAATATCTGATATTCTCAACAAAATAATGTCGTTAAATACGTGCACGAACTGTATTACTGCAGTATCAGCGCGGAAACGCGGAGGACGCATCCTCAAAGCGCTTCCTTGCGCCCGCGCACGTCCCATCGTCATAGTGTATTTCCGATTGTGTCACAGGTCATATTGCAGCTGATGAAGTCTCCTGTTTAAACTAGTAGTAGCATTTATTATCTTACATTTTTACGAGTACACATTTGAAATAAAACAATTTTTTTTACTAATTTTGGTTATATTTTAATCCGATGTTTCGAATGCTTTGCAGCAATCGTGTTCACGGGTGGATGAGATGTGTCTGTAGTAGTAGTTATACTATAATTTGTGTTTTTGTTAAGAGATGAAGATAGGAACTATAGTTAGATCGAGTTATCAAATACGACAGAGCAAGTTATAAATAGTTTTGAGAGTACTAAAATGCACATATAATATTCTATCGTTTTATTTTTTAAATTATTTTTCACATGTTTCAATACACATGTGTCATTACAGTACAGTGTAAATGAACAAAACTGCCGAGCGTGTCACTATTGTAAAATGATAATTTCAGCTCAGAAAATGTGTACTAGTGCCAGGAGAGTGACGATCTTGTATGAGATAACGACAGGGGAGTGACGATACAAGTGGAGTTATTTGAATTGTTCAATAAGTTTTGTGATATTGTTTATAAAGTGAACCGACCGATTAAGGACTTATGGTCGGTATGATGTGGTTCAAGAGGGACCCCAAGGTCCCAGAAAAGGATGGTGCTAGTAAGTTGAGGAAGAAAAAAACATTATTAAAACCCACTCGCGAATCGAGCGAGAGGGAAACATCAGCTGATAGTGATAAAGAGAAACGGAGATATTCCGACATTTTGGATATGAAAGTTTCTCTTGGTATGTATGTTGTTTTATATATTTACCAGTTTTGTTCAAGTTCCTTGTAATTTCATTGTAAGCACATATCGCTCGTGTACACTAGATATTAAATAGTCAACATATTTTTCATATCTAAGCATTTCTCCCACGGCTGTAATATGATAGCAATACAATATGTACAAATTATTAAAGTTAAAATTTGTATAATTCGTATACTTGATTTTATATATTAAATATTGTTCAGTTGAGAATACTCGTACATAAGCAATAATAAGTTTATCTGAAATAAAAACAAATTAAACATTGAAATAGAATATTTGGGATTAACGAAATTATTATATGGGATCTTTTATATTAAATTTTTAATTTTCTTACCAGTAACAAAATATAACAAATATATATTCATTTTACTTCCTATCTCTTATATCTTAAAGTGAACTTACTTAATGAAATATGTATAATGTTTTAATATTATATCTCTTATCTAACAAGATAAGAGATTAAAACATTATACAGTTAACAAACTAGGTGTTAGGTTTAGGAGTTATGATAAGATTAACACACACCCATGTTTTGGTTATCTCTTGTGTAATACGGATGTAATTAATGCTAAGATTAATAAGGATTTTACTACAATTTAATAATTGGGCCATTTGTATCGAATACATAAAAACTAGGAGTAAGGAGTTGAGTTTTCGGAACAAAAAGTAAAAATATGAATAATATGAATAATGATTTTATTATGTTATTTTATACATTTTAAATATTTATTTATTTATTTATTTATTTATTTATTTATTTATTTATTTATTTATTTATTTATTTATTTATTTATTTATTTATTTATTTATTTATTTATTTATTTAAACCTTTATTGTACCATAAAATAAAAGTACAACAGGCGGACTTAACGCTATAAAGTATTCTCTACCAGTCAACCCATAGAGAAGAAAAAAAAAAAAGAAAAACATAACAATTAGGCGGTAAAAACAATAAAATGAAAGATTTAGATATTCAGATTAAATGACATTATTTTCGAGAATCTTCCTAATTATCTTAATGCAATAATATATTTTATAAAATGGTAAGTAGTTCCTGTATTGATTGCGTGTTATTGGATCGCGTGACCGAATTAAGAATATCAAAATTTACCCCAATTTCCCGGCCATCCCTTGTGGAATTACCTTATTGTATATTTATTATAATAAGTATATTTATAACAATATATTTATATCATTAATTTATATATCTTCAATGCAGTTTGTTTGCTCGAAACGTCTTGACCGATCGAATATAGTATGTAGCTGCTCTATGGCTAATTATATATAGTATTAAATTCATTCATTTATAGTATTAAATTTTATATAGAACAAATTTAATTTATTAATAGTCATTTGTTGTGAATTAGCTAATACTAAATTTATACAAAATAATTTGTATCTACAATATATTAGTAGTTTTGGGTGAAAACAACTTTCGCTCGGAATTTTTCAGTATACGTATTTAGCATTATTTTGACTTTACCGTCGCTAATCTCTTTGTTATATAGAAAGTATCGGTATTGTGTGATAATAATAATGTGAGATAACAAACAAAAATACATACGTAAAATATTAATTTAAATACGTTTGGAATAAAAAGAGACAGGTGTATGTACAATCATTACGCAAGTTAATAAATCTTATATATCAGGGATGGTGAACCTATCGCACGCGTGCCACAAGTGGCACGTTTGAAAGTTTTGATTCCATACAAAAAACAAAATAATTGTAAGACATTGATTGATAAAAAAATATTTAAAGAAGAATTATTTTTATTTGTTTATTTACGTATAGTTTCACAACTCTAACATTTCGAATGAAATTTTATTGTGGCACATTGCCTATCTAAAAATATTTTTTTGACTTTGTGGCACGGGTATCAAAAAAGGTTCGCCATCCCTGGTGTAGGATTATAAATGGACCGGTCCAGTGTGATGTAGATTTGTTTAAATAGTTTTTTACGTAAGTCGAATACTATTTTATAAGAAAAAGTTGCATAAAATGAAATGTCTCATTAAGGACATTAACGCAGGTTTTTAAGTCATTTCTCTCTATAAATCATTGAGTTATAAGTATTGACACTTTCTTGCAGCTTATATGTAAAATGTCATTATGTTACATATTTTTAATATAAGTAAAGTACTCAGATGTAATCATATGAAATTATTATTGTTCACAACCATGACTCGCTTTAGTATTACAGTACTCTTTGTATTTTACATAACACAGCGATATGTGCTTATAAATATAAAAACTCACAAGTACAAGTAATAATGTGTATTATGTGAAATGAATTGTCAAGGTAACTTAACACTACTAATATACGATTACAATGTGTCAAATCATTTGTAGAGCGGCGAGATGAAAGCGACGAGTCTCTCTACGAATCTGCGGATTGTCATAGTGACGCAATCTCGGCGAGTGACGATGCACTGCCTAGATTAGGGAAAACACCTACCATGAGTAAAGAATCTCTTAAACTAGCTGTCACTGATGAAGAAGGTGATTTATCTAGATTTAAAAAAGGTCACAGAAAAGCTATGTCGCTTTCGAATCCTTTAGAAATTGTAAAAAATTTAGGTGATGAATGGTTTGATCATAAACAAAAAGAAATTGAAAAGAATTCTGATAGAAAGAAGTCCAGAGAAAGTCTTTGGAGTGAAGAAGATAGAGAATCAATTTACGGTTCTACAATGAAATTAGATCAAATAAAAAAGAGTAGCAAAAAGGAAGATAAGAGTAGTGAAAACAGTAGAAAGAGTAGCACAACTGAAGCTCCCAAACGTAAAACCAGCAAGGTATCCTCTGTAAGCGCTCTTAACTTCTTACGAAGAAAGAAGACTCCAACATCTATGAAAGCAGTCGAAGCCGTTGTTGAAGTCGTCGACGGAATTTTAAATACCGACGAAATTTTGAATCGTACCAAATTTTTCTTGGAGGAAGAAAAAAGATTATCATCTGTAAGTCAAAGTAAACCTCTCGTTGAAACTGATTCTGACGAGGAAGTGCCACCTCCCAAAGTTATTGGAGAGCATAGAAGAAGACTGAGTAGACAAACGTCTCGGAGTAAGAGTAAAGTGAGAGGAAAGAGTCAAAGCGTTAAAGTTAATACACTACGAAAAACTCATAGCGGGACATTAAAAAAAGGGAAAAAGAAAAATGGAAAAAATCCACTAACAAGTAGAAGCAGACAAGCCAGCATCGTCGATCAGAGTCCAATACTTAAGAAGAAGAGCTCGGATTCTACCAAGCAGAACTCTTGGTTATTCAGCGGTTCTAAAGGTAAGATCGCTAATATATATCCTATAAATCATTTCCTAAAGAATACTTCCACATGTCACCAATTTATTACCTGATATTATCTTGACTTCCTCGTAAAGCTCTCACAATCGTTTGTATCAAATGGTGTCCTCGCCTGTATCCGGATCACCTTGCAGCAGGTCACGGACCCGCTGACTTATCTTTGACATATTATTAAGTACCAGTTCAATTGAAACTTATTGTCAAAATAACAACAAAAAACAACCGTGCTTAATAATTTGAAATATTTAGCGCGATGTATTTTATGAATGCTGTTTATAATCCATTTTTATGGTCAGTCGTTATTATTATAAATCCAGCAGTAATTGCGTAAATACTATCGGAATTTGTCCAACTAGTTCAGAACCCATTCAGCGTCCTTATTCATGAGCTCGGAGCATGGCAGAATCATGCATGAACTGATTCACAACACTGAGTACATCCAGATAATTTTATATGTAATTGTAATCATGGATTACGAAACCTTAAATACAGAAAAAAAAAACTAACATATTTAGTTAATTTTATATGTAATTGTAATCATGGATTACGAAACCTTAAATACAGAAAAAAAAACTAACATATTTAGTTAATTTTATATGTAATTGTAATCATGGATTACGAAACCTTAAATACAGAAAAAAAAACTAACATATTTAGTTAATTTTATATGTAATTGTAATCATGGATTACGAAACCTTAAATACAGAAAAAAAAAACTAACATATTTAGTTAAGTAACTATGCATTAAAAACTTAAAAACATTAAAAATTTCTTCTATATGCTATTTATCCTATTACGCCCAAAGCAAAAGCAGGGTTCGACTTTAATTTCACTAGATATGTATGCTTCTATTCCTGAATTTCTTTTGAACTTGCATAATTTTAAAAATCTATCTTTAATTTAATGAAAGATACCCATAGTTTTTGTAAATTAGATTTTTAGTGCAGTTTCCATTTAATAAATATAATGATATGAATTTTATGTAGTTAATATGTAAATCGTGATAATCATTCTCGTCTATTATATATTTAGTAATGCTAGATAATAGACATACATATTCCGGACAAAAATATTGTCTTGTTTTGACGTATTGAATTTTTCTTGTTAGAAGTATATATATACAATACCTTATGTTAAATTGTTTGTCTTGTATTTATTCTCAAAGATTTCTAAGAGTCTCGAACAGTTTTCGTGTTCTTAGTAGAGTGTTCGCGTAATTATATTAAAGGTAACTGAAGTTGTTCATAAACACCGTATACCATACTATCTTAAGGTGCGATCAATGTTACATTTCGAGGATTTCTGTTTAATAATAATTTTTTCATGATGAATAAAAATGAAATATCTATATTAATATTATAAAGCTAAAGTTTCTTTATTTGGTTGAACGCGCTAATGTACGAAACTATGGGATTGATTTTGAAATTTCTTTCTATTTACAATAGAGGAATAATTCCTGAGGAACTTTATCTAACAATACTACTCTTGTTATCCTAATAGTAAATAATATCGTTTCTCCGCTGGGAAATCGCAAGTAAAAGGCATTCTGGTATAACAAAAATTGCAAATAATTTAAATGTACAATGTCATTGTTTTGTAACTAGATTAATTTAATCTCTCTATTAACTAAAATTTTTTTAAATATATTTTATATATATATTATATAAATATTATAAATAGGCCACCGCTTGACCATAGACTGCCTGATGGTAAGCAAGCGAGTGGTCTAAGATGGAGTGCGCTTGCCTAGAAATATACATTTGTATGTGTGAGACCGTTCAGACCGGATAATACACGCTGTCATGAGCGACAGCTCAGCCAAATGTTATAATTAATTTAATCAAATGCTATGAGTAACGGTATATGACATATTTGTTTTTGCTTTGAATATCTTTTTTTTTTTTTTTTTTTTTTCTTTTCTTTTTTTTTTTTTTTTTTTTTTCTTTTCTTTTTTTTTTTTTTTTTTTTTTGATTTAATTTATAATATAAGAAACGGAAGAATTCTTATATCATAATTATATAAATATATAAATGTATATATCATAAATTATATTTTTATAATATAGTACTAAAATGATATGTTTTATTTGTAGTATAATAAACAACGAATTTGGCATTGATATGTATCTTTTACTTTCCGAGTCGATATCTCGAATACACGAATGCAGTAAAGAACGCGTATTTTTTTATATTTACTTAACAGGTGCCTTACCACCATCTGTTAAAGTAATATTACAATAATCTTACTTCCCTTTTCATACCAACACAATATTTGAATTGCTCAAATATCTGCGTTTCACTTCTTTAGTTAACTTAAATTTAGTGAAATAGAACTGTTTTTACGGATTAAAACTCGCGTATAATTTGGTTATATTTAGCGCGTATAATTTGGGTAGACGAGATGTAAGTACATCTCGTCCACCCGTGACCACGATTACTGCAAAGTATTCGAAACGTTGGGTTAAAATAAAAATGTAACCAAATTATACGCGAGTTTTAATCCGTAAAAATAATTTTATTTCAAATGTGTACTCCTGAAAATCTAAGTTAAATTAAGTGATTTATATTATAAACTAGAAGAATATTAAAACAAAACTTTTTTAAACGATCTGAAAGTGTTTTGTATAAAGTTTTACGTCACTTACAGCAATATGTTTTAAAACAGGGGTTCCCCACTGAGGGAGTATGCGTCCTAGGGGGGGAGCGTTCGAGTTTTAAAGAAAAAATTTTCAAGTGAAAATATGATTAAAACACAATACAATTACATTTTAATTTACAATGTTAATTATTTTTATTAAAATAAGTGTTTTAAATTATGTCTGTTTTTTTTTTATTTATTGAAAAAAGGGGATGATTAAATATTATTTATAGTTATATCATACTATATCATAGCCTCACAAGTCAAAGACAGTTTTAAAAGCTCTAAGTATACAGCTATATATCCGTTACATATGAAATAAGTACAACCGGTCTATAGAAATAATCGTTCCAAATTCTCTGACCGTGACCACATGACTAGTAAATAAATAATAACGTCGACTTCGATCAATAAAACAGCCGTAAAACAAGAACGTTCAAAGACTTTTAATGTTCAGAATATGCGACGTTGTTTATAAATATCGATTTGTGTTTTTATATATTTGAGCATATATTTATATTTCTTTTTTCATTTATTCAGGATTGCATTGTTTTTTGTATCAACTGTTGATATTAGTAAAAATTATTTAAAAAATGTTGTATGTTGGTGCTAGAAATGTTAGTATTGATGTTTCAGAAAAAATTATGTTAATTATGAAAAAATCATATATTTTGAATATTGTTTTATTAAAATGGATTATTATTAACTGTTTTATAAATTGATAAATATATGTTTCATGCAAATATTTTGTCATTTGTATATTATAAAGTCATTTTTTTTATTAAAATATAACAACTTCACCTTTACTCTTTTGGATTGACAGATATGCTTACCAAAAAGTATTTTATAAGTAGTTTTCATTTAATAGTTTTAAATCTATAACCGACAATAAGTTTTTATGCAATTCCTTAAATTTTATCAAATAGATTGAAAACTTTCGCCATGTTAGTTTTGCTAAATATTAAATTAGCTGAAACTTGCGGTACCTCCCGTAGAGAATTATTTTATTTACTATTAATATAACTAAAATAGTAGTGTAATGCTAGAAAGCCTTCCTAATGAACCTTCATGTCATAACCAGAAAGAATTTCCCAAATCCATCGAGTGGTTTCGTAGATTAGAGCTTTTAATCAAACAAACAAACTTCAGCTTTATAATATTAGTATTTATTAAATATTTATAAACTTTGATCTCTTACAAATTATAAATTCTAGTACTAATTATATCACCTTGTCTTTAATCGTGGAGATAGGAACACGAATTACCGCCATTCATATAATTAATTAAGTCTTCATTGATGCAACAGTTTCTCCCTTTCATCGCTTATTCCGACCGTGACCCATGCGCAGGCGCATACCACGACCTACCCACCAGTAACATAATTATAACCTTGCTCTCTATAAAATAGAGTTCATAATATATATTATTATTAAAATACCGATCTTTAAGATTAAAGTACTATTGCAACATTGCACAAATTATATTAGTATATTTTGAATTTACTGCCTTTCTAATAAGAATTATTTTTTATATATTTATAGTTTTATAGTTGTTACATGTCTGTGCAGTTTTTGTGCGGTCAATGGGCCGGTAGGTCTCCATTGTTTCTTGGTATGTGATATACAGGTTTGAAGCTAGACTGGAAATTCTTGAGATGTTTCGAAGTTTGCACACGTTTTAATGTTCAATATATTTTATCTTTAAATAGACACAAGGTTAACTTAAATTCACATTTCTTTATTTCTTCAAAATCTTTATAATTTACTATCTTAATAATATCTATAATCTATATAATATCAATCATTGAATGCACCGATGCTGCATACCCTTAAGCATGGCTTTAAAAATTATTAAAAGACAGGCCCGGTGAGTTTCTTTTGTCGTCTCTTCTCAGGTCTGAAGTAATATTATTCTGAGCTGGCGGTAGCTTTGATAATGAAAAAAAATATTTTTAAAAAGATTGACTTTTAGTAAAACGTTATTTTTTTAAATGTTCCTCCACATCTTTCTTTTCCTCCTTAATTTTCTTCTCGGGCTTGCGGGAAGTTTAGTCCATCTAGAAAAGAATAGTATTTAGTTCTATTTGTAGTTTTTTTATGTAAAAGTATTAAAAATAACGTGTGTTTTATCATTGTTTTTCTTGACTGTATTGTTCAGATTATAACTAACAATATATTTTTCTTTACTCAAAACTTTTTCGTTATTTATTTTGTGTTGATAAAAAAATTTCTTTGTGTATCAATTTTGGCAAACCGTGCAAAGTTGGCAGGAGTGATGCCATATATCATTAATTGTATTGAAGACCTGTTTGTTTGTTGATCATCAAACAAAGTACAGTGTATTTATTTGTATCGTATTAATTGGTCCGTCGGTGTGTCCTTATAAACAACAGCCAGGAAGAACTGTATCTCGTTTAATTCAGTATTTATTTGTTTGTATTTCTTTATATACCAATAACAAAGTTTTGTGTTATATTTTATTAGATTCTTTGGAAAGTTGTGTATTCTTGTTATCAGTAAACATTTCTTTATTGATAACAAGTGGTCGGGGATCATCGTTATACGGTTGACACCCGGGAACTTGTTATGTTATGTGTTCATGTCTGATCAGTGTAAACATCATTATACTTATATATTATGTAAACTGGGAACTTGCTTCAGACAAAGCCGAAAAATCATTCTTCAGTTTGATCGTCAACTACCCGCTCTTAATAATAAACCGAAATTTGAACAAAATCGGTCAAGTAATTCAGTAACCTAACCTTCCAACTTGAACCCTTCACAACTGTTGATCAAGACATCGTTCAAATCTAAGACAATTTTTTCGGAACTCAGGAGGTTAAGATCTGTCAATAGGACCTTCATGAAGTTCAGGATCAGTTCAGCACAAGTATAGTTTTTCTGTGATTTTTTTTTCAAAAATCAACTGAAGAACGATATTTCAATGTTTCAGACATTACATAAAAGTCCAAAGTTTCAGCTTATCTAATTTAATGAGTTTCAGTAAATAATGACCGAGTAATAATTCTCAGATACGATCTAGTTTGATTTTGTATAAATGCCAAGTTTTATGTGAATTCTTTAATTTTATGATCAGTTAAAATGTTATTTACGTATTCGTTATATTTTTGATAATTCATGTTGCTTTAGTCATTAATTATTTTGTTTAAATCTTTCGCAGTTACAAGTTTTTTTTTTGGCCCAATGGAGCAATGTATTATACTGATATACTCAGCCTCTTCTTTACATAAAGTTTTTTTTACGTGATCCAATACTCAATATATTTGCTTAAATAAATGATTAGGTTATTGACTTCAGCAAGCAAGTTGATTATCTTCATATTGAACGTTCAACCAAGCTACTATTGACCACAACTTTTTCACAGTTCGTGAACAGTAATAATATTTGATAAAGATAATCAGTTATCTTTTTAATCCGAACACATCAAAGGTATCCGTTAAGCGGAAGTGTCGCTGCGTCTGTGGGCACATTGATATGCGCGGGCGCAGAGGAAGCGCGTATTATTAGCGTACCCTTGCGGGAACCGTTGACTCACTAGCTAATATTGCTCATTGTCTCCCTTCCAGTCCCGGGTGGTAATTATATAATAAAACATTTTCAGAGTGAGTTTGTAATAATAATACTAAATGTAGTTTATGATGAAAATTATCATTACTATAAAATTATAGTGCTTTTTATTGAGCGAAGCTTTTCTGCATCCTTTGTGCGAGCATCAATCAAAAACGGTATATCCAAAATTTTCCAAAGTTTGCACATTGAAAGACATTAGTCTGGTTTTAACAAAAAATGTCGACTATTCGATATCGTTGAGGAATAATCTCGGAAAAACTATAATCCCATAGACTTCAATGGTAAAAATTTTTCGCGCGAAAATTTAGCTTTACAATGTAAATAATAATAATAAAATAAAAATATAATTGAGGACAGAATGCGTCGATGTTTTGTAAATCACCTCGCTTCGCTCAATATGCTAACATATAACGAGATTTTGAGGACGCAGCAAGTCAAAATTGAGGTCTGGTTCGCGCTCCTAGTATTTATTATTGTGAGAAGTAACTAAAGAATGTTTTTTTATAAAAATACTCTCACAACTTTAACAATACAAGTTCATTGACCACAGTGTACTCAAGAAATACAATAAATCTACATTTTAATTGGAGGCCACGGGTTTATCAGACATGTTATTGTGATTGTTTGATTGAGGATTGACCGAAATATATCACAGAACTCCTTTGTATGAGGATAATATGCCAATTGTGGATCGCCGTAAATCTACGTAAAGCTGCGTAAATCTACGGAAATGTCCAAAAAGCCACTTGTGAACATAATTTTACGAACGTAAGTTCATAAGTGGGTTTTTAATATCAAAACTATTATAACATAATCATTGAGTCTTGTTCAAGTTTTTTAAGAAGAGAAATCCCGTTGATGAATCATATAAGGGTGCAGTGACGTCATCGGTCATTGACTTGACGTATCGGAGAATTTCGTTTTTGTAATCCGTTTCAAAATTGACGTCAGAAATATTTAAGAATCAAATGTATGTCGTTTTGTATAAAACGCTGAAATAACGTAATTTTTTTACGTCATTTATACATAAAATAGTAACAAGCTAATATTTTATAATAAATATTCTTCTTCAACTAATTGCTTCGTATAGTTATGGGTTATTGACCTCGTATACTTTGGAATACTGAAAAATTTACAAATTTTAAGAAACACAGTTATAATAAAACAGTTAAGTATATTTGTATAGATTTGTGATTATGATTAGTATAGGATTTGAGTCTTAAAGGGGACAGACAGATGTAACTATATCTGTCATTAAAAGCAACTGCTTTTAATTAATTTGTAAATTAATAACAAAGGCATCTTTGCGGAAATGTTTTTGGCCTTAGGAATGATTGGCCTTAGGCCTGATTGGTGCCTAAAGATAAAAAAAAAATGATCTTAACATTATAGTTAAATTTTTTAGTTGTTTCACTGAGGTGCGCCACTGTTCACGGCTGGAGCTGAGCGAAACATTGTTGCTGAATGAGTTTTGTGTATTTGTAAAACGAGCAGAGTAAATATTGGCTATAATGTTAAGCCTAATAAAAACTCGCGCGTTCGATTTCAAACCGTCACACATGTTCACTCTATAGGACATTTAATAAAAAACTACAATCACAAATGACACCAAAAAACTTCAGGACCTATGAGTCACTGTCCTCTACAACTCTGCTAATTTTCGACCCATTATTTGACTAGGAGGAGAAGCATTAGTAACGAAACACTTGACCAGTATTACTTTTAATTAGTACAAATACAGTGGCGACATCTGCGGATATAAATAAAATATTGAACTACCGTTCGTTTCCACGAAAGAAAAGAGACCGGACCGGTGACCCGCTCTCATCTCACTCATTTGATGTATTGATGGGTTATATATCATATTGCAGACAGCTGTCATTACTTACCTACATGTTAAAACAAGTGAGTTTTAAGTCTGTATGTATGTCCTTTTGACACAAATCGAGAAATCTTTTTCAATTGTCCCAATTTCTAAGTTTAATTGGAATACGTCCTTATACAAACATTGATTATTCCCTAACAAATATTTATTTAAATGCACAATGAAACAAGATTATATTAATAATAAATATAAAATAAGGCTTTATTTTTTTTACAACCACCGGCACCCCACCCGTGCAGATTCCTCAAATACAATCAAATAGCTTAACTTTAAATTCACTTTTAACAAAGAAACAATATAATATATAGTTAAAGAAATAGTTACTTTGAAAGAAAGAGTTACTATATCTAAAGGTGGGTACCTTTCAGCTTTGCAAGAATACTAGTAAGTGTACACCTTAAATTTCTGAACCATCTCTTATCCTCCCCAATTCCTCTCATCCACAGTCCACGTATCACCCTCGCAGATTGACGTGTAATTCAGCATTTAATAATATTATGATAATAATAAAAAAGCGCTACAATTATTGTAATTCAAAGATATTAAAAATATATTTTGGATCTGCTTTTTATCTGACCCCAGTTAAGTTTGGTGAATCATAAAAAACTTGGCGTCACTCAACATATTTGTATAAACAGGTTACTTTAACATTCCCGTTTCTTAATTATATAAATATTTATAAAAAATAAATATAAACATCATAAAATATGTTCATATAAAACATGTATACAAAACAAAATTCGTTATTTATGTTTTAATATATGAAATAGAAATCATTAACAAATAAGTAACAAAATGGGTCGCAATTTGTAGGTATGTGTGTCACTCATACATATAAGTAGATACTCATTAGAAATGCAAATATCGTTCTATGACAACTTGATTTAGCAATACTTTGATTATTAATAATGTTTCGTAATTTGTTTTAAAAACTAAGGTTTTCGTGGTTGTACGTATACGAGTGACTGAGAATTAACAAGAATTTATAATGATGTATGAATTGTATGAGTACAATGTGAGGTTGAGACGAGGCGATTAGAGGATGAAGCTGTTGACATCACCGCTATTATTGTATCGTATTTGTGTTTAATAATCTATGCGCTTGTTCGAGAAATAATTTATTGCAATTATGTCATTGCAAATTGTAATTTTACTAAAGAAATGAGTATTCAATGATTTTTTATATCTTAATTATGCTTCAGGAAGAAATAAAATTATGTATTGGCTATTATTATCATTAAAATACTTAAAAATAATTATCGTTTCTTTAGTTTCCGCAATAAAACATAGATGTCGCTAATAATCAATCTACTATCATTTATTCTCTTAATCTTACATTTGTTAATTACTTTTTTCCTATTTGTAAAGTCCGCAGTGGGACTTTATTTATTTAATAAATGAATAAGATGCATGTTCTAATATATACATCATTCTCAGGCGATGCCCGCCGAGAGGGTTCCATGGAAGAGCCGACCGCGCCAGATGCTGACGCTGATGACGCCGCTCCCAGAGAACCAGAGAAGGAGAACAAGTACGTACACTTATATAACTTATATAACTAACTAAGGATTTTTTTAGTAGGGTACAGATGTACCGATCATTCACCACTTATTGGGATGAACTTAATTAACAACCTGTCGCGTGGTTTGTGCCATTTTTTAAATAATATCTAAATGATATATATCTTAAAATAAATTTGTTTTTGTCATACAGCGCCATCTCTGTTAGAATTATAGTTTTATACAGATCAGTTTTTTACGCAGGTGAGGTATTGAGTTCTTTATTTGTGAGCTAGATGGCGTAGTTCTTATTCCAAAGGAGCATGAATTGCACTTCAGAGTACTCAGTCGTAAAAATATAATTAACATTAAAAAAAAAAACAAAACCAGTTTTATTTAAGCAGTTTTGTTGTTCTTAATATCGTAAATATTATTCATTATTTGTTCTTCAGCAATTCGTCAATAGATGGCGGAATTCCACTATATTTTAAAACTCGTAAACAGTGTTTTAATAAAGTAACATTCGTGAGTTCTGAACACAAGATGGCACTAGTTTGAGCTGTTTAAAACTCGTGTTACAAGAATTTATTAAAATTCTTATTTTTCATCAGCTGTAAGGGCGCTCCTGGTGGCGTGAACCGCGCGGAGAGCTGTCGCGAGCGCGACGCACCACGTCGCTGGAAGCACCGCAACGCCTCTGACCCCAACAGACTCACGGCGCATCACAAACAGTAAGTAGTAGTATTAGAAGTATTAGAAGTGAGCAGTTACTAAGACATTATGTACTGCTGAGTGCGCACGTTTTGTTTCCAAATACCCATTTTGTGACCCAACGTAGCACCTCTTTTTGTTCAAGAATGACAATTTCCCATATCTTCAGATGACTGTTGGTTACATTGACCTTTTTTTTTTTTTATTTTTGTTCGTTGGAAAAATCCGTTACGGATACCCCGGCGGCCAAGAAGGTGATGGCCAGGGGGTTATGAGGGACTACCCGGCAGCATAGAGGTCGCTGCCATTTTTAAGGCTTCCCACTAAAAAAACCAACGGTTGCCCTCATCGCCATAGTGGGACGTCACGGGATCGCGTTAACACTCACCGTGACGCCCCGGCGGTAACCCTCCATATGTGGGTGATCGGAGCAACTTAGGGCACCCTCACGACGCAGGCCTATAGGACGTGCGAGAGGTCACCCTCCCCTCCCACCGAGGCACGGCAAACTAGGTAACGAAGCGGCGGGCATAATCACGCATCTATCTAGTCACACGTCTATCTAGTCTCCCACGACGGAGCGGATCAGCGGTAGAGGCAAGCTCCCTGATCCGCTCCGCGGCCTCCTTCGCGGCAATGACTTGCTCGCAGAAGGAGACCATGGCGACCCAAACGGTCTCACTGTCCAGCATCTTGGGTATGACACTAGACAGTGAGACCCTGCTATCAACCACGACGGCCAGCTCTTCACGCTGGCGGTCCCACGCCACACATGGTTACATTGACCTATGAGATGATTCATCTACTCGTATGTCAAAGTAGTAATTGTAAACTGAGGGTAGTTGCTTAGAAAAGATAACCTTGGCCGATGTATGACTGACAAAGTAGTATGAATGAACCGTGTTCATGAGATGATTTAAGAATATTTTCTTATAATAAACAATTTTCGGAATAATAAATATATTAAAAGTACACTTATTTATTATGTCCGTTGAAAATAAATCATTAAATGTACTTACCTACATACAAAAGTATCTTGTGTTAGAAAAAAAATCCTGAATGATGAACGTTGATGGAGTGAAGCCAACTTTAATATTTTCACAGCTTTTAGTCAATGACATTAGTAATAGACTTATATATCATATATGAAGAACAATCTTTAACATATATATATTTAAATAAAATGAAATAATCGCAACTAAATTTAATATATTAACTTATTTCCCTATATTATTTTATTATTATTTATATTCTTTATTGCACACCACAATACATATCATATAATTAAAATAACAAGTAAAAATAAAAAATGGCGTACAAATGACGGACTTATCGCCTAAGCGATTTCTTCCAACCAATTATTACATAATAAATAGTAAATAAATAGTAAAAGTGATTCGTCAAACAATTGAGCGAAGCTCTCTTTGAGTGACTTATCTGCTTTTGTGCAAGCATCAATCAAAAACGGTTTATCCGAAAATTTCCAAATTTTGTATACTGATAGACATCAGTCTGGTGGTGGTTTTAAAAACAATATTTAAAAATAAAATAAAAATAGAATAATGTCTCCTCTTGAAAAAAGTAAAGGACAGAATGCGTCGACGTTTTGTAAATGCAACTTCGGTGCTGTTTGCACCTTGCTTTGCTCAATATGCTAACACATACTGAGATTTTGCGAGCGCAGCGAGTCAAAATTGAGGTCTGGTTCGCGCTCCTAGTTATCTTCTGCTAGGTATAATTTTTTCACGGACTTTTTAATAGTAATAGATTTAAGAACAATTAATACTTCAACAATAAAATGTTGTAATTTCTTCATTTCTAAACTACACCTAATAACCTAAATGGAACATTGCAACATTCCTAGTCAAGATTGTCCCAAGAGTTATTGACTATCACGACGTGATTCCTCAATGTCCACTCACTGCTAATCGGTTTACTAAAATATATTCTCGTATATTAGTGATGATACTTAGTGGATAATTTCCCCCTAATAATAATATTAGTTAATATTTTATTCGATTTTCACGAGTACACTTTTCAAATAAAACTATTTTTCATTTTTATCAGACACTTACATCTCGTCTACTCGTAAAAACGATTGCTCCAAAGCATTCGAAACGTCGGGTTAAAATAAAAATGTAACCAAATTATACGCGAGTTTTAATCCGTAAAATAAATAGTTTTATTTGATATACATATATTAATATTATTGCTAGAAAATGTCTACGTAAATAACTAAGAAATTCAGGATCTTACTTTAGAGCTACACATCGTTTATTTTTTTTGTCTATAAAACAATGTCTGTAATGGTTTTATTATGATGTAACTACCCGTGAACACGATTGCTGCAAAGCATTCGAAACGTCGAGTTAAAATAAAAATGTAACCAAATTATACGCGAGTTTTAATACGTAAAAAATAGTTTTATTTGAAATGTGTGCTCGTGAAAATCTAAGAAAATACAATATATGTATATTTAATTATTATTAATTAGACTGTATAGTTAATTTAGATATTTCTGTCTATCTGAAACACCAACATTCCTTACATTCCTACATAAGACTGTTTAATGTATATTGGTATCTTTACTGTGACCAAAATGAATTCAAACAAACCTAGACATAAGAAGGACTGAACTGCACTGTTATATTGATTATGAACCTTATTGTATAGTACATAAGGAAATTATTATTGTTACTAATGCTGAAATAGTACAATATTATAAAAATGAATTAATTATTCTGATTGTGAAAGTATCTTATTAAAATTATTACACTTACCCTTTTTTAATTTACTTTAAAGACAGATAAAGATGGAAATAGCGATAGAGAGAGAGAGAAAATAAATAATTGTAATGATTTTCAAGATAGATCGTATTCAGAATTCTCCTTAATAAGGTTTATTTTGAACACAATTTCTTACTCACTAGCCAAAGTAATTTGAGCTCTCATACAATGACGACGTCATTCAATGAAAGGTCTTCTTTTACACCATTTTAAGTTGATTTCTCAATGGATGGGTGTAGCTTATATCCGATGGGCCATAATGTAATGGTTGTTGTAGCATTCTACCGAAATGAGACGTTTGAGTTTTCAGTGCTGTTCCGGACGCGTACCGAGATACGTGTTGTTCAGGATTTTTCGAAATTGTTATTAATT
Organism: Mechanitis mazaeus; assembly: GCA_959347395.1. NCBI lineage: Eukaryota > Metazoa > Arthropoda > Insecta > Lepidoptera > Nymphalidae > Mechanitis > Mechanitis mazaeus. Next base: position 11,509,174 of record OY365749.1, read on the forward strand.
ATTATAGTGTTTTTCTTATATTAAGATTATTATAACTAAATACTATTGTGTGTGTTATTAATGAAGTTCGGTTAATATGGTATGGTGTATAAATAATTTCTTTAATGAAACGTTTTGAGATAAGGGTTGATTTATTTTTATTGTCATCATTAATATATTTATATTATTATTAATGATGAATGGTTTTTATAATCATATAAATAATTATAGACAATAATTTATTTTCATCATAGTATGTTGAAAATATATATACGGAACTGAAGTTTGTATTCTAATATAGGAACTTCTTAAAACATGCGTCTCGGAGTCTCATTATGTCTGACCTCCGACCTCTGAAGTTATTGAGTATCCAGCGATAGACAGATTTATAGATATATAGATATATAGATATATACCTTACGCGACAAGCAATCGATTTAATGTATCAGTGGTTATCGTTCAAATTTAATGCATTTAAAAGGAGTACGGGTTCAAATCCTGTTTAATTAGAAAATACAGATATATATGTAAGTATATAAAACATTAATTCGTAGGTTGGTTTAAATTAATTACTGTTTTATATATATTCATTAAAAAAATTTATCTCTTTTATAATGTATTGAGAACATTAATTATATATACAAGATATGCAAATCAATTTCATTAACAGGTTAATGTTATTTTGTTATAAACATTGTATTTTTTTATGGAGATTATAATAGAATTAACTTATTTATTTTACAAAAAGAAAAAGCTTATACATTTACATTAATGGTAGTTCAAATACTATTGTAGTAAAGAAGTATTGTTGCTAGAGAATATTTCTGTACTTTTCTCCTACGCAATTTATACGTAATTTTTGATCATATAAAATGTAATTATACATAAAAATAAATAAATTGAAATAAAACTTTTAACGGATTTAATTAGCCATTATTTGGTAAATTTAAACTTAATTCTAACCCGACGTTTCGTATGCTTTTTAATAATTGCGTCTATATTGTCCAACCGTCAGTTAAATTAACGAATTAAATGCGTAAAAAAGTAATGTTTAATCCGAAAAATTTAACAACATAACTTACCATGTTGTTTATTTTTATTATAGACAAATTATAATTTTTAGCTTGAAAATAAGGTAGTTTATTTTAAAGTTTAAAGCTTCCGATATATTTTACGTACAATTACATCAAAATCGGTCAAGTCGTTTATAAATATAATCTCTAGTCTGGTTTTGTGTTTTTCTCATAACATAGAGAAAAATTAAGAATACAACATCTAATAGAAATCCAATATAAAGTTTCATTAAATTCTCTCCAGTAATTTTTGCGTGATGCACGAACAAACAAACAAAAAAGGGCAAACGTTTTTATAAGTATTGTTAGATTAGGTTGTCATGCAAACGAAATTATTTATAAAAATTTGAATTTATATATATCTTCCAGACAGTTTTATTATATGTATGTTAACCGTGCAAACAAGAATATATGATGAATTGAACTTCATCGTGGAAGGAAAACATTAACGAAACTAACAACATTAAATATATATATATATATATATATATATATATATATATGTAATGTTGTATATATGTATAAATATTATTCTACGAGACCATTTTAGTCTTGATTAAACATCAATCTGTAACTTCTATTGTAGAAGCGAACACTGCTAGTACTAGTGTTCAAAGTTTGTACAGACAGCCAGACACTTATTTCCGCATCTGTGGGGTTACAGGAGGGGTTGAGGGGGTACAGGGGTTGCGGTTTGCAGTGTGAAATTACTATGCGCAAAATTTTGTATAGCGGGTACTGTATTACATATAGTCTTTGTTTGATTGTTTGTTTGTTATAGATATCTCTGACATCTCTTATATAATATACATTCTGTTATTTTCTGTTCTGTAGATGGAGTTACATTCTGTTCTGTAAAATTGTTTAAGTTATTTAAACCATTCCTTGACAATTGATATATTACTGTTTATGATACTTTGTTTTCTTATCATTTTGATGAAAAAAATATTGTTTTTTTTTTATTATTTTTCTCTGTTTATAATAATTGAAGTTGGGATAAGTTGAGTAAGTTATTAAAATAATTATAAAATCATAAGAACAGCGTATCACTTGACTTAATATCCTTATATATAGTATGGAGATAATTGGTTTAAAATAAAATATAATATAACTCTTTATATTAAGCCATATATTTTGGTAACATTATAATGTTTGTAAAACTGAATTCGTAATACATATTATTTCCAGTGATTCCTTCTGAATTATAATGATCCTTCACATTTCCGAGGTGATACCATCTGGAGCTTTTTATAAGTTAAAGAATCCAGTGTTCTTTTTAAAGAGTTGTTTACTGCTATAAAAACTCCACGGTTGGCTCCTACGTATCCGCGTGGAATTTACTACCGGATTTTGATATATTTATTTTAGTAATCGTTTAATATATTTAAATATAATAGAAATGACGTAAGCTTTGATCCATGATTATTATTAAATATAATTATCTGGATGTACTGACGTCATTATTATCGAGTTCACGCCGCGATTCTGCTACGCTCAGAGCTCGTGAATAAGAAACCCGAATGGATACGAAACTAGTCGGGCAGGTTCCGATAATAATAACGTGAATACAGACGAATAATTATATATAATAGAAAAAAAGTTGTCTATTTTTTTTTGTTTATTTGCAATGACTATATAATCGAAAGTTACTTACTAAATTTCATGAATAGTAGAAAAGGACAGTGTCCCGTGACTGCAGTCCTGTCGCATGCAATGTGTTTGCGAAGCTGCTGGCGCTGCGCCAGCACCTCGACTTGGCTTGTGGTATAAACTATAAGCTTTTGTAGCTATTTTTAAAATTAATTATTAATTATTAATATACTTTTGACAAATTACATAATTATAATTGGGTATTTTAATGTCAAAATCCCTGTTATAGGGGTTTGTTTTTTAAAGAAATGTTTTGTTTTTAAATCTATATGTAGATAATATATGGTCCTAAACGTCCAATGATATCTTTTTCAGTCCCACTATTTTACAGTCCCACTAATTAAAATATACGTATACAAAAAATATATCTTTAATCTTTTTTACGTAAGTAGTTGTAATAATTACTGAAGGATATAACTATAGAAATAGTAACTTTACAGTCACGATCCAAAATCTTGCTAAAGTATAATCTGAATATAACTTCAAATATAATTCTGTACATACAAAACTTACTACCGATTAAGCAGAATCTTCCTTGAAGGTCTCAAGGGCAGTTCAGACAAATGCCAGCACTGTCTGAATTCAATAACATATGAGTAAAGCGTAACTCTTATCTCAATCGCTATCTCTTGTTACTTAAAACAAAATTATTTAATGCTCGGTTAACATCACTTCGCGTTACTACAGATCTGTATGAAATTCTCAAAATTCTACAGAACTGATATGAATACTATATATAGAAACTGACGTATTAGCAGTGCAGTTATGATTTCATAATACGTATTGACGTATAGATATAATAGATTGCTATTCGAGGAAAACTGGATGGCATTCCATAGATGAAAGACCTCGTATTGTTTATTTTTATTATATTAAATGTAAAAGTTAGTAATTTTTAAATATATGATTGAATAATTTGAAATCGAGTATTCTTTTTGAGTTTCAAACATTTCGATTTGTTGAAGAGGTGTCCATACAACAATGAATGAACAGGACATGAAGGAATATAGCATCTGTATATTTTTTAATATTATTGTGTACATAAACGAATATAAATATATTTTTAGTTGAACTTATCAAAGAAGCGCAATCGACAATCATCACACATCGTAAAAATAAATTATAATAAAAAACATATTGAAAAAAATAAAATATATATCGATAAAAATAAAAAATAATTGAGTCAAGTACAATACATAAAGAAAAATAAACATCAAACATGGAAACTTATTAGTTTTGTGCAATGCTTTTTGAAGCTAATAGCAAAAAACTATAAAAACTTCATCTTTACTCTTATATTTATTAGAAAAACTTTTATAAAAATATCTAAAGAATAAATGTCATAATAATGCAATAAAATATAGAGTTTTAATATTTAAATTATGTAATATAAAATACAATGAAATAATAGATTTATTGGGAGTTTTAATATTTTTAAAAATTCCTTAATAATCTTTATTAGAACAATAGTTTGAGTCTCAAAAGAAACTTCAACTTAGTTAAAAATGTGTTTTATTTTTATCTCTTTTTTTAAGTCGCTAACTGTTTTCATTAAATCAAAAAAGACTGAAATAATTGTGTTCTTCATAATTTGTTTATTCATAGGATATACTTTATAGAATATTTTATAATTTTTAAAGACGTTTATTCCATATATATTAGTTTCAAAATTAAAATGAAAGTAAGGATTCTAATAAAATAAACCAGCAACCATAACTTACCTGAGCTACAAATAAATTAACTTCATTAATTAGAAATTAAATGAATTATATATAATTTATTCCGTGACGAAGCTGATTCAATGAAAGCGCGACGATTTCGACACGACCGTCGGAAATAGACGCAGTGGGTCACGGACAGTGAGAAGAAATATCACTGAATAATATTGAATGAGCTAGGAACTGTGATATCACATCAGGAAGATATCGCAAAGTGTAAATTTTATTTATATACGTCCAAGAATCCTTAATGGTTATTTCGATAAAAATGAACTAGGAGCGTGACCAGAACTTAATTATGACTCGCTACGCTCACAAAATCTCGGTATGTGTTAGCATCGAAGTTGTATTTACAAAACGTCGACGTATTCTGTCTTCAGCTACTTTTTAAGATGAGACATATTTTTTAATTTTTTGTGTTTTTGTTTTTGAAAAATTTTTTTTTAAAAGCATCACCAGACTCGATGTCTATCAGTGTGCAAAATTTGAAAATTTTTGGATATACCGTTTTCGAATGAAGCTTGCACAAAGAATGCAGAAAAGTCTCTCATAGAGAGCTCCGCTCAATTAACACTAAAAGCACTTGTCGAAAGCCAACATATCATATAATCAGATACAATACGCACGTAGCTCGAGTGACGTCATTCAGCAATTTTTCGTTGATAATTTTGTTTCTAACCTAAAATGTTTATTGCAATATTTTTATATATTAATATTTGAAATCATTTGACATTTTAAAAACGATTGAAGACATAGAAATTAAAAATATAATCAATATTGAAAGGCTTGAGTTTCACGAACCCTCATAAGTTCAGGTGTTTCGTTCCATTGCCTTCTTATTCTCAAGGAGTTAGGTAAAATATATAATATTGCAAAGCGTATTTTTTATATAAAAATTCTTGTCCATCATGGATATTTCTTTTTTAAATTTTATTATCTGGTTTTATCCATTATTACTATCGAATCGTGCCCACTGGAACCACCACCAGAACCCATTCAGAGTCCTTATTCATGAGCTCGGAGCAGTGCGGAATCGCGGATGTTCTTAAACAACTTTGATGTGTATTTTAATACTGTCTACTCCTGTCATGATATACGCAAATTTATTATAATTACCAACACACATTAGCTCATAATCCGAAGCACGTACGGCCAATGTTTGCTGAGAATGACAAACGTTTTGCAAATATAAACAGCTGTTCTGACCTATTTATACGGGGAGTGGAATAACTACCCTAAGAATGGTATAGGGTTGATCGTAGGTCAAGCTTAGGAAGGGGGCAGGGGGGAGTAAAATGGGAAATAATTTTGAGATTTAATTAATAATATTGATGTTATTGGTATTTAAATTAATCTATTTATAAACGTACAGTTTTGTAGCTGAAATACATTTGAAACGATCTTATTAGTATATCATATAAGAAAAAGACAGGGTTCAGACCAAGGAACCTTTATAAAATGTCTGGATATCACCGTATTTTGAAAGGTAACTAGACCATAAAATACGTCGCAATAAACTCAGGAACTGAAGAGTCGTCCTGAGTCAAGACGTCAGTGAAGCGAGGTGCGCCGACGATGGGTCAATATAAACATACGAGCTGTAACTTAGATGCGTCAGCTGTAATGCTTGCTTAAGTTATGTCAACCTTAACTAAGTATCCCTTAGTTAAATATCGACGTAATTAAGTTTAATGTATCTTAGAGATAAATACGAGAGTACTCATAGATAGTAGTAGTAGACAATATAGTATAGTAGTAGGAGTAGACAAGGTGACAAATAAGTGTTTGTTTTATAAATTATGATTTCAGGTTTAAAATCAAATAATCGATAAATAAAATAAATTTAATTTTATGGTATTAAAGTTGCAGGAAAACGGAAAACGATTTTTTATAGCCAGACGTAGTTTTTCACATCTGTTCTTAAAATCATGAAATATGATGTCTTTTGATAAAACAAACGTAAAATTTCACAATTCGAAACAGAAGTTTGATATGAAAGTTATGAAAACTTTATTTCATGTATAACGAGAGTTGTTTCAGCAAAACCTTTGTATGTCTGTCGAGTCACTTGAAAGTTTCAGCGTTAGCAAATTTCGTATGAGATTTTAGGTCGTTGAGAGTTTGAGGAATCATACGTCGTATGATTTTTTTTAAATTTATTATAAGTACTTTTTCATTACATGTGTAAAGTTTAATAATGTAGTTCAAATTTGTATTTGAAATAAAACTATTTTTGACGGACTAAACTCGCGTATAATTTTGGTTACATTTTAATTTTAACTCGACGTTTCGAATGCTTTGCAGCAATCGTGTTCACGGTTAGACGAGATATAACTATCTGATTTGTATTTGGGTGGAAATTATTTGTAAAACAAATTTATATTCTTACTATCCAGAATGTACATATATGGTTAATAGTCAAGAGTATTCTGTTAGCTACTTCATTTTGAGTACCAGCAGATATTAAAAATTGTTTGATGAATTTTTTAACATTCACAAGTTTGTCAATGCTTCTCTCTCGCACACTAATTGATACATCCGTAACAGGATTTCGGGAACGCGAGGTTGGACCTCCGTCATTGGCCGCAATGAGTATATAGTCTATTTCCGTCTCGTATATTACTGCAGAACGTACCTGCATGGAAAAATATTATTTTAGTGTCGCGTGTCTACATGACATTTCATTCTGGAACGAAAATGATACACTTCAGACATTGACATTTGACAGAATTGGCATAAAAAGTGTAATAGTGAATTATAATTCTAATGTATGTTAGCAATAAGAAAAATATAGAGATATTATTATTATTATTATTATTATTGTAAGCATAAGTATAATATTGGTATATTAATTATAGCCATATGTGAATAACTGAATATTAAACGACTAATTCAATTAAAGTAGAACGTCATAGAAAATTAAATGAACTTTCCGTGGAAATTAAATAATTTTAAAGTCCTCAAGTCTATGATGGAAAAGTACACCGTTCATAGCTTTTAAGGGGTGAGTTGGACGGTTCTACCCTCAGTCCTGAAAAGACAGCTGAGCGCGAAACACGTTCAGAGGAACACGTGATTAATTTTTTTCATATTTTTAATATATCTGAATTTCAGTTTGCATTTGTAATTTTGATATTGAATTATTGAAGTTAATATAACGAATATTTCGCTTTAGTAAATAGATAAATTGTAACAATGAACCAGTATTTTTATATTTACTTTTTTATCGACAAGTTATACTAATTGTATGTTATCATCTACAATTCAGTTTGTCAACCGATGTCGAACATGGCGGACGAATATTCTTTTAAATGTGTGTTAAGTGTTCGGTTATTGTGTTTTTTTTGTTAGTTATTTGTGTGACAAACTTGAGGTGATTTTATCATTATTTCCTAATAATAATACCTTTTGTTTATTTAAATACTACACAAAATATATAATAATATTCGGGTATTCAATTTTATAAATACAGTTAGTTATCTTCTTAAAAACAACATAACGGAAGAAAGATAAGCAATTACATTGTTTTGTGTAATGAGTGAAGTAATTAAATAATAAATGTTTGTTTTTTTAATATATTTTGTTAATTCTTAATAAATTGGTGGCAAATTTAATCAGTTTTAATAAGCGACACGATGGCTCAGTATACGGTAAGCATTTTGTGCTGGAGGTCGTAGATTCAAATTCGTTTATTATTTATTCAATGATAATTAAATTTTGTAATAATAAATAATAATAAAGCCTTGAGACATGTATATTTAATTGAGAACTTAAGATATCCTCATAAATAATATTTACTAGAGTAGTACATATTTTTTCATACCTCTTAGCATATATAGTAGTGACCTTAAAGATACGGAACCCAGTTCTATATTAGCATAACCCTAAGGCTAGATATTGTATAAGTATATCCTTAATATGGAGTATATGCGATTAAATTAGTATCAAAGTTGGTAAGTAATGTTAATAGCAATAATATATTTATGTATCAATTAGTGTGCGAGAGAGAAGCATTGACAAACTTGTGAATGTTAAAAAATTCATCAAACAATTTTTAATATCTGCTGGTACTAAAAATGAAGTAGCTAACATAATACTCTTGACTATTAACCATATATGTACATTCTGGATAGTAAGAATATAAATTTGTTTTACAAATAATTTCCACCCAAATAAAAATCAGATAGTTATATCTCGTCTACCCATGAACACGATTGCTGCAAAACATTCGAAACGTCGGGTTAAAATTAAGATGTTACCAAATTATACGCGAGTTTCAATCCGTAAAAAATAGTTTTATTTCAAATGTGTACTCGTGAAAATCTAAGAAAATACTATTGATTACTTCCTTTCTACAGTTTTAATAAACATTCGCTCATAGATATTTTAATGTCGTAACGCAAAACTACTAAAATAATTTTATGCGCCAGCTACAAATAGAGAAAACCGTGTCTGTCTGGATTCGATAAAAAATATCTTAATGTATATTAATAAATTTAATGTTAGATCATTAGATTTTTTATCTCTGGATGACCAAAATAAATTGACCTCTGACTAGAGTTTATAATATCACCTTGCGTTTTTTGGTAATTTATTACAATTTAATATAAACCATTTTTAAAAGACATTGACAGTATAAAGTGGTATTAAAGTGTAAGAAAAGAAGTGATGAAAAAGTGTGTTAAGTGAAGCAAAGTGTACAATGGCAACTCAAGCTCCTCCCCGCGTATCTCGCAATGTGTCGCTGCCAGCGGGCCGCCAGCCGCCAACCGTTGGCGTGTTGGCTCGACGGACCCTGTCCGAGAGGTACATTACTGAATAGGAATTTCTGAAGATATTGGATCTTGAATGTTTTGAATTCAAATAAAATGATATTAAATTCTTCTTATGATATTGGAGAAATACAATTGTTTATCTTTAGAATACTTTTAACAAAGCTTATATTCTGTTTCAAAGTGCTTTGAATATTAATTAAAAATAAACTAACTAGGAGCGCAAATCAGACCTCAATTTTGACTCGCTACGATCGCAAAATTTTGGGATGAGTTTAGCATATTGAGCGAAGCGAGGTGCAAACAGCACCGAAGTTGCATTTACATAATTTTTATTGGATTTTTTTTTAACCATCACCAGATTGATGTCTGTCATTGTGCAAAATTTGTGAATTTTCGGATACCCCGTTTTGATTGACGCTTGCACAAAGGATGCAGAAAAGTCTCTCATAGAGAGCTTCGCTCGCTCTGTTCACTTTGCTCAATAAATATTTGTAATGCTGCTGAGCTGTGGAATTCGCTTCCGGAATCTGTTTCCAGAGAATTATAACCTGGGTCTCTTTAAGTCAAGAGTGTATCGGTTCCTTCTAGGCAAGCGCGCTCCATCTTAGACCACTGACTTGCTTACCATCAGGCGATCTCTGGTCAAGAGCTGGCCTATTTATAATAAAATAAAAAAAAAATTGGAAATTATTCGTAGCTGTATTTTGTATATTGTTAGTAATAATTGTTATCACTTTTGAAACAACTGATGGTCAATTATGATAAATTACTTTTATCTGCTTTTTTACTTTTTTTTTTTAAATACTTAATTTGTATTTCTACCAGGTCTTTAATACGGAAGGTTTCTAAATAATGTATTTGTTTTTTAATGTTGTTTTTTTGTAAAAAGTTGAATATTATTCAAATTGAATTATAAATAGTAAAACTAAATTCCCATGAAGTTTATAATATAATTGTATACTAAATTGAGTTTGTAACTTTGAATGTCAAAGTTATTTAGCCAAGGCCGTGGTAGTTAATTCCACTAACCCGGTAGGTGCTGTAAAATTTTACCGTGAACCATTAGTTGAAGTGTTGTAATTAAATTGTTTATGATGGCCGCTCCTTACCTCTTCGAATTTACAATTTATGTTTAATGTTAATGAAAAATTTTCCATTTCATCTCAGAAATTCAAAGCATATACCTAATTAGATTTGTGGCTTGATTCTAACGCATCGGAATTGTAGAAAGTAGTGTATTTGTAGTTCATTCGTCAAGATGTTTAATGCACTTATTCTATAATTATATTTTTAAGTTTTATTAGATACGCTCTAGGAGGTCTATAGCACCCACTTCTCGTTAGCGGATGACGATAAGATGAATGTATTTTAAGTCCTCTCCACCAGTTTTATGAGCTATGTTCATAAAAATCCGGTTACTGAAGGAGGTCCAAATTGTTACCATCCATATTCTCTCATCAAGAGCTTTCTATTGCACGTGTCGCAACGATGTTTCCTTGAGTTTCGGTGACCACAGACAAACTGACAAACTTACAGAATAGGGTGATAATATAATTAGATTTATTTGTACAACATTCATTTATAATCGATAAAAAGAGTTCTTTTAGTATTGTTAGATGATGTCTGAATTTGATTGGGGAACTTTTACTTTATAACACAGACAGTTCAAAAAAAAATATTTTAGTATAACGAAAAAGCATTGTTCATCTAGTTTTGATTCAGAATAAGTCATCAAAAATATCTTCTTTTTGAGATGACTAATAATTATATAATATCTGTAATCAATATTTCATATAAATGAATGAAAAAACTATTGTATCTTTTTACATAATCAATTAATTTGAATAATAAATTATATGTAATTTAAATGGCTGTGCTGAAGTTTAAGTCGCAACACATGCTAGTCTCATACAGTCTGCGTGTGTGAATCTCTTTGTGTTTCTGTGCCTGTGTGTGTCTCATCGGTTTCATAACAGCGGCTCGTTTTAGGTTTACAACTTCCTCCCTGTGTTTTGTGTTGCATTTCCTCCGACCTTTGATTTTCTTGCATTCGCATCTGTTTATTGTTATGCGATTTGTAATGTTGTTCTATCGGGAATAAGATTAGAGCATTATATATTTAGACATGTCTTAGTACATTACATACAAGTCTGGTTCAACGGTATATATATATATATATATATAACTAAATCTCTATATGTGTATATACTAAAATTTTAAAGTGAACTTAATGAATGTATGCAAAAACTTGAAATCATATTAACATATTGATTTATGAATAGTATAATAAATTCCCCTGGCCGCGTCTGTATGTTTGTGTGAATACGATTAACTCAAAACTACTGAACAGATTTTTGTATGGTTCTCACCAATGGATAATGTGTTTCTTGAAAGTGTATAATTCATCTTGGTTTTAGATAAATTGACTGTAATATCAAGATTACTGTTAAAGAGGTCCCAAAAAAAAAAGTATGTAGAAACTGTTATAATAAGGTTTTAGTATTAACGAAAGGGATCACGGTTACGAAAATTAATGCGGGTGAAGCTGGGAGCAGGAACTAGTAATAGCAAGTGATTGTCTTTCCTGCAGTGACTTGGAACCTGGTGCGGCCACGGCTCCTTCCGGCAGTTCGAGCAGCTCGAGCCTGTCCTCGAGGAGCAACGAGAGCAATACTGTAGCAGCTGAACAGCAAGGTTTGATATCACCATAACGATGTATGGATTTGTAAATGAAATACATATAGTATTATTAGTATTTTCACGAATACACATTTCAAATAAAACTATTCATTACGAATTAAATTAAAATGTAACCAAATTATACTCGTGCATAATTTGGCTACATTTTAATTTTAACCCGACATTTCGAATGCTTTGCAGCAATCGTGTTCACGGGTAAAAAATATTTTTATAGTATTATTACTCTTAACAAAGCCTAAAAAGTGTTTCCCGAATAGATTGTAACTTCATAAATTCCAAAAAATGTATGTCTTTATACTTAAACTTATTCAGCTTACGTTGTCACAGCGTCCCAGTCAGATTGGTCAGAGGAGGAGGATCCGCTGGCAGCGCAGTGGTCGGAGAGCCTGCCACCACACCTGAGGGACTCCCTCGTGTTGTCCGCCAGGATCAGAAAGCGACAGGAAGTCATACACGGTGAGGGCGCTATTCGAATAGGACCACAGATATATAAGTTTTATAAGCCCTATACGTTTGAAAGGAATCTACAAAGAGCGTTTGCTGCTTGGATGTATTTTAATAGCAATATATGGTTGTTTTTTGAATTGTTTAATTAATAAATTGTTTAGTTTATTAAGATCAATTAATTTTTTTTTATTTCACGTTCCTCATATAAACTACATTTTGTTAACTCTTATTATATTTTACAGAATTAATAGTCTCCGAAGGGTCCCACGTACGGTGGCTGAAGGTCCTCGGCGTGGACTTCCTCAAGCCCTTAGAGCGTCAACCGTCCCTTCTACCTGTTGACGAGTTGCGGGCTCTGTTCCCCAACCTACCCGGGGTCACTAACCGACACGTTAAACTATATGCGGATTTACGGGCCGTGAGGAATGAGGCTCCGAACCACGTGGTCCAGATAGGTCCCTTGGCCGACGCCATGTTAAATACTGTGAGTATTTTGAATACTCCTCAGCTATTGTTTAATGTATCCAAATTTCCTTCTGTCATGTTTTTAATATTTAGAAATACATCATATACCTACAATTATTAAAAATAAAATTAATTGAAACTGGCAAAAGTTTTTTAAAACTATCGTTCAGCAGTCCGCATTTATAAAAAAATTGTAAACATATTGTGTGTGTAGTATTTTGTTATACGTATATATAACGCACTGCAGCTGGGCGAGGCGGGCTACGCGCAGTCGCTGTCGCGTTTCTGCCGCGGACAGCGCATGGCTCTGGACGCGCTGCGCGAGCGCCGCCGCAAGAACAAGGAGCTGCAGGCGCTGCTGGCGGCGCGCGAGCAGCTGCCGCGCTGCGGCCGCCTGCAGCTCAGGGACCTGCTGGCCTGCGTGTGGCAGAGGTACCTGCTGACTCGTCTCCTCTGACTTACATCTCTGTGGTGGCGTTGCATCGGTGTTATAGTTTTATGTACCTTGAAATTAAATATTTACCAAGAACATAAATCTAATGCATGCATGCTCGTACACCTAATCTTAAAAGAAAAGACTTTTTCGTAGAGTGACGCGAGTTTCCTTTTCGATGAGTTTACTGGGCACTCTCATCACATAGTGACGAACGGTTTCCAGATTGACCAAATATCAGCTACTGCTGGACAGCATCCTCCGCACGGTGGCAGAGGAGAGCGAGGAGGACAGCCCGGAGGAGGTGGCGCGGCTGCGGTGCGCGCTCACCGTGGCCAAGGACGTGCTGCACAGCGTGGACACCGCCATCCGCACGGCAGAGAACGAGCACCGCCTGCGCTCCATCCAGGCCAAGCTGGAGGTGCGCGGCGCGGAGTGCGAGGAGCTGCGCCGCCTCGACCTCACGGCGCACGCGCTGCGCCACGAGGGCGAGCTGGCGCTGCGCACGGACAACAAGCGCACGGCCGTGCTGGCGCTGCTGCTGCGGGACTGCCTCGTGCTGCTGCAGCGCGAGGGCGAGCGCTACGTGCTGCGGCCGGCGGCGCAGACGGGACACGCCGCGCCCCTGTCGCCCCTCATCAAGTGGTGCGTGCCAAGATAAATTCAAAATAAATACGCAACAAAAAAAAACCACTGGAATCACTCAAAAAACCCTCATTCAATACCAACCTCTATTTCTTTATTTTTAGGGATAAGGTTCTGTTTCGTCCAAATGCGGCTGTAAAGAATACGTTCTTCCTCATGAACATCAACGGAATACAGATGCACGAGCTGTCCGCTAACACCGCCGCCGAGTACGCCACGTGAGTACATTAGCACAAGCCTTATAGCTATTTCATAGAATCGTATGCTAATTTAGATTATTTCTTTATTAAGAATGAGTTTTTTTTTTCTTTTCTTACGTTAAATGTATTTTGTCTCTTGTCTCCAGCTGGGTGCGTCTAATCCAGGAGGCCCCGCTGGCTCGCCTTGCAGAGGCAAAACCCACGCATACGCACTCGCGTTCGACGGACGACTCGGGTGAGAATACATCTAGAAAATCTATATGATATTAAATATTTTAATATACGATGATGATGTTGTTTTAATGTTTAATAATATTATATCCAGGTGTAAATGTATCCCGCAACCCTTCAGACGCGTCTGAGAAGTCTACCTCGAGTGCGCCGCCAACATGCGAAAACGAAAGGGACATATCATTAGAGAGAGAGGATAAACAAGAAATTGACAAGCCAGTCTTGGACGTAGATGAAAATGGCGACAAGCGACTGTCGGAAAGGGACGAAGATAAAGAGCGGGATAGATCGGCGTCAATTGAGAAAGAGGAGAAGCATAGGTACGTTGTTTCTTGATAACATCCTAAAGTTATATATATTTACCTATCTTTTGGGTCTAAATTACTTCTTATTTCTTACTAGTTTACATTTAAATCTTGTACAATTATTAATTGTTTCGTTTTCAATCTTTCTTTTATGCATGCTGTGATTGTATGTAAGTTAAAATGCTACATTAGTTATATTAAATAACTAGTCTTTGTTTTGTCGATACATACATTTTTTCTGCTAGTTTTATAACTTTGAGTCACCTTTATAACTCCTGTAAACTTTTCTAGACATATATATATATATGTAGTTAAAATTGTGTCTACTTGGTACAGTAAAAATTGGTTTTAGTACAGTAGTGATTGGCTGTTTATATCATGCATACATACATATATATATATATAGGTAATTGAAGTAATATGTTGTGTCCCAGTGCTCCCGTGGTCGGCAGTAGCAGTACGCACACGGCGCCTCCCCCCGCGTTGCATCCGCCCGCCGCGCTCACCGTGCGACACCCGCAGCACGCACACCTCGCCACCAGGGCCTACTCGCACCACGGTAACAGGACACACACACACACACACGCACACGCACACGCACACGCACACGCACACGCACACGCACACGCACACGCACACGCACACGCACACGCACACGAACACGCACACGCGCACGCGCACGCGCACGCGCACGCGCACGCGCACGCGCACGCACACGCGCACGCGCACACATGATCGTATAAATGTACCTGTTGCTAATACATCTACTTTACTACAGAGCGCCTCCGACGTCTAGATGAAGACATCAGTCGCGCGCTGAAAGCTAAGAGCGCAGTGGTTGCGGAGCTGCTGGGGGTCCCTGTGCACTCCTACACGCACCTAGCCGAGTTGGCCGTCGCAGATACTCTGGGACAAGTCGGTGAGTGGTGTTGTAGGAGACTCTATTGTTGGTAATTCGAAGTATATTTTGTTAATTTGGCTCTTGTTGTAGATATTTGCGGTGAGCTACCATCATCGCGTGAGCCGGACGCGCCCGCAGACCTGCACCAGCTGCTCCTAGCAGCGCAAGCGCAGGGTGAGGCCCTAACCAATTTGTTTATAAATTAATAAACCGGCCAATTAAAAATCACTGGTTAACAACAAAAGTCTCTCTTTATGAAAGTCGGCATTGCCTAAGGTGACTCTATCCCTCCGTCCTCCAACAGCCAACCAGCTCACGGAGTCCCTGAGCGGCGCGCTGTCTGCGAGCGAGGCAGCGCGAGTCGCGGCGCGCGCCGGCCGCTGCGACACCTGCGCACCACGGAGGAGGAGCGGTGAGTACGCACACACACGCACATACACATGCACACATATACACACGCGCACGCACACACATGCATACACTCGCATACAAACATTCACACATACATAAATTTGCATAAACGCGCACACACACGTGCATCCAAGTAAATAGGCGTACACACACGTATATGCACAAGCACATGCACAAAATTTATACACACACAAGCACACAAACCCACATACACAAAATTTATACACACACAAGCACACAAACCCACATACACGGACACACAGTTTTTATCGTTATCTAAAATTAGTCACTAAACAGTTTTATCTAATATGTCAACAGAAGCCCCCGAGGAGTCAGAACGGGAGACTCGAGTGTCCTGTCGGTCGGAGGCAGATCAGTCCTTCGACATGCTCTCCGATCTATCGAGGGAGCCCGGCCCCGACGCCGTGCTGGGTAAGCATGGATCTAAATATTGATGATATCTACGTCTCTCAGTTTGTGATGCGAGTCAGGTTACATGCCGCTCCCTCTCTAACTCCCGCGTGTGTTCCAGAGGGCTCAGCGGCGGGCTGCCCGCTGCTGGCGGCGCGTCTGGCGGGCGGGGTGTGCGGGCTGCAGGCGGCGCTGGCGGCGCTGCTGGCCGCGCTGCCCGCCGTGGAGCGAGAGCGCAGAGAGCTCAGGGAGGAGCTGGCCGTGCTTAGGGAACGACTTGACGCAAGGAGAGGTGAGACGGATACCTATTCCCGAAAGGAGATTGAATATGCACACTTTAGATATCTGTAATTTATTCGTTATTTTTATTTCTATTATATGTTTCTATTTGTTTTTTAGCAGACAACCACACGAAGGAAGATAACATTTATCCCAAGGGAGCCCTGGACCAGTCTTTACAGGTATGTTACTTGTCTTTTAAGGTTATTTCGTGTTTTTGTTGTCATTTATTTTATTATTTATATAACTTTTGCTATTTATTACAGGAACAACCGAGTAACGGAGGTTGATCTGCCGGCTCGGACCCAGACCGAACTAGACCGGACGAGACTCCACTGACGCACGAAACTTGACGAAAGTCGCGTTTTTTCCAAAAATCGATCTATATTTTCGAAAGAGTTTCATCAAAATCGATCCAGCATTCCGCGTCGAACGTCGAGTACCAATGTATATTGTATCTGTTACCTTGTCATTTGTAATATTCTTTGTTTAGTATTAAAACAGATTTTTATTATTCCATACGTAAGTTTAAATGTGATCGCTTGTGTAATATTTTCTCGTAACAATGTAAGTGTAAATAATGTAGGTCAATATATATATGACGCGGCTGTCGGTAGTATTATATGACAATATATATGTTATAAAGTTACGTATATGTTAACGGTTTGTAATTTTTTTAACGTTGACAAATAAAAAAAACATTGTTATTTATTTTTTTTTACAAATCAAAACTGTTTAAATGTATTTTTCCATGCTTTAGATGTTAACAGTTGTAACTCACCGGTCAATGACCTTGTACAAACAGATTTTCGTTGTAAGTTATTCACGAAGTGCCCTCAACCAGTACCTTGCTAATGCCATATTACTGACGTATGTACAGACATAAGCTGTTTAATTTATACGTAGATTGATAAGTAATCGTAGTTCATTACGAAAAATGATGGGTGACCGTTTTTGAAATTATGGCTTTATAGGAATTGATATGTATAATAAAGTATTGAAAATACGCTCGTTTGATTATACTATACATTAAACAGCTTGTAAATTAGGAATGTATAATTAGATCATGTAATATAGAGTAGACGTCGCCATTGTAGACGTTTTTTGTATAATTAAAACAATCAATTTCCGAGGGGTCTTTGTATTTGTAACTAAATCAATTTTGATAACACTTTGACTTGACATGACAAATGAAAATTTATATTACAACGTTACTTGTAAATATTCAGTTAAAGTAACTATTTATTTGCTCGAACTACCTGATAACGGGTAGTTTTTGTAACTGACTTTGATCTGAAAATCGTGGAAAATAGCAATATATATACAAGAAAGGTAGAACTTTGTAATCGAGACCCCTGCTAGTGCAACGTAATTTAGGCTAGACTTAGACCAAATGATCCCATCCGTTTATAGCACGACCGGTTTTGATAAAACTGTTGTTATGTAACCGTATTTATAGGGTTTTGAAATAAAATAAAATTATACATTTTATATATTCTGGTATTTGATGGGCGAATTGATAAGTAATAAACAAAAAAATATATACTTGAAAATATATTATTACACTAAAAATACTTTTCTTCACTTTATTATAATTTTGTAAACAGAAATCATGTTTATTTTATTATTATATATTTTATTGTATGTATTAACTTTCATGCTCCATTTTTCGTACGCGACATCGCCTTCAAAACAACAATGTAACAAATTGTAGTTTAATTAAATTCGTTAAACTGATTTTATTGTTTTATTTGTAAAGATTAAATATTTTAACATTGTGTATAAGAATCATTTTTATGTTACAGCTAGATTTCGTTCGCGGCTTTGCCCGCGTGGTGTGTTGATATAAAGTTCCCTATATCATATTCCAGGCTCCAGACTATCAAACTTCACAAAGCATCATAAAACATACATCTTTTATTGAGCTGAGCGAAGCGAAGCTCTTTACTACCCAAATTTTCAACTCTTTGTTACCCTACTCCCCCTTCAATTTACGAACTGCACGAAATTTTGCACACATGCGCATAATGCGCAAAACTCTGTCTGGATTGAAAATCAGCCGAATCGTAATTATAGTTTTCGAGATAATTGATAAAATGTGTCGCATATAGTTAACATATAAAACGTTTTTGTTTCGCGCGCGCTGCGTCGCGAGGCTGACCCCGCTTGCGTGGACCTAGTATTATGTTGAATTTAAATACACAGATAAATAAAGCGGAATATCGAGTCACATTAGTGAAATGTTCATCGAAATCGGTATAACGTTTCAGGAGTTATAAAAATGCGAGGCTGAGGTGGTGGAAATCATTGGAACACCCACGAACACGCCCACGTGCAAAGTGTCAGTTCAATTGGAGCAATGGTTTAGCAAGCCATAGCGAATATGAAAAATGCAACTTTTATATGTAGAATTCGGATCGGATTTCGATATTGCTTAGTATTTATTATAAGTAAGTTTATATTTAAAAAACAGTATTATTTTTCTCAGTAGTTATATGGCTTGTTTTTGATCTTTTGTTACTTAATCACTTAAGTTCGACTATTCATCACTAGATATTTGTAAGATTTCAACAGAAATTATATTTGGTTTTGATAGTATTATAGGTAATGTGTTTGTTTTTCATCTTTTGCAATTTCACCGAATTTCAAATCACAAAAATTCTAAAGAAGTTATACTTAGAGAAAAAGTATTCAGTGAAGAATTAGCTATAACTGCGCACAATAAAATTATACTATGATATTTCAACTTTTGTTTTTTTTTAAAATCCACATATTAAATACAGTTATATATGTTACAGAGGTTTCAAACAACTAGATTTATTGCCACGCGCATGTTATTAAATTATTACAATTTTAGGTCAGTCAGCGCGTCATTACCTTATTTTATAATTATATACATTTTAATAAGATTAAAAAAAAATCTTGCACAATTTAAGGTTATAATATATTTGAACATAATAAATAGAGATGGACCGACTATGACTATGTCCGACTAGCCGACTAATCGGCCGATTAGTCGGACTGTTAAAGTTCTTCTTTCTATTCTGTACAGTTCTTCTTTATTAATTATGTAAAATAGTAGTTGTAGAAAAATTCTTTTTACTTGGTTAAATAACAAAAACAAAAATGGCAGCGAGATGTTTCTGTTTATTACTAATAAAATCGAAAATACTGACTAGTAGGCTCTTTTTTGTAACTTTACGAAGGATAAAAAAACTATCTTTAAAGAATTTTATTTGTTAAAAGGCTGCATAAAATAGAACGAGTGTGATGATGAGAGCTCGTGACAATACCGCGGAGACAGCGTTCGACATTAGATTGGTTAGATGGCGGTGCATGAACAGCAGCGCCTTTAGCTTAGTTTCTTCCAGCTGTACTGTTTCACTGTCATTTCGTGGCCTGTAAGTTAGAGATCTTTAAAATACAAATTTTTTTATATGAGCATATAAAGTGAATAAAGTTACATCTTAACTTTGACGAGTTAACTTAAAGGTAAAATATATCTTTATACACACGTACCTGATAGCTCTACAGTGCGATATCCCATCAACCACGTACACGGGAGCTAGATGGGTCCCGTGGGTTCCATTAGGTCCCATCGGTGACCAGGGATCGTGACTCCCCGTTACCGATACCACATGGTCCGGGAGATGATCTAAACCAGCGAATAGACGGTTTGTGCGAGTTATAGCAGACCGAAGTAATGATTGGTTTATACTGAAAAATAATATATATTGTTTTGTTTAAATATTATTTTAATTATTTGTATTAATATTGTAGTTATATAAATGTATTTTAAGTAACATATTATTCTAAGCAATTCCAATGGTTTTAATGTGTTTATGCCTTAGGTCTAAGATCACCAAACTTTTCGGTGTTCTCACTTGACGCGAAAGAAGACGGTGTTGAAATTTTGTTAAATAATATTCCTTACTCAGCATTAAAGAAGTCCCTGCACATTTGGTGGAAGTACTCAAGCGGTACCACGGACAGGAAGGGCTGGCGCGCACTGCTCGTGGTCTGATACCAGCCGTACTCAGAACAGGTCTGGTAGGTCCACAGACGCACTGCGATTTAAAACGTACAATGACATTTTTGTTTTGATTGGATAAATTAATAATTTTTAGGGTTCCGCACCTAAAAGGAAGAAAACGGAACCCTTATAGGTTAACTTTGTTGTCCTTCATTGTGTCCGTCTATATGACTCTTAATTTTGGGATTGCGTTTAAATTACTATTTAAAATTAAAAGCATAATACTCAGTCTATTGAAAATAAAACTTCTAAATTAACTTAAACAAGATAAAGTCGTTAATTCCGCAAAAAATCTATATTTAAATATAGGATTTTTTTGAACATGATGTATTTAAAAGTAGTAAGTATAGTCAAGTAGTAGTAGTCAGTGTAAAATTGTTGTTATGAGCTTGATTTCCATGGGGATAAATTACTTCGATTAAAATTAATTTGTTCATGTTCAAGGTGTAAACAAATTCCGTATTAAGTTTCATCAAAATGAGCTCTATCGTTCGAGCGTGCACGATATTTATATAAACTTTCTCGTTTATAATATCAGTAAGATATAGGTTTTGGAAGCTGGATTTCGAGAAAATTTGAGACTCGTTTTCAGATATAGTTGAAATTTAGTAATATATTTTTACAGAATAAGATTCGTTGGTTGATTTCAAATCGCACTTGTCTGTATTTTTTTCTTAAAGAGGCAAAATCCGTATACTATAAATTAGTAAAAAGGAATAAATGGTACATTTGAAACGACATGACACACCTTAATACAAATATTTACCTGTTTCTTTATTGCTCACGCAAAAAGTACCGGAGGGATTATAATTATTATTTAAATCAACGGCTAGTATGTATGTATGAGGAAAAATTCTGTCCTTTGTATAAATGAATTAAATTCAATAGTCTCTATTGTACTAAAGTGGTAATATAACAAAAACACACAAAAATAAAATTGTTGGCTTAACAATTGTAACACAATACATAAATTGTTTAATTAATTAATGGTTGTAATATTATTGGTTGAAGCAAAAAACAATTTTGGCAAAAGTTTTGAAAAAATTAAATACTCGAATTTACATTCCAATTTGTTATTTGAAGTATCTAAATATGGGCTAAAATAATGGCCCAATTTTTTCGACAAAAAAAATTATCCTCTCCCAAAAAAAAACATATATAAATGAAGTCTACAAAATAATTATTTTGTAGAATGTAACATATTCTTAACATAATCATATCAACAATATAAACTAAACACAACCAAACCGATACAAAAAGGTCTGTGTGTAAACAGAATTGTACATCTAAAGCAAATTGTGTTTAAAATGTTCATCTAAAACTCTTATATTTAACAGCAATATATTCAGACTTGACAATCGGAGTTTTAATACAAAAGCGCTATTCGGATGCAAATTATCTATCGCACTGAATTTAGTTCCGTACTTAAGAGAAGTCCGTTATTTTGAACAGATTTTGGTTTATTCTCGCGAATTATTTGCATATTTTAAAAAGTAATTATGTAAATCTATAATTAATGTTCTCGCAAATACTTAGCATTTATAATGAATTTTTGACTTTATCGTTGTTACTGGAGAAGATGAAATGAATAATGAGCTAATTAAGGTTAAGGTCGTATCTGTTCATATATATATATATATATATATATATATATATATATATATATATATATATACACACGCACACACTTACTAGCAGCATCGGGCGCGTCGTAGCTCGTGTCTGTGTGCGCTGCGACCTGCTTCGAGTACCGCGCCTCTATACAGGGCTGCGTGTTGGGCTGAGAGGTGACCCACGACGCAAGCCGCGTAAGGGGGTCACCTGGGAGTAAAGGAATGGTTTGTTATAACGATATTGGGCTTTTTATTTATTTAGGGTTTTATTAATACTTATTTTTTTATTTTTATGCAGTTTCAAATTGATGTTATGCTTCCAACAAAAAGAAAATCTGTATACTCAAAAAAAGATTAATCGTTTTTGCAATATTTTTAAACATAAAAATGTTTTACCGAGCGTGTTATTAGTGATGTGAGCGCACGCGCGTGGTATATCTCCTGGCGTCGCGTACTGGACGAGATTCGCGAAGGTCTCGGTGACTCCGAACCAGAACAACGTTGAGAAGTCTTGTGTAGAGTTTCCGAGACCGGAGCAAGTGCTAGATAGAATAGGGTAAGGTTGAGATTACAAATCTAAAAGTGTAATCAGAACGATATTCTTAGCCAGAACAGACAGAAGGATGATATCCTAAAATCTATTGAGTTCTATTTTATTTTAATGCTCAAGCTAGGCTGCAGAGCTATAAGAAAATTTAGAGTCGTATAGAAAATAAAGAAAATATTTACTTAAACAATGAAGACATGTTATTCAGTCCCTCTTCAGTCTCCAGTAATCTGGTGGCTTGTGTCATAGCACTGGCGATGTCGTCGACACACTGTGCACTGCCTTGATCTCGCAGAGCTGTAGTTATGACTTCCAGGTATTCTGGAAAAGAATTAAACATTAAATGTTGTCTTTCATTTAAAGGTAATTACTTGACATATAATTACTTGACTCTGTGTGAAATCTTAAGCTGCATATATTAAATGAATATTTTAAATATCATTTTAGAGCTCAACATAAATATATATATATATGGTGTGAATTGTAAAGCTTTTAATATTTAGCTTTATTTAGCACTGACACTTTTTCATAGAGTTATGCAAATAGTTTTTTCAGTGGACGATATAAAATACCGCCTAAAAATACAATATAAAATACGTTTGAATATAAATATGGCTTCGACGCTGCGGACAAACTGGGAAGCTTAATAAATGCATGTTGAATATTTTTATTTAGATCATGCTTATTTTATTTACTCGTCGTATTTTTGATATTCTTTCATCCTATTTCTTATTTTTCTAAGAAAACAATATCCGTATCAGAGAAATAATTTCTATGTCTCAGCGGTTTCAAAAGAGAGAAGTTACGGCAGAAAGAACATGACAATTTGAAACAACAATCTGTTGAAAACTGCTGTGCCTTGCGGGATTCGAACCCACTATCTTTGGCTCAGTAGGTAGGGCCACCAACTACTTCACGCCCACACCAAACGGCACTTAAACATTTATAATAAATTGTTTTCCTAAAACTAGAACTCCTGAAGTTAAGTCTAGTATTGTCTAGTAGGTTAGTGTAATCTAAGCAGAGACCTGGGAAATCTTCCTGTGCATGTAAGGGTCCGCTGTCAGACATGGCAGCGACGATGAGATGAGGGTAAGCCAGCCGCATCCATGTGGCCATACTGCCTCCGTACGAACAACCAATCAGAGCCACTCTAGCGTACCTGCATGAGACATGCGTTAAAAGAGATACATATATAATACTTATAAGAATAAAATCATTCTCCGATAAAACTATTCATGTAGAAAATATATATATGGTTAGGTATTTTATATAAAAAATATTAATGTATGTACTAATAACAATGAGTTTTTAGCTTATTTGTTTATTTATTTAATTGTTTTAATTTTATTTTTTTTGTAAGTCATAACTCATGCAATAATTGGCCCCGCAATAAATAACATTGTTTCTCTCCACCATGGGTAAACTGGCAGAGATGTCTTATAGAGATAAGTTCGTTCTTACCAACATTCTATGATGTTTTCTTATGTATTTTTTTTTGTTTTTTAAAATGCAATAAAGAATATATACAATATATAAATAATCATTTAAATAATAAAGAGGGAAATATTTTATATTATAAGTTTAAAATATTAATAATTAAATAGTTTTTCAGTATTGATATATGAAAATAAAAGAAAAAGTATGTAACGGTAATCCACAGCAACTGGACTCACACACTGAGTAATTAGTAAAAATATTGTTTCTCAATAATAATATTGAACCGCAAGAAAGTTTTATTTACTATTAAGATAACTAGGAGTAATAGCGTAACGCTTGATAGCCTATATCCTTCCTCATGAACTTATCTATAAAACATCCGTTAGCTGCGAAGATTTGCGGTTAAACAAACAAACAATTTCATATCGATTAAACGGTAATATAAATAAATTTAACCTTCTTTTGAAATAATTTACAAGCTTAATAACTTATACTTATTAAATTATAGACATTATAGGCATTATAGGTTAGGTACATTTTGACAAATTCATAGCTATATTGCAAGTTAGAAGACGCTAGATTTCTAACAGGTTTTCTAAGAATTGTAATCTTTAAGCTCGTCCTACACATCCCAGAGTTAACTTACTGATATTTGCCATTTTCGAAGTCGTTACTCTTCACATGTGCTATGAACTGCGCCAGGTCACCCAGCGCTTGGTCAACGTTTAGGAACCTCAGCTCAGATACTGTGGTCCCACTGTCAATGATAAGAACAGATTTATATACATAAAGAAATTATTTAGCTGTACGTACATTATTACTAATGTGTACTGCTCACTCAGAGCTCATGAATAAGGACCCCGAATGGGTTCGAAATAATTCGGGAAAATTTCTATATTAGTAATGTGAGTACTGCCGTATAATTATATATAAAAGTAATCATGGATCACGACATTTTAAAAATACAACATATAAATTTTGCCTGATTTTGTACTAATATATATAATAAATGCGATGCTGTACCAAAATGATTTTGTGGTCTAAGTTTAGCTTATTTTAATACCATAATAACATTGTATATTAGTGGATGTAGGATGATTTGAGTTAACAACGAAATGAGTTGACATTGTTGACGGCGGGTCATCGGGCAGCATGTAATTAATGACAAGGCTGTCACCTTTTATGATACTTCCATTATAATATTGAGTTGATCAAAAGTTTTTGCTTGAAAACAACGAATATGTATGTTTTATTATAGTATTTGTATGTTTTTATTGATTTTTATAACAATTATTAATTGATAATTATTATTATAATACATTTTAAAATATATAATACACATAAATAACTTGAATTATTTCTAAATCCTAAGGTCGTCTAAAATGGGAGCACAAATCTCTTCCTTAATCTGTGTCAACCCTATCTCCAATTATATTTCTCCCAGACTCATAAAACACACCTACTTAACTCTTCATGAGATCACAAGTCTTCAGATTAGGAAATCCGATGTTTAGCATTAGTGAATTCTAGTGACCTTTGACGAAATAGACAAGATCTAACTGTTTTTTTTTGAGGTCTTTGTTATTTTCTTCTTAATTAACTAATTGTCTTATCTGGTAGAGTCGATTTGATACTTTGTCAGTCTATCGATGTTAGAGATAGAAAAAATATATTCAATAATGTTATTTATAAGATATTTTCTGTAATTATTTAAATTTCAAATATTATATATCTCGTCGTTTTAAATATTTTGTTCAATTCTTCAAGTTCTATTTAGTATATTTGTTTATTATTTCACTCTATTAAACTTATATACAGTCAAATAAAATGCTAAAATTTATACTAATGTTATCTTATTGCTTATCTGAGCAATAGTATAAATAAGCAGACAAGCAAAAATTTACATTCTCAAACTTACTCATTTTTTTAGAATTGTTAATTATACATTGTAACCCCGCCTATAAGGAAGCTTAGTTTGAATCCAACCTGACAGAATTGGTTCTAAAATGTTATGATGGCAGTCTGGCACCACGCCAGTCATATTGGTGTGAGTTTGGCAACGTGTGGCCATTGTTTGTTGATTGTTATTTGACATGGATATGATACCAACGCTGGTGTAACACGGGTTTGTGATTTAGGTACAATGTTAAAGTGCAAATCAACTGTTACGTTACGATTCATATGATGTTGGCTTATATATGATGTTGGCTTAACATATGTTGGCAAAATAAAACTATTGTAATATATCTAATCTATACAATATATTTTGTATATAAGATACTATAATTTCGATAATAAGCTATATATAATATAAATAACATTGTAATGATAAAATTCGTAATTGGTATATAGTAAACAATATAGTTTTTATTTCCCGAAGTAAATGATAGATTAGAAATAAATGTCAGTGACACTGTAAAATATATATAAATATATAAATAATATACATTTATTTACTTTTTTTACAGTTCTTATTCAGTTAATTATATTAAAAACTAATTAGAATGTATGGTACCGTGAAGTTGGATTCGTCGGCAACGCTGTGCGGAATCAAAAGCGCCTAATTACTGGCCGTCTGTCACACAGACACATTATAATATATATTATTTTCTTTTTAAATTATTATATATATATTATAAATATTCAATATTAAATTTATTTTCAGTGTAAAGTAGTTCAGTTATTCCGAGGAGACATCTCGAAGGATATTCGAATTTCTCGTGGGATGTTAGAAGTATTGATTGTCGGCAATCCTTTGAGGTTTGTCTGTTCCGTGTCTGTACCTTGGAATATTATATTGTTTTGTTTATATTTCATTCATACATATATTAGATATTATTATTCTTAAGCATTTTTGCTACTTAGTGCATGTTTTTTTATTTTATTAATGTCATGACTTACTGACCCTGTTTTTTTTGCTTATATATACATATTTCTAAAATTCAATAACAACTAGATAGATTTTTATAAAAATATCATATATTACGATCATGTTTCTACATTAATAATAGACTATTCGTAAACTTAATAAAACTGCACAGTAGCATGCGTTGGAAAAAGCTAGTTTGAACAAAATATATATTTAAAAATCTTGAATTACATAAGGCTTGAACGTGGATTAGTCCTGAGATAAAATTGTGGCGTTTTTTTTTTATATTTCTTTTATTTAACTACACTACTTGACCTATATTACCAGTAATTATGTTAAAAATCCTTTCTAGAGTTCTTTTCAAATAAATTGTTCGCGCAGTGTGATACGCCTCTGACTCAAATGCAATCAGATTCCTCGCCATCTCGTTATGTAACATAGCAGCTTTTATCTTTCTCCTATGTATTACAGGAATACAATTTTGAACCTTAACCAGTAAGTAAGTGTTATTTTATTGTATGGTTTTAATTTTATGTTGTTAATTTTTTTTATTGTGATATTTAACTCAATTAAGCTGTAAGGTTTTTGAATAAATTTTTTTATAGATATTTTAACTAATATTATTATTAATGTAAAGTGTACCTGCCATTGGCGATCCCTAAATAAATAAATAAATAAAAAAAAATTTTTTAATTATAAATGCTAAAATTAACTATGCTTTTCATTTAAAATTATTTCTTTTATAGATGAATTTAATTTATCTTTTATTGAGTTTAAAATATCTTTATGAATTCCCATCATACAACAATTTGTTTAACATTCTACATTTTTAATATTTATATAAGGGCTGGTTAAATTAATATAATTTCATGTATCATATCTCTGCTATATGATAACCTTCGCATTGGAGTTTGAACACGAGATAGATAGAAAGGATTGACAAATTCTCTTTTTCAAGTACATACAGGATTCCGTTTATTACAGGCTACTACTACCAGAAGCTTTAAAACATTTTTACAGTTAAAAAAAGTTTTGTATCAATATTATAATAACAATACTTTTATTGGTTACGACGACATCTATAAAAAAATATTGTTTTAGTCTGGTGTTTTCTTTAAATGCCAAAATGTTATTAAATATAATATTATATGACTGTCTCTGATATCAAAAACACCTCATGGTACGACATATTATTGTTTTCCATAATAAGAGAACCAGTTAGTTCTCTTCTAAGTACCTTCTCGTCGAAACATTAGTGGTACACTAGAGAGGAAAAACAGCGAAACATCTCTATAACCTTTTTAAAGACTTGGTCTCTCTAGGACTATCATCAGATCATTTCCAGAACATACTTCAAAGGTGGCATTAGTAGATTAGTTGGAAATTTGGCTAGGTATGAAGAGAAACGTATGGAGTAAAGGTGAGCGTGTAGGCCCATAATAGAGAGGCCTCTGAAACTGAGACCTGGATCTCAAGTCCCAGATAGTATTTGCAGTCCTTTCTTTTATTATATTTTTTTCGTCTGGAAAATTTTATTACTATACGATCCCCCTAGGGAAAGGAGGAGGCCGGTTATGTGGGACTCCCGGCAGCATAGAAGATGCTGCTATTTTTAAGGCTACCCACTAAACCAGACGGTCACCATCTCACCGTCTTAGTGGAGCGCCACGGGAATCGCTTTCGCATACATCCATGTTAGTATTTGCAGACCTGAAACGTGATAGGCCCGGACAAGGTGAGTCCAGAGAATATTTAGAAGCCTCGTCTCTCTACAATCATATCTGAGTGTGATACTTAGAAATAAATTAAAACAACCAATTTTTGTATATTATAGACACAAAAACATGTATAGGTTACCTAATTGATTTATCGAAAACTGGATAATGATTTTCATGAAGAGGCTAATTAATAAACACGAAAGCAATTTATATAATTACTTTAGTAATTAACTTCAGATAAACCTAATAATGAAGTTTACTTACTGACATATCTTGCATAAAGATATGTTATGCTATTGGTCAGGACATATAATACACTTCAAAATACCACTATGTCATATATTAAATTGTCAGTGACAAACATATAGTCTATAGTTTGTTATTGAAGTAGGTAATATTTAACTATATTTAAATTTAATTGTTCGATAAGGATTCTAAGTTGTACATCCGGTTATACTTATGTTAATTTTATCGGATTTTGACCGACTAGTTTAAAACCTATCTGGGAACCTTTTTCATGAGCCCGGAGTATGACGGACGGGTTCGAAATTAGTCCGGAAAATTCTTATAGTAGGTATTAGAGCGAGTACAGGCGGATTGTTCTCTTTACTACATATAATAGAAAGATGGGAAAAGCTATCGTTTTGTCTGCCTGTGTGCAGTTGGTGCCAAAGTTGGGCCTAATATTGGTTCCAATATTGGTTTAAATATACACTATTGGACCACCATAATAGTGTATATTTGAATCAATATTCGGTGTCGATAGTTGGTATCCAGATACCAACGATTCTTGACTTAATAAGGTCGAATATTTCAGAGGGTGGCCAATAAAAATTATAATAATAACTCACTTTTTATAACGACTTTTTATAAAGACTCACGGTTACTGGAAGCCAGGCGGGCGATATTTAGTATAAAAGTAAATATGGATCAGGAAAGTCTTAACACAAATATACTAACTTGGTAGGTCGTGTCTTCCCGTAGTATCTGTGCTCTGTGTAGAAGAGCCCTGCACCACTCATCTCAGCCAGCTCGTAGGCCAAGCCATTACGCAGCCAGCCTGGAGATATTTCCCACTCGGCACCCACAAATATTACTATATTCTGGTAACGAGCAAATTGTGGGTTGTAGTAGTATCTCTGGAAATCAGAACAATATATTTTAACCTAATTTTCCATATTCTTTCCACGTTTCATCGCTGAGGATAAACCTAACTGTGTTTTCGTGAATTGCAATAAAAAAAAATTATTTACTCATAGAAATGATTGAATAAATCATTGAGTCAGACTCTGACTGAGAGAACATATAATTATATTAATAATTAACAAAAAAAAATAGGCTAGTAGAACATAGTATCTTAAAATAATTTTGAGGGGGCCTTAATCATTCAGCAGGCCGCAGTGGCGTATCTGATAGATATAAATAAATGTAAATATTTTCTTATCATATAATTAATCGCAGAGATTAAAACCGCTTGCACTCGCGAGTTCAGGATTATTAAATAATCATGTTCTGATAACACTTTTTATGTATCACTTTCAGTTTCATAATGTTTTAAATTAAACCTTATACTACTATTATGAATGAGATCTTATACATTTTATAAATTGTTACAATTTTACAATATATATTTTTAAATGTTTAGAAGAAAAACTATCGACTAGTTATATATTATTTATTTTGGTAAGAAATGTAATTGTATTGTAATATTACTTTAATGTCGTAAAATAAAAAAAAACAAATCTAAACAGATGAACATTCACACACACATACATATATTCATTATACATACATATTATTCAATAAATATCTTTATTTATTTATTTATTTTAACACTTTATTGTACACAGCAAATATTAAAACATATGAATAATAAAAATTGCACAAAAGGCGAGGTTATCTCTACTAGGGATTTCTTACAGCAAATCCCATAAGATATAGAATTAGAGGAAGAAATATAGAATACACAGTGCACATAAGATAAAACTGAAATTAAAGAAAAAAAAACCCCAAAAAATAGAACCAAATGAACTAAAACTATAAAAAAAAAATTAATAATAATAAAAATAAAAATAAAAATAATAGTAAAAAATTATATATAAATAAAATCATGCACTTATGCCAAGTAGGTCTTACTCCCTCACACGCGACTTAAAAATTGCCAGAAAAGGACTGCTTCTAATGGAATAGGGAAGTGAATTCCAGTTTGATAGAGTGAAAAGTAATGGAATGAGAATAGGACTCAGATCTTTGAGTTAATAATGTCTAGTTTTTATGTAAAAAATACATACAATTATATATAATCAAGCCATTATATATAATAGTACTATAATGATAAAACAATTGGAAAAAAATTACATTTAATTATACACCTTAACTTTATGTACTAAAGTGCATTTTGCTTTGATCGTTTTTCTTATTCTTTAGTATATTACTCGATGTTCTCTACAAAAGGAGATGGAATTTATAGTTATAGATGTGTGTAGGGCGCCTCACTACACTTATTAATAGCATCTAATTGAGATAATTGAATGTACTAGTTGTAATTATAGTATACTAGTTTTATAAATATATATTTATTTATTTATTCTTTATTGCACAATACTCAAATACTGTACAAAAGGCAGGCTTAATGCCATAAGAACATTCTCCTCCAGCCAATCTTAGATATGCAGGAGAGGACGTTAGGGGAGCAAAAAAAAAACTTAAAAAAAAACGAAAATAAAAAAATTAAGCATATATTTAAATATAATACACTACATATTGTATATAGATATATACATATTTATACATATACACATATACTCACACTAAAATACACTGTATACTTACATTTTCATCTAAATAGCAAAATTAATACATACATATAAAATATAGCAAATATAGTATACTAGATATATAGTATAAATATATTACGTTTACATACCATTTTAAAAGTATCCGTGTTGGAAGCGTCAAAGTGATTGAGTCGCACTGAGAGCCAGCCCTCTGTAATGTTGGCTGAGCTGCGGCTCATTGGCTCTGGAGGTGGTGGTTCATGGGTCCTAAGAGCCAGGACCGGAGTCAGGAGGAGGATGATGAACCCTGGAGGTGTAAGGTTTAGGTATGTGAGATTAATGTGTAGATTGTTTCGTAATGTCTATTCAATTTTATAGGAAACTTTTATATACTGAATATCAAATAATGTTTGTCAAGCGAAGATATTTCATGTAACTTCTGTTAACTTATGTGTATGAAAGAATTAACTATGAATTAATAAGAATTAAATATATATTTGCTATTATTTTGTCTTCTATGCTATATTATAATATTATAAACAATCGGCGGCAATGTATTCACGTGATTTTCAATATAATATATTAAAATGCATACATAAATTTTATGATTTATACAAATAATTAACTTTTTATATTTTATATTATTATAATATAGTTATAAAAAATTAAATACACTTACACATATTTGCGATTATTATTCTGACCACTTCACTGTACTATCTTTAGTATATTAAAATGTATTATTACAAGTATTCAGAAAAAACTCTGTAGAGCAAACGTGTAAGTAACGGAGTTGTTTTTTTTACATCCGTAAGCATTTTCCTATTATGTTGGTTTTCCGAGAAATATATAAATTCATTGAATAGAGCTCACGATGTTTTTTGTTGTTAATAATTTTAATAAAAAATAATATATTTATTAATTAATAACATTATATTATTTATAAGTTAAATGATCTGTTAAATAGTTCTAATAATTATTAAGTAAATTTAATAAAAAGCTTAATATGCTTAATTTATATCAATTTGAAAATATATTTAAAGTTATAAAATAATAACAAAAATGTAATAAATGACTTATTTACTTTTTCACTAAGACATTCGAAAACAGATTAATTTGATAATTTTTTTGATAACACAGATATTTTGTGATAATATTATATTGTGTGATGATATTTTACAACAACATATTTAAATAGGTAGGCTTAGAGTATATTAAAATAAGTGAAGGATGTACTGGCTTTGATAAATCTAAGCATATATATGTATGTATCGCCTATAAACAAAAAAAAAACAGAGAAAATGTTGATATACTTAAATTTTAATAAATCAGAATAATAATATAATATTTTTTTTTGTCAGTATATCTTCTATCTTTATAAAAATTTTTTTTCGTTTTCTATATTAAATTTTTAAGTTCTTTTTTTTGTAAAAGAGAGAGAGGGAGAAGGAGAGAGAGAGAGAGAGAGAAAGGAGGGAGATAAGCTCAAAGAGATGTTATTTTGAAATAAAGTTGAAATAATAAAGTTTGAAATTAGCAATAATAATATATATTTCTATAATGTATATATATATTTATTTATTATTGAAGGTCATTTCATGTCCTAGCTAGAGGTCAAACTTAACTGGTCAACTATAATAAAGCTTGAACACGACATGATAACAGAGACCTTCTAACAAAACTGAAGAAATCAAAGGAAATTTGAATAAAGATAATGGAGTTTTGAAAAATGTCCAATTATTATAATGAGATTCGAAACGATGGACTGGACGGAATTAACGTAATACAGTCAGATTCACAAGACTTGAATGAAAAGACGTTCAACCTCATTTGAGTAGTCATTTTCATATGAACGTTGCTATAGCTTGCTTGCTATATTAGCTTGCTTGCTTGCTGTATTATCTTGCTTGCTAATTGCATAGCATTGCTGAAAGAATGTTTTCGAAAAATATTATGTTCTACCACAAAAAAAAAAACACTAAAATTATAATACTTATATTCCATCAGCTCTATACAACACAAAATACTGGGAAAATGGTGGTTGGCTTACAATAAGAAAAATACATGACTAACTATTACTTATTAGTTACTAGATAGTATGTTGATAGAGGTACCATATACCCTATTTCAGGCTCCAGACTATGTTACGGTTCCAAAACGGCTTACCTCAGTCTTAAAATATATTAATAAACGTTTTATTTACATACACAGCTAAATGAACAGACAGAGATCGAGATGCAGAGAAGTGACTAAATTGGGAAAAAAAGAGAGAGATGGGTGAGTGAGGGGTGCTGGTGGGTATCATTCAAACACACCCACGAACACTCGCCAGTATTGGATCTATCAGTATGCAAAGTTTCAGCTCGATCGGTGCAGTTGTTTAGTCAGGCGAACACACAAATAATTTTTCTTTTTTAAATATAGATATACCTATATAAAACAACACAGTTAGTAGTACACAAAATGATGGCGGAGAACTATCATTGATACACACATGGCACAAGAAGCCCAAAACCAGTTATGTGTTTGACCAGAACAGAAGTTTCTGAAGTTATCCAACTTTTCTTATTTCGTTCGCGTCTGTTTTGTCTAATATTATTTTCTAACTTTATCTTTTTAAAAATTCTGTTTTTTCTATTGTTTCTTTTTTGTTGTTTAATATATTTTTTATCGCAAATAGCTTGTCTTTGTGTTATGGGGAATTTCTTATAAACAATGGAAGGAAGTGATTTAAAGGTTTTAAAGGATGTCATCGACCGCAAATTGATGAAATTGATTGAAACATTTACAAAAATGTTTGTTTATTCACTAATATAACCATAAAGTTTTTTAGTTATTTATTCCCGTGAGTTTCTAAGTCACAATAGATTTGATAATACTAAAAACAAAGTAATTTTTATATAACAGGTATATGCGAATCAAACGACATGACGGTGCACTAGATTTCTCGGAAATGTTTTTCTTGACTCCTAGTAGTGGACCACAACTAGACTCATAGAGTCAGTGACTCAAGTTTCCTGTGACAGAGATGATGAATATGAGTCATTGAATTGATCAAACTAGCTATAATTTTTGGACACCTGTAACTTATTAATTCTATTTAATCCTATAGTATATATATGTACAGTTACTATGTTTAAAACGAGTCAACGCACGTGCCACTGTGACTCAGACACGTGAAATGAAAGTCAATTTTCTGTATGTATTTTCTCACTTTGTGAGTTATATTGTAACTTACTTATATGTTAAAGATTTCAGTGTACAGTTACTAAGTATAAGAACTAAAAAAGGCGTTTTATTAATTATATAATATACTTTAAGGTAATATAGCTTTAAAAATAAATGAATTCAGAATATTGAGGTATAACGGTTATAAAACGTGAGCAAAATATCTAAGAGGTGACTAATTCGCCAATTGATTGCTAGTATAGAAGGCGACGTGGACACCTGTCCACTGTTCATGTAACTGTGTGTGTAGTTCCTTGTACGTCTCTATATATATATGTGTGTGTGTGACCCTGAAATGGAGGTTAATAGTGTCAAAGGTTTTAGTTTTTGCTTTTCAGCATTTTTTATGATTATTATAATAAAATAATTAATTATGAATTACAAATATGGCAATTTTTTTAATGATTTGTTAAAGAAAAGTAATAGAAGTTTCTATTTGTATATTAAGGAATGCAATAGTCTTGAGTACGCGGAGGGAAAGGAAGAGGAGGGAATTGGATTATATAAATCTCTCTCTCCGTCACTAAAAGTAGCTATAATCGCTGCTTTAAGCTTTTCCGTGAGTGATCTATTACAGATCTTATCTGTTTTAAGGACAATGTTTCTGCAGGCTGTCTGTGGTGTGGTCTCCTTGCAGCCTAAAAATATATCTTAATATATAAGTTGTCTTAGAATAACTAGAAGACGTCAAATAAAAAGTGAATTAATTTGGTTTACTTTTTTTAAACCGAAAACATATAAGTTTGAGATAATGTTGACATTTTCTTTGACATTTGAAATGAGAAATTTTGTTCAGCTCCGCTCTATTGGACTACAGAAGTGAATGAGACACCATTTTTCATACAAAGTTTCATTAACTTTTGATCCTGTAAGGCATTGGTTTAATAAAAAAAATCTGAATTATGTTTTATTCCTTTGCAAAGTTTCAATTTAATCGGAAAGCTGTTTAAACGTGAAATAGACGCAAACATTTAAACAAACAAAATTTCGCATTTAGAATAGATTTGGATTTAAAGATATATATGCAAATTTGATTAATATAAATATACTTAGCAACTTTGTTACCCAAACAAAATAACATAATATTAACCCTTACAATAACGGGGGTTGATAATTTTGTTAACTCAGGTTTTGCTCACGAATGAAAATTTAAACTTAACTTCTACGGATAAAACTACTATTTTATTCATTAATAAACAATTAAAAACAATGCTTATAATAAATTAATCCATAAAAAGTAACTGCTGCGAAACGAGTACTATACAATTATATATTGTATCAAAAGATACAATGTATGTAATTATTATAATTTATTCTTGGTACTTATTTGATGAAAACGACAAATCAACGAGGAAAACAATGAAACTATACACAATATTAGATTCATTATATTCTTAAGACTTAAATTCTTTTATGTTAATAATTTATACAAATACAGTTACAGTTTATGTACAGTTTAAAATACTATCATAGTTTTTAATAATTTGCAAGTTGATGATTAAATAAATATTATAATAACAATATTATATAAAATACGTGCGCATGAGTCGTATCTTGTTTATGCGGAAATCATTTTAATAATACTAAGTATATAGT
The DNA here is from genome assembly GCA_959347395.1 of Mechanitis mazaeus. Taxonomy (NCBI): domain Eukaryota; kingdom Metazoa; phylum Arthropoda; class Insecta; order Lepidoptera; family Nymphalidae; genus Mechanitis; species Mechanitis mazaeus. The sequence goes on from OY365749.1 coordinate 11,545,618, forward strand.
ATCTCACGATATATTCAGATTTGTAAATTATATTTAATAATATGAATATACTGAACTGACATTAATTTATGTATATTAATATTATTTGGTTTAATTGGTTAATTACTCATTTTAGGACCATATTCCAAATAACTAAAATGTATATATTAGGTAATGTTGAATCATGGGTTGTATGATTCATTTATTACCATATATGATATAATGTAATTATAATATTAAATGTTCGATTGTTTAACTGAATGCGACTAAATTGGACTGTGCGAGTTTGTCTAGATTGCACAGAGTTGACAAGAATTTTACTGGGCGCTCGTGGTATTAATTTTGCTACACTTCTTCCCTCTTCTTAGTGAATATTACTAATGGAATAATATTAATAATTTGTATATAAATGTGTGTATTTAAACATATAAAAGTTAATAGGTTAGCCACGTACTTAAGCTCGTAAGTTTAGTTGCAGCATGGTTCTGCATGTGCATGTGCATGTGCATGTGCGTGATATTAGTTTTTGTACACTTATTCCTTGGAATTAATGAATATTACTTATGAAATAATATTAATATTTTGTATTTAAATATAGCCATGAATTAAAGTTAAATTTAATTGCATATAATCAGTAAATAATATATATATACATTTATAGGTCTGAACGTTTGCTTCAGTCCGAAGATCTATGCCGAGAATATAAATCATTCTAAGTCCAACGATTACACCCCCTACCCCCAGATTACACAAACCCTTATTTAATTGAGTTAAAAGCAACCGACGCAGTTTTGCATTAGTGTGTGTTGAAACGAGTGGGTAATGGCGATTGGTGGATTTGCATAAGGGGTATTTTGAAATGTAATCTTAATTTACCGGCCTGCTTGTTTGTATGTTTAGTGTTATTGTAAAATGTTTTTAAGTTTAATAATAAATCAGAATTTAAAAGATAAATTTTGAACTTCATATAATTTCCAACCTCTGCTGTATTTTCGCTGGTTAAACATTGTTATTATTATTAAATGTACCCTTTACTAATAAAAACATTTACACAGTCTTTTTCACATCTTTGATGTAAGACAAAACAATAAAATAGTACTAGGTATAAATATTTTTATAAGAAAAAGCAGATTAAAGTTAAGAATACAAGCATTCATCTGAAATAACTTTACAACAGGATCCAAACTCAAGCATTTTTTTAGAAAGAAATAAAAAGGTAGGGCTTAAATATGGATATATGAGACGGTTATCTATAAATGAATATAGTATAAAAGAAAATATATTACTTGGTTTAATTTAAATCGAGAAAAACATGTCTGTCCATTGAAAGTAAGATTTTGGTATGATATCATCTAATTTGATTGACCGACTCAATAATAAATGATGGCCAGTTTAAATGTACTGTACCTGGTTTAAATGGACAGGACCTGGACTTGAACATAATGGATGAGAACCTTCACAAAGATTTAGAACATAGTATATCATTAAGAAAACAGACATTCTGAGCGATTGTCTGAGAGATTATATGTACAATTAATAAATGATAATATTGTATGTTTATAAAACAACAAAATAAAATACTTAAATCTCCAGAATATAATCAAAAACACAGCGTTTTATTTATATTATTAAACATGTAAAGAACTATTGTTAACCTCCTTTTTTTGGGTTATATATATATATTTATATATATATATATATATATATATATATATATATATATATATATATATATATATATATATCGTTTGTATAACTATTGCGAAAAACAAAACAATTAGTCATATATATGATTTTCAATATAAGATACCAACAGCTCAGACATAAAGCCTTCTGGGAATAAGGAACACATAGCACTACCATTTTAGTTAGAGAATGTTGCGACAGACGCACAGATACCCGTCACAGTTTAATTGTACTGTTTAAGGTCACTTAGTCATTGTGAACGATTATCCATACATTATATATTACTTTTAAGTCTCAAGGATTGTGTACTGGAAGCAATATCTTATAAAGTTCAGTTTTGTTTCTTTAAAAGAGCTACCTTTAAAATCTGCTGGATGAATTTGGAAAAAACTTTCTGATTATGATAGCTAGGTTTTTTATATTCTAGTTTGATATTCTAAAAACTAGTGAATGTATTTGACAAATTCTTCCTTATTATAGGCAGTTTCATGAAGAAAGCTGTAGGCTATCTAGTATTATACTACTTTCAGCTATCCTTATAGTAAACTAGATCCACGCAAGCGGGGTTAACCTCGCGACGCAGCCCGCGCGAAACAAAAACGTTCTATATGTTAACTCTATGGGACACATTTTATCAATTATCTTGAAAACTATAATTACGATTCGGCTGATTTTCTATCCAGATCGAGTTTTGCTCATTATGTGCATGTGTGCAAAATTTCGTGCGTGTAGCACGTAAATTGAAGGAGGAGTAGGGTAACAAAGAGTTGAACATTTGGGTAGTAAAGAGTAGGGTAGTAAAGCAATTAAATTGTTCACCAATTTTTAACAAATAGATTATTTAGATTTTACTATAAATGTATATTTATTTATATTTCCTTTCATATACAGTTAATAATATTTATCAAAACAAAGACATTAAAGGTATTTACATAATAATAATATATAGTAGAATGTTATTAACAGACAGTTGCGTGTTTCAACCCCGAGGGTAACTTTACCCTTGCCGTTTAATCATATTAAACACGCGAGTGGAAAACCCTTTTTTAATAACATTAACGATTTTATTAAGTATGGTTTGTCATTATTTGAAATTAAGTTATTCTGGGAAATGTAAAATCCATTGATTATAGAGTTATATCAAAGATATTTTCCAAAATATTCACAGATAGGTTCGTAGATTGATGGTATAATTTGGTTGATGAATGAATTAGTTCAGAATTTGGTAGTTTTGCTACAAAATAGCTTGATATAATCAAATAAAAAAAAAATTTTCGCAGTATTATTATAAAAGTTACTTCCTTAAATATTAAATATTCTCTTCCCATATATCTATTTAATTTAATAAATTTTAAATCACTGGTCAGTTAAGTATGGATAAAAGTTATTTGGTCGATTTTTTTATATACTTTTGCGACGTGTAACCTAGGCAACACCCTTTTTTTTTCTTTTTTTTTCCGTTGGAAAATTCCGTTACGGGTACCCCATCGGCCCAGGGGGGTGACGGCCGGGGGGTTATGTGGGACTACCCGGCAGCATAGAGGATGCTGCCATTTTAAGGCTACCCACTAAAAAACCAACGGAACCAACACCCTGCTAACAAGCCAGTAACAAATTTGGGAAATGGCTAGTCTCAAATTGGACTTTTGTCGAATCTATCAATATATAGTATATATATAAAGTAGGAATAGTAAAGTACATCTGTCCGGATCATCAGAGTCGTCCGTGCTCTCAGCTCAAGGTGGAATCCATTAAGATCATTGTTTGTGTACGATTTACAATTATTGTTCATTTATTTGTTCTTTATTAGAAAAATGTAGGAACTATTTGATCTATTGACATTTAGCAATTAAAATAAGGTTTTAAAAAATATATAATATTATTGTTTCGTTACTAATATTACTCCTTTTAGACGAATAATTGTAGGATGTCGAAAATTCGCAGCGTTGTAGAGGACAGTGACTTATATGTCCTGAAGTTTTTTGGTGACATTTGTAATTGTAGTTTTTTATTAAATGGTCAAAGTATGTCCTATAGAGTTAAAATGTGGAACGTTTTGAAATCGCACGCGCGAGTTCTTATTAGGCTTATGATAACAGCCATCAAGTATCCGAAAGTCATTCAGCAACAATGTTTCGCTTAGCTCCACCCGCCGTGCACAATGGCGTACCAAGTATATAATATTGTGTGATTAAGTAATTTCCTGTCTAAAAGTCTTACTAACATAGAGTAGAGCTGCTGTGACACATTATTTAAATCTTCCTTACTATGAATCAAGTGTTTACTACTACCGAAAAAACTATTCCGTTTTACTACGTCCATTCATGACTACAAGGAAGTATACTGCACACGAAATTGATATCAATTCCATTTACTTAAAGAGCAATTTAGAATGCTGTCATCTCAGTAAACAAGATCTTTAATTGAAATGTTATATGGCTATATACTTTATTATATAGTATTAAGATTTAAATTAGCATATCATAAAATCGCATGACTGTTTCAAAGGGTAATAACATGAGTCATAATTCGCAGGACACAGCAAGTAATACTGCGAAGTCTGATAAGATCGTTTTTTTTAATTTACTTCTGGGTTGCGTCACCATAAAATGAGGGAGTATAGTTTTATTTTGTTAGTACGTCACTGGTTTTAAAAATTCATTTATAATAATTTTGCCTTTATTTTCTTCTTTATTCTGAAACACAAACAATAAAGCATGTGCTATGGAGTGTCTTTTAAGATATGTACCGCAGCATCACTTTGTCATTTTAAGTTTGGTTTAAAGATAAAAGAGTTCAACTAAAACCTTTTTAAAATTTGGAAATAGTATTTTTTGATAAGAATTTTATAAGTTTAAATAATATAAAAATATCAAGGGGTTATTTTTTTAAGTCCACTCATTTTCCTGAAATTATACAAAATAAAAATAATTGAACCAATCTAAATGCAGCTGATAATATTAGCTAAAGTCAAACGTAGCTTTTATATCTAAATATTATTGAATACATTCTGAACATCATTATTTTCAATTAATTGATAATTATAAAATATTATTTCAATATTTTTTCATGAAACATTTAGGATAAAATTATATGCGTAAATTATATTTTTATAAATAGACATTTTAAAATCACCTTATACGTCCAAATAAGAATAAATTGCAAATATTGAAAACAATATTTATATGTTTCTATACGTGACAGACAGCATTGACATTTTGAAAACTTAAAAACATATTTCGTAATGCGGTTTTTTCATGAAACGTGTAAAAGGAAGGAAAAATATTAATATTCATAATTAAATTTATTAGGATTGAATTCGTATAATTTAGTTATTTAATTAGTATCGTTTATGAAAAACTATATCTAGGATTGCTTAGCTTACTTTAGAATACAATTAATAAGACAAATATAACAACACTTAAGCAGAGAATGATTGCCAATTTTTAATAAGTTAGAAAATTATCTTTACTTATAAAAACTTAACATATAGAATATAGTTTTTATTGTATATTTTTAATATAGTTTTCATTTATTTTTCCGTTATTTGCTAAAAATTTGATTGGTGTTGGTTATGTTATTTAATTTAATTAATAATTTATATACTTATATTGAAACCGTAAACAAAACCGATAAAAAATCGTCCATTAATCCAACTGAATCATAGATGACGCAGTTCAGACATATATTATTCAAGCGCGCACGCTGGTACGCCATTTAATTGTGAGTCCTCGAGCGAGACGCGCGTGCACAATGTCGGTCCAAGTGCCTAAAGTTGTTTTGTACATTCTAAATACTATTTACGCCATTCTCGGCTTAGCGATCGCCGCTGCCTCGATATGGTTCTTCTGTCAAGTCCACGAATTCACGAGCTTGCGTAATAGCAACCACTATCTCTTGGATTACACGGTTTACTGGCCACAAGCTATACCATGGATGTTCTTCCTCGTCGGATTCTTTATTTTGATGGTATCTGTCTGCGGTTTCACCGGTGCAACCAAGAAGAATCGTGGTGTTCTAACCATGTATGTGATCGCTATGTCCTTTGTGGTGCTGTGTTCGATAGCGGCGGCCGTGGTGGCGCTAGTGTTCGCAGACAACAAATCAACGGATGACTTTGTTAAGGACACAGTCTGGGACGTGTACTTCCAAACGAAGAATGAAAACGATGTTGCTGATGCTTTCGGGTTAATTGAAAGGAAGTTACATTGCTGTGGAGCGGACAGCCCAAGGGATTACAAGAATTGGAAGTCTGAATTCCCGATCTCCTGCTGCGACGTGTACTATCACGGCTGGCTTGAGCCATACGCCATTGACTGCGAGTTCACAAACAAGTTGGCTAATGAAAGACACGGATGTTCGACAGTGGCGGCTCAGTACGCTAGAATTGCGATCAAGGTCCTCTCCGGCGCATCTATTTTTACCGCGATTATTGCCATAATGGGTATTGTGTGTGCTGTCGCAATGTCAAAGGCATTGGAGAAGAAAAACCGACCGCCCGCGATACACGAAACCGAGAGTAAGAAGGTCTTATTATAAGTTAATTTAAGAATTACGAATGTTTGAGGTTTACTTGACAGATATCTCATAGATACTGACCTGATTAAATTTAAATACTTGGAATTATTGTATAGTAACTTTTGGCACAAATTGTATAGTTTTTGAGTATATAGTTGCTGTACGCGAAGGTTCTCTTGTACTTCTTTGAGTTTAAAGATTACTGAAAGTGGGACACTTTGTATTAATATGTAACCATATAGTTACTTGTAGCATTTAAGCGTTCACGAACTGATAATATGAAATAACTAACCAGTTGTTTCTACGTTTAAGTATAAACCAAAAATTTTCTATACATAATCAATAATTGTAAGATAAGTTTCTCTGTAAACAAAACAGGTTACTTTGCGCAAGCGATAGTACTAAATAGTGTTGTAGAGACGCAAAGTAGAAACATATCGATGAATCAATTCGCTGCGTTTCATGGCAGCGTATTTAATCTTAAAGTGTTTTAAATAAAATTATTGTATTTGAGACACGTGATAACAAATTTCGCGTTTGTATACAAGTATTGTTTTGATGCCATTTTAATATCGAAAGAAGCAGTTTGTTCCGCAGGTGTGTTACTGTACTATTCAGTATGTTTATAGTATTTGTCAATAGTCACATTTTTATGACTGAGATGATGTAACACAACTGTGATGTAAGAGTTTTGGATCTGAGAAAAATATTACTTAAGTTATGGTGATAAGTAAAATATATGTTATTTGAGAAAATATGTATGAAGAATGTTCAACATTATTTATCTATTGAGGTTAAAATAAGCATGGCAAATTATACGATACGATGAATTAGGGCGTATTGGATACGCTTGCATTTTCATCCTTTTCCTATTTATTGTATTAATAAATAGAGTGAAAAGGACAAATCTATTGTAATGTAAATTCACAGTTTTTTAGTTAAGATTTTTGTCCACGCGTGGGATAAATTGATCTAGTTAAGAAAAAAGTAGAGAAACAATTTTGATACAAATAAGGAATGATGTCATTTATTAATTTACTATCAAATGTAATATATTTATTATTAAGTTAGTGTTAAGTTAAATAATTTAGAGGCAAGTTAAAAGGCATAATATGTTTTAATTTTATTTATATTTTTCATTGGGCTTATAATTGATCTTTGTAATAATCGAATTATTTTTTGTTAACTATTGCAATGGTCGTGGGCTTTAAAAGCACTTTTAATGCTGTTTGTGTGTGTTGATGTACATTTTAATATATTTTTTTATTGTACTTTAAATAGCTTCTTCTTAATTATCATGTTATTAAATCCTCGTTATTGAGTGATTAAAAAATTGGAACTGATTGTCATTCAATTAAATATCGTAATTCAATTAAATATCATTCTATTATACTCTTTATCAATAATAGTATAAAAACAGTTATTTAGATATTAGAATCAAACGTATAATTATGTAAGCCTCGAACATCAGCACAATGCAAAACAAAGTATGTCATCCGACCTTCCTATGTTAGTTAAATCACGTATACGACTTTTTAAATGTGACGAGACGGGTACGACGCGACTACTTTCTATACTGAGATTTGTATAAATCGAGACGGGTACGATACGACTGCAACTTTCTATACTGAGATTTGTATATATTCGACATTCTGTGTGACTCATATGTGTATGTAAATATGACTATGACGTGACTTGATTTAATTAGATAATATTTATTATATTTAAGGTTTAATTAAGGTATAAATATGTAATAATGACGTAACTTCCAACCCCTTTTTTTACCATTTTATTAGTACCTGTTAGCGAAGTATATTTTCTACCTAATAATATATGACAGTCTGATATTTGTTTTAAAATGTTATTAATAAAAATATGTATATACATTTTTTGTTCTTTATTTATATTATATTATTATTAATATTATACATATATATACATATATCAAATATAAATTACAATACAAAGACAAAGTTACGCAGGAAATATGACATAAATTCTATCCCATTACCAAATGAGTGCAATTAGATTCAATTATCTTAGTCACCTCTCACTAAATATGCAATTTGTTATCGTATCGCGAAGTGTAAAACCGCCAATCTTAAGATTCGAACAAGTTGCGCGTGAGTTTATAAAAGTAGTCGCGGCTATGCAGCGTTTCTCATTCCACTGCCAACCTTCACTCACGACGGACGTTATCACACAACCATGGGGAAAGAAGAGCTTATCAAAGGAGTGCTTTATGTTGTGAATGTGTTGTACGCAGTATTCGGTTTGATCACCGCAGCCACTGGAATATGGTTCTTTGTGCAACTGTCTGAATTCGTCGCATTGAGAAATAGCAACCATTATTTGTTGGACTATAGGGTGTATTGGCCACAAGTGGCGCCATGGCTCTTTATACTACTGGGGATATTTGTTATGATGGTAGCTTTCTGCGGCTGGTGCGGAACCAACAAAGAGAATAGAGGTCTTCTGGGAATTTACGGACTCTTCCTCATCCTGATTATCTTGGGACAAGCAATTGCAGCGACTTTGATTTTCGTGTATGTGGATGGTGAAGATACGGACAGATTCATCAAGGATACCGTTTACGATGGTTACTACAATTCGCAATCTAACCCTGATGTGTTTAAAGCCTTCGGAAGGATTGAGAGGAAGTTGAGGTGCTGCGGTGCCAATGACGCTCGGGATTACAGGAGTTGGCGAAATGATTTGCCCTTGACTTGCTGTCAGGACAGCTACTACAGAGCCACCTGCGACTTCACAGACAAGGAAGCCAACGAGAGATTAGGATGTGCCAAGGTTGCTTCAGTGTATACCAAGATTATCAGCTCATCTGTCGCTGGAGCATCATTGCTTATATCTTTAGTGGAGATCATGGGGGTTATATTTGCCTGGAGGCTATTCAACTCTTTGAGGGAGGTTGAACATTATATAACGGAAAGGAAAGAAGGAGAAACAGAGTGCTAATACAGGTAACAAGATTTTATTAATATAACTCATGGATTTTGTAGTTCTCAATTGTGTTTGAGTCGATATGGCTGAACGGCTTGAATTCTATTGAATTTATTGTGTCTAATACCGTGTGAATACTGAGTTGATCCAATTTTGCTTTATTTGTAATACGCTATGCACTTTAGTGGACTTTTTAAAACAGAGTTATAGTGAAGTGACATCAATGAATTTAATCGTATTGAAATCACAATTTATTTTGTATTGAAAACATAGTTTATAATTAAATTCTTAACAAAACCGATGACGCATGAGATTGGATATTAATAATGTTTTTATATAATTTTTTGTAGTTAATTAATGTAATGGTGACAATAATGGGTGCGGTCATCGGTTTTGTCATTAATAAGTATAATCGACTCTTGCACAATTCACGGTGCTCATGTTACCTTACTTAATACCACCGATTGCACAAATATGGCTCTTGTGACCTCATGATTAAGGGTTGTTTTATCACGAGACCGAATTTCCCGAATCGAAACGAAGTCTGAACAATTTTCAGCGCTACGAAAGTTTATCCAGCGCCTCTTATTCTAGATATAAACTTTGTTTTCTTTTGAGAGACTACGAATGTTTATATCTATTTTAGTTACACATTCCATGTTACCATCTCGTATATATATTTTGTATTTATATTGACTCAATGTATGTTAGTCATTGTATATCTTGTTTATATTAAGTTTATAATTTTATGCTTTTTAATGATTAATCAGGATGAATAACACGAATTTTTCAGTATTGATAAAGATATTTGTTAATTATATACATTAGGAATTAGAATTCTGCTTTAGTTAACAGAATAACCTGGCACCTCCAAGGGTTCATGAACTTATTAGCACCAAGGGTCAAAGATACATTTGGACAAATTAATTTCCTCTTTAACTCAATGAATCACGTCTGACTCATTACAACTCAATTGTTCATTTGACCCCCCCTCCCCTCTCTTCAAGCTCGTAATATTTATACGTATGATTGCGTAAGCTAAGCGTGCTCGAGTCAAGAAGGTTGATCTATGAGAAATATTTGACCTCGGCGCTTATTCAGGCGAGGCTTGGTTAAGCAATACTTGAAGATGTACTCTCAAATTTAAATACACCTGTATATACCTATTTGTATACATTTTATATTGACATTTTTGATTGTATTTTGTAATTTAAATATAATCAGTCTTAAATGTTTGTAAAGACATCTCTTCTGTTAAAGATGAAGTCGTTTCTTATGATTGCATATGCTTCCAAGGCTGCTAATTGGTATGTCGCTGCTGTGTCGATACTCGGTTTCACCACACTTGCGTAACTAACTCGTAGAGGAACATGGTGTCGAAATATTAAGTAGGTCACGCCTGACAGGTGTTTTTAAATTGATAGATTTTGCTAAATAAAAATGGTGCCGTCTTTTGGTAGCTTGAGATATTAATATTTGGTTTAAATACATGTGTTTTTTTATGGGATGTTGTATTTTTTTGTATTGCTATTTAGCTTAAGCTTACCACCAAGTTAATGTTTAAGTGAGCCAATATTTTTATAAATTATTTTAAAATTATTATGCCTTTTGTATGGAATTGCCTTTAAATTAAGTCAAAATTTTTCTAAAAATGTTGTATATCCGTCTATAAGTTTTATTTAATTGTATAAATAAGTACAAGTGGATTTCCGTCCTTTTTTTGTATTAACGCCATATTTTCTTACATGTAAAAATAGAATCTTTGTAAATGATCATATGCCAAAGAAATGTGTACAAATGTAACGCATTCATATCTGAATTATATAAAAAATGAAACTGCATACAAAATAATAAATGTACGGTTCTATGCATAGTAATTATGTCACTGATTTAGTAAATATTATATAAGATATTTTAATAAAATTATAATAATTATAAGAAAAACTAGTCTTAAGACGTTCATATAATAATTTTATAAGAGGAATAAATTTATATTGAATCTCAATGATATTTTATTTTTTATTATTTAATATTTTTAATATTGATGGCAAAATATAAATAATTTATTATTATATATAAAAGATAAAATATTTCCTTGTATGTTATGAAAAAGGAAAAACTATAATACAAATACTTTGATACAGGCGGCACGAAATGACATATAAAGTTGTTAGAAGAGTAAAAAACCCTGGGTCAGAATGGAATCTTAAAAGTATATTGAGTTGCAAATACTAGAAGTGGCTTATTTATTGTAAAATGTAAAACATTTTATGCAACAATGTTATTTAAATTACATTTAAATTATATGTTACTTTGTTTCCATGGAAACTAATTAATTTAGCCTTCACACAGATAGGTCTTATTATATTGTGTCCTATATAATGACCTGTACTTAATGACACCACTTAGTTAATACATATTTAGTCTTGAAGCAAATAACTATGAATAAAAACAATTTTTAACTAGCAACGCGAACCAGACCTCAATGTTGACTCGCTGCGCTCGCAAAATCTTGGTGTACTGAGTGAAGCGAGGTGCAAATAGCAGCGAAGTTGCATTTTCAAAACGTAGACGCATTTTTATTTAATTTTTTTTTAAGCTACATTTTTGATTTTTGTTCTAAACTGATGTCTATCAGTGTGCAAAATTTGGAAATTCTCAGATATACTGTATTTGATTGATACATGCACAAAGGATGCAGAAAAGTCTCTCATAGAGAGCTTCGCTGGCTATTTCACTTCGCTCAATTATTAATTTCTCAATCATTAAGTCGTTTGAACTTGGCGAAAAAATTAGAGTTTTTTTTTATTTAGTTTATTAATAATAGTTGTATAACTTATAAGTAATTAATATGACCTCTATAAGCAAGCATTAGGTATGCTTCTATAGCTTTAGATACAATGGCCACGTAATACACGTAGAATATTATTCATATACGACAATCCAACAGAGATTTTTCAAATGTTACCCACTCGTATACTTGTAAACTGGTTTTCTCAATGTTTTCCTTTAGATATTATGTGCTAATGAAACCCACGCTACCTGTGACAATGTGATTAAAATCATGTTCACTGATATGCAATAATATATACTAACATACACGTTTCATTGAATTTTTATATATGTAAAATAACATACAAATGTATGATGATTTAACACTGATATTAGAACTGCAATCATGAATTAAATTACGTAAATATATTATCTAAAAACGGTTCTTGTCTTATATCTTTAAATCACAATTTTATTCATTATTATTTTTATTAAATATCTATATTTTATTTTAGAAGCATAATTATAAGCTATATAGAAGCAAAGCTAACTACGCTCACTGTCGCTTCAATACGCTCTCTCTCCACGTTTGACCTACATTTTTTAGTTATGTCTGAACCATAAACAAACAGAATAACTTTGTATTGTGGTTTGCACGTCTTATATGTTACGTACGATTTAATGAATGGTGTAATAATCTTTGGTTTTAATGGATATTGTAATGTTATAATATTGTAATATTAATAAAGTAATGTATAATTTTTTACATACATCTATCTTCATACATCTTAATAGTATTAAGATATTTGTAGAAATATTTTTATAAAAATTTCATTTTTTTGGACAGAACTTAACAATGGTTTTATATTTCTGAAAACTTATTATTAAAAAGATTTCCTTGTTATCCTTATTTTTGTAATTATGCTATTTTTATAATATTGCTAGAATTAAAATGGTCTAAACCTAATTAAGATTATATAACATATAAAGATAGTCTAATATACTGCATATTAAAACATATACTAAGTTAAAGTTGCATCAGACGTTGACATAAATAGTATATGTACTGGGTACATGTTACTATGTTGGTAGTGGTATAGTACTGGTGTGAAGGTACTGTGTTGCATCACGAGAAACACCAAATACAGAGGTAACGAACTTATGGAGTCTGCTAAATATATTATTTATTGAGTATGAGTTAATGGATTGCTCAATGAAGTCTTTACTAGATCAAAATAGAGTTTTCGTCAGAAATCGTGAACATTTTTTTAAGATTTTCGACAATTGTAATTATGTAATCTAACTTTTATTCCCAATTCCTTACCGTAAAAGCAGCGTGGATAAACACATATAAAATCAAATTTCTCTGTCATGATATTAAAACGAAGACTAAAGCACTATTTTCTATCACAAGTATATTATATATATATATATATATATATATATATATATATATATATATAATTTATAGAATATAGTGGTAGCATATTATATATTGTATTATATGTATCTGTAGAATAAGATAGAAATATCTATATACCCATCTCTCAACACTCGTGGGTAGTTTTTTAATGTGGTGCATAAAATAAATAAATTTGTTATTCTTTGTAAATATATCTACATTATTATATGAAATTAACAACTGATATTCAGTTCTTGGGTTTCGTAATTTTCAAAATACTATCAATTTGGCAGCTAGGTTGATGAAGGTTTAATAGCATTCCAATGGTGTAATTGGAATTGTATCTCTGATGGTTTTTAATTAAGGTCGTTAATCGAGTGAGACACATCTGTGGTCATCAACTAAATGGTTGTACCAAAACGATGGCAAGGTTGATATTTGTTGGAGTTTTATCACAAATTGTTACAGGATACAAATAAATCCTATTAATATGAATGTTCTTGTAAAGTTTTTTCGTTCTTTTATTTCATAAAATATAATAATTTCTTTAAAAATAACTTGAAAAGACCAAATTTTTACATAACGCTCTACATATAAAGTTGCGATTCTACACGTGCTAATTAAAATTAGTTCTGGATATTAATATTAAAATTATAATTTATTTAAATAGATATTCGTTATGTGAATAAAAGCATTATATATTAAAAATGCAAGAATCCGGTTGTCATCTTCATAAATAATCTTAAATCGTAGAAACCTAATAACAATATGTAAAATTTACGAAAGACATTTTAATATATACATATCGTATGTAACTTAAATATTATTTTTAAAATTCTAATATTCAAGAGGAAATTTATTTATTGTAGACATCGAATATAATATAATTTATTTTATTTTTATTTTAGCATTAGCATGTAATGCTCAAGAGTAACTGGTAATTTCTATTTTTATGGAGTATCTACTTTCTTGGTGATTCATGAGATTTAAAAAGTCTTATGAACTTCAAGTTTTATTTATTTCTTTAATTGGAAATAAGAAACTTCATCCTGGAGTGAATCACTGTATTTTGCAATTAAAATAAAAATAATTCCTACATGAATCATATATTTGAAATAAAACTATTTTTACGGATTAAAACTCAATAATGTGACAGACACTTACATCTCGTCTACCCGTGAACACGATTGCTGCAAATCAACCGAAACGTCGGGTTAAAATTAAAATGTAAACAAATTATACGCGAGTTTTAATCTGTAAAAAATAGTTTTATTTCGTGAAAATATAAGAAAATACTGAATCATATATTTTTTATATTTAATAAATTTGTTACTTAATAACATTAAGAAACAAAATATCTAATATGTTTTTTGTCTCACATATATAAGATTGCGTAATTACTTTCTTGCAAGAAAAACTTCTATCGGAAACACAAACAACATTCTCGTTCTACTTTTCGTAGTACTGATAGTATTAAGCAACCTTCTGCCCTAAACTAATAGTAGATGTGGTCAAGGAGGACTGGTTCAGAACTAGCGTAAACAAGTGGGTATGGCGAATAGAGAGCGGGGAATGAAGAGTAGCGGACAGCGGCGATTGAAGCTGAGCGGAAACGATGACAAAACTGTCTCTGTCTGTCTCTGTCTCTCTCTCTGTCTCTGTCTCTGCCTTTGTCTCTCTTTTATATATCTTATGTAACAAGATATTTTTATTACAAATAGGACCTTTAAAATAACAGGATTATCCCACAAACTTTCTGAACTCTTATCGCTTTTGTCAAAGAATACCGACGTTATAGGACTTTCAGAATTTTGTCATCTTTAGCTAGAGTAAGTAGGATGTAATAGCTATAAAAGTAATAACTTAAAAGAGCGTTAATGTTATATATTATATTCTTCTCAATGATTCTCGCAGTTTGTTGGTCAGAGGTTTATTATAGTTACCTACTGGTTACGTCACCGAATCAACGGGATTTTTTATAACAAAGAACTTTAATGCGCTTTTGCAATAATAAACCTTTGCTTTTTAATACAATATTTAGTTATAAAGTACAATAGTAAGAAATGATAGGCTTTAATAAACAATCTTAATAATATATTATTCCAAAACCATGAAAAACATAGCAAGTAGCATTATGTTTTAATTCTTGCCAAAAAAGTTTTGCCACTAAGTATCGAGTGTTTTAGAATCAGTTATAGTCGCACCTAACTCCCTTATGACGTAATCGACACACCATTTGTTTACAACAAACAAATTATATTATTTTTTGTATAAAAATAAAATGAAAACAATGTGTGTATGTAATTCACGACAAAAGTTAAACTTTAGCAAAACAGAATGATATATCTGAAGAGTATCTGTGATCAAATAAAACTATTTTTTACGAATTAAAACTCGCGTATTATATTTTTTACATTTTTATTTTTACAAATAAACTCGCGTATAATTTGGTTAAGTTTTTATTTGTTAGAATACATGTTTTAATCCGTATAAAATAGTTTTATTTGTAATGTGTACCTACTCGTGAAAATCTAAGAAAATACTACAGTATCTGTTGTGTTTGGATAATTATATGATTTATTATTGTTTCCAAAAAAAAGTATACACATTATTAACTGTTGTTGTAGCTCTATAGCAAAGTCAATGGGAAATCATAAAAAGATCTATAATCCAACTTAAATATTAAATTAAATTTATAATAATTCATATCTATATTATGACTCATATCATTTCTATTAACTTTACCATTAAAGTAAGTCATAGTTGTATAGTATTTCATTTATATAAGCTCTTTCTACCGATATGAACAAATATACAAATAAAAGAATTATATATATATATATATATATTGTTAGTTATATTATTTGTATCTTGTTGTATGTTTAATGAGAAACTTGTTTGATTTTATTAATAGCAATCTATGTAATGTTTTTGTGTCTTTATCGCTGGCATTTGCGATAAAATATTTAGATACAAGTAAAATGCAAAACCATTCTGAGAGGTTTCACTTCAGAAATCACTTCATGTAACTTTGTTCCGATTTCGTCTGTAGATATAACTACAATAAGTTCTGAATACTTAACTTTGAAAACAGTATTATAGTAGGTATTTTCTGTTTTTATATATTTTTTAATATTGTAATAATGAAATAATCTTGAATTGCGCGGGACAAGTGCAATCTTTAGATATGTTGATATTTATTCAAGTAAGTGATTTTAAACTAATATTACAAGTAAAATGGACTCTGTGTCTCTTTTATTTTTACTTAATAAGTATTATTATCATTACTTTAAAGGCAAAAGAAAAATTAAGTCAAGAATAGGTTTCAAATACCACGTATATTTTGTTTTCATTTACATTATAATTATTATTAGGAACAAACACGGAAAATGATTTTACTAAATTGTACTCAAATAACATTTTTTTTCTTTATCCCTTAAAGTTTATAAAAATAGCAATATACAAAAGTATAATAATTGCATTTAATAATCATTTCAATTGGTTGGACGAGCAGTTAATTATATGTTTATAATTAACGGAAAATCTTTGTCGAATCTTATTTTGTTCGTGTGAACTTACATATATCAATGTCAATGATCTTCAATTGTATGAGAATTATGTAAATATGTACGTCATAGTAGATCTAAAATAAATTAATTTTAAAAACTAAAATCCGAACTATTGCATTCAAAAATGTTAAATTAATATGTTTGAGATAAATGCAATTAGTTTTAAATTTAAATAATAATTTATTTTATAAATAGAATTAATGTCTATGACGCTTTTATTCGCATTAGTAATTTTACTCGTGGTAATTTGAAATTTTATGTATTATTTTATGTATGAACTAGACACTGATTTATTTTATAACCATGTGATTTTTTTATCATCTTTAAATTATAGATTAATATAGATCAAGTATTCTAAAACTATAAATAGTATCAATAGACCAAATTGTACTGTATTTATTATTATAATTGTAATGTAGATGGACAGATATTAGTATAAGGTAGACCTTAGAACGTTAGAACGTGTAAAGTGGGATACCTCACATTATGATTTTAGGTCTATAGAATACCTCTTATTCTGAATGTTATTCAGATAATCCAGTCAAAAGGAAAGATTAAGCAAGGTCACTGATCCCTCGCTAAATCTTTTTCTTTAAGGTAAGCTCTTACTTGACTACCAAAAAAAAACCATGTACAATTTAAACATTTAAAAAAATAATAATTACTAGTTCATATTGTCAATTAAAAGTAATTGGGTATCCGCTTTTTGTAAGTACTAGACTAATGAACATAGCAGTATGAATATACTAATCAGAAGTTGAAACTAATGAAAACTTGCTTTAGAAAATACAAAATATTACACAAAAATTAATTAATTAATTAATGCTTCAAACAATTAAGTTAAAACAGAGAAAGTGTCATTAAATAATTAAATTATATTTAAAAGTGGGCAATTTAATTAATGTATATTATTGTGTATATAGTATATTAGGTACTATTGTACACATTCACACAATTTGTTCAGAAAGTAAGTGAATGTTTGTCTGTAATTGTAAGAATGTAGATACATATTGTGTTAACAATATTGATTTAAAAGCCAATGATTTTGTAAAAGAATAGTTTTGTTAATTTACAAACTTAAAACTATTGGATTGGATTCTTTTGAATAATTTGATCCAATAAAATAGTAATCTTTTCTTCTTAATGCTCTTTTGATCACTTTATCAATTTATTTTATCAAAGGTGACACCAAGATTTTAAAATTTTCTGTTAAATTAATAGTATGGACAAATTGAAGTATATTTAAAAGTGCAAATTTTTATACCTCATTGCGAGCTAGCTCAAGACAAATGACTGTAGCGAGTTAACAAGGACACTGTATTCTTCCTCCCACATCTTTATTATCTTGAGATCACAAACGAGTGAATCTATCTATATCAGTAGCAGGTTGTAATTTTATTGGTTGTAATGGTAATTAAAAATCCATGGATATACAACATATCCATTAATTTTATACTGACAGACTGATGATACTTAAAACTTTTTAGTGTTTTCTTTAATAAATTATAAAAAAAGAAAAGGGGTTAATATACTACTTTGCGGTACGCTTTTCCAACAAGAGTGGTAAATGTTTATCATTAGATTCTATCGTAACTTAACACTGTAGAAGTATAACATTAAAAATATCCACTACTGCGATACTAAAGCCAAATAAAATGATTGTATAAATAATAAGTACTACTTATTTACTCATTAATTATTTTATTGATGATATAAACTGAATAGTTTATAATTTAATATAAGTATTGTAATTTTCTCAGTACATGAACGTACATACGGATATTAATAAAACGTATTTACAACCGTGGGAACGTTTGTCTACATTCATATGAAATAATAGCAAAAAAAACAAAATAATGTTTAAATGAACCAAGGGTATTAGACATGAGAATTATTTATATAAATGTATTGTAGATACGCAAAAATCATTATAATTGCTAGGATTTTATGTTACTTCCTTATCTGAAATAACTGCATTTTTTTTTGTTTATGAGTATGACATGTTTTATCTTAAATAAGTATAGAAAAAATTCTTAAAACAACCAGAACTCATCTGTAATTTCTCAAATTTCTATCACGTTATTTTTGACATGATAATAATTGATAAACAACATTTTGTTTGTACTCTGTTTGTCTTTAATGTTTTTATACCTTATTAAAACTAATGCAGTTTACAAGAGACGTTGTATATGTCTTAATCTTCTACTAATATATATAACCTGACATGTCTTACCATATTAAGGATAATTTTAGAATTAAGTCAAAAATCTACTTACACTTTGTTAAACATTTTGGCATATCAGGTAAAAAGATTATAAGAAGGATTATTTCCAAGAACCGAGGAAGCCAACAAGGGCAACAAGTAAACAGTTCCCTAAATGGGTTTTGGAAAACTCTTTGACTTTGATTCTTACTTTTAATGTAGCCCTTAATAGGACTGTGCTAAATAAGACCTAATCAAATAATTAAAGAACCAAAGCTGCATATTTGTGCTAAATATGTTCAACGATTTAAACTTTATCTATAAGTAACAAGATTCAAAATAGATTAAAGCTTTTCATAACTGTAATTGTCTGAGTGACCCGGGTGTTGAACCTTGGCCCGGCAGCTGGACAATGCATGGCCTTTATCTTCCAAATCATAAGAACTAAATTTGATTATCACTATCAATTATATGGCAGCGGTTAAAGTAATAGTAAGAGCGATTTGAATTTGAAGAAAAGTTCATATAAAATCCTTAAATAAAATATTAATATTGAGGTACACTTAATAGAATTATATACTAGGTCCACGCAAACGGGGTCAACCCCGCGACGCAACGCACGTGAAACAAAAACGTTCTATATGTTAACTATATGGGACACATTTTATCAATTATCTCGAAAACTATAATTATGATTCGGCTGATTTTCAATCCAGACCGGGTTTTGCTCATTATGCGCAAGTGTTCAGAATTTCGTACGTGTAGCTCGTAAATTGAAGGAGGAGTAGGGTAACAAAGAGTTGAAAATTTGGGTAGTAAAGAGCTTCGCTTCGCTCAGCTCAATAATATGTACACATATTTTTTATTATGTATCATATTTGATTGTTTTTTGAACAATGTTAAAATAACTGAAGATATTGTCATTTACTTTTTTTTAAGTATTCATAATAGAAGTACATGTTATATAACAAAGATGTCGGCGTAGACACCAGCAAGTTCTACATAAGTGAAAACCTAACAGATACCTCCAATCAATAACCTGTCATGTAAGTTACAAAAAACAAAACGGAAATTTATAATATCATAACTTATCATGAGTCTCTTCATTGCGTCATGACTTTTCTGTCATTAACATAACAATAACACCTAACTCTTTAAGTAAAAACTTTGATGTAAATAAATTGTTGTTAATCATCGTTTTGTTGTATTATGTGCTATTTTTTCTTATTATTTAATGAACAGATAATATAACTGTTATAAATAATATTGTTGAAACTTGAAATTGTTATAATAACATCAGTATACAGTATATAAATTCAAGTTTTAATTTACCATATTTTTTTTTTTAATTTGAATTTCTTTATATTGGTAAGAACTTGGTATTGGGATAGATATTAACTTCAGTTAAGGTTAAGTTGTTTAATGTACTCATGCTATTTACTTCATAACTTTTCATGATAAAATATACAAATAATACCTTAAAAACTAAAATTATGAAAAAATATGTGTACGATTTCTTGAGTCTATTTAGTAGAAAATAGTTATTTTTCTTTAAGATTTTATTCCGTTTAGTCGTAATAAGAATTAATTTTGTATGTAATTTTGTACTTTGGGATAGAGTTATCGCAAATCGTTCAGTTTCTTGATTTTGTCAAGAACTTATCTTGGCAGTTAGCAAGGACCAAGCGACAGCTTTAAATGCTTGAATATGCGATTCTCTAAACTTTGTAATAGCACTTGGACTGCAATCACAAGTTTACAAGCAAATGTTATTTAAGCAGATATCTCAATAGTTTCAGATAGTAATATTAAATATTCAAAACTGCTGTTTATTTTTCCTTTATTATTAAAAATAAAATTACATACCTCATCAGCACATGTTATGAAATTACTTTTAGCAAGAGATAACATAATTCGAAGCGGGTCTTGATTACTTTGTATAGACATAATATATACATAAATATTACATGGCTCTTACAAAGTCATCTTAAATTTAAATCTTAAAATCGTAATCTAAATATAAGGCTATTTTTTTAACTCCATCTAGCGATGAATTTTCGAACTTAGGTATAATTAAAAAATCACAAACGACTTACATACACATTTTAAAAAAAATCTTAACCTCGTGTTCTAAAAATAAATTACCTTTTTTTATTTCTAATTAGTGACGAATTAGGTCTTTATAGTTTTAAGTTTACACATATAAAAGTATAGGTTTATTTTTAACGCCATCTATAGTCTAGAAGTCTTGTCGTGGGTTTTTGTAAAGTTCTTTGTTTCTTTTCCTCTTTAAGGCACCATAAGCTTCAAAGACACAACATAAAAAATATTTAAAAATATAATAAAACTTACTAGTCAGTCGTGAAACTTGCTGTCTATTCAACAGATATTTTAAAATTTTAATTTGTAGTTTTTTCCTCATAAATTCTAGGGAAAATATTGGCTTACCATTTGTGTTAGTTTTTTAGATTCAATATAAAATTCCGCATCGATTGACATATATATATATATATTTTGAAGATAAGTTTTTTATTCCTGAAATACTACAACTATGTTGAATAATTATCTTAATATTCCTATTATGTTACATTTACCTTTTTCTCTGGTAGGCTAAATTTTTTAAGTATCCTCCTCTGACTCCTCAAAGTGGATATTAGCACGATAGCTCAACTACCAGAATCACTATACTAGAGGTCGCAGGATCAAGCCCTGCCCGTGTCGATGAATTGGTCATTATTGTCCATATTTATTTTTAAAGGTATAGTAAGATTTAAACTGTGATTATATACGTTTATTGCGAATTCACGGATTAATTATGTGTCTCGTTCCAAAGAAACCTTCTACTCTAAACAATGTGATTGTTTATCGATATTATTTGCATTTCATCGATAGTATTTGCGTTTCAAATCACAACCGTTCTAAATAAATTCTACTTCTAAAAAAATATCCAAGCTTAACATGTTTATTGATAATTTCGAACCTTTGAAAATTATCTCACAAAAATGTTAATAAAAAATATGATTAAAGCAATATGATTATTTATATCAAAATTGTGCCAGACATTCACGCAAATGAAATCGCGGTACTGCTGGTCAAGTGGCATATAGATTTTAATATAATTAAAATAAAATAATAAAATTTATATTTATATTTTTATTTTTACACTTTTAACGTTATAATATATTATAACGTTAAAAGTGTAAAAAAATTATCTGAACTATCTTATTTCTGAAAAAGTTATAAATAATAGCTCATCGCTTCGCTTAAGTTTCTGTACAACTAAAACCTCATTGCTCATCGCGTCTCTTACGAATGCATCCACTATCTGCTAGTGAGAAGATTCAATTATCACTAAGATGCAATGAAGTAATTGCGACATCCGTTATATAGAAGATAATTGACTTTGTTTTAAACTTGTTGCCTTTGAAGGATGTGATAGATGTCATGATTCCTCATTGCATTTAGTAAAAGATAATATTTAAATATTATACAGGTAATGTATATGAGGAGCTAGTAGGTAAATTTTAAATATTTTTCTTATTAATAATATATTGTGAGTGTATGCTATTGTCTTGAACAAATTTAATAATAATACACCAAATTCAAGATTCGTGTTTGAATCCAGTATTTAAATTTAAGAAAAAAATACTGTTTAAATTTTTGACCAAACATTCTTATTTTGATAATGAAATTTAAATTAAATATGTTCACATTTTAAAAATAGGAAATATATAGTTATAGAATAAAGAATAAAAAAAATCATTTTACAATAATGAGTATGAAAGTAATTTTATATTATTTTCTTATACAGAATAGTATCTTGGAACATATCATTTGATTAACTGACTTTATAATAAGTTTTATTTTTCACCCTATGTATGTAGGTTTGTATGTCAGCGATTACTTTAAAACTATTTAACCGATTTTGATTTTTCTAAGGCCAATTTAATCCAGACAGTTCAAGGTTTTAACATATAATTTACTCAAGTAAAACTCTTATGAAGTTATTTACGTGAATACGAGACAATATACTAAAATTCGGAATTTCATGTTCAGATTACAGTGATTATCACAAAAAAATATCCAGTCAATTTTAATGTTTCTTTTGGGAATAGAATCTGATTTATATTATAAATTAATTAAGATGGTTACAATGTTATTATTAAAAATAAAAAAAGTACATATCACAGTATGTGGGTACTTTGATTTTCGAATGTACCCATTGTTAGTAATCTCAATCGTTCGGAGTCTGTATTTTTAAAATATATGTTAATTGGCAACGAATCTAAAAATGTTTCCTATAAAAGTATAAAATGCTCAGAACCTTGCAATTTTCGACTATTGAAATGGTTTTGCTTTTTTTTTTATATTACCAGAAACAAAATTAATGTCTATTTAACTTTTAAGTTTTCAAAGCAGCTGAAGACACATTTTTATTGTTTCTATATATATCTTTGGAACTTGCATAAAGTTGTCATAGCAATTTTTTAAGTTATGTTTTTACAAAACCCTTTCTAATAAAAGTCTTATACAAATGCCTACGGCATGTAATTTTGAATGTGTTAATTCAGTATTTATTAAGTAACAAAGATAAGTCTTAAAAAGAAAAATACATATATATATATATATATATATATATATATATATATATATATATATATACATATATACATATACATATATACTATGTGACTCACTACATTCACCAGCCACCCAGTACCTAAAGAACATCCCCTTGACCGCAGGTATATTCGGAACAGACGAAGGTTACTTGACTCAAAATTTTTTCCTCAAAATAAAATATACTTTAAATAATCATCATAATTCTCGTATTTATTTGACAATACCATTTTTTTTAATAGTACGAAAACTCTCATTAGTTTTAATGTTATAGTTTGAAATAAAAACTTACAAGACATAATACGATTGTAAAATTTTATCTACTGAAATTAATAATCTGTCCTGATCCAATATATGTTACTAAAGAATAAAAAATTACAATCCAATGGGTGTCTTAAAATATTGCAAATAATTTGTTTCTTTTGAGTTTGTATGTACCTATGTGATATCGCATTTTGATTCCATTTTCAGATCAATTATATTCAGTTTCTTGATGAGATTTAAATTACTATTTCTTTAGTATTTTCTTAGACTTTCACGAGTACACATTTCAAATAAAACATTTTTTTACGGAATAAAACTCGCTTATAATTTGGTTACATTTTTATCAGACACTTACATCTGGTCTACCCGTGAAAACGATTGCTGCAAAGCATTCGAAACGTCGGGTTAAAATAAAAATGTAACCAAATTATACACGAGTTTTAATCCGTAAAAAATAGTTTTATTTGTAATATTGCTTTGTATTTAGTGAGTTTTTAAGGATTTTATTGATAAAGTATCATAGATATATTATAAATGGTTTATAGTTTTATTTACTAATAGAAATTAAATTATTGAATACAAATGCAAATATTAGTTGCAATGCCTAAGTCCTGTGGCACGTATAACTGTGGTTAGTACAGTAGTCAAGGCGAGATGACGCATAGATGACGAAGATATATTATTATATGTTGACTCACTTGTATTGTATTTGAGTGAGTTTTTCACATGACAGGTATAAAAAGGTCGATGT
This sequence comes from Mechanitis mazaeus, assembly GCA_959347395.1. Lineage (NCBI taxonomy): Eukaryota > Metazoa > Arthropoda > Insecta > Lepidoptera > Nymphalidae > Mechanitis > Mechanitis mazaeus. The sequence goes on from OY365749.1 coordinate 11,570,340, forward strand.
TCTTATTAATTAACTGACATTGAAGACAAATTGTAAGCATATGTGATTTGGAATTCAAATTTTCAAACTTTACATACTAACTTTCGTAATAATCCGGCTGTACTCACGTTATTTGCCAGATTAGTTTCGAATCCATTCGAGGTTCTTATGAGCTCTGAGCATGGCGGAATGCCTCGTGAACTGTCAGGGCAAATTCCGATAATAATAACGTTAATATGGATATTTATATTTATTATATACTATACTTCACTGAAGCGGCCATTACATTATACAATACACACTAAATTGTACAACATTAGTAATATCGCATTATAAAAAAGCTGATTGCAGTAATTGTCATATTTACGAGTATTTCTTAACTCAGTAGTTGTTCTGACCAAGAAGTATTTAGTAATTTAGAGTGTAAGAGTTATTAGTCTAGTTCCAAAGGTAAAGGTAAGGTTTGTCAGTCGATTTATCTGATGATTAGTGGTTGTGGCCCTGCTGCTGAGCCAAAGGTCCTGGGTTCGATTCCCAAACGAGACTGTTGTTTGTATGATCTACAAATTGTTGTTTTGAGTTTGGGTGCTATGTTTGTAAAACCCCCGTGACACAGAGATTTTTTCTCTAGTACAGAAGTTGTTTTTTTAAGTATAGAACCGTCGAGAAAACCTACAACGTTCATAAAATAATCTTACTTTAAAGTAGTATATTTATGGTAGTATTTGACATTATTACTCATTGAGTCACTTTAATGTTATGTTTGAACAAATTTTAAACGCTTTTCATAAAAGTTAAATAATAGTTTGTTATACGTTGGCTTTTTGGTTATTTTACAATTACTATAAACGTTAACTTTTCTAGAAACGGATATTATTAAATGTAAATAAGTACTTGTGTTTTTTATCTATACAGTATTATGTTATTCTTTTTAAAAAGATATTTAAAAATTAAATATTGCATATCAGATAACAATACTTACTCTTTCCGTAAGGAAAGTAAAAGGTGTTTTGATAAACTTAACTACAGTTAACTCACGCAATATATGCTGAATTTAATTTGTCACTTAGACGAGACATCCTCGACTAGATAATAAGCACAAAAGATTTTTATTTTAAAAGTAAAATTAAGTTTGAAGATTAAGTTTCGATTCTAGTTTGACGTAAGTATACTTTATAAATAAAAATAAAAAAAAATAAAAACAATGAAAAGAAAATGGAAACATTTTTTTTTGTTGTTTGATTTAAATGGTCGAAAAATGCCAAAGTAAAATCATAATTAATATATACATTTATCATTTATATAGATTAGATTATACATTTGCTAGAGAAGTGGAGGGGCGATGAGACGAAGTCGCGTGCATTCGCTAATATAATACAAAAATTATTATAACAGACAACAAACACTGACTATTAAAGATTTGCATATATATATACCTGAACAAAAATAAAATTTCAGGAGGTCCAAATATTTATTTAAAAAAATTAATAATAATTTAAATAATAGAAGCGACATATTGCGAAATATTCATATAATGTTAAATAGTTTTATTAGATTGTTATTCATTCTTATATATCTCATATACTAAACGTACATACTCATACATCAAGATAAGAGGTCTTAAAAAACATCTCTGTCATGAGATTACCCCTAAAACTATATCATAGTTTCATATTACTTTTATTATATAATATTATAGTCGTTCTTATAACACATTTGAATATGAAAAATTATAATAATCGCATCATAAGTAGCCGATAAGGCCTGTAACATACAGATATATAGCTGGCCAGAAACAGATTTTTTTTTTGTTATATTTAACTTTTTTTTTCAACGAATAACCAAAGTTTTATGATCAAATACTAACTGAATGGATTTTCATGTAAATATTTATGTGTTTATTTCTTTAATTGGAAAAAAATTTCCAACCTAATTCATCATCATTCAAGATATATACAATTGTATGTATGTTGATAACAATATTGGGAGGTATTTTTATATGTCTATTAAATAAACAATTTGTAGTATCTCATTAATTATATTCGTGTATATATTATTTAAGTATGACCCAAAAGCTGTAACTTTTTATGTATAGTGAATTCCCAGCCTTATAATCAGGCGCTATTTGTATGCGTCCCCCGCAGTGTACACGCTGCACTAATGTCTTGCCTCCATTGTATGTATATGATATCCAATGACATCGGCTTTCCTGACTTCAGAATTAGGCCAATGGGAAATTGTATGTATTTAAATAACTTTCACATTTATTTTTCCATACATTTTCTTATAGAATTAAAAAAGTGCAATTAAAATGAACTGTAACAATAATAAATGTTTATTAATATATATAATACATACATTTATAATATTTATTATTAATAATAAAAAGACTAGAAAATGTTTTAGTATTACAAGTGAGGGCGGTTATGACGTCATCATGTACGTGCTACCATGGGGGTATTATGATTGGCATTTTGTCTATTAGATTTTCGTTCTTTTATCAGTTACTTTTTGCTTTTTATATGCGACTTAATTTCTTTAATTTTATAAGTAAATATATATTTTATATTCTTATATTTATTTTTTGTATGTACTTATATAGGTATTGCAAAAGTGCAATTTTTTATGATATTATTTTTAAAATGTCTTCACATTTTTCATTGGACCAACTACTCGTATACTTGGCCCCTGGCTCTAGAAAAATGTAAAAAGCGTTAAAATATATAGCTTCGGAGGAAAGAGAGAATCTCTTTTTCTTTTCTCTCTTTTACTGAATCTACTGTGACAAGAAAATTTTGTCGTTTTAGGTATATATTATATACAAAAGATTAAAAACATTACGTTCTAAGTTATTTAGATATAAAATATTTGTTGTAACTTGTAAATAAAGTGTAAAGATATTCATTATTTGCCTACAATCTGAAAATTTTTAGCCAGAAGTGAAAATATATCTATTTGCTGACAAGACAAAATAGTTAAATAAAGTGCCGCCATTTGCTTTTACGATTGCCATTTGAAGACGCACGAATATTACTGGAAAATGACACTTTTCAGAGGTCACATATAGATTAGATATAACTTGGAATAACGTTTGAACGATTTTTCCTTGTATTTCTTCTTCTGGACACCAAATAAAATAAATTGCAATCTTATTCTTATTGAACGAAGTTCTCTATGAAAGACTTTTCTGCATTCTTTTGCAAGCATCAATCAAAAACAGTATAATATACGATTTTTTTTCAAATTTTGCATACTGATAGACTTAAGTCTGGTGGTCGTTTTAAAACAAAAATTTTTCAAAATTAAAAATACAAGATATCTCATCTTGTAAAATGGTTGAAGACAGAATGCGTCGACGATTTGTAAATGCTACTACGGTGATGTTTGCACCACGCTTCCCTGAATATGTTAACACATACCGAACTTTTGTGAGTGTAGCGAGTCAAAATTGAGGTCTGGTTCGCGCTCCTAGTTTATTATTGGTTTTGATTTCGTCCTTCTGTTGATTTTTGAAATAAGTCATAAAAAGACTATGCTTTTCATGAACTTCATGAAAGTAACCCTATTGACGAATCTTGACCTCCTCATTACGAAAAAATAGTCTTAGGTTTGACCTTTTTGTTGATCAAAAGTTATGAAGGGTCAAAGTTGGAAGGTTAGGTTAATGAATTACTTGACCGATTCTGTTCAAACTTATAATTATTATTAAGTGCAAGGACGATTAATGAAAACCAAAATCATCTGGAGAACGATTTTTCGGCTTTGCCGTAGTTGACTGCTTTGACAGAGTGGTGGACATAATGGAGTTTAAATTTTGGAAATATCTAAATAATTTATTTAATAACACAACTTATATATTTTAAATTTATAGAAAAATACAATGTAAAATTACAAATGAAAAAAAGGACAATATGAAAAACAGATTTGATTTTTTTTTATATATCTATCTCTGTCTCATTTACTAAAAGATATCTGAGACACATAAGCTTAATAACAGTATGAAATTAAATTATATTTGAAATGTTATTCCAATTCCAAGCTGTACCTAACTATCTAATTCTGAAAATCCCTTCTAATATACTTAACCAAGGAAAGCGGAAGCGGTTATATAATAGAAATAATTTAAAATATTTAAACCATTATATGTTGAACCTCAGACGATAAAAAGATTAGTCTATTATATAAAATAAATTGACTAATCTTCTACAATCTCTCAAATAATGGAGTCAATAAAAATAAATCAGGAAACTTTACTAAAGCAATTTTCTAGATCGTTAGAACGTACTAAATCGTCCCTGGGGACCTCCTGACTATAATGTCGTTTACTCTCATACATAACATCTTATATTTTATTATAGTATATTTTATTTACTAAAATAGATGGGTGACTAATTCAGTGTCTTACTGACAGACACTTACATCTCGTCTACCCGTGAACACGATTGCTGCAAAGCATTCGAAACATCGGTTTAAAATAAAAAATGTAACCAAATTATACGCGAGTTTTAATCTGTAAAATAGTTTTATTTGAAATGTGTACTTGTGAAAACCTAAGAAAATACTATATTGAATTTTGAGTAAAGCTTCCTCTACGGAGAAGCTATTTTTATGTGACACCCATACAGATTTTATGATTTTCGTTTTATAGAATATGAATTACTGGACTGACGCGCCATCTTTCACCCTTGAGCGAAATTATTGTTTCATTAACATATAAATTATACCCAAATATTGAAGATGATAAATTATAACTAATATATCGATTAAATTAAATAAAAAATTATTTTAGTTTTATATAATTGTGAATAATCCAGTACTAACGTTAATTTTATCGAAATTTACCCGACAAGTTTAGAATTCTTTCAGGCTTTTGATGAGCTCACGGTTTGGAGGAATCCAGGCGAATCTTAATAGTAATCATAGATCACGAGAACTTAATACAAAAATATGATAATATCTGAAAAAATATCAAGCTATTGTGTCAGCTTATCAGATTTTTTTTGCAAATAAGTTTAACCAAAGCCAATCGTAAAAAAAACACAAAAATAAGAAACGAAGCTACAAAAGTACAAACATTTTGTCAAAACTAACCCAAAAATGTAATCTGCTATGAAACTGGCAAGTTTTTCCGAATTTCACGATAAATCCTGTTTCCCAACAAAAACAGTTCTTAATGTAATAAATATAGAGTTCAAAACTTTTTACCAATTTATTCATAGGATTTTTATTCACCTTCTACTAAAACTACACTCAAAAATCATACATGTACAGTTCAAAATCGTATGAATGTGTAAATTTGTAGTTTCCACAACAAGCTTAAAGTAATATAGGCTTTATGTTGATAAAAGCAAGGATCAAAATAGTGTACTATAAGCGAGAGGCTTCACGGGTGCATGTGACAAACGTGTCCGGATGAAGTAACTCCGAACGAAGGGAAGTTAAGGGTTCGGCGACATTAAGTTGATGAAAAATATAATAAAAATATTGGTAAATAAAATATTTTAATTTCTTTACTCTTAATAATGTTTAAAAGATAGTATAAAACTAGGATTCTTAATTGGATTTTAATAAATCATTGAATATTTACTAATTTTGACAAAAAAGAAATCTCATGAATTTAACGTGAATTTAAAAAATTCTTGTACTGTTTCTTTGTTTTTTCGGTACAATTGACAAAGTTGCTTCAACTGTCGGTTGAATTAGCCAATACATGGATAGTCCTGGGTGGAGGTTCCAATCAGCAAAACTCCTAACACCCCTCTCAATTAAGGTTGACTGTGTTACCCTTATGCTGTAGACATTTATGGGCAATAATATCTTCATTAAGTAGAGGATTGCTTTACCCCCGTAAAATTGTAAATGTTTTGAATTAGTGCAATTATAATATTTTAGTTTTTATCACATTGTCCTGTGTTTTGTCGGATTGTGGTTTAATCATTAATATATTTGCGGTTTCAAATGCGTCTTTAGCGGTTTTTCATTTCTGAGAAATTGGTTTCTTCTGTGATTGTGAGTTTGAATCATTTTCAGTGTAACAAGTGGCGTTACGTTGATATTTTTGATAATATTTTATTTATGAAAGAAGTGAGTAATTATGAATTTAAATATGGATTTACTTAGAAATTATATGAAACATTATTTTAAAATAAATCATTCATCTTTTATTATTATTTATTTGTCAATTTACGTAATTGATTCTTTATGAAATATATACGTAAAAAGGTTTTAAAAATTCAATTTTCATTAATTTTTGGTTTTATTTTTTTATATTGGATTTTGTCGGACGAAGTTAAAACATTACAGACAGACGAAACAGACAGAATGGACAGAATGAAAAAGAAAATCAAATAACTACCACTGAAGCACGTTTTTCTCATTGAGATAGATGAGTCAGATGATTAGAACAGATGAATCACCTAATTGTTATTTGTCACCTATCTGTTTGCTATTAGTATTATATATCCTGTGTAAAATATGGCATTTTTAGGCAATGACTATATATTAATAGAATAACATAACTCTGTATCTAGAGCTATCTGTGTGTTTCTTAGTTCTGCAAAACGAAATTGATTGTAATGTATTATGTAACTCATTAAGGTTTAGCAGATTTCTTATGATTGGGTAATATAATATATATTATATTATGTCTATTTCGTAAAGGAAGAACTGTTTAGATTCTTATAAATGACTTGTTATGACATGTCATAACGGGTTGGGTTTGAGTATATAAAATACACATTACAATTCGTAACTGCCTTAGAGACTAAACTTCTTAGTATTCTATGGATCCCCTATGAGGGTGTTGGGCCCATCGCGTAGCAGGTAGAGGAGTGCAAACATTCTTTGGGACTTGCGACTCAAGTGTACTTATATACACCATTTTTTTTGTTTGATAAAATCTTATATGGATACCCGCCGATCAAGGAGGTGATCAAGAAGGACTACCGGGGATCATAGAGAACGTTGCCGGTTTTAAGGCCACCCACTAAAAAACCAATGGTTACTTTCGTCGCCTTAGTGGAACGTCACGGGATCGCGATAGCACCCACCGTGTCACCACGGCGGAACTCCCCAAATATGGGTGCGGCAAGCAGTACTTATAAATCTAGTGAAAACAGGTCCGTATCCACCAGTGTAGTGTGCGAGCGCCCTCACTGCGGCGACTATTTGGCGACTTGAATGCGACAGCGCGTGAACCTGTACTGTGGCTAAAATGTTACTTGTCTCTGACAGTTCCGCTTTTATATTTTTTTAAGCTATTTTCTGCTTTTGTGAATATATTACTTAATTTCTCTAGTACTTTTAGTTCTAGTTTAAAGTAATGTTGTGAAGTTTTTGATGCGATATTTTATTTTAAAATAAAAATATAAAAAAAAAAATTAAATTACACTTATTAAGTTCTCGAACTTTACCGTCCCCAAGTTACTAATAACTGAGCTATGGTATCTACAACCCAGGATCTCACTACCTCTAATGTTTTTTTCTCGTAACTTCGTCTACAATGACTTCACAAGTGCATTGCTGGCTGAAAAATTAATTCAACGAAATTATTTATTACGCAGAGAAGCAAGCAAGCAGTCAATCATTAAGTAAGTTCGTCCTTTTTTTTTTTTTTTTTTTTTACTGTCTGAGTTAACGCTTGACTACATTCCACCTGATGGAAAGTGGAAATGTAGTCATAGATGGTAAGGCGCATTAACTCAGTAACCCATTCACTCTTCTCTTGAAGACACCCACATTGTATTCAGATGGAAATACCGACGCAGGCAAGCTGTTCCAGTCCTTCGCCGTGCGAATAAAGAAAGACGAAGCAAAGCGCTTCGTTCGGACAGGTGGAATGTCCACAACGTATGGATGGATACTCGCCGTGCGTCGGGATGTCCGTTGGTAGAAGGGGGATGGGGGAATTACGTCATGTAATTCCTGTGCACACTCTCCAAAATGTATCCTATAGAAAACTGAGAGACCAGCAATTCTCCGCCTGTGTTCAAGGCTTTGAAGATTGGCGTCAACCAAGTCTTGGTCGCCAATAAGCCTTTTTGCTCGCCTCTCGATTGAGTCCAGAATACTACTTTGTAGATTCACAATACTATGTCTTACCTTATTAAAAGGAATTTCTAATGTATAAATTATATATTAAAGTGAAAATACATTTCAAAAACCAATTCACATTTGTCAAAAAAGGTATTTGTTTTTTCTTTTTTATTTCTTTATTTTGTTTTTTGTGATTTGAGTTAATTTATACTATTAAGTTAGATTTGACGATCAGTTTTAAAAAATACATGATAAATGACGCCATAGTCCCGAAAAATACAGAAGAAATTAACCAAAGTAAATAAGGACAGTTTATAAACATTGTTACTAAAGAAAAAAAGGAATGAAAAAGTTTTAAGTTACAATGAAAAAGTTTAAAGTTATTACTTACTAGTTAAAAGCGAATTGTAAAAAAAATATAATATATATATATTAAAAATAAATATATTTTTATTCTGATAGCAGAAAATGTTGCGGCATTTTAGCGCTCCACCCATACAAATGCACGAAAAATTGGAAAAACTATTCGGAATTTATACTTCCGATACTCTTTTGCAAAATCCGTACGAAGCAGATAGCAATTACATAAATCCTTTCTCTTTACAAGGTTCTGACCCCTACGAATACACCATAAAGCCTATTTTCATATGTTAAATTGAAAAACCAACTACGTAACACATGAACTGTAGCACAGCATAAAGTTGGGGACATTTCCGGCTCTTTTGAATAACTTCTTTTAAATTATCTTTTAATTTCTTTTTGAAATATAAATTAGAGTTTTATCAAAAGATAAAATATCTTTTATCGATAAAATATTTAGATTTAGCTTGATATTAAAAAGAGAAAAGATAAGAAGCGACAATTATTATTTCATGCATAACGTGATGGTATTTTTATAATAAAATGTAAAAATTCATATACGCTGAATCTACATTTACCTAGAGTAAGTATTTTGGGAGATTATCCTCAATTTCCCTGAGGAACGCTTACTTCCTCCAACCGCTAGAGACTGAACTAATTCTATTTTATCGAGTTTGTAAATCAAGCTTATCAATGTCATGAGACTCGATTATCGATTGCGGAACAACACTACTGAATGAAACTTAGATTCATTGTCTTAACGGAAATATATAAAGAATTTTTGACGAATGCTACAGGTGTTATAAGTTTTAATTTAAATTTAGTTTTATATGTGTAAAATTTATAATGTATTTGTATATACCGCCTTATTGTTTTATATATATTTTTTTACTTTTCTATGGGTTGACTGGTAGAGAATGCTCTATAGCATTTAAGCCTGTTGTATTTTTTTTGTACAATAAAGATTTAAATAAATAAATAACGGGCTGCAAATGTTACTTAAAACAACTGGAGGTTTTCATTGAAATATATGTTTTATTTATATTTCTGTTTATCTGTTACTTTTTCATGTTAAAATTGTCAAACTGATTTATAATAGGAAGACCGAAAATCTAGTTCACAAAATATATTTTTTCACAATAGCAACCGATTTTAATGCAGGCGGGTCACTGATCAAATGTGATCACTGCCGCCCTAACTCTTGCAACACCCGAAGACTCACAAGAGCGTTGCCGGCCTTGGAGAAAGGAGTAAACGCCTTTTTTGAAGGTACCCATGTCGTATCGATCTGGAAACACCGCCGAAGGAAGCTCATTCCACATCTTTATGACATGTGGAAGAAAGGTACCTGCAAACCGTACAGTAGAAGAACGGCATGCATCCAGGTGGTAAGGATGGTAACGAAGGCAGTGACGTGCTGTGCGGTGACGAAATTCGGCGGCAGGCATCAGATCAAATAGCTCTTCGGAACACTTCCCGTTGTACATGCGATAGAAGACGCACAAGGAAGCCACGTCTCCACGCAATGCCAAAGAGTCCAGCCGTTCACAGAGCACTGGGTACCCGACAATCCGTACGGCTCTCCGTTCTACGCGGTCAAACGGTAGAAGCTGATATTGGGGTGATCCGGACCAGAGATGAGAGCAGTACTCCATATGTGGCCGAACCTGCGCCTTATAGAGCGATTGAAATACTACCTCGCTCTATTGATCACACCCAATTTCATCGAGGCCAACTCGGCCTTGCTCTCCAAATGACCACGAAACCGACAGTCGCTCGAAATGTCAAGTCCCAGTATTCTGATACTGGCGAGGTGACGAGGGGTGTGCTATCGAAGAGCGGTGATACGACAAATGGGGTTTTCTTAGTGGTAAACGTGCAAACCTGTGTCTTTTGGGGATTTAACTGAACGAGGTTCAGTTCACCCCATTCTAAGACCATCCCCAGGGAGGTCTCTACAGAAGACACAAGTTTCTTTCGGCACTCGTTGAAGTTTTCCCGAGAGAGACCTGCTCGGCCGGAATATACCGCATCCACAGTGCTGTCATCCGCATAACAATGTATGTTGGGAATATCCAACATATCATTGATGTGCAGGAGGAACAGGGTTACATACATACACGATCGAAGGCTTTCGCCATATCCAGACTAACTGCCAGACCCTCTCCCTTGCTTTCAATAACCGCAGCCCAACGGTGTGTGAGATATAACAGAAGATCACCAGCCGATCGAAAATGGCGAAAGCCATATTGCCGGTCATTGATCAACTGGCGATCCTCGAGGTACGCGAGGAGCTGTCGGTTAATGATATTATCCATATTTTGGAGAGAAGAGAGGTGATGGCGATAGGTCTGTAGTTAGCTGGATCCGAGCTATCACCTTTTTCGGGATCGGATGGACAAAGGCACACTTCCACGAGACCGGGACTACGCCTTTGAGATAGGAGTGCCGAAATATATTATATAATATATATATAGATTGGAATATATATATATCGATGTATTGTACGAAGCGGAACTTGTGTAACTATTGTTCCATGTATAGTATGTTAACCTTATTATGTATAAGTATTGTCACAACATAGTGTTCTTTATGTCACAAATATACATAGAAATATACATGTATATATATATTTGGGACAAATTAATACACCCTCTATGTCGTAATAAGTCATCTGCAACTTATTGAGAATTGAATGTAGGTCTGCATGAACTACACATTTGTAGCTCTCAAGTAACACCTTGAACGGAAGTCCATCTTGCAAGAATGACGACACATTCTTGGAAAATCTGATCTTTATAATATTGTAACAGAAAGAGCAGCGGCATCATGAATCAATAATTCCTCATAACTTCTAAATCCAGATGATAATACATTACAGAACTATATGATTATTTGGAGTACACGATATGAACAGTCTGCTGTCTGGATTTTATTTACTATGAAGATAACTAAAAGAAGTAGCACAATTCTGGATAGCCTACAGCCTTTTTCATAAACCTGTCTATCAAAATCAGAAAGTATTTTCCAAATTCATCCGGTATTTTCCAAGATTAGAGTGTTTAAAAAATCAATTTTTTTCCACTTTATAATATTGATAAAGATTTTAGTTATAGTATATGTATATGCTACCCTATCCATTTTTTTAATCTCTTTTCAAAGCAGTTTTAAATAAAGTTTGAATTTTAAATAATATATATATATATATATATATATATATATACAGTTTTCCAACTACCGCCATCTAGTTGAGAATAGTTAGTTACCTTTAAGTTATAACACAATCAAAATCAAATATAAATTGTCATGGTTGTATTTAAAACCTTATTTCTCTATATTTCGTAGTTACGTCACCACGAACACCATGATATCATCATGTTATGTCATCATAATGGTGATCTATTGATTTTATTAAAAATACACCTACTGGTCAACCTAGTTTTGAACAAAATTTATATTTTTTGTTCTTCTGGACAACCAAAATAATTAACTTATTAATTAATGTATTTAATTCTTTTAAAAATGATTGGGATATCATTGTTTAATTTCACAATCAGCGAACAAGGCATCGGCCTATAAATTAAACAGCACCTAAAAACCAGTGTTTAATCAGTGAAGCGCCTAGCCTTTAATTTGAGCACAATTTGCGGTTTCAAATTATTGCTTTGTGTAAAATGTCAGGCGTTAATTTAATGCTATTTTCAGTAGAACGTACGATGCTTTATTACATGGCTTATTTAATTTAACTGTCTATCTACAATAGACTACAAAACGTTCTTCTTATTTATTGTGTCCAAAACATTTATTTTGATAAACTTGTTAACTTTTAAGTAGTAAAAGAATCCAAACAACTATACACTTTATATAAAAAAAAACTTATTTTCTAAGTGTTATTTAAAAACAAACAATTATCTTCAAAGTAAGTTTCACGTAAACTCTAATTGGCTCTTCAAGCAATAGTGCTTGAACAAACCGCTTTATCAAAACGACGTTATAATTTAATTAGTAAAGACTTTATTAAAAGCTTTTTTTACTCCCTACAAAGTTCCTACTTCTATTAAAAGCAAGTGCAGAGTTAAAACGACTTCCCCTCCAATTATAATGTTTTATTGTGTTTTAAAGCCATCAAAGGTATAATTGGTTTTATTGGATATTTCAATATGGGATTTCTTTTATTATACAACATTTTCTTTTATTATTTTTCTTTGTTATACAAAATTGCTTTAAGGGAATAAAGGTTTTTGACTTAATTTAAGGTATTGTTTTTCTATAAAAATATATTCTTATTTTTATGAGGTCAAAATTATTGAAATTAAAAATACTTAAGTACAATATTTTTAAAACTTTCATATGATATTTTACGAAAATTATAGAATAGACACAAGAAAAAATATTTATTCAAACAAATCCACGTAAGAGCGCGAGTCTCTTGTCCGCCCTAAAATAATACGTTAAATTAACTTCAATCCTGTTACTGAGTGATAAAGTTTAAAATACCATATCATAATATATCCCTCTGGATGTGGGGGAACGAGAATAATTGTCTAGGGATACATGGAGTTAATTCAGTTAAGAGTTTAGCTCAGCTCATAGTAACCCTGAGTTTGCAGTATAGCTTAGTTTCTATATATAAATCAATAATAAATAAATTCAGTTAAGATCTTGGAAATGGTCTATACACGAAATATAAATGAAAAGTTTATTTACATCAGCGGGATTTCAACCTGCGTCCATTAGAAAACCGTTCTCGGTATGCTAATATAATGAATCAAATTCTGCTATTATTGATTTTTCATTTTATATTTATTTAAAATTTAATTTTAATTTTGACCCAATTTTCTTTAATATAACAAAATGATAATAAGAAAAGAATTTTCATAAAACTTCTTAGTGGATCTTCTCTATGGCCCCTTTGGAACTATGCTCTAGTCTGGTGTTTCATAAGTGCAATGTGTTTAAAACAAAAAACTTTACTTATATAACAAAGTCCCTATATGCGTTTGTTTGTATGTGTGATAATATGTAATCAAAACAAATGATTTGTGAATGCTTTTTATAAATAATGGGTAATAATTTGGTAAAAAATTCCATGTAGCTTGTTAATTATATTCCTTTTAAAACTGAAATATTTGATAAGACATTTTTCTTGTATTATAAATTTACTTATCAATTATCATTATCAATTATTTAAAATTAATCTTATCTTTAGAAATTAAAGTTGTTAAATATAAAAGTTAACATCCTAATTGAAACTGTAGTTTTAGGATGTTAAATATTATTTTCTAAGTCTTTTAATTATTACATTTTTTTAACTTGACATCGTTTCTATCATATTTTTATATTGGTATGTTTACTGGAATTTGTTTAAAACAAACAGGCTTTAGTAGTTAATAGTTAATATGTCACTTTCAGTCAGTTCTGTTTTAGGTAAAGTTTTCAGTATTCAGTAGGTTACGCCAATACGTGACATTAATCAAAGCAACCTTTTAACATTTTAACATTTGCACATGGGTTTATGGGCAATTTTAAAATAATTCGTTAGTTACGTGAAATTAAATTTTCAGGAATTACTAATTATACATTTATTTGTATGATTGAGGCTTAAATTAATTATTAACCTAGAAATTTATTATTAAAGCTATTACCGGTGTAAATATAGTATGTATCCTGTAGCTTTTCATAAACCACTCTTTCGGTTGTGACAGGACTTAGTCGTTCTGCGAATGCACGAGATTGTTCGTGGGCGAAAAACAATTAACAGTGTTTAATTTAATAATATTTCAGATTATAAAACAAAAATAATGGTGATGTTATATATGTGTTATGATTTTTTTCGTTTTTATGTATTTTTGATTTAATAGTCACTTTTCATTTAATTTAATAATTAAATATTTTTGAGTGTCAAATGTTCTGAATTAGTACATTTAAATATATAAATATAAACAAACAAACGAACAAAACGTTTTCAGCAGCTTTAAGTCGATTAACTCACAGTTAGCTATACAAATATATTCAAATGAAAGTTACTAAGAAGTTTACTATTTAATGTACAGACAGACAAATATACTATGTATATCTCAGGTTACGATGTAATCTCATCAATCCGTCTCAATGGGAATGGATATAACTGATGCTGACGTACCCTTTAATTCGGAGCTGAGCTTAGGATTAACTGATTTTACAACCAGTTTGGTCTTGAAATTGAATTCTAAAAAAAAAATATTTGGTTTTATTTTTATATTACATCAAATATTTTTTAATATACTATATTCCACACCATACATAATAAAAAATAAAAAAAACAACATATAAATCATAAAAACAAGTAAAAATTTATAACAACAAAAAAGGAAAAATAACAATATACTGAAAATGATACAAAAGGCGGTTTTATCGCATAGCGGCGATTTCTATGGCACAGATATATAGTTCATGTATACTTATGTAGTAGTATTTTTATATTCTCTCGTATGTATAGTTCATATTTGTGTATATATATTTAAGCATAAAAAAAAGTTAAAATTTTCTTCCATCTCGTCCGAGAAGATGGGGCGAGCTTTTACTTCAATAAATGAACATATTGTTTTTCTGTTTTAAATACATCATTTGTCAATAACTTTAACTTGGAACAATACCAGAGGGTTCTATCTTAAATATATGACACGGATAAATAGCTTTGAAAACTCCACAACAAAATTCTGAGTGAGAATTACAATACATATACCTTATTTCTTGGACGATAAAAACTGTTTTCCAACAAAATAATCAGATAGCAGATGTTTCCAAATACAGTTTCCCCTTTGAAGGAAAATGTGAAAAATTCTATTTACATTGAATAAGTAATCCTTTATTTATAAATGAGTATTTTTGCTTTTTTTTTTGTGAATAATTTCAACATTAATTAAACTAGAACAGTTTAAAGAACATTTTAAAATATATTTATCTGAATTTTAAACGAAACAGTATATATATAATACTACATTATAATAGTACATTGTATATTGTATATTGTATATTACAAATATCGATGTAAAAATTGCCTTAAATAATTTAAAAAAATTAGAATTTTGTGGTTTATTCGAAAGTTAAAACACATGACAGATAGACAAACATTATTAAAATTAAATACATATATTAATAAGATTAATGTATATATTAATTTAATTAATTAAATGAAAGGTTTATCTAATAGGTTAAAGATAAGTATAGGTACTTAAGAAGTGTATTAAATAAAGGTAAGTACATAGGGCTGAAGGCTCGTAACTACCCGCCACCCTCCAGCCCTTCACACCATCTGTGCCGTGTTATCGCTTGGTAATGATAACTTATGATGTACTAGATAATATAGAAAATATATGTATATGTTGAAATTTTATTTTCAGGACAGAATTGGGAAAAAATATGGGAAAGAAATTATTAAAACAAAATAAATTTTAAGAATAATCCTTATAAAGATTCGTATGTTGGTAATAAATTTATGATGTTATATATCAAGCAGACAAACAGACATTTTAAAAACTATAGTATGCCTTCTTTATTAAAAAGTATATATGTATGTAGATATGTTTTATTAGTATTAAGAAAAAACATAAAAACAAACAATGTGTACATTTACTTTGGGGAATTTTATAAAATCAGAAAGAATTTCACTGAAATATCCGAATCATACTAGCGAGACTATTATATAAATCTTTGTTGAAACTATGAATTACAGGAAAAAAAATATTTTTTAATGTTCATAATATTATATACATAAACATTATAATATATTATGGATTCAACTATATATTCCCGCGTTAATTCGACATCAAAAGGACGAGGTCCGGCGACACGTGATAAACGACACGTCAGACACACGCGCTCTGTGTCTGTGTCTGTAGATGTGTCTATTCGTTTTGTGCCTACACCGGCCTCACAGAATTTGAATTATTTTAATAAAAACATTAATAAAATGAAATTAATTTATTTTATTTTAATGCTTTATTTGCACAATATTCAATTTTTTTTGTACAAAAAGCGAGCTTAATTCTCTGCCAGCCAACCGCAAGTACAGGAGAAAACGTTGCTAAGTGCAAAAAAAATGTATATATAGATATAGATAATATAAATACTTAAATATTTTTAAATAAATACATATATACTTATGCAAATATAAATATATATACAAAATAATATAACTCACGTTTATTATTACATTTTTAATTGTAACCCGATGTTTCGAATGCTTTGCAGCAAGTTCGTGGTAAGACGAGATGTTGGTGTCTGTCTGTCAGTCAGTTTATTTGTCATCTACCAACGGTTCCTAAGTTTACGGGAATAGAGTTCATAATGCACACAAAATTGTATCTAGTGTGAGTGATCTTATATATATATCTTCAAATTATTTAGATGCTTTTCGTTTTGGAGAATTTTTTCAATTGTTTAAAACGATGTACATATTTTCCAAAACATATAGGTTTTGCTTAAAATTATGTATAAATAGTTATAGCCATGATAACATTATTAAATTTTAAATATGAGCAACATCAACATTATAACATTTTATATTTTAACGGTATAATTTTTGGGATTTAAATTATTGTGATATTATAAATAAATTCATATCATTTTTGATGTTTTTCCATTATAGTTCGCTATTAGTAATATTAAATTTATATACAAGTTTAAATAGATGCCTTTAGCAAGTTTATAGGCAAATTTAAATAATTTTCCAATTGTAATAAACGCAGTATCTATCATATTGTTTTATATTCTTTGCCATGGTCTTGTTAATGTCACTATAAATCTACAGCGTACCGTCAAGCCCTTTCCACTTCAAAACCCTTGAATACTCATATTTTTACCAATGAAATATGACTGTCTTTTTCTTTAAACACGTTTTGCTGAATTTGTATGTTATTTTTCCTTTGATTTACCGTATTTTTTGAAGCTTATATATATTATTGTCGAACCTGTGACCTTATTCAAAACAGCGTCGTTGTAAACTGAGCCATAAGGTCATATCTCTAAATTTGTGAAAATTTCTTTAATGAAATAAATATTTAACTTGTAATAAAAGGTTGATATTGCCTTTGTCATTTAATAAACTAGTTATCAACATCATTTGGTTAAATTACAACAACGTATTTGGTAATGTATTGGTTTTCTGATAATTACACAAAATTATTTCTGTTAAATATTCGTTAAGCCAATGGTTTTGGTTTCGTTAAAAATTTATTTAATTACAATTGTATTTTATAATTAATTTTCATGTATTTTATGCTTTTATTCGACACTTCAAATCTGTATCATATTAATTGATGTAAATTTAGATTGTAATAAAGTTTATTATCTTAAAAGGTTTTTTTATAAAATGTGCTTGTCTTAATAACATCTTTGTGATAGAAAACCTCTGTCACTTGAAATAAAGTTTGAAATATTTGTTAGACCTGAACAGAATGTATAAAAAAAAAGTGTTAAATTTGTGTGTATTCTGAAAAATGTGATTTCTTATGAAAATAATGATATGGCTAAGAGAATTATTAAAAATAAATATTCATGCTTATATCTTGGTTGGTGCCAATTATCATATATTTATGATTATTATTCTGTTTATTGCAACGCTAATCTAATTTAATATACTTCGTTTTCAGTTTTCAGAGGAAGCTCTTTGTCGCCGCAAATAATAATGTATCGGCTTACAAAAACAAATTAGTTGTTCAAAATACCTCACACATATATATTATTTTTATATATAGTCTTTATGTAATTTTCATGTGTT
This sequence comes from Mechanitis mazaeus, assembly GCA_959347395.1. Lineage (NCBI taxonomy): Eukaryota > Metazoa > Arthropoda > Insecta > Lepidoptera > Nymphalidae > Mechanitis > Mechanitis mazaeus. The sequence continues at coordinate 11,588,473 of OY365749.1, forward strand.
TCTGTTAATTTATTATTATATTTATTAATATATATAAGCTTTTATGTGTTGATAGTTTTTATATTAAACAGCCTGATACCAATTTTAAAATGATTATATTCTATTTGTCTAGTTTTAACGTATTATTGTTGAATTTCTCTTTTTTGTTTGCTTTTTTGGATTGATAGGTAAATAATACTTTGTTTTGTAAAAAAGATCGCTTTTTTTATTTATATACATATAGTTTATTTATTTAATTTTTATATGAATTATTTGTATGTTTTGTGCAAAGTTTTGTTTCTCTTTTGAAGTATATTTACAGAGCTATATTTGTTTTTGCATATTTAAGCCTGTAGTCAGTAGTGCAAAACGTATTAGTAATGTTTTATTAAAATACAAAATTGATGAACATAATGTAATAATGTCGATGTCATATTAATCTGATATCAAATAGTTTGTTGTTTGACGCAATAAAATAAAAACAAACAAGTGGTAATTGATACTATAATACGAGTAATAAAAATTTCTGATTGAGGAGAATGTGAAGAATTCGTTTTTACATCAGTACGTATAGATGGATACAACTAAACAGATTGCTTAATTAGCTTATGAGAAAATGTATGTTTCATTAACACACAGACACACCTATACACATACGCAAACACAGTACTACTAAAAAATTTAAAAGAAGTAAATTTTGATATAACTTTATGATATTTTAAACAGCAAGAAATGTTTTATTTTTTTATTATATTATTTTTTTTCTTTTCCGTTTTTTAATTCTCATCGCCCTATAACTTCTATGATCACGTGGATTAATGGTATGATATTATTATTCTTCCGTAAACAAATCGATTTGTGTGTGTAAATAAATTTTCATTTATAAATCCTGGTATTTAATAATTAAAATATTTTTTTTTAATATTGAAAAAAAATCTGGGAGGGTTAATAAATATATTTTATTACAATTAGATTTTTTTAAATCTATATTCCATGATTGGTTTCACTAAACTCATTAACACGACTCATTTCAGATATACCATACATTTTTAATAACTTTATAAATTTAATAATAAATGTGATACATAGTTCCTATTTTTCATATTTTCTTAAAAACCAATTAACTGCTGGATTAATTTATTTCGAATTGTCCTCATATTTTTCTCAATAGCATGTGTCGGTTGTCATTACAATCACTCCGTTGTTTTTTAGCCATCAAAATTAGTTTGTGGTGGTTTTAAAGTTCAAAACGAAACAAAAATACTCTCACTTGACCGAAGTCGCTAAAAAACTTATAAAGGCTAAGTTACGTAAATAGGCATCTATTAGAAATACATTGAAATTAATTGGATAATTAAGTCGCGAGCCGAAAAAATCTTACATATATACAGATAGGAATTTTCCAAGTGTTTACTCAGAACACCTCAAAACGTGAAGAGATTACAAACAAACTCTAAAACTAAATCTCTTAAAAAATATAATATACAAGAGACGTAATCTTGTCCAAATTTAAATTTATTGTCAAATGTACGTACATAATATTTAAATTCTTTAAAATAGTTTTACTTAAACGGACATAATGCAAGTAGATCTGATAACCGACAAGATGGTGTAATTTATACAAGCGAGTTGGCGCAGCGCCAGCTTTAAAAAGATAAATCTCAAATTTATTACCGCACTTCTTGATGAATTTAATATTAATTCATATTGCCTTTTAGTTGCTTATTATTTAAAAGCTTCTTTATAGATATAATACGGTTACGAGTAGAGGTATTTATATATTTGTTGTATGGACTATAAATATTTGACTAAAAATGACATTTATATGTTTTATATATAAAAATGTTGTTTTTTTTATTTTTATTTATTCCAAATTTAGTCTGGAAAGGTACATGTTGGTATATTTTTATCCAACCGGGAATAAAATCTGAAACTTAATGTAAGGCCTAGAATTAATAGCATTACATCAGATACAGATAGACAATCTGCAATAGACAGACAGCGAATAATACGACAGCGACAGTTAATAAGTTGCTATCAACTTCAAATCATATTTAAAAGTTCCTAGCTTACCGAGAGTGATGTTAATAATTTATGACGTCATTATTTGAACTATATAATATTATATGAGAATCGAACGCTTGTTACATTACCATATATTTTTTTGTTTTATATTTTTATTTTTTTTTTATTGGGAAAGAAACAGCATCATATTCAAGTAAATTTCACAAATAATATAGAACAGATATTCCAGCAAAAAAAAATACACGGAAAGGTATACACAGGCCAAAAATTAACTAAAGTTATACAAAAAAAATACTAATAAAAACACTTAAGTGGTGCCACACTCTTTAAAAAACTAATATTAAATAAGTCAATATCGTGGCACTTTTTATTGTAATTTTTACACGATCGTACTATGTAATTATTTCTCAAGTAATTTGTTTCACATAAGGGAATATGAAATGCAACATGAGATCGCACACTTAATCGGGTACACTTAAATAAAATCTTACTTAGCAAGTAAAGGGAATTGATACGATTATCCAAAATTTTAAAAAGAGATATACTGTTGACACGTTTAATAAATATTATATTCTTACTTATAATAAAATTGTTAAATTAGCATTATATGCTCATTAATCGTGGAGAAGCTGATCAGACGCTGGTACATTGTATCATGTTAAAATCCCAGAATGTAAATCTGGAACCCTTGTTTGTTAATTATAAATTAATTTTATTATATTCATTCTTGTCGCCAACTTCGCAGAAGGATCACGTCCTTTTTAAATTAAATATAAGAATTAAATTTTAAGTTAATAAATTTGTATTTTTTGGATCTTTCGATAGTGACCGACGTAATTTGCATGTCGTGTTGTTTTTTATAATTTTAATTTAAAACCAGATAACGTAATAAGATAGTTTAAATATTAGAGATGTGAAATGATCTTACAAAAATTATATTTGATTCAATAATCCAACCCGAAGTCACCGTTGTCACTCCACTCTCATAATCTACTTATCTTTACCACAACCAGGGGAGACTACCCTCCGAAGAAAATAAATTTATTCATATATTAACACATGCCATACAAGACAAACTACACAGAACTTATTTAAGTTAGCTTGCAAATAGAGAGATAAAATTAGTTATAAGTTAAATATTAAACAAATTTTAAACTAATGCAACCTATGCCGTACTTCTAATATGACTTTTGACATTTTAAACTCCAATTATCAGTTAAAGACATATGACAATTTGAATATGACAATTATGACGAAGTTAGATGATGCTTGTTAACTTTAAATGTTTAAATGATGTTCATTTCTTATTAATATCTCAATTTGTAGTTTATATGACTAAGTATTTTTTTTATCAAATTTTATATTTACTCTATTCCAGAGAATAATGTGAAACTCGATAATAAAAACAGATGGAATATAAAAGAAATCATTAATAAATAAAAACTGTTCAGATTTTGTAACATTTCAAATAGAACAATTAATAATTGACATATTATGACAAATAATACTAGCAAAAGTATAACATAACTAGGAGATGTATTTATTTATTTTTTCATAGTATTATCAAGTTTTATATATATAATTATGACAATAATATTTCCACATATAATTTGCAATAGGATATGAATCCCTGTAGTGAAGTAATTGTAATGAAATAAACATCGATATCGATATATCTTTTTATATATATGGAACTGTTGTGAGTAAAATATGTATATATAAGGAGGGGCCATGTCTGTGACGATAAACTCACCCTTCCTGTGTTTGTGGTTTGTTTGACAGCGATTTAATATTATACTATGTATCATAATTAGTGGATCTGTCCGTGTCTGTAATAACAAAAGATATATTAATTATTAATTTGGTCGGGACAATGAACTACTATACGTATAGCTATGAGAGAAACCGACTAGATATCTATTTTTTTTAATATTAATTCTAATGTAATTGACAGCATTGCAAAATTATTACAACTTATTTTATTATTGAAGTTAAATCAAAAGAGCCTCTTTTGTGTCTATATTAAAACCTAATGCCTCGATTTTCTATCCATCTTATAGAGTACTATTTGCCCCCCCCCCCCAAAAAAAGCTACTAAGTAGAGAGTAGAGTAGTAAGTCGCTAGTTTATTAAGTCTTTTCATAATGTGAAAAGTGAAGAGTCTTAGAGAAACAATATTAAAAACTATTACTTATAGATGTTAATATTGTTTCTCTAAGACTCTTACTTGGACTGTGAATGTGCTTTCACACTTTTCCACAGTCTTATGAGTCTTATGTTACAAGTCTTATGAGTCTCGAGACTCGTTAAACAGTTGATGTTTAATACAGTTGTTCTACCATAGAACTAAGTCAGCCCTTTATAATATTTTATTTTAAATTAATAAATTTGTTAATTTTCACCCATTTTAAGATCTGTGCCTTGCAATAATTGTACTTATCTAAATACAAATCATAATAACGTACGTATAATAGGAATTTATTTAAATGTTAATTAAAATTATATTAAATTTTTGGTGTTAATATATTACATGTTATATAATATTGTCCATCTAAATTAAATTTTATAAAAAAGTCTAACACTAAATATGTATCTTTTTGGCGTCCTATATTGTACCAGAAAGAAACACATTACTCCCCTAACTCTTTCATTCTCAAATACTGAATACAGATAGAAAAAGCATAGTTTTGTCATATATTTTATTGTTAAATCTGTCTGTAATATCAAAATAATACTTAATTTTGTGACGTTGACATTTGTTCAGACATTTTAATTATGATTTTTTTTTAATAATGATTATTAGTTAATTACCGCCCGCTGCCACAGAGGCCGCCACCACTGCTGTCACAAACATACTCGTTTTGGTGAAATATCGAGCGGCGACTGACAGTAAAGAAATCTGCATTTGATTGCCGCTTTATTGGATCCCATTTATTTGAATTTAACTTAAAAATTATTTCCAATTATGTTTTATTTTACATTATATACTTAGATTTTAATTCTATATTAATATAGTTCTATATTGAAACGAATACTTCTTGCAATTCTACAGTATATGGAATATACAAAAACATATTTAACATTGTTATTAAGGAAAGATTAAGGTTAATGGCTGTTTTATTAAATTACAAGATTAGCTAAATACTATGAAATTTTAAGTTCATTATTATCAAAACAATATTATCAAAACGATAATCTGAACCTAGAAATAAAGCGTTAATAAAAAATTATATTTTTAAAACATTTGAGGCTGAAAACCAAGAATTTTCAGCAAGCAATTAGTGGATTTTCTTCAGTTTTTCAGTAATTAACCTTTGAAGCAATTAGTCTGTTCGCGTTTTTAAAATTAATGAAAAACTTCTAAGAGCGCTAAAAACAAACTCATTGCATAGTAAAGATTTTTATATTTACAAAAAGGATTAAGGAAGTTAGAAAATAAATGAATGTAGATTATTTAATGTAAGTAATATTTTGTAATTGTAATTGTAAAAAATTGGAGAGAAATAATTATAGAAATATTTTGTGACTTTTGAGTTAATTAACTCATACTGTTTAATTATTTAATATATTTTTATTTGATACGGATTATTGTTCGGAATAATAAATTTCCTGGTGTTTTAGTCGAGGTATAAAGTGTCAATTGATAGTTGCATATAATTATCATTAACTTATGTAACATTGTAATTAGAATCAAATCCTTGATTCATATGTCTGAATATATGATTAACATGTTGTGAAATTATAAATTATAACTCAACAAAAAATTATAAAGCAAATTATATTAACTAAAGGAATCCCTAATTCTTTATATATTTTAATGTTGAACATAAAAAAATAATAAATGAAAAATATAATATTAGTGAATTAGTTTTTTAATTCAGTGATCATATTTAAATATTATTCAGTACAGTTGTTTGATAACTTTATAATTAATTAATGAACATTGAAAATTATGATTAACATTATTTATATTCATTAGGGTTTTCTGAATACGAATAAAGAAACTATAATGGAGAAAGAAAAAATAACCACAAACCCTTAAAAATAAGATTAAACCTACCTTTAGTATAAAGTTATAGGGTAAATCTTTTTTATATCGACAGGTTTTTTTTAGGGGATTATTTTAAGATAGAAAAAAAAATTCAACACATCATGTGTGTTATTCATTATAATCTATAATATATAAAAAATTTACTATATATAATTAATTATACTCAATACTATATAACGAATTGTCTATATTATTTGTTTTATTATTTTTACATGTTCTGAAGCTGATATCTTTATTATATAATTTTATTTTATAACGAGCTGTTGAAAGATATTTCATCTGTGTCCCAATTACTGCAATTTGTGAATTATCTGGATTATATCAAGAACTGGAGTATTAATGTTAATAAATATTACTTCTCACAATAAAAAGTGTCTTTTATTTTATATATCAGACACGATCATACACGTATACAACTGTTATAATTACTTATATTCACCGGTTTTCATGTAATTAAAACTTAGCAATTACTTACTTATTTATACTATATTTATTGTAATTTTGGGATTGGTTGTTCTTTGTTTTATATCTTATAACTAAAATATAAATTGTGTTACCTTCTACAAAAGTCATACATTTTAAAGTAACAAAAAATAAAAATTAACTTGTCGTTTGTAACTTTTTTAAAATAATGTGAATTAAAAGTTAAATTATAACTAAAATAGAACCAAATTCTAATGTCAATCAAGTGGAGCTAATTTCAAAGTTGTTTGAGACAGTTTTACTCCACTAAAACTATTATTATGATGTTTTATCAAACAAAAATGTATTCACAAAACCATTGCCCGTTCACTACAAAGTTATGTAAAGTCAGTTGAGCCAATCCCGCAATGTACATCAAACACTTTGAATACTATTGTTAAATTTTGTTAGAATACATATTGGTAGAGATAATCAGAATTTTAGATAGTTTCTCGTTGTTATTCCGAAGTGGTCTGGGTTCGAAGCTGGTCCGTTTTATGCTGACATCTCTTACAACAGATGTTGCGCATAACTTTATACTGAGTAATGAAGGATTAAATGAATTTGAAATTACATTTTTTTATGAATTTGTTATATCCGAGTTGGAAATTCTTTGTCTGTTTTGTAACATTCATATAATTTATATAATAATTAATTAAAATATAGTATTGTTGTATATTTTTGTGTTATTTTTTGAGTAATATGTTTAACTTAAATAATAATAACGAATATGTAACACATGATACCTAACATATATATGCTTACTTTATTAGATATCAAAGGTTTTCTTTAGTTAGAATCTGAGTTCAGTTAATATAAAATTAACATTATTATTATAAGTAAAAAATAAATAAATAAATAAATAAATAAATAAAATGTCCTAAAAATAAAATAATTGTACATTCTAGGAACATGCTTTTACTGTAGTAGGATGATTTGACTCTAAACATTAGTAAATATATGCTACGTTGTTGCAGATATCGACGACGACGACGACGACGACGACGACGACGACGACGACGACGACGCCGACGACGACGACGACGACGACGACGACGACGCGTAGCAAAGAGCTAAGCAACCTTTATAATAATGTTTATTACTAAAAATTTAAATCGAATATTAGTCTTAAGTTCTTGAGTAACAGCAAGCACAATGTGAACTTTGAGGTATGTAAGTAAACTTTCTGTCAATTATATGCCGCGGCAATTTCCAATACCAATAACTGCATTGATTTATCGCTGTACTTGCTCTGGGGGAAACATTTTAAATATACTTTAATACAACCGCAAAAGGTTCATTTTAGATTGCACTTATTTTCAAAGATTCCATATAACGTGCTATAATAAAACGTATTAAGTATTAAATATTACTGTATTCCGAATTGAACTTTCTGTGTAAGGAACAAGATTGCATTTATATTAGAAGAGGTATAAGCGTTAATCGCTTGAAAGGCAATGTACGCCTTCGGCTATCAGAAGCCTCGTATATCGGATTTAAGGAGATACATGTATCTGAGCAAAACGGATAGTAAGAGCTTTTCAATACAAAGAATAGTAAACCTTATACTGTTATGATAGAGTTATTATTTGTATTTGATTTATTTTTTACATATGGCACGGAGGGTAGGTTGTGTCTATCGTTTTAGATACGAAATTCGTTATTTTTTATTTTTATTGCCCGAGGGACCATTTTTTGTATTTTGAAGGCTAGTTAATAGTGGGGTCGGAAGTTTGTAAGAAGCAATATTATAGTTAAGATCGCTAACATGATGGAAACTAATAAAAAAATATGTTATACCGTTAGTCGTAAAGATCAAACGCAAACTGCCACACATATAAACACACACCCACACACGCACACATAAAATGTAATATATACGAGAATATATACGAAAACTGATAAGGATTATAATTAATTCTTGAATCCAAGTTTCTTGATAACTGATATCATCTATTGCTTGTAAATGAGCAGCACATAAATTAACAGTATAAAAAAACACTAAGCTATTTATAACACTAGACACTTTTATTTAATAAAAGCTTATCCTAGTAAGAAAAAAAGGAGCTCTTGTTTAGGAAAATAGTAATTCTGTATAGGTATGGTGAAATCGTCTCATTTCAAAGGACTCTTTCAAAGGTATATATTTCAAGCAGCAGATATATAAACTAAATGAAGTGAAATACTGTACTATATATCTGTCCCTGTAATATTTAATTTGACATATGGTTATAGAATAAAGCAATATCCAACACAATCCCGTGTGTACTCTGAAGCACTCTCAGAGGGTCGAGAGGAGAAGATACGAGGCAGTGCGAGTGAAAAATGAGTGACATTTCGTTGGCTACGTGGAGGCTTTTGTAGATTTAATTATTTTTGTCTATGATTCTATTCAATATATGAAATTTACAGACATTAATGAACACATTTAAATACGTGTACTTTAGTACAATCAACTGTTCAATATTACCACAAGTAGTGGAACTAACGAATTGGTTGATTTTAATCCTCTTTACTGAAATAGTTTAATCCGCCGCTGCAGAGCTTTTACACATGTTAGTCGATTTGATTTTGTTAGTATGTAGTATGTGGTGAGGGTTTCTAAATTACAAGTTTTAAAGTTATTAAATTACTATTATAAGTTATTTATAATTGTAGTATATTTTAATTACTCAAATATAATAATACATTACTTTATAAAATTAAAATTGATATAAATTTAATAACCTATTGTGATTAAAATTTGAATATATAAATTTCGGTCTAATGAATTATATCCGCTGTGAGATCCACTCCACTGCTGTGTCTTTTAAGTACGATAGCTATTTATCTTGTAGATATCTTGTATTTTCTCATCTGTGGGAGGAACCCATGAAAACCAGGCTTGGCTTTAGGGGAGAAGACTGCAGAAGTTCGAGGGCGACGAACTTACAAGTCGACGAGAGCGAGTGACTCAGTCTTGAGCATCGCTGAATAGTCATTTGTTTATTAGTTTTTCTCGGATACATTTCGGAAGTGCGCAATGTTACTACATTATTTAATTCCACCATTTCCTTTTAATTGTCTGACGCCCAGACGTTATGAACGACCCTTAAGTGAATATTCTATTATACATATTTATATTAGATATTTAAATGAAAATATAGAAATTGTGGTTGAATTTTAATCTAAATTTTTCTTTGTTTTAGTTTAAATTTAAGAGATTAATATAAGACGTGATATATTTTTCTGAATTGTAAATTAAGTATCCCATATGCTTATTTTGTCAATAATCTATAACAAAACAATTTGTCACTAAAGTTTTTAGCTTAATGCCTGATCACACACATGAATAGATGAACAGACAAAACTTAAAACACTTAATGTATTCTGTGACTTAAATATTGATCCTATGAATCATTTATAAAAATATTTTTATGAAAACGCCAACCATTTTTACATTGTTTTTATTAATATATTTCATAATGTGTAATTTCTTTTATTTATTTATTTATTTATCAATTTATGTACACACCGAATATAAATAAGTAAAAATACAAAGAGTAATTCGTACAAAGACACTGCTTATTTCATATTGAAATCTCTTCCGTTCTCTCTCTCTTCTCAGGTCTGCTACCTGTGAAAGGAGTTGTCAATAAAATACTATAAATGAGAGGCAGTATATGTGTGCAATAAACCAAAAAGAAAGATAAAAATTCTTTGTGTATTTCCGCACTATAAGTATAGGTAATTTAGAAAATTATAAAGTCTCATAATCTACTTATTCCATTTGACGACACATGTTATTATTCTCCCTTCATTCATAACTTATGCGTTTCCTGACAGAGCTTACATTTAGATTAATTGAGGAATCTAGACGAACGACTTTTATATTGTTTTCGTCGTATATTAATTTAAAATTCAAGGAAAATTTTGCTATCTACATCATTCTACCAATTAAAACATATTTATTCTTTTAAGGTTTTCTATGCTATTGAGATAATTATGTTTTTTAAAGAATACACAATAAAATAAATGAACAAACAACCTAATCTACTATAACTCAAATCATTTTTATGTCTGAATATGAACATAAAAATATACATAAAAATACTAATTAAAAATATGAATATAAATTACATACATTAAGCAACATTGCCCGAAATAGGACGAAAAGAACAAATTTCTGATCTCGTCGTTAACTCGGTTTACCTAAACAGTTAGTGAGCCCCAGGTGAAGGCAAGGGACCTCTTTAGTTACAACTGTTCCAGGATTTCGTAATGGAGGACGTGAGGAATGCAAATTGTGAATTACACACGAAAAATGTCAGGAATATGTAGATTCGAAGAAACCTACTGGCGGAGAATCTTCTAATGTGCGTAAAATTCTTATGTACATTTGGGTTCGTGTGTTGATATTATAGATATTCTATAAGATATTAAGGTTTTAATTTATATTTAGAATTGTTAAGAATAGTTACATACTTAATATAATTGTGACTTAAAATTGAAAATTAACAGACAGAAACCATTGCAGCCATAAACATCATTCAGTATCTTCAGTCACTATATACGAATCACATGTTTTATTATATATTAACATCAACTGCACTGACGTACGTTCTGATATTGCAGTGTAGCTATAGGTGCGTTGTACATCTTCATAGCGAGGCGATTATCAGCAGACTGACTGATATGTACACAGCTGCTTATGATATATGTCCAAGGTATGAGTTTTATTATTCTACTGAAAAAGAATACGTAACAAGAATATGTAAATAGTTTCAGCTTCAAGAAAAAGGGCAGAAAGATTTAACGTTGTTATGATGTTGGTTTAACTGTATATAGTAAAATCAACATTAAAGTGGTACAATTTGTTTAGTTATTTCAATATATCTTCTTAATCTCTTTGTCTATGTTATAGTGTTTTATTGAACTTAAACTAAATGAAGATTAGGAACTGATTTCAAGATTAATTTTAAGATTAATTTAACGTATATTGGTAAATGGTCGTCTCTGAAGTGATCAGTCCATAATTCGATTCACTAAACTATCTATTAAGATATATGGCTGTCACTAGGTTATAAGTGTACATTTACAAGGCTACATCTAAAGCCTGAATAATCACAAGATGTCCCTTCTCGGACGACGCATCCATATCAAGTAGGATTATGATTACATTATGTAACGATCTATTGTCGGTTTAAGATCCGGTCAGAAACCTGTATGTAATTTATGTGATTTATATACAATTAATGCCTATTATCATTTCATTGTAGTTCGTTATAGTTCATTTACTCATTTTTAATTTTCAAAGCTGTGTTTACATGAGTTGTTACAATCGAAACTTATCAGGAAATATATATAGTAATATCTATATATAGTATTTTCTTAGATTTTCACGAGTACACATTTGAAATAAAACTATTTTTACGGATTAAAACTCGCGTTTGGTTACATTTTATATTTTAGCCCGACGTTTCGAATATTTTGCAGCAATCATGTTCACGGGTAGACAGACACTTACATCTCGTCTACCATAAATTATACGCGTTATATATATATAGTTCCTGATCAGTTCAAAAATTCCTCCCCCCAAAAAGTAATTATAATCGTAAATACTTTTTCGTTATATAACAAAATTGTGAATTTGAAATATTTGCTAATGGCATGTTGTAAAAAAAAATATTTTTATCAGCTTGGCTATAAATAATCTTAACAGGAATTTAATCGCAGTTTTTACATTGGTATTGTATATTATTTAATATAGAAGGATCCCATACGGGCGAGTGGATCGACATAGGATAATTCTCTCAGCTCGTTTCATATTGTCAATAAGATACCGGATGCCTGAAGCTCTGGCCTTTTTTTCCATGTCCTAGTCCTGTTTTACTAGCTAGCTACTAAACTACGCTAGCTAGCTAGCTACTAAACAGTCCCCTAAGTATTCCTCAGCGGTAAACATCATCGACAATTGTATGCTATCTTATATTCGTTGTGACAATTTTAAGTGACACTTTATTAAGGGCTACTTATTCTGTATCTGTTCTTAAAATTGATTGATTGACAATTTGTACTAATTATATATTTTTTTATTTTCTCTAAATTTTGTATACATCATAAGTATTATAACATGTTTTTTAAAGTGAACGATAAAGAGTAGAATATTATTAGTATTAATAAAAAGTAGAATATAAGGTTTCTTGAAAACCTTAGGTATTATATGTATTGAAACTTAATAATACAATCAATCTTTATAACTTCTCTTTCTTTACCTAAATATTGGTGCTTTTGATCTAAATATAATTCAACCTATCTCAAGCCCATATAGTGCCAAATAATTAAGTCTTTATACTTTTCGCGGTATGGTTTCATTTGCTTTTACTAAATTCATTTAAATGGGATTCATTCATTTAATGGGATGGAAATAAATGCTATTTATTTCATTTAACAAAAGCGAAATAAATAGTTTAATGAAATAGGTGGTCATATGTGGTTCAAGTTGAGTTTAACTTAGCTAGTAGCAGCTGAAAATATATCTACGTACTTGTACGTAACTATAAAGAGGGTATATATTGTCCATACGAGAAGGAATAAAAATTTTATGACCCATAATACGTAAAAATACTTGTAAGTTTAAATAATTTATAACAACAACAACGATATATGTATATGGTTTCATAAATGTATTTGAATTCTTTCTTTAGAACGATAAGAAAATATATACAAATTAAATATGTATAATGCAGATATAAATTAAAACAATTGTTATGATAAAGAAGCCAAAGATATGTTTATTTTTAACGCCATCTAGCGTCTAAATCTCGCAGTGGTTTTAATGTCGTTTTTTTTTATTGTTTCTTATGTTAGTTACAACAAGCAACCCGATTCATTTGTTCTAAATATCTCTTTTCTTCTTAATAAAGGCTTTTTTTCCAAAAAGTAGCCTAATAAGGCTACTTTTTTGCAATTTTATTTCTACCGTGTCTGGATTGCAGACACTTTATTTATTTTAAGTTAAAATGAAAAACGTACAAATAACCATGTTTAACGTATAATTATTACAAAGTTAAAAATGTATGAATTTCTAATCTGTGCCTTTTAGAAGTCAATTACTTATTTTTCTGTCACTTACGTAGGATTTTTTTTAAAAATCCAATATTCAGGACATTAAAGTAGGTGATCACTTAGTGTTTAAGTATCAGTTCGACGTCAGTGAACACGATAGAGTCACCTATTCTGGCATTAAATCCTTTAAAATTTATTTTTTGTTAGTGAATTCCTCCCATCCCTCTTCAATTCTGAGGGATGGCAATATATTTTTGTATTTTACTATTCATTTCTTTATCTGGAGAAGTCAATCAATGACCACTTATCATCAAATAGGGAATTTTCTCGTTGGGTACTCAATCCGACAAAACAAATAATAATATCATTAATAAAAATTAACTTTATTATAATAATATAAAACAATGGAATCGCAGAGAACTTATTTTCAATAACTAGTTACAGTTAAGAGGTTTATTTCTTGCTGGAGCTTGGTTCCAATTTCTCTGGAGATAAGTCTGTAGACGAAACGAGATTTATATAAGAAATAATTAAATAAAAGATAAAAATGTGCTATCGTTACTTTTATAATTTATAATTTTGCAAGTTAATCTAAATAACATGTATATATATTTATGTATAATTAGATATCAAATGGATAATGAGAATTTTTAAAAAGATGATAAAAGCAAATAACGCAAAAAGTTATTGTCGTCTGAACAAGAAAAACAAGACGTAATTACTACGACCCACTTCACATTCACTTCCTGGTTAAAAAAATATGTATTGTTTTCATATTTTTTAACATAAAAATCATACTATTATAACTTTCACTAAAGTTATTGAAACAACTTTTTTCAGATATAGCATGCTTCATAATTTAGGATATTTAACAGTATATTTAATTTAATTTTTATATTATATTTTCTTAACAAATAGAACAATAATATTTCTTTTCAATTGTGAACACTTTTTGCTGACATTATCGATTGGTTTTATCCACTTTAGTCGTATTATTATAGTATAGTTTTATAGAATTCGCGAATACGTACGCGTTGATAAATGTTTCTAAAAACCTACAAAACTTTTTGGCCGATTTAGAAAACTAATCAGCTCAAGTAATGTAAATGCATCGAGTGATACTAAATCAAAGTCACCTACAAAAACTTTTACATATGTATGTATGTACACATACATACATTTTTTAGTGTCTAGAATTACCAAGGACACCTCAAAACGTAACGTATATTTAAAAAAATGATTTTCAAAATCGAGGTTATTACAATAACTTCGCTAATCAGGTAATGCGGTATGATCACACAGACAAGTAACATAAAGAGGAATAAAAAAAAATAAAACAATCAAAAAAAATAAAAAATATATAAAAAAACATCTGACACGCGGCAATCGAGCTTGCCGCTATGAAAAACTTCTAATCGGCAAATTATAACTCGCAAATTAATTAACAAACAAAAGAAAAAAAAAAAAATTAAAATAATTAAATTAATTAATTAATTTTTAAATTTTAAAAAATTTAAAAATTCGAAAATTTTTTTCCATTTTTCGGTAACTTCGGCGGCCGATCTGACCACCTTCCCGTTGGACAATCAACATAATTTTGAAAAGTGAATCTTACATTTAGATGCTGATTCCAAATATATCTTTAGTTTTTCAAAATTCGAAAAATAAAATTCGATAGACACACAGACACACATACAGACAGACAGATCGGAAGGAAAAACTGAGTTTTTCGATAAAAAAATAATAAAAATAAATAATTAAATTACGTCTTAACTTCTCTCTCTCTTGCCAAACTCAAATCTTAAAACGTCATGCGTTATGTGCAATAAAAACACCTCCATAGAGAACTTGTGGTATGTATAGAATATAATTTTTTAGTTCCACACATAATGTCCTTATGTTCATGGATTAGTTAGGGGCACGTTGTGAGATTTACGATTAAAATGTAACGAATTATTTATATTCTATTATATTTCGTCCAAATTCTGTATTACAGATAACATTTTAATCCATTTACCAATATGCTATTGCAGCCGGTACTGTACTCAGCTGTGACGTCATGCTCATGTATTACATAAATCTCTATTCATTACTCGTTAACACTTCTCCCTCCAGTCCCCCCCTTGCTTCAATACCCTTTCCCCTTCCACATCCGAGTATAATTAAATATATGTGTACAAATTGATAGTAATTTGATGTGTTTGAAGGTATTAAGGTTTATAATTCAATTGCATTGCTTGCAATCGTACCTTGTATTAAATTTCATAAATCGTTCCGTTCAACCAAAATCGGGAAAAAGTGCATTTGGGTGGTAGTAGTTCAGAGACAAACTTGTTTTTAGTTTTTTTTTTGGTTTTTTTATATTATAACAAAAATACACAACTATAATATGTCTATATTATAATATGTCTATATTATAGTTGTGTATTTTTATTATAATATATACAATTACACTATGTATGTATCAGACAATCATCAATTTCTTGTTATTAAATTTGTAGGATATTAATTACATTTTTTAGTAAAGAAATATTGTAATAGATATTGTTTAAGTATTTTTGATTAATACTAATTTTGAACAATAATTGTAATTTTTTGTC
Source organism: Mechanitis mazaeus (assembly GCA_959347395.1). Taxonomy (NCBI): domain Eukaryota; kingdom Metazoa; phylum Arthropoda; class Insecta; order Lepidoptera; family Nymphalidae; genus Mechanitis; species Mechanitis mazaeus. The sequence goes on from OY365749.1 coordinate 11,604,637, forward strand.
ATATATTTGTTTATAAATATTATATTACATTTTAAAATTTATATCTTAAATGTTTTTCGTTTCATTTTTATTTTTACGAGAGAAAAATATAAATGAAAGAATAGCAAAATATTTTTTATTCTCTTTCTTTTGGTCTCTTTGAAAACTTAAGGCGAAAAAAATGACATTAAAATATCTATTATAATTACATATTATTAAAAATTTTTAGAATATTTTTCGTAGGGTTTAAGATATTTTTAAATTGCATTCAAATAATGTAAAAACATTCTGAGTAAGTTCAATACAACATATTTCAAAACATATCTATTGGTTCAAATCTTACAAGTGTCTTTAGAATAATACAGTTTTTTCTTTAGACAAGATACAAGTTTTTCCACGTCATTGCAGTGTCCTGGAAAAACTTTTAAGTAAAAATCATTGAATTTAAAGTTTAACCCTTCACTTTGTGTTATAAAAGGTTTCCTAAAGCATATAATGATTGTTTTAAAAAATTTTTTTTTGCTTTTAAGTTTTATTAAAAGCAAAAATATTTAATTCTGATGTTTAAGGAACTTAAATAAAATATATATTTTTTTTGTTTTATTAGTGGTAAATATATCTATTTAAGGTACTGTCAAATGCTTTTATAGAAGTTTACGAAAATTTTTTTAATATATAAATATATTTTACTTTATATTAACACGAATTTTTCGAATTCCCATATATATGATTTATTATATTTTTATCTGTGTGTACTCGTCTTGAGATTTTTATTAAAGTAACAAAAATAACAAAATCATTGCAATAAATACAATGTAAAATATTCATTTCTTCTTATTTATTAATAAAATGCGAATATCTACTTCGAGCAAATTAAATTGAACCTTCGAAATTAAATCTAATACATCTAATATCTCAAAATAGGTAAGTACCTCTTCGTAATCAACAACAACAACTTCGTAACTATTAATTATAATATACTCATAACAAAACCCCGAACAACTTTAAATTGAAGGTAGTGTTAGAGTTTTGTACGATCTCATTAGACGCCATTACTGATGACTGCACTAACAAAACATAACCTATGACAGATGGAAGCACATAAAAACAATAAAACTCAAGTTATACAAACATTATAATTGCAATTATTGAATTATAATTATAATTGTATAATTACTGACACAAATTGATTCACGATCAAATCATATGACCATTTAATCATTCGCGACCGGGAGGTGATAGGGGTTGGTGACACAAGAGCTGGTGACGAAAGGAATCTAACGAGAGATGAAAGGAAAGTCATAAATATTGTATGTATATTAATCGTTTAAAAGCAATATTCATAATACAATTTGATGGCGTATTGTCTTGTTGTTAACAACTCTATCTGATGATCTAAATCTTATATATTAATGCAGGAAGCGATTTCGTTGGCACACTGTAGCTCGAGAACCACTAAAGGGAAAAATATTGTTGATGGCTCAAATCAAAGGTCTCATTATGCTACACTGCTGAAAAATAGTGACAACTCTCAAATCTCATTAGCCTAATTGCAGTAATTAGTCAAAAAATTAATTTGCATGGGGAAATTTTGCGCGCACTTTCAAATTTTTTGTATTATCTATTGTGACTAGCTGGTCTTAGCATACTAGTATATATATAAAGAGATACACAAGCAACTGAATAATAATAAACGATATTAAAAAATAAATTACATATACTAAGTAACATCAGCAGAAGTAGGATGAAAATAACTCACTCCTGATTTCGTCTTTTAACTGGTTTTATCTAAACAGTTAGTAAGCCCCAGGTGAAGTCAAGAGACCTCTTTACTGACCTCTTAACTGTTCCAGGATTTTTTAATGGAGGACGTGAGGAATGCAAATTGTGAATAACAAACGAAAAATTCAAGGAAAATGTAGATTCGAAGTTCACAAACTGGCGGAGATTTCTTAATATGAACTAATATTCTAATGTAAATTTGGGTTCATGTGTTCATATTATAAGAATTCTTTAAGATTACATGTGATGTTTCCTTGCACTATCTTGGTACGGTCGACATCAAATCTTATCCATCAGTTCAAAGTATACAATATTTAACAATATTGACTTTCCAACAGCACATTAACAACAGACAGAGACCATTGCAGCCATAAACATCATTCAGCGTCATCAGTCAGTATGTGTGAATGACATGTATTATTACATATTAACATCAACTGCACTGACGTACGTTCTGTTATTGCAGTGTAGCTATAGGTGCGTTGTACATCTTCATAGCGAGGCGATTATCAGCAAACTGATTTATATGTACGCACCTGATTATGATTTGTGTACAAAGTATGAGTTTTATTATTCTATTGAAAAGGGATACGTAACCGAAACATACGTGAAAAATATATATTAATTAAATATTAGTAGCAAAGTCTTACATAATTCTTACATAAAAACATATTACGTTAATCACCATTTACAATTATGTTAAGACCATACACTTACATCTCGTCTACCCGTGAACAAGATTACGGCAAAGTTTTCGAAACGTCAGGTTAAAATCAAAAATTTAAACAAATTATACGCGAGTTTTAATCTGTAAAAATAGTTTTATTTCAAATGTGTACTCGTGAAAATCTAAGAAAATACTATGTTAAGATCAATTAGGTATTACTTTAATAACATTAATTGAGCAATGGGATACATTGTATTGTTTTTGTAGCGATAGTACGAGTAATTGATGAAGTTTCAATTGTTACCTCTACAGACAAATAATTATTGATATCTATTAACATACAATGCTATCACTAAGTCACAGCTCCTTTGACTACACTACATTACTACAACATACAACTAGTACTTACAAGGCTTTAACTCAAGCCTGAATAATGACAGGACACGAGGTGTTCGTTCTCGAACGACAAGTTCATATCAAGATGCATTATTATAACATTATGTAACAATTTGTAGTTGGTTTACTGTTCGTTATGAAACCTGTAATTGACGAATGTGAAACACCTTTATAAATTTATTATCATCATATATTATCTTATGCATTTTCAATTATAACCATGTCTATGTTAATTGTTAGCAACTAAAGTTATTTACTAAACTTTGAAATAGATTACATATATTATATTTAAATAGATTTTTAATATAATCGTGAATGTACTCTTTTTGGAAATATATATTATTGTTAATGTTATATATATTTAGTTTAATTTTATACCTATATGTTATAAACTATATTTTGTAAAAAAAATATATCTTTATCTGCATTTAGTCATTTTATTGAGAGCGTGTTCATTAAATCATGGTTTTAATTAGTATTAGAATATTATTTGTCTTAAATAATCCCAATTAAGGTGTTGCTGTTACGTTCTATAAAACTTAATTAGTCTAAAAATGTAAAGAGTAAATTATATTTTTGTTTTGATAACGTTGTCCAGACATAAATCAAAGACGTTACTCGCCGTTAATTTAGGTCAACTGGATCGAGTACTAAATCAGATTTGAAGCAGTGTGCACTATGCCTTAGTAAGATTAATTTGTTTGTTGTTGAACAAAAACTGCATAATTTGAACCACTTATTTACGGCTTAATAGTACGATATATTGTTACTGTTATAATAATATGTTATTGTATATATTTAACTCAATAAATAAAATTTAACTATATCTATTATAATCACTAATACAAAATGGTATACAGGTTATTAGTATTCTTATTTACTAAAGTTTTATAGGTTTTGGTGATTTGTAATACTGTATAAATATTATAATAGTGCTTTGATGTTATGTATTAAATGTAATTTATTTCCGACACGGTGCGATGGACGCGTCACTCGCGGTCGGTAATACGAACTGCGTCAGTAATCGATGTTAGCTTGTTACGAGTTGTTGTTGGTTTTCTGACTCGTGTATAATATCACCGTTTTGCGAACTATCTACTGTATATTGTAATAATAAACTATAATACCGAATACACATTCATTTTATCGAAATTACTATCGATATGTTATTTATAACAGTTTTATTGCAATGTAATTAAATATAAAATCGGTTTTTGTTTTTATCTACAAAAATAATTTCAAAAGTTAAAATCATGTTATTTATCCAACAATAAGCACTACAAACTACTTCTAAAAGAAATTTCTTTAATTTACAATATTTTATTTATAATGATAATAACATTGGAAACACAAAAACGTATTTCGTATCACCCTTGAGAAGAGGTCATCTTCAATTAGCATATTTGTTCAACTTTGTGAGTTTCGGGTCCAACAGCTGAAATAAATAAAACCTTCACTTCTTTGACCCTTGCTTCTGGTTCCTGTAATAGTTTTTGGCTCACAGCATTCCCTTTAGTTATATTTCTATGTTTATATTTTCGCCTATTGTAATAAAATAACTTATTTTTGTATAAAATAATAATGTGATATATTAAAAGTAAGAATAAATTGTTTATATTTCAAAACAATAAAAGAAGGCCAGTTTATTCAGTGATTAATACTAATTACTAGCTTTTCCAGCTACTTAGCTCTTGAACTGAAAAGGCAACAAATTCAGTTCTGTTATGTCGGACGGCTGTCTAAAAGATAGTCTTTTATTCCCGGAAACTGTGCTTATACTAGATGTAACTTATGTCCTTTTTTGCCGTACGTTTAACCTGAGTGCGGAATTATACGATGATTGGATGAGTTATTAAAGTGTATATGTAAATACGAAAGTTGTTAGCTAACTACAGTCTTAATTATAATCTGTCTATCATTTGGATATGGCATCAGAGTGTTTTTCTATTAGTCTTACAATAGATAATAATAAGAAATCAATTCTAATATCTGTTTCCAGGACATTATAATGACTGTTTATTGTTAATTTGTAAATTTTTAGAAATATTAGTTTTAGAAATTTTAACAAACATCAGGACATATCTCCATTTCATTTTAAATATAATACATATGTGCGTGAAGATATGTTTAACTTGGCTTTTTTGTTAGTTTATTAATGAGTTTTAGTTAATAATAAAACTGAAGTTTAAATCAGTTAACCTCCACCGTTTGAGTAAAATATAGAATTCATCTGTAGCTACGATTACAAAGCAATTAAATGATATAATAAATATTATTAACATTGTCTTTTGATAATTATCAGTTAATCATCAATATTAATCATCAGAAGATTAATTAACTGACTTTCTGACAGGCACTTACATCTCGTCTACCCGTGAACACGATTACTGCAAAGTATTCGAAACGTCGGGTTAAAATAAAAAATGTAACCAAATTATACGCGAGTTTTAATCCGTAAGAATAGTTTTATTTCAAATGAGTACTCGTGAAAATCTAAGAAAATATTAAATTGAACTCTAATCTACACAACAGTTCCCGTGTTTGTGTCAACTGAGCTAGAATGTCATTACCAGATTTGAATTAGTCATTGTATATTTATTGAAACACTAGCCGCCTGACAGATATCGTTCCGTCGTAACTGACATATTCTATACTTGTTTCTGAAGATAAACGTTTGTTGTAATGTCATGTCGATAAATGACTGATGACTGAAATAATAACACTGTTTTTATTTAATTCTAATTGTAAGTAACGCACGTATGAAACGGTATCTTGCGTTAGTATGAGTAGATATCAATGAAATCTAACTTGAGTTTTATTGTCATTGTTGTCCAACATGTAGTACCAATCTATGCGTGTTACATTTGTCAGCAAAAGTGATTACAAGTTGAAAAAATATCTCGTCGTTTCTTTGCTTTTTAAGAAAATGTAATTGAATACATATATTCAATAAATTATTACAATAATACAGTTCGAGAAAAAATACAGATCGATTAATTTTGTTCCAAATACAATAATATAGATATAAGAAAGCAATATAGGCAAGTTTGTTCTATTATATTGTGTTACTTCGAAATTTTGCAGAACTACATTTGTTACCTCAATTGAAGCCTTTTATAAGCAGTTGTTAAAGTGTTGGATAAATATCAGACATTGTATGAAATCATAGAGTACAAATCAAGGGCTCTTTGGCATTTCCTTTTACATAACACAATTTATTCGCCTTATTGTTGTATTTCTTTGACTTACAATGTCATCCAACTGAGAGTATTCGTATTTCATATTGGTATATATTGTAGTCAATATATTGTTACTTAAATAACCTCGTGTTCTACTTGCAATATTATTATCTCAATATACTTCACAAGTTTCTTCTAAAAAATGTAGTGTTTAACACACGAGAATGTGTTAAAAGAAAAAAGCACATGGTCAGGAGTACTGTTAATGAAATCAAACGTAGTTAAATAAAAAATCACAAACAACCTTTATCATTTCCGTAAAATGTTAAAACCATGTTCTTAATATAAACTTTGTTCAATCCCGTCGAGTCATAAATAAGGGAACTATATGATTTCAGTCAAATCTTAAAAACATGTTCTAAATATCAACTGCTTTGGTTTCATTCTATCGGGTGACTATAATCAGATTAAATATTTATATATATTTTTTTTATTTTTAAGTCTTGTCACAATAGTTTGTCCACTAGTAAACACTGTCAAGTCTCACGTCTGTGACCGCACTGTAAGACCTCAGGATTCAGTTAGTGCGTTTTGTCTACATCCGGAACTCTATGCCCGCAAACTAAGGAACCGTTGGAGGTAGATGATTAATTAATTGACTTTCTGACAGAAACTTACATCTCGTCTACCCGTGAACACGATTGCTGCTAAGCATTCGAAACGTCGGGTTAAAATTTAACCAAATTACACGCGAGTTTGAATCCTTAAAAATAGTTTTATTTCATCTTATATATCAGTTATTTTAATCGACTGCTGTATTGGAAACTCTGTTGATTGGTTTATGTCATGCCTGGACTAGTTGAAACTCAGGTTAGACTCTGGACTCCTCAGTCATCCAGTTCTATTTAGAAAGAAAAGCTTAAACATATTACTACAGTGTTTATAGTACAGTTTCAAACCGTTCATTTATAGCCTGATATATATTTATATTATTGCATACATATTGTATATGCATATAAATTGCTTATGAATTACAATTTTGATTACAGAATTATTGAGATTAGAAATAATATTTACATACTTTGGAAACTACATTCTGCTTAGTCGTAGTTGAAACAGTATATATCAGTATATTTGCTTTGTACATACAAACACGACCCAATCTGTTCGATCCGCTTTTAATAGGTGTCGGCGATGAGAGTTTAATTCCAATGCAACAATGCATATAGATACAATAACAATGTTTGTACATAGCATTGAAGGTTTGATTCTGAGGTTACCTGAACATTTATCAATTAGAAACTCCGAATCATTTATTTATCAAAACCGTTCTTGAACTTTAAAAAATTGTCTTTAAGATATATATAAGGAATCAGATTAAAGTCTTAGAATCCAATCCTTAGTTGGTTTGAAAATAAATTTAAATTGTCTTATAGAACGCACTATTAAATTTAAGATAGAATCTGCAGATTTAATAAAAAAATATTTTTAAAATAATATAACGGTATACAAAATATTTAAAAAATTAATCTTCTGATTTAAGTCTAGTCACATACACAAGCTTCAATTTTTTAAGAAATTGTATATTTGTTATTACATATCTATTGATAGCAATGAAAATATGGGACATATTTGTGTCTTTCTAAGCAAAATAAATCCATTTTGTTATTGTTTTTTTGTATATCCAATTGCATTTTGTATATCCAATGTTTATTGAATTGTAATTAGCAGATCATAATATTCCAGTACCAGTTGATATAAATATATTGTTTGTTCTTTAAATCTGACATTGTTGTCTAATAACACTTTACTTAGGTAATTGAAAGAAAACATGAATTTTAAAGGAACTTTGTAATTTTATAAAGTTATTTCATCATAAAAATAAAAAAAGATTGGTTTATTTTATAAGTTTCTTATTATATAGTGTATTGTACTTAATTATTATTAGCTTATCATATTAAACAGCCGCTATTTTTTTGTAATTATAATAAAAACTAAAATAAATATTTATATTCTACGATACGATACGATTTACCTCTAGCCTTTTTCGGTGCATTGTACTTCTGTAACTAATTATAAAAATAACTATATTATATTCCCAATATTATAACATACAGTTTGACAAGTCCCCAATTAACGCTACGAGGTTGCTTGGGACAATAACGTTTTAAAATTTTAAAACATCACTGTTAGTACATAAACATAAGTATGATATTTAAGAATAAATAAACATATTTATATTTAAAAATAAATAAATATTTATATATTTATATAAAGATGAAGAGAATTACATCGGTCACAACCGGAGGTTCCAAAAAATACAAATTTATTAACTTAAAATTTAATTCTTATATTTAATTTACAAACTACGTGATCCCTGCTCAAAGTTGGAGACGAGAATGAATAAAATGAATTTATAATTAAAGGAATACAGAAAGTGTAACAAACAAAGGTTTCAGATTTACATTCTGGGATTTTAACATGATACAATGCACCTGTGCTTAATCAGAGCTTCTACGGTTCGTGAGAATATAGTAAATGTTAATTTAACAATTTTATTACTAATAAGTATATAAGAAATATCTAATAAATGATCACATAGTATATGGGAATATAAAAAGAGGAAGACAGCCTGCACGATGGGAGGAGGGTATTACGAAAATATCAAGCTCAAATTGGTGCCAAAAAACCCAAAAGAAAGAAGTTTGGGCATCTTTGGAAGAAGCCTTTACCCACTCGGGGGTTCTATGATCTAACTTTTAAATAAGTAATTTATATTCGACTTGATGTAGTTAAGAACAAATAAAGGCTTTTTTATTTTATTTTAAAGATATGTTATCTAAATTTTCATTAAACTCTGCGTTACGTGGTGCGGGTTTCACAAATCCTGAGATTAGGGACATAACTAACATCCAGACTCGAAACAGTAATCTATTGATCACAGAAACAACTGGTCTTTGTGGGAGTCGATCCCACGGCCTTTAGCTCATCAGGCATTGCCACCAACCACCAACCGCTAACCACTAGACCAATCGTTTGTCACTGTTGATATATGAAAAATAAGGTTTAATATTTGTAAATATGTATAGCCTGAGGCTAAATAAAATATTTTACTAACAAATATACTTTTAAATATAAATTTATTAAAATATACATATTTAGAATCAGTTTGTTCACATAAATAAATATAACAAAAACGACAATACATTTTTATATTTTATACATATTCATTGTGTTTGATTAAAAAGTTACATTGACATTACCGTGAAATTTATTATATATTTACATTTAATATTCTTAAACTTTATAATAACACGACTAGTTAAGTAGTAATATACATCATCTGAAATAACTTTATTGTTACAAACGACCTCTCACGTCGTGTTCTTTGAACCGTGGATACGGGTTGAGGTGTTTGAGTCAGTGTCACATTAATAAGTTTGAACTTACAAGTACAAGTACCTCGTAAAATAACACAACAGTTATTTTAAATATATTTTTATTAATTCACCTCCTAGTTTATAGTATATTATGTAACTACAGTATAAAATGATCTGTATTTCTGGGTACTGGTATTAAGATACAATAACTACTAAATTTGTCAAAATCTTTTATACTACTATTTTTTTTTTACTTTCTGGAATCCACCACAATAAGTTCTTAGTCCAAAACAACCAGAACTTATTATATTGGTGATAAATCACTATAATAAATATGGGATTACGAAAAACACATATTGTAAAACTTTTATAGAATGGTTATGGTTAAAAACTATAATTAAAAATAAACGAAAATGCGAACGACAGAGAAACAAACACTTTACCTAGTCCTAAAAATTGTACTATTAAAAAAGTCAAACATAATATTTCTTCGGAACGAGTCGGATGTTCATGATATGTATTGAATGTATAAAACTACGATCTCAAAAAAAAATTTTTCAAATATTGACATCGTGATCTTATTATAAAACAACTTTGGTCAACGCTCTCTGGTGATGAATATACGAACATACCTTTAATTAAAAAATGACAAATGTCATATAATTTCAGTAAAAGTACGGTATATATATAAGCTAACTTTGTTCAACCCCATCTGGGGTCGAGAATTGGAATTAAGCATTTATTTATTTAAAATAAAAAGATAAAAACTAAATAATGTGTAATATGATATATATTATCTGTAATATATGATTTATTTTATAAGTTGAAATATTTTATTTTAAAATGTAAAATAATTAAAAGACTGTTGATCTTTATCAAATTACAAAAATAATAAACCTTACAATTATCTTAATACTCTAAAACTCCTATTACTCTATATTCGTCGCTTTCTATAGTAGACAAGTTATCTGAAATTTCATGCATTCAAGAGTAAAATATCTTAATACTTATTACTTAAATTATTTTCGCAGTACTTATGCTATTACGATTTTTTTTTCTTTTAACAGCTTTAACTTTCAACATACAGTCCAATAGATTTAATTATATAATTGCCTATGAATAAAAAGGCAAAGTAAAAAAATCTTGGTATTAATATACGGAAAAAGAAATCCCAAAACTTTTAAATTTTATTAAATAATAATTTTTCTTTTAATCCATAAGAAATAAACAAAATAGGTATCACAGTAAAATGCATGACTTTTTGTAAACGAGAACAGTAACGCTGGAGAGCAACTATTGTATTATTTTTTAAATATATGTATGTCATGCAATAAAAAAAAAATTGTCAATACCTTAAAATAAGGTTGTCACGTGCAGCCAAGAAACCTGTCACTTACGCAACGGAAATTGATACTGTGACGTGTATTTAAGTAAGACGATAATTTGTATAAAAAATTTTTGAAGACATTTAATATTGCTGGCAGTGCTGTGGCCTGTGACTTCTGTGTTATGTTCCAAAATAAATATTACTTGGGACAAACAAAATCCATCTTTTTTCAATACTATTAATGCCTTTAATTACCGTACCGTAAAGGAAATATCTATAAAAAATGGAAAGGAATACTAACAGCATACAGAGAAGAAGCTTATTAGCATTTCATAGATTCAGTATGCGGGTGCTGCGCCTTTTGCGTTGCGCCAAGATGTAGATTAGATTAGTTAAGATAAGCACTTTATTTACAATACAATTAAACAGTTAAAACTTACAATATTAAACAGTTAAAACTTACAATATTAAACTTACAATCGTGAACGGGTGCTGCTTGCGGTAACTTCGTCTTGCTGGCTCAGTTTCATAATTATAGTTTTATTTTATTTGCTTAATTGTTTTTATAATTTAGCTTACACAAGGAATTGATTGCGATGGTTCTAGTTGTTTGTAAATTGTTTACTATATATGGACGTTTGTGAAACAGTGATCACAAAACCAAAAAAAAAACCCGGCTGAGTTTGTTGTGTGGTTCTTCTCAGACCAGGGCGCGCTTGGAACCCTCGTTGCTTTAGTTATAAGTTGGACAGTGGCTCTACAGAAGGGCTTATTTCGATATGTAAGGCATCGAAATAGCCCCTCCTGGCACTTCCATTTGACGTACACAAGTGATCATTGGTATTGATTGAAAGTGGAAAATATAAAAATAAATAAATAAATAAAAAATAAATGATACAAACACAAATTGAACAATATGCAAAGGCGGCCTTATTGCTAAAAGCAATCTCTGACAGACAACCTTTAGGTAAAAGAATTTCAATACAAAATACGGGATGATTGCATACAATAAAACAATACATTATATAAATATAAATTTATATAATTTAAACTACATATACGTAAATCTATACACATTTTATAAATATGTATAAACCGAAAATACAAATTACATATATATGCTACATAATATAATATATACTACTAAAATATATAATGATACTAATGAGCGATGACAATGTTATATTTAATTTATTGTAAGGACAAATACTAATTAGATAAACGACTTTTAAATGTATGTAATGATTTTGAAGAACGGATTTCAGAAGGAAGAATATTCCAAAGCTTAACAGCTCTCATAGAAATGGATTTATTGTAATGCTTAGAATTAGCTTTAGGCAGAAATAAATTGTTATCGGTTCTAGAGCTGAGCTCAAGATGACATGATCTGTCTGACCCAAGAAAGCAGAATTGGTTTTTTAAATAGGAAGGAGTTAAAGCATTATAGAGAATCGAGTAAAGAAGGGAAAGCATATGTAAGTTGCGACGGTGTCTGACAGTTAACCATTTGAGTCGTGTACGGAATTCTGAAACATGGTCAAATTTACGTAAGTTAAAAATAAACTTGATGCAAACATTTTGAAGCCTTTCAAGTTGTTTAGCTGTTCTTCGGTTCCCATCTGGATAACAACAATCTGCATAGTCCAAAAGCGGTATTAAGAGAAATTTTACTAAAATTGCTTTAATCTTTGTTGGCAGTTGATGTTTCCAGCGTCTCAATGATCCAACAGTTGCAAAGATTTTTCTACTTACCTCCGCAATCTGCACAGACCAGGAAAGAGTATTATCGATAACCAGGCCAAGGTTTTTTACAGAATTACGAAGAGATAAGGTACAATTACCAAACTGGATGGTTGGTAAGGCATTATAATCGATTTTAACCAGCAATTTAGGAGTGCCAACTAAGAGAAATTGCCCTGCACCAGGATTGTATACGTTGTAGATCGTTATTTAGATTCTTAATGGCACTATCTATATCATTAACTGGAGCAGTAACATAGATCTGTAAGTCATCTGTATAGAGTTGAAAAGAAGATGAAATAAGTGGAGTTACAGTATTAATAAAGATAGAGAATAGAAGAGGTGAAAGAACACTACCTAGGTGTAGGATTAAGGAAACCATTTAAAATGCGCATACTTGCTCGCCTTTAAAAAACTTTTTAGTCTTATTATATTAAGTGTAATATTAATAATAAAATATAAACAATTAATACTTAAATTATTGAACCTGGTTAAAGCTTTTCACTCCTGAAATGATTAAATTGTGAACATTTGTGGTTTTAAAACCAAATTTTGCAGAAATATTCTTTTCAATTATTTTATATCAATAAAATAAAATTATCAAATATTAACGCATGTATACAATTTTCTTGTCATAGATTTCAAAAACAACATTTTGGACTTGTAAAAATTTTACAAATTAAATAAATGTATTTAAATAACAGTTATATATAAATAATAAAATATCAGCCATCATCAAGGTTAAGAGGACTTCTAAATTAGTTCTATAATATATAGTAATATGTTGTTTCTATTATATTATTTTATAACAATAGTATCCAACGTATGAAAGAGGTATGTTACAGACGTCTTGTTTATAAGGTATATTTTTATTTGAATTTTTAATTAAAGTAGGAAGCAACATTATAATCACATTAACACACATGTTTCAAAACTGCCTGGCTTAGAGGGAGGAGGGGGGGCACCCATAAGTTGGTAACACACAACACGGATTAAATTATTTCATTAAATAGGATTAAAATCAACCAATTCGTTATTTTGAATATTTGTATTATTATTGGATAATTGATACTAAAGAATTCTTTTGGTGCATGTAACAAAAATTTCCATATTAAAATTTATTAATCTACCGATACCCAAAGTGTCTTATCTCTATTTCTACTAAAACTATAATATATTTCATAATATTGAAAAGAATAATAGACAAAGATAATGAAATCTACAAAAGTCTTCAAATAGCCAGCAAAATGTCGCTCTCATTTTTCACCCGCACTGCCTCGTGCCTTCTCCTCAGCCTCTCGACCCGCTGAGAGTGCTTCAGAGTACACACGCGATTGTGTTGGATATTACTTTATTCTATACTCATATGTGAAATAAATATATACTACTATTTAAAATATTTCAAATCATATATAATTTATAAATGTATGTTTATACCTATTTTGTATATTTCAATAAAACTATTTTACGGATATAACTCGCGTTTGTGTTTACATTTTTAATTTAAGCCGACGTTTCGAATGCTTTGCAGCAAACGTGTACGCGGTAAGACGAGATGCCCGTAAACGCAGGAACCGTTGGACAAATAAACTGACTGACTGACAGACACCAACATCTCGTCTTACCGCGAACTTACTTGCTGCAAAGCATTCAAAATGTCGGGATATAATTAACAATGTGATAATAAACGCGAGTTATATCCGTAAAATAGTTTTATTCAAATGTGTAGTACTTGTGTAAATCGTAGAAAACACTATTTTATACATTTTGATTGAACAAATTATTTATAAAATGAGGTAAGCGTGTCACTCCTTACACTAGAGCCCATACTTGACAGCAGGCGGGCTGAAGTCAAACGCTTACCTTTTGTGATTAAAAGAAATAAGAAAGTAATGAGACCAAAATGACATTAAATGTATTGAGACAAAACAATTACTACGTGCCTCGTCCGTGATAAAAACTCAAAATACAGTTTTTAAAACACTGTCTGTTTATCTGTGTGTATATATATATTTCGTCAATTGATTTCTTAGTAGCGGGGAAAACGTAGTAAACTCAATTGATTTTAAAGGTCGGTACTTGTACAGAGATGTTTTGGAAAGTATAAATAGGCCAACGGTCACTTCTTCTGGAGGCGTGGACACAAGAAACAAAAAAATCAAGAAATCAAGAACGAAAATACTAAAAATTTAATAAAGATTAGAGTTTGAGTAGCGATAAACATTTTATAACTTCTGAGGGTCGCAGCGACGTTAAAAAATTAAATGTATATTTTACTTATAATATACGTGAATACCATTCATTCGAACTTGGAAACAATATTCGAAATAATTAAGATGATGGACTCATTATAACGTGGATGAACTAATTTTATTTTGAAACAACTAACAATACAACTTACAAAACAGAAAAAATATTTTAATTGTGAAAATAATATTAATCAATTTAAGTGAGTCAGACATAAACTATTGGTTTATCTACATTGTATTTTTGAATATGCCGAAAATGCATATACTTTTAAATATAAAAATATTCAACTTTGGAATTAATGAAAAAGTAACCAAGTTCAATACCAGAAATTGTATTGAATTAAATTATTAAAACTAATAAATTGAGAACAGCTTTATTTATACGTAATTAAGTTAATTCAAAGAACAAATATATTCATTTAATTGAATATAACATTTTAATTAAATGAATATCAAACTTTCCATCCAAATGAAACATGCATTAAATAGGAATTCTCGCAATTCAATTATAACTCGTTTAAACAAATCAAATTGCGTACTTGTATGTAATTATTTGTAGTTGGTTTGGGAGGTTTGGGTTTTAAGGGAGAGGCTGAATTATAGATAAATAAATAAATACTATTTAAAGCGAATAGCAAAATTTTATTTTAAAATAATATCATGCATTGAATGAAAATCAATGAGTAGTGATGAGACAGACACCTATTACCGATAACTATCGACGACTTATATTTATAATGCCGTTCGTAAAGATATAAAAAGATTTCATAAATTTCTTCCAAGCTTAAAGACCAATCTAGATGAGGAGATATTGAAACTTAGCTCTAAGTAAGACATAAACTTCTTACGTGAAACCAGTAAACGACAGCTACTTTTACGCTTTTTTTTTATTAATAGATTTTTTGTTGAGTCTAATGAAATTATAATATTTTCTTGACAATAAGTTTATAATAAACATTTTTTCATAGTCAAAGCTCACGACTCGGAAAGATATATGCCTCAATCTTGTGAAAAGCCGGCAAAAGAAACTGAGAATAGTTTTCCTTTTCTAAAAATAATAAATAAAAATTTTGACTATTCAAACTTCCAAGGCCCCATTTCCAAGGTGCATTGTGACATAAATACTAGGACAAATGATAACATTCGTACGTAGCATATAACAATTCTTTAACACTTTTTTAAAATTTGTTATCTGTTAATAATAAAACGCATTTGCATTATAATTTGGCATCAATATTAATTACAAGAAAAACTGTAATTTTAACCACTAGCATTGCATTCTACTTAATTCATACATTAGTTTTCACCTTCGTTACTCTGTGTTGGTACATTTAAGAACTTCAGTTTTTTTACTAAAAGCGACAGCTCCTCTCTCCGAGGCCTTGAACCAATGGTATTTGTTCTCCTGAGATACTTCGTGTATTGTGTTTAGGCCATTAAAGCAATAACAATTACCAAGTATGGTGACAGCATTCGTAAGGAGATGTCAGCTATCCCACGAGCAAGGAAGTTAGTTTCACGAAATTGAACTCTAAATTCCAAGTGGATGCAATCTTTATTGCTCATGTCTCAGAGTTGTAATTTTTAAATCATGAATTCCCCTATTTTTGCTTTTTTAGAGATATAAATTATCTTCTCTACGCCTTTTTTTTTCTGAATTTTTTTAAATATGCGCAACTCAATTGCAATTGAAAAAACCATTTGTTTGTATTACGATATATATGTAATATTTGATAGTTTTATAAATTTAATAATCCAAACCAAACAAACAAGAATATTGAAATTACGAACCAAAATATTTAAAGAACTAGAAGCAAAGGATCGACTTTAGTAAGGTTTCTATTTATTCCATCGACAATTGAGTTCGACCGGAAACTGTCAAAGGTGCCCGACCTATGCTAATTCAAGATGACCTCTTCTGAAGGGTGATAATGAAATATGTTTTTGAAGCTCCAATGTTATAGTTCATACTTATCTACAAGAAAATATATTTTCTGCAAAACTCATTTATGAAATAAATTTAAATAAACTTTATTTCAGTTGTAGTTTCATTTCTCTATATAATATTTTTTTGTGATTAGTAACATTTTATTCAGTTTGTTCATTACTTTTTTAATCAATTTGATTCACCTCTTTTATTTTATAAAGGCTTTCTCCATCGAATAATATTACAACTGTGCTGACATGTGCAAACTAATCTCCCTAAAATATAGTGCATACAACATCAATACGGATTTAGGAACCGATTCGATTGACCTAAATACCTACCGAGTAGGGCCTTTTTTTCTTTTTTTTTCCGTTGGAAAAATCTGTTACGGGTACCCCGTCGGCCCAGAGGGGTGACGGCCGGGGGGTTATGTGGGACTACCCGGCAGCATAGAGGATGCTGCCATTTTTAAGGCTACCCACTAAAAAACCAATGGTTGCCCTCTTCGCCTTAGTGGGACGCCACGGGATCGCGTAAACATACACCGTGACGCCCCGATACCGAGTAGGGCCTGGACTGTTATAGTATTTCATTTATTATTGTTATTTTATTTTACAACATATATTTGTATTATATCTTATTTTTTTGTTTTATCCATTACATATATTCCGCTCCTTTAAAAATCTTTAAGTGTATTTATAGTCATTTTATTGATATTTTTAAATGATTATTAAAGAAATTATATTCCTAAGTCGTAAATTGTTTGTTAAATAACGTAACGTTAACGTGCTAACGTGTGATATTTGGTTAACGAAGAAAAAAGTAACGACTGTACGAAACTTTTTCTATTTATAAAAAAAAATACAAATTGACTTCTCATTAAATATTTCTTTGGTTGAATGTAATTGTTAGAGTTACCACAGTTACTTGCAGTTTTGAGAAACAATTTTTATTATATTTAATACTTTAAACTTTTAATCCACTTGGTATTATTTTTTGTTTCTATAACAAATCTATAAACCTGTATAGAAAGACCACAGTTACTTGCAGTTTTGAGAAACAATTTTTATTATCTTTAATACTTTAAACTTTTAATCCATTTGGTTATTATTTTTTGTTTCTGTAACAAATTTATAAACCTGTATAGATATACATGATGTTATCATAATCCCACTTGATATGAATGCGTCATTCCAAAACGGACATGTCGTGTCCTGTCATTATTCAGGCTTTAGGTAAAGCCTTATAAGTACTAGTTGTATCTTGTTGTAATATAATGTAGTTGAGCGTGCTGTGATATAGTGATGGCGGTATATGTAAATAGAATATCATTGGCAATGTGCCCTCCATGGAAAACTTTTCGTCGTCTACTTCGACTATCGTTACATAAATACAAAATTTTTTAATATTTATTTTTATAAAATCATATTGTGTGATTAATACTTTTATTTAATCTTTATGTAATAATTGTTTTAAGGCTAAGATATAAACTTGGTTTTTATTATTTCTTATTATTTGACTAGCAATAAATCATATAAAATATCATATTTTACTAGTTATTCGGTTACGGTATCTTTTACAGTACAATAATAAAACTCATACCTTGGACATATATCATAAGCAGTTGCGTACATATAAATCAGTCTGCTGATAATCGCCTCGCTATGAAGATGTACAACGTACCTATATCGTCACTGCAATAACAGAACGTACGTCAGTGCAGTTGATGTTAATATGTAATAATACATGTCATTCACACATACTGACTGATGACGCTCAATGATGTTTATGGCTGCAATGGTCTCTGTCTGTTGTTAATGTGCTGTTATTAGCCAAAATGTTAATTATGTTAATTATGTAATGTTAATTATGCTATACTTATATATAACTTTAAATTGATGGATAAGGTCTTCATTCTCAACTGTGATTATATTACTCTCGTGCTGGATAGTAAAAGAAAGTATAGCATATAACCACAATATTTAAAGATTTTTTAAAATATAAACACACGAATACATGGTTTTGAGTTCAAATTGAAATATTCACCGCCAGTAGGTGAAAAGCGAATATAGATTTTCCTTACATTTTTCGTTTGTAATTCACAATTTGCATTCCTCACGTCCTTCGTTACGAAATCCTGGAACAGTTGTCAGAAAAGACGTCCATTGCCTTCACCTGGGGCTTACTAAGCGTTTTGGTAAGGTTAGTTAGAAACACGAGATCAGGAATTGGTCCTGTACTTCCTATTTCTGCTTATGTTTCTTAATGTATGTCATTTATTTCATCACATCGTTTATTAAAATTAGATTGCTTAGTTTCATATATGTTATATACATTCTATATATTAAGATCGCATCACCAGAAAGGGTGGTTCACGACTAGACCAATACGACATCAAATTGCAGCATAGATGTTGCTCTTAAATAATTAATATACACTAAGTACTGTAATAAACATCATAAACACAATACTGATGGCTTTCTATTCATCTGTCGTTAGAATCCTTTCGTCGCCAGCTCTTGTGTCTCCCCCTCCCCTCTCGCGGTAACTTATAACAAAAACCGTATGTGCTTTGATCGTAACTCAACTTATTTCCTTGAATTATGATTAAATTGTTCCTATATAACGTTTGTGAGTTAGTTTGTTCTTATTTACTTCCCACTGTCGTAGATAATGTTTTTTGAAGTCATCAGTAATGGCGTTTATGAAGATAGGCCAGAACAGTAACATTGCCTTTAATTAAAAGGTGTTGAGGGTTAGTTCTGGGGGTTGGTGATTAAGAAGGAAAAGGCATTAATAGGTCAACTATTTCTATGTTAGATAATGTGATTTTGAAGGCTCTATTTAAATTTGTTACGGTTGATATTAGTAAGAAATATATATATATATTCAAGTACCAATTCTGCTTTTTACTATTTTTAATAAAACTCCTTTAACTATTTCTATTTTGAAGAAATCTCTGGAAATTATTATATGTTTTGTAATATTACTTGATAAAAGAAATTAATTCTTGGAATCGGAACAATCGTTTTATTGTAATAAGAATAGTTAAAAGTTTTTATTATTTCGTATTCATTTTTTTCACGTTGTTGTTTTTAAGTTCCGTACATCAAAAAGAAGAAAACGGTTCCCTTAAAATATCACTTTATTTTCCTTGTTTACTAAAACCTTTATTTTGGTGAACGCGTGAAGATATCGAATTCAAATTAAAATTAACACATGCGTCACATACATTTCTTTACGTTCATTTAGAACGTGAAGAAAAAAAATCTTATTTCGACATTCTCAAAGAAATCAAAACTGAAAAGTTTAGTTAGAAGTATGAAATTTGGCAAAAACATCGTTATATATTACAACAACAAAAAGATTGTTATGCGTGGACCTAACCCCTCAGTCTCAGACTCAGTGCAGATGCAGCATAATGCTGTGTTAGCATTTAAGATATCAAGGGATGATACTACATCCCCATAGTCATAAGCTTAGCATTAACATTTCATTGTATTAGAAGAACAGATAGAATAAAGCCTCCAAATCGGCAACACGCAGTTTAATTTAATTTTAAAATAATTTTAATTAGTTTTTAAAAACACATTTGGATGAACCTAAATCAAGACTAGATTTTAAACAATCTTTCATAATACCAACATTTAAAGGCGTTGTCTATAAACAATACCGCCCTTTTCTCCCTTTTGGTTGTATGGAAAGATTTATGACATTGAATATAAGGTACGAATAATGCCATTTAATTACGAAGATTCAAACATATCAAATTACAATCAAATTGCACAAATATATTGGTGGAAAAGAAGAAGTGTTAATTAGTAATGAGCAGAGATTAATTTAATACATAAACATGACGTCACGGCTAAGTACAAAGTGGATTAGAATTTATTTGTAAAGAGTCGTGATTAAGGAAGTTCTTGTAATTACCATGATTTTTAAAATTGAATATTTCTGAAAATCTTTACGTTTTGAGTTCAAAAACAGTTCAAAACAATTAAAACTAATAAATAAAACATTGTTAAATATAAAGTTCTTAACCTCTACTAAAAGAATTATACAACATGTGTATAACTTTTAATTTTTATTGCAATACATACGTTATTCACAAACAAATGAATTATAATTCGCTCAAACAAGCTAAGTTATTACCAAATTGCATAATTTTACTCGTAACGTGAATTTGGGTTGATTTCGGGGAACAGGGAGGGTCGGGAGTGTTGTAACAAACTAGTGACAGTTTGTTATAGTAGTTCGCTACTACCATACAACAGATTGAATATTGACGTTATGTTGTTAGAAGACAACTTAAAATACGAATTGTGTCTATACACAATTCCTATGAATGTAAGACTAAATACTTAATTTTAATATATAAGGAAGGTTAAGTGTAGCTTTATTTAGTCTTAATAAGCAACAATATTTTGTTATCAAAGTAATTTAACTGTCATTGATGATATAATATTCATGAAGTTTCATATAAAGATTGATATGTTGATATTATAATAAGGACCCACCAAATAACGTGACACAGAAATGAACAATAATCCCGGCGTAACATGTCCGCGTCAAACGTGACGCACTTGATACCGAAATGAATGAGTGTGTCATGTCACGCAATATTGTACTGCGTATCATTTATATATTATTTTAATATTTCTTATTTATAATGAAAATAGTCTTTCAAATTAAGTTTTGTTTTATACGATTAAATATTTTTGAGTTGATTTGATATAATTAATTTACTCGAAAAATAAAATCCTTTACAAAAACGAAGTTCATAACATCTATACATATTTTTGCACGTTAAGTGTAGCTTTATTAAGCTTCAACAATGATAAAATAATAAAAAATTTCAAAGTAGAGTCTATGCTTATAAAATGTATCGATGTTAATTTGTTTGTGTAAAAACTTTTTAAAAGTATTCAAATGAATTGAAGGAGATATTGTCTTATCTTATCCTTAGCTTATCCAATTCCTCAATTGTCAAGAATTGTGATTGAGTGTTTATAACGCCTTAACAATAAATAAATATTAATATATTTTTACAATCTACCTATTATTGTTATCATTATTTTTGTTTATTTACTACAAAATATACCTTTACATTATTGAATACAATATTAAAACAAACGTCGAGTGTCTCGTTAGTATGTCAATAAATGTTTAAACATCGATGTGGACTTCATAATACATATTATGTTGTTATCACAGCCTCATTTACAGCGCTCTAGGGAGTGCGATATTGTTTAATACCAGACATGATGTTATCTAAATTATAGTAAATTTCTGAATTGGTTATATTTATTAAAGGTACGTTGTAAAATAATTTTATTTTGAGGTTTTGGTTATGTATGAATATTTTAACACCAATTTAATAGTAGTTTTGACATTTTCATTAAATAGAATTTAAAGTAGAAGGATCACGTAAAGGGCAAGTGTACCGACCTTGTAACATCCTCTCAATTCATATTGTAAATAAGAGTTCAGATGGCTCAAAGCCAATGCCTTTCTATCTATCTCTTAGTCTTAAGAATCCCTCCCTCGTCCTCAAGGATAGCAACACACAGACATTTTAATATTCATTTCGCTAGTTACAAAAGTCCATCAGCGACACCACCCGTTAGCATCACATCAGGCTTCTTATCGATTGGCAATTCATCCTACATAAAAGCAGGTATAATATTATTCGTATAAAATTATGTTCTTGAAAAAATTTAGTTATAGTTGAGTTTAAGAGTCAATTAAAGTTAAGAGTTTTATCTCTCGCTGGGCGCTTAATTTTTAAATTCTTTCGGATTAGATATGACAAATAAAAAAGGTGTTTGTGAAATTCTCACGAAGTGAAACCTCAGACAATTAGCCTACTACAGAAGGAAAGGAATATTGTAAGGAAGAAAGGATTCTATTTTTTATATACTTTTTGCCAAGCTCTAGAAATATTTTATATTTTGACCTTAAATATTACATTACTTATATTACAAATAACATGTATTATATTGTGATATAAATTTTTCATGTTTTCGATTTTAACAAATTACACAAGAGGGTTATGGTAATAGTAAAATAGTAAAGAAAATAAACAGTAGAAACCTAAATATTCTTGTGTTTAAAAAACTACATTTCCTTTAAGCGTAATACCGATTTCATTTATATAAACTTATTTTAACAGTTCAAAATCAGTATTAATATTTAGTATGTCTTTATTCATTGTATTTTCTACATATGAAAGGTATGATTGTAAGTTAATTATTAAAACAACCAAGTGTTTCTTATTTTAATGGGTCATATATTTATGATTTTTTGTATGAATAATACAGTTTGTAAAACGGTTACATTAAAAAGTTAAATAAAATTAAAAGATTTTTTTTGTATTAATCCATATACAAACCACCATTGTATTGCAGTCAGTACTGTACCCAGCCGTGACGTCATGTCATGTATTACATAAATCTCTATTCAAAACTCGTTAACACTTCTCCCTCCTCTCCCCCCTTGCTTCAATACCCCTTCCCCTTTTACATCCGAGAATAATTAATATATGTGTGCAATTTGATCGTAATTTGATTTGTTTGAAGCTACATAATTGAATAGCATTTCTTGCATTCGTACCTTGTACGAACTCGTAGACTATTCTGCTGAACCAAAAGTGGGAAAAAGTTCAATTGGGCGGTAGTTCTTCATAGACAACGTCTCATCCTTTTAAATATTGGTATTATGACAGATTGTTTAGGATCTTTTTTCTGTTATTTTTTAATAGTTGTATAATTTTATTATAATAATTTGTGATTCCTAAAATCCAGCGCCAATTTGTACAATAATTATAATTTATAGTAAGGAATTATTATGCTTAATTTATTTCATTTAATATATTTACACAACATATTAGTTCATAGTCTAGAAATTTTTGATTAATGCTGTAGTAAATGCCATTATTTCTAATACAATTGTGCTGGGTATTATAATATATATATATATATATATATATATATATATATATATATATAAATTTTTTTTTTCTAACCATGTGTGATTTCCTTTCCAACACTTTTCTTAATTATTTTTATCAGTTCTCTTATTACAATTTTTTTATAAGTGGTTCATATTACTAAAGATGAGCAAAATAAAGTTCATTATTACATTCATATTAATATAGTAATTTATTTTACTATATTATACAAACACTAGTTCTCATTTCATATTAATTAATACTCAGATGTTCTATATTTATATGAAAGTGTTTATCTTGGACCTTGGCTTTTATTTATTTATTTATTCATATATTACAAACTTTAAAATATTTGTTTACACCTAAATTACGTCGGTCACAACCGGAGGATCCAAAAAAATACAAATTTATTAACTTAAAATTTAATACTTATATTTAATTTACAAACTACGTGATCCCTGCTCAAAGTTGGAGACAAGAATGAATAAAATGAATTAATAATTAAAGGAATACAGAAAGTGTAACAAACAAGGGTTTCAGATTTACATTCTAGGATTTTAACATGATACAATGCACCTGTGCTTAATCAGAGCTTCCACGGTTCGTGAGAATATATTAAATGCTAATTTAACAATTTTATTATTAATAAGTATATAAGAAATATCTAATAAATGATTACATAGTCTATGGTAATATAACACCTCCCTCCGCAGATCAGCAACTATTCCTTGAGAGAGTTGCTGCGATGTTGCTGGGATCCACCCTTATTTCGTGGGGATGAACTTCACTTTTATCTTGAATATTCTTATTTTTAGTCGCGTTACTTCTTTTAATGTGTTGCAAATGGAATCTTCTGTACGCCAGATAAATGCAAAGTATGCTTGCTCCAAAAAGCATTAAGTATACAGGAATTGTCGTATGATATAATACGCTATGATCTTCTAGTTGAGTTAAATTAACTGGGGTTTGTAGAGACATTCTTGAATTTATTAAATGAAGCTTTTGAAGATTTATTGAGTTCAGTATTATTGGAGATATATTTGTTTGCACTTGATTTCCAACTCATGATATAGTGTTTTTCATCCAGTTGTTCCAGCGCTTCATTATTAAGAATAACAGACATTAGTTTGCAGGTTGAATCAAGTTCTTGCTTTTCAATCAGGTTTCTGATGCAGTCAGGTCCATCTCGAAGTGCATACTTAGTATTTTGTTCACAAGGTACAGAGAATTGGACTTCGGGCATTCAGCCTCCATGTACATAGAATTCTTATTAGAAATTGCTATAAAGTGTAGGTTGGGAATAAGGACTTGATTATATGTGATCATAGGACAGGGGTACGGCGATCGGTACTTTTAAAACTATAACTATTTGATTACCGATATAAAAATAACCTAATTTAATTATAACTAAGTTCTAAACTTAGGATTTCATTCTTTGAATATAAAATCCATAGCTTTCTTAATATTTTATCAAGATCTACAATACTAATAATAGAATGAGGCGTGCTCGATGCACGTATAAAACCTAGAAAACTTTGTAGTTTTCGTAGTTCCTCTGATCTATATTATCACCTAAAATCAATAGATATTGGGCCATATGGGCATAAAGTTTCTTAATATTAATGTTATTAATAATAGAGTTCAATACTCTAGTTATATTAACTATTATAGTACTCTAGTTATATTAACTGTACTGTCTATAGTTTTAGAGTTATATAACAGCCATTCTTTCGTTAGACTAATATGCTCGTTTAATTTCGATTTTAATTTTAATTCGATAATTTGTAGAGATAGAATTGCATTGTCATATTTAACGGAATCAGTATAATATGCTTTTAATAACAGAACCAAGGCCATCAACGAGTCCTCTTTTACTATAATTATGATCAAAACTTTTCGAAAAGGTAATTAAATTTATATATAGGTATTTTAATTTAAACTTTATTTATAGGTAATTTAATTTAAACTTTAGAATTAAGGTAGTTAAGGTGAGGTTCTTAAAGAGATGTTATATTCTCTAACTGTCGTCTTATCATATATATTTGAGATTTAACTAATAAGGTTTGGTTGTAATTAACATCAAGGTCTGTATAATTTCAAAATGAATGATAATGAGATATAATTTTTTTATCGCCTAGTTTAAAAGGGAATAATAGGCCGGGATCTGATTCTAGCGAATTAATCATTACTTCTTGTCCTCGCGTCAGTTGGAGTAGTGACATTAGAAGTATCCTCTAACAATACGGGTTCATTAGGATTTCTTTTAAGTCGTGATTTAGATACCGGACCGCGTCTCTTTTTAGTATAGTTATGTATAGGAAGTTCAGCAAGGACGGTGTCCTGTGTGTAACGTGAAGCTAATTTCTGCTTACTTGCCATAGGTTTTCTTATAAAAACTTGTTCGTTAGGGGTATATTTTCTTTCAGGCTCAAGATTTTTATTGCAATTTTCAGTTAATATTGTTCTGTGTTGTACTAAAGTCTTGTTAATTAGATTGTATACTTTAATCATTATTTCTCTATGGTCTTATATGTATTGTTGTAACAAATACTTAGTCAAGTTAACAATTATGGGGTCACGAGGGTCAAAGTGTTCAGTAATTAAGTCTACAGTTTGTAAAACTATTGTAAGCTAAGACTGCAAATAACATTAAATTAATTATAGGTTCACTTTTCATTACTAGTTTTAAGATCCTTAAATTTTCAAATATTGTCGGATGAAATCGTTCTACAATGCGATTTTTTTAGAGGCGTTTAGTAAAAAATGGTTGAATTACACTACTAATATTTAAATTTCTATTAAAATCTAAAATATCAATTCTCTTATTAATATCTAACCTACGAGTCCTAGATTGCCGTGAATGGATAATCTTGGATATTTATAAGGATAACTTAAGGAATAAATGGAAGCAACTTCAGAACGATTCTAAAGTACTTATAAAAATTTGTACCTTTTGGTGTTTCAATGTTCGGAAACTCCTCCTGCTGCAACACGGTGTAGATTCGAGATAGCCGACGTCTTTGATTGATTCACTGACTCTATTTAATTAATTTAATTAACTAAATTTCGGCTATCCTACCGACTGCGCCAATTACGTCGGTCACAACCGGAGGATCCAAAATAATACAAATTTATTAACTTAAAATTTAATACTTATATTTAATTTACAAACTATGTGATCCCTGCTCAAAGTTGGAGACAAGAATGAATAAAATGAATTAATAATTAAAGGAATACAGAAAGTGTAACAAACAAGGGTTTCAGATTTACATTCTAGGATTTTAACATGATACAATGCAGCTTAATCAGCGTTTCCACGGTTCGTGAGAATATAGTAAATGCTAATTTAACAATTTTATTATTAATAAGTATATAAGAAATATCTAATAAATGATTACATAGTCTATGGTAATATAACACCTAAAATACAAACTGCTTAAACAAATTTGTTTGTAAAAGATTCTGAAAATTATAATTGTCATTGTAGAATGTGTCTCAATATTTTTTATATAACATCTCGATAAATATCTTAATTATAATTATTTCTTATCTTTTGCTAAACAATTTTGGAGATAACGGGGTACCTCTATTTTTTATATTTATCACTGGCACAATAGTCATAGTATAAAATTTCAATAGTCAAGTTTAAAATTTCGACTTCCTATAAGACTATATTTTTTAAGTTTTAGTTACAAATGTATAGTTTTCATAATTTTTCAATTTGTACTATAAATTCATGTTTATTGCCACTTTTCTTAGCTCTAACTAAACTTGCCAGTTTTGATTTCTTTGAGATTGTCGAAATATGCTTTTTTTTACGTCACATACATTTTTGCGTTAATCTAGAAGTATTAATTTTCACAGCTTCAAGAGACTATAAACGTGAGTATATATAGTTTAAATTTTAATTCACACGTTCACAAAATAAATAATTTTTATAGACGCAAGGACAACAAAGTAAATTTATAAAGTTACCGTTTTCTTCTTTCTGTACGGAACTTAAAAACAACAAAGTGATAAAAATGAACATGAAATAATAACATTAAACTATTCTTACTCCAATAAAACGATTGTTCTGATCCCAAGAATGGTTTTATTACAAAAATATAGAATAATGTTATCAAAATAGAAACATGTAAACATGTATAGAAGTTTTTTGAATAAAAATAATAAAAAGCACAATTGGTTCTTGAGTAAAATAGACTATATAATTATATTTTTTCTTTGTTATTTTATTATTTATTTACTAAATACTAATATCTACTTCAAAAATGTTTGACGTCGTTCCTGACGAACGTACTAAAAAAATATAATATTGACTGTCTAATGAACCTACGACAGAGTAGCGTAAGAAGTAAATAAAAATAAAATAACTCACGTTATACAAACATTATAAAGGCACATGTGAATTATAATTCACTGACACAAATTGAGTTACGATCAAATCATATAAGCGTTTAATTATACGTGACCGCGAGGGGGGAGGGGGGACACAAGTGTAGGCGGAAGGATTCTAATGGGACGAATAGAGAGTGATGAGTATTGTGTGTGTGATTTTTATTACAGTATTTAGTGTATATTAATCGTTTAAGAGCAATATACATTTACAGACAGAAAAAAAAGAATCAAAGCTGTTATTTTCTTTGTTTACACAGTGAGTACTAGCTGTTGATCGCGATTTCGGCCATGTGGACTAGAATGTGATAGGAATTGAAAAGAAATGTTTTATTGTCTATCAAAAGCCAAAATGTTCTTTGAAATATATCTACACAATGAAAAAATAAATAAATAATAAATAATTACATAAGTAATATTATCACAGTTCGAATCGAAGACGTTATCCATCAGTATAAAATTTATAATAATTAACATTACTTTATATTTAAAATAAAATTTTGGCTTTTAATAGCACATTAACAACAGACAGACACCATTGCAGCCATAAACATCATTCAGCGTCATCAGTCAGTATGTGTGAATGACATGTATTATTACATATTAACATCAACTGCATTGACGTACGTTCTGTTATTGCAGTGACGATATAGGTACGTTGTACATCTTCATAGGGAGGCGATTATCAGCAGACTGACTTATATGTACGCAAAAACTTATGATATATGACCAAGGTATGAGTTTTATTATTGTACTGTAAAAGGTTACGTAACCGAAAAACTAGTAAAATATGATTTTTTCTATGAGATATTGCTAGTCGAATATTAGGAAATAATAAAAACCAAGTTTACATCTTAGTCTTATAACAATTATTACATAAAGATTAAACAAAAGCATTAATTGCACAAAATTATTTTGTAAAAATATATATTATAAAATATTGTATTTATGTAACGATAGTCGAAGTAGATGACGAAAAATTTTCCATGGAGGGCACATTGCCAATGATATCTATTAACGTATACCGCTATCACTACGTCACAGCATGCTCAACTACATTACATTACAACAAGATACAACTAGTAGCTAGTACCATTACAAGGCTTTACCTAAAGCCTGAATAATGACAGGACACGACATGTCCGTTTTCGAATGACGTGTGCATATCAAGTGGGATTATAATAACATCATGCACACAGGATTATAAATATGTTATAGAAAAAAAAAATATAACCAAATGGATTAAAAGTTTGAAATATAAAATCAAAGCTGCAAGTTTTCGTAGTAACTCTAACAATTAAAAATCATATTCAATAAAAGAAAGAGTTAATGAGAAGCCAATTCGTTTTTTTTTTTATAAAAAGAAATGATGTTTCCTTCGATCATTCTCACTCTTCATTGACCAAGTAAGTAGCATATAAATATAAAAACTTACGGCTTATAGTTATGTCGAAATTTCAGAAAACTGGCTACAAATAAACATAAAGATGTTTTAATTGTTTTACATATATGCAATGGATGACTAAAGTAATGAGATATATTACTGTACTATATATTTTCTATACTATACATTAAATATAAACGAAATACTATAACAGTCCAAGCCCTACTCGGTAGGTATTTAGGTCAATCGAATCGGTTCCTAAATCCGTATTGATGTTGTATGCACTATATTTTAGGGAGATTAGTTTGCACATGTCAGCACAGTTGTAATATTATTCGATGGAGAAAACGAATTAAATAAGTAATGAACAAACTGAATAAAATGTTACTAATCACAAAAAAATATTATATAGAGAAATGAAACTACAAATGAAATAAAGTTTATTTAAATTTATTCCATAAATGAGTTTTGCATGAAAATATATTTTCTTGTAGATAATTATGAACTATAATATTGGAGCTTCAAAAACATATTTCATTATCACCCTTCACAAGAGGTCATCTTGAATTAGCATAGGTCGGGCACCTTTGACAGTTTCCGGTCGAACTCAATTGTCGATGGAATAAATAGAAACCTTCACTGAAGTCGACCCTTTGCTTCTAGTTCTTTAAACATGATTTTGGTTCGTAATTTCAATATTCTTGTTTGTTTGGTTTGGATTATTAAATTTATAAAACTATCAAATATTACATATATATCGTAATACAAACAAATGGTTTTCCGGGTGAAGGTCAAAACTGAAATTCATGAAAACAAAAGTAATAAGTTAGTTAGTCTCTTAGTTTTTTTTTGTCGGCTTTTCACAGGACTAAGCCATATAGCTTTGACTATGAAAAAATATTTATTATAAACTTATTTTTAAAAAAGTTATTATAATTTCATTAGACTCAACAGAAAATATATTAATAAAAAAAACAGCTATAGAGATAGCAGTCGGTTACTAGTTTCACCTAAGAGGTTTATGTCTTACTTAGAGCTGAGTTTCTATATCTCTTCATCTAGATTGGTCTTTAAGCTTGGAAGAAATTTATGAAATCCTTTTATATCTTTTAAGAATTATTAATATAAGTTGTCGATAGGTATCGGTCATAGGTTTCTATCCCATAACTACCTAATAATTTTCGTTCAATGCATGATATTATTTTAAAATAAAATTTTGCTATTCGCTTTAAATAGTATTTTGTAACTGTATTATTTATTTATCTATAATTCAGCCTCTCCCTTAAAACCTCCCAAACCAACTACAAATAATTACATACAAGTACGCAATTTGATTTGTTTAAACGAGTTATAATTGAATTGCGAGAATTCCTATTTAATGCATGTTTCATTTGGATGGAAGGTTTGAGTATTCATTTAATTAAAATGTTATATTCAATTAAATGAATATATTTGTATTTTGAATTAACTTAATTAGATATAAATAAAGCTGTTCTCAATTTTATTAGTTTTATTTAATTCAATACAATTTCTTGTATGTTACTTTTTCATTAATTCCAATGTTGAATGTTTTTATATTTAAAAGTATATGCATTTTCGGCATATTCAAAAATACCATGTAGATTATTGGTTTATGTCTGACTCACTTAAATTGATTAATATTATTTTCACAATTAAAATATTTTTTCTGTTTTGTAAGTTGTATTGTTAGTTGTTTCAAAATAAAATTAGTTCATCCACGTTATAATGAGTCCATCATCTTAATTTGATTTACTGAAAAATATTATCCTTTTCGAATACCGTTTCCAATTTCGAATGAATGGTATTCAATTATTTTATAAATAAAATAATTAATTATTATTTTAACTTCGCTCCGACCCTCATAAGTTATAAAATGTTTATCGCTACTCAAACTCTAATCTTTATTAAATTTTTAGTATTTTCGTTATTTATTTCTAGATTTTTTTTGTTTCTTGTGCCCACGCCTCCAGAAGAAGTGACCGTTGGCCTATTTATACTTTTAAAAACATCTCTGTACAAGTACAGACCTTTAAAATCAATTGAGTTTACTACGTTTGCCCCGCTACTAAGAAATCAATTGACGAAATATATATATACACACAGATAAACAGACAGTGTTTTAAAAACTGTGTTTTGAGTTTTTATCACGGACTAGGCACGTAGCAATTGTTTTGTCTCAATACATTTAATGTCATTTTGGTCTCATTACTTTCTTATTTCTTTTAATCACAAAAGGTAAGCGTTTGACTTCAGCCCGCCTGCTGTCAAGTATGGGCTCTAGTCTAAGGTGTGGCACGCTTTCCTCGTAACTACCTATTAACTGTCGATTTGTAGACTTTATTATTTTATATTTATGTAGAGAAGGTTGCAAAAACACAGGTTGCAATTTTCACACATCCAAATTATAAAATCGATACTTTTATTCCACACTATTTTAAAACTAGCTTCTACCATTGCTAATAAAAACTCTTAACATTTCACTCAATCAAAATGTACAGAATAGGTAACATATATTGGGATTTTTTTTATGATTTGTAATATTTTAAATAGTAATACAATTTATTCTTACATATGAGTATAGAATAAAGTAATATCCAACACAATCGCGTGTGTACTCTGAAGCACTCTCAGCGGGTCGAGAGGCTGAGGAGAAGGCACGAGGCAGTGCCAGTGAAATATGAGAGCGACATTTCGTTGGTTACGTAAAGACTTTTGTAGATTGCGTTATCTTTGTCTATAACTAACTCTATTCAATATCATGAAATATATTATACTTTTAGTAGAAATAGAGATAAGAAATTTTGGGTATCGATAAATTAGTAAATTTTAATATGTAAAGTTTTAACCGGGTTTCATAATTTAAGAATTAATTATTTATATTTTGTTATTAATGTTATACTTAATGTAATAAGACTAAAAAGTTTTTTTTAAGGCGAGAATGTATGCGCATTTAAAATGGTTTCCTTAAACCTACATCTTGGCGCAACGCTATAGGCGCAGCACCCGCATGGTGAATCCATGAAATAATAAGCTTCTTCTCTGTATGATATTAGTATTGCTTTCCATTTTATAGATATTTCCTTAACCGGAACGGTAATTAAAGGTATTATTAATATTGTAAAAAAGATAGTTTGCTTTTCGATGGATTTAATAAGTCCCAAGTAATTTTTATTCTGGAATACAGATATATAAAACAAAAGTCACAGGTCACAATTCTGCCAGCAATATGAAATGTCTTCAAAAATCTTTTATACAAATTTTCGTCCCACTTAAAATACGTCACAGTGTCAATTTCCATTGCGTAAGTGACAGGTTGCCTAGCTGCACGTGATAAGTTCATAATATTGACGAAATAAAATATTTTTTGGCATGATATATTTTTTATAAATATTCGTTTAACTCCAGTCATGTTTACAAAATCATGCATTTTTCTGTGCTGCCTATTAATTAAAACATATAAGTTCTGGAATTACTTTTTCCGTATAATAAGACTTTTTTTTAACTTGCCGACTTGTATTCGTAGGCAGGTATATAGAAGTTTTTAGAATTGTCTGAATAACAAATAGTAAAACTGAAGGTAACCGAATCATGTCAAAGAGGTCAAGCAGTAAGGAGGAGAAGAAACAGAAGTTTTAACTACCAGGATATAAAATTTAATTTATGCTTCGCCATTAAACCTATTGAACTGCACGTTGAAAGTTAAAGCTGTAAAAAGAGTAAAATTATTAACCGTACTAGCATGAGTATTCCGAAAAAAATTTAAGTGATAAGTATTAAAATATTATTTTACTCTCCAATAAAAACAAACAGGGTGTATGCAATTCATATAGGGAAGAAATGAAGCTTCATATAAGTTTTCTACTAGAGAAAGCGACGGATACAGATTAATATGATAATTGTAAGATTTATTATTGTTATATTTTGACAAAGGTCAATAATGATTTAATTCATATATTACAGATAATATATATCATTATTTAGTTTTCATCTTTTATTTTAAGCAAATATTCGTCATTAGAAGCTATATATGATAATTAAAATACGAAACAATAGAAAAAGAAATTTAGATGGCTTTAAAAATAAACCTGTATGCGTGTGAAGTTAAAACTATAAATACTTAATTCAATAAAGGTAACTTATATTTACACAATAATTATACTGAAATTATATAGGTCGTTTGAGATTATTTCATTTAATCTTAGTTCGAATATTAAACACTAGAGGGCGTTGACCAAGGTTGCTTAATATTAAGATCACGGTGTCGATATTTAAAATGGATTTTTATGAGTCGTTTGTACATTTAATACATATCATGAATATCCCACTCGTTCCGAAGAAATATTGTGTTTGATTGTATTAATAGTACAATTTTTGGTACTAGGTAAATTGTTTGTTTCTCTTTCGTTCGCATTTCCGGTTATCGTCGTGTTTTATTTCAGTTTGAAACCATAACCATTCTATGTATATATGTTTTTTCGGTAATCAAATATTTATGATATTGGTAATTGTAGATTCTGGTTATTTTGGATTAAGAACTCACTAAATTTATTAGATTCTCTTCTAAAACATAAAATATCACAGTTTATGACAAAGTCTTTTGTTATTATGCTGTAGTTACATAATATACTATAAACTAGGAGGTGAATTAATAAAAATATATTTAAAATAACTGTTGTGTTATTTTACGAGGTACTTGTACTTGTAAGTTCAAACTTATTAATGTGACACTCACTCAAACACCTCACGTCGTATCCACGGTTCAAAGAACACGACGTGAGAAGCTTTTTGTAACAACTTTATTTCAGTTGATGTATATTAATAACTATTCGTGTTGTTATAAAGTTTAAGATATTAAATGTAAATATATAATATATGTCACGGTAATGTCAATGTAACTTTTCAATCAAACACAATGAATATGTATAAAATATAAAAATATATTGTCGTTTTTGTTATATTTATTTATGTGAACAAACTGATTCTAAATATGTATATTTTAATAAATTTATATTTAAAAGTATATTTGTTAGAAAAATATTTTATTTAGCCTCAGGCTATACATATTTACAAATATTAAACTTTATTTTTCATATATCAACAGTGACAAACGATTGGTCTAGTGGTTAGCGGTTGGTTGTTGGTGGCAATGCCTGATGAGCCAAAGGCCGTGGGATCGATTCCCACAAAGAACAGTTGTTTCTGTGATCAATAGATTACTGTTTTGAGTCTGGATGTTAGTTATGTCCCTAATCTCAGGATTTGTGAAACCCGCACCACGTAACGCAGAGTTTAATGAAAATTTAGATAACATTGCATTAAAAAGAAATAGAAACATTTGTGTTCAATTCACGGAGGAAAGAAATGAAATTGCAGATAAGTAACCCACTCTAGAAAGATATGAATCTCTTAACTCTAGTAATCGGCTTATTGGGATAATTGGTAAGTATTTTTTTTATTTTGGACCAAATTATTTTCTTATATTTAGAAATGGCATATATTATTGAAATAGTTTATTACATACAGGTAATTCAGATAATATATATTATATTATATATTATTCAGTATTCACGTTTTAAAATGAAATAAATGACACGATGTGCTTATTGTAACTAAAATATATGACAAAAAAAAGGATTATACTCAAACTATTGTGACAAGATTTAAAAATAAAAAAGAATAAAAATATATATAAATATAAAAGCAGTTGATATTTAGAACATGTTTTTAAGATTTGACTGAAATCATATAGTTCCTTTATTTATGACTCGATGGGATTGAACAAAGAAAGTTTATATTAAGAACATGTTTTTAAGATTTGACTGAAATCATATAGTTCCCTTATTTATGACTCGACGGGATTGAACAAAGTAAGTTTATATTAAGAACATGTTTTTAAGATTTGACTGAAATCATATAGTTCCCTTATTTATGACTCGACGGGATTGAACAAAGTAAGTTTATATTAAGAACATGTTTTTAAGATTTGACTGAAATCATATAGTTCCCTTATTTATGACTCGACGGGATTGAACAAAGTAAGTTTATATTAA
The DNA here is from genome assembly GCA_959347395.1 of Mechanitis mazaeus. Taxonomy (NCBI): domain Eukaryota; kingdom Metazoa; phylum Arthropoda; class Insecta; order Lepidoptera; family Nymphalidae; genus Mechanitis; species Mechanitis mazaeus. Next base: position 11,640,062 of record OY365749.1, read on the forward strand.
GAACATGTTTTTAAGATTTGACTGAAATCATATAGTTCCCTTATTTATGACTCGACGGGATTGAAAAAAAGTAAGTTTATATTAAGAACATGTTTTTAAGATTTGACTGAAATCATATAGTTCCCTTATTTATGACTCGACGGGATTGAACAAAGTAAGTTTATATTAAGAACATGTTTTTAAGATTTGACTGAAATCATATAGTTCCCTTATTTATGACTCGACGGGATTGAAAAAAAGTAAGTTTATATTAAGAACATGTTTTTAAGATTTGACTGAAATCATATAGTTCCTTTATTTATGACTCGATGGGATTGAACAAAGTAAGTTTATATTACGAATATGTTTTTAACATTTTACGGAAATGATAAAGGTTGTTTGTGATTTTTTATTTAACTACGTTTGATTTCATTAATAGTACTCCTGACCATGTGCTTCTAACACACTCTTGTGTGTTAAACACTACATTTTTTACTTGTGAAGTATATTGAGATAATAATATTGCAAGTAGGACACGAGGTTATTTAAGTAACAATATTACAATTTACTACAATATATACCAATGTGAAATACGAATACTCTCAGTTGGATGACATTGTAAGTCATAGAAATACAACAATAAGGCGAATAAATTGTGTTATGTAAAAGGAAATGCCAAAGAGCCCTTGGTTTGTACTCTATGATTTCATACAATGTCTGATATTTATCCAACACTTTAACAACTGCTTATAAAAGGCTTCAATTGAGGTAACAAATGTAGTTCTTCAAAATTTTGGAGTAACGTAATATAATTGAACAAACTTGCCTATATTGCTTTATTATATTTATATTATTGTATTTGATACAAAAGTAGTTAATCTGTACTTTTTTTGTAAGCCGTTGTTAATTGGAAGCCATAAATTCCTATGTTTTTTTTATGGGTAGTGAATTTATAACAAAACACGAGGTAACGAGGACGAGCCCAATCACTTTACCTTCTTGGTTAAGTAAAAAATTACTATTACATATTTTTTTACCATTACTTGTACTAAAATTATTAAAATTATTTATTTCATATATTCAATTACGTTTTCTTAAAAAGGAAAGAAACGACGAGATATTGTTTTCTTTGTAATCACTTTTGCTGACGAATTTAACACGCATAGATTGGTACTACATGTTGGACAACAATGACAATAAAACTCAAGTTAGATTTCTATTGACATGAAGTTTATAAAAGAACACAAACAATACGACCTTCGTATATAAAAAGAAGAACATCACATCAGGAAACGAAACGAAGTGCACACGTTTATCTCAACAAAAGATCAGATTAAAAATGTTGATGTAAACACTTTTACAAGAACATCTATGATTTATTTTATAAATTTATATTTATTCAATACTCCTATTCCAATCGTGTGATAAATATTTTATAAATCGCGAATATATAATATTCAGTAAAAAAAAACTGAAGACCTGAAGAATTTCATTGGAAAGGTAATCAGTTCTAAGTTATGTGATTACGCATCCATTGGTCCAAAAAAATCATTAACAGGTCGCAAAAAATGAAGCCGAAAAAACGCTTACATGTATACACATATACATACATATTTTTAAAAAGTGTTTACAATTATTTAGTACATCTGAAAGCGTAAAGACATTTGAAACGACATCGAGAATCGGATTTTTTTCTCTAATCAGGAAGTTAACAATTATATCGTATTTAATCGTAATTATATATAATAGTTCATAGAAGAGATCTTTGGTAGAAAAATTACCGATTATATCGATTATTACATTTAATGTTTAAAACGAAGACAAATACATTTTGAGAATTCGGCAATTACATCACCATTATACTGTTTATATAAACCAAATTTTACTGTAGAGTATGTTCACTTTTAAAAATGCAGAAAATGGCGGCTACATCAAAAATCCATGAACATATATATATATATATATATATATATATATATATATTTTATTAATTCTTTATTGCTTAAAAAGGTACAATAGGCAGACTTAACGCTAAAAAGCATTTTCTACCAGTCAACCTGAGAATGCAGTAAACAAAAAAAAAACATATGGACACTTAAAGTAATAAAAAAAAATTAAACAATAACAAAAAAAATTCAATTTCTGCTTATACTTTTGCTAGTATATTTTTTAATACCTGCTTCACTATAGTTTTTATTTATTATATTCACATGCAATATGTAGTGAATAAAAATTAAACAAGAGTTATCATTGAGCCAATCAGTTATTGATCAAAATTACATTACAATAAACATTTTCTGTCAGAAACAAGTATAGAATATGTCAGTTACGACGGAACGATATCTGTCAGGCGGCTAGTGTTTCAATAAATATACAATGACTAATTCAAATCTGGTAATGACATTCTAGCTCAGTTGACACAAACACGGGAACTGTTGTGTAGATTAGAGTCCCAAACGAGTACTCATTTGAAATAAAACTATTCTTACGGATTAAAACTCGCGTATAATTTGGTTACATTTTTTATTTTAACCCGACGTTTCGAATACTTTGCAGTAATCGTGTTCACGGGTAGACGAGATGTAAGTGCCTGTCGGAAAGTCAGTTAATTAATCTTCTGATGATTAATACTGATGATTAACTGATAATTATCAAAAGACAATGTTAATAATATTTATTATATCATTTAATTGCTTTGTAATCGTAGCTACAGATGAATTCTAAATTTTACTCAAACGGTGGAGGTTAACTGATTTAAACTTCAGTTTTATTATTAACTAAAACTCACTAATTACCTAACAAAAAAGCCCAGGTTAACATATCTTCACGCACATATGTATTATATTTAAAATAAAATGGAGATATGTCCTGATGTTTGTTAAAATTTCTAAAACTAATATTTCTAAAAATTTACAAATTAACAATAAACAGTCCTTATAATGTCCTGGAAACAGATATTAGAATTGATTTCTTATTATTATCTATTATAAGACTAATAGAAAAACACTCTGATGCCATATCCAAATATTAGACAGATTATAATTAAGAATGTAGTTAGGTAACAACTTTCGTATTTACATATACACTTTAATAACTCATCCAATCATCGTATAATTCCGTACTCAGGTTAAACGTACGGCAAAAAAGGACATAAGTTACATCTAGTATAAGCACAGTTTCCGGGAATAAAAGACTATCTTTTAGACAGCCGTCCGACATAACAGAACTGAATTTGTTGCCTTTTCATTTCAAGAGCTAAGTAGCTGGAAAAGCTAGTAATTAGTAAACATTTCACTGAATAAACTGGCCTTCTTTTATAGTTTTGAAATATAAACAATTTATGATTATCTTACTTTTAATACATCACATTATTATTTTATACAAAAATAAGTTATTTTATTACAATAGGCGAAAATATAAACATAGAAATATAACTAAAGGGAATGCTGTGAGCCAAAAACTATTACAGGAACCAGAAGCAACCAGGGTCAAAGAAGTGAAGGTTTTATTTATTTCAGCTGTTGGACCCGAAACTCACAAAGTTGAACAAATATGCTAATTGAAGATGACCTCTTCTCAAGGGTGATACGAAATACGTTTTTGTGTTTCCAATGTTATTATCATTATAAATAAAATATTGTAAATTAAAGAAATTTCTTTTAGAAGTAGTTTGTAGTAGCTTATTGTTGGATAAATAACATGATTTTAACTTTTGAAGTTATTTTTGTAGATAAAATCAAAAACCGATATTATATTTAATTACATTGCAATAAAACTGTTATAAATAACATATCGATAGTAATTTCGATAAAATGAATGTGTATTCGGTATTATAGTTTATTGTTACAATATACAGTAGATAGTTCCCGAAACTGTGATATTATACACGAGTCAGATAACATACAACAACTCGTAACAAGCTAACATCGATTACTGATGCAGTTCGTATTACCGGCCGCGAGTGACGCGTCCATCGCACCGTGTCGGAAATAAATTACATTTAATACATAACATCAAAGCACTATTATAATATTTATACAGTATCACAACTCACCAAAACCTATAAAACTTTAGTAAATAATACTCAAACTCTTTACCTTTTATTACTTATTATTATTGGATGAATGAAGTTCAATTTTTTTTAACTTCAATAGCTAATTGTTATGACAGTAAGAATATTTAGTATTATTTAGTATTATTAAGTGGTTCAAGTTATGCAGTTTTTGTTCAACAACAAACAAATTAATCTTACTAAGGCATAGTGCACACTGCTTCAAATCTGATTTAGTACTCGATCCAGTTGACCTAAATACACGCCGAGTAACGTCTTTGATTTATGTCTGGACAACGTTGTCAAAACAAAAATATAATTTACTCTTTACATTTTTAGACTAATTAAGTTTTATAGAACGTAACAGCAACACTTTAATTGGCATTATTTGAGACAAATAATATTCTAAAACTAATTAAAACCATGATTTAATGAACACGCTCTCAGTAAAATGACTAAATACAGACAAAGCTATATTTTTTTTCAAAATATAGTTTATAACATATAGGTATAAAATTAAAGTAAATATATATGACATTAACAATAATATATATTTCCAAAAAGAGCACATTCACGATTATATTAAAAATCTATTTAAATATAATATATGTAATCTATTTCAAAGTTTAGTAAATAACTTTAGTTGCGAACAATTTACATAGACATGGTTATAATTAAAAATGCATAAGATAATATATGATGATAATAAATTTATAAAGGTGTTTCACATTCGTCAATTACAGGTTTCATAACGAACAGTAAACCAACTACAAATTGTTACATAATGTTATAATAATCCATCTTGATATGAACTTGTTGTTCGAGAACGAACACCTCGTGTCCTGTCATTATTTAGGCTTGAGTTAAAGCCTTGTAAGTACTAGTTGTATGTTGTAGTAATATATTGTAGTCAACGGAGCTGTGACTTAGTAATTGCATTGTATGTAATTAAAGTAATGCCTAATGGGTCTTAACATAATTGTAAATGGTGATTAACGTTATATGTTTTTATGTAAGAATTATGTAATGTTTTAAATAAATAAATGATTGTTATAGTCTTTTATTTGCTACTAATATTCAATTAAAATATATATATTTTTTATTTATGTTTCGGTTACGTATCCTTTTTCAATAGAATACTAAAACTCATACCTTGGACATATATCATAAGCAGTTGCGTACATATAAGTCAGTCTGCTGATAATCGCCTCCCTATGAAGATGTACAACGCACCTATATCGTCACTGCAATAACAGAACGTACGTCAGTGCAGTTGATGTTAATATGTAATAATACATGTCATTCACACATACTGACTGATGACGCTGAATGATGTTTATAGCTGCAATGGTCTCTGTCTGTTGTTAATAAGCTGTTGGAAATTCAATATTGTTAAATATTGTATACTATGAACTGATGGATAAGATTTGTTCTCGACCGTACCACGGTAGTGCAAGGAAATATCACATATAATCACAACATCTTAAACAATTCTCATAATATAAACACATGAACCCAAATTTACATAAGAATTTTAATTCATATTAAAAATTCTCCACCAGTTTGTGAACTTCGAATCTACATTTTCCTTACATTTTTCGTTTGTAATTCACAATTTGCATTCCTCACGTCGTCCATTGCGAAATCCTGAAACAGTTATCAGTAAAGAGGTCTCTTGCCTTCACATGGGTCTTTTTAACAGTATAGGTAAAGTTAGTTAGAACACGAGATCAGGAATTTGTTCTTTTCTTATTACTTGCTCATGCTCATATGATTTGATCGTAACTTAATTTGTCTCAGTGAATTGTATTTGAATTGTTCCTATATAATGTATGTATAACGTGAGTTATTTTGTTTTTGAAATAAAACTATTTTTACGGATTAAAACTCGCGTATAATTTGATTACATTTTGATTTTAAACCGACGTTTCGAATATTTTGCATTAATCGTGTTCACGGATAGACGAGCTGTAAGTGTCGTGAAAATCTAAGAAAATACTATATTTTGTTTTTACTTATTTTACTCTATCGTAGGTTCATAAGACAAGTCAATATTATTTTTTTTGTGCGGTCGTAAGTGATGGCGTCTTTTGAGATCGTACGAAACTGTAGCCCTGTTTTTAATTTAAAGTTGTTGGAGTTAGTTCTTAGAATATTATAATCAATTATTACTAAGTTGATGTTGTTACGTTGTGATTACGAGGAAGACGGTACTTCACTATTTCTATATTATGTATTGTGATTTAATTTTGAAGGTTCCACTTAAGTTGCTTAACGGAAACATTAGCATTCTGTAAATAAATAATAATACATTAGAAGAAGCGAATTCTCATAATCAGAATGATCGTTTTTTGTAATAAGAATAGTTAAATGTTTTTATTATTTTATTTTATTATTTCAAATTGTTCATTTTTTATTATATTTGTTTATTATTTATTTCAATTTGTTTTTGTTATATAAAGACAATAATTTTCAAACACACACACAAAAAATTGAATATCTTCTTTATATTCGTATTCAAAACAATGACACTTCGTGTTACTATAACATAGTGAAATAAATATAAATAAAAAAAAAAATTCTTTAAACTTTTATAAAATAATTCAGCTGTCGCTTAAAGATATTCAGATAAACAAAATAAAACTAAAAACTATTTTGAATTCCTTCCTTCAACATCAAAAGGTCATTATTTTTGACATTAGTAATTTTAAGTTTTTATTAATAACAATTTTATTAAAAAATTGTTATATTACATATAATTTGAAAATTTGATCTAATTTTTATATAATACTTTAAAAGTAAATATTAAAATAGGAAATCAAAAGACAGTCATTAAGAAACAAACATTCTTTGCATTTCCAAAACTTTTATAAATCAAAGTGATAGTTTGAAATTTAAATTCAAAATATTTAATTTTTTTACAAGTACGAGGAAAAAGAGAAGAATCTGTAGTATTCTAAAGTCCCTTTCTGAAAGATTTTACCCAAGAAATATGTATTGTAATATGTTGTATTGAACTTACTCTGATATTTTTATATATTGTATACCAGACCTAAATATCTAAAACCTTATGAAAAATGTTCTATAAATTTGTAATAATATTAAATTTTATAGACATTTTAACATCATTTATCGGTCGGAAGTCTACAAAGAGACAGATGCAAAAGAATGCGGTTCATAAAAGAATTTTATTTTGCTATTCTTGACATAAATATTATAATATTATATAATATTATAGCGTTTTATCATCTTTATTTACAAGTATATGAAAAATAATTACAATCACTGCATCAAAACTAGTATTAATCAAAAATACCTAAACAATATCAATCACAATATTTCTTTACTAAAATTTATACTTATTATCCTACAAATAAATTTTTTACAAATTTTTATCTATCTGATCCATATAAAATTATTACAAAATTACGTAACAGAAATAGACAACTATATTATGTAAAAAAAAATCTAAGTAATCTGTCAAAATAACAAAAATGTCAAATGTCAAAATATTCAAAAAAAATGAGGCGTTATCTATGAACAACTACCGCCCAATTAAATTAAATAAAAGGTACGATTGCAAGAAATGCAATTCGATACAAACCTAAATACCTTCAAACAAATCAAATTACTATCAATTTGTACATATATATTTAATTATACACGGATGCAGATTGGGGAGGGGTTTTGAAGCAAGGGTGGAGAGGAGGGAGAAGTGTTAACGAGTAATGAATAGAGATTTATGTAATACATGAAAATGACGTCACAGCTGAGTATAATACTGGAAACAATAGAATTTTGGTATATGTATTAAAATTTATATGTAAATAATCTTAGAATATTATAATATTACGATATAAATAATTAGTTTTTACATTTTAAACAACTTTGTCCTCGTTTTTCTTGTTCAGACGATGCAAAGCATCTGAATGCTATTTTTAACTTCGTAATTATATTTTCTCTCTTGTAATTTTTTAAATTGTGTTTTTTTAAAAAACCTAAACGTTTTAAGGAGTTCTGAGTAATTATAACTACTTTTTAAAAACATGTATATGGGTGCGTGTGTGTGTGTGTGTATATGTGTATGTATGTAAGCGGTAATGATATCAATCGATGCGAAATGTCCTAATTAGTAATTTAGCAAAATCAACTTGACAATTTATTGTTTTTCGGTTTCACCTGAAAATCGCCTATTCTGATTTTTAAAACATTAATTGCGATTGGATTGATTAATGGTAAAAAAAGGTAGTCATCATTTGAAATTCATTTATTTATTAATTTATAAGTTAAGTAATATTCTGTAAGTTCTTTTTGTTTTGATAAATTTTGTGAAACCACTAATAAAATAGATTTTATAAAAAGTAATAACAAGTGTTAAGTTTTTCTTAAGCACGAAGGTAATGTGTTGGGGCTTTCAGCCGCTACTGCTTGTTTTATCATTTATCTTTTTTAGTTTTCCTTGTGTATTAAACTATAGATAAAACACTTGTAATGACTTTTTTTATGTAAAAAACTGCCTTTCTATAGTTTTTTTTTTTAAACTGTGTTAACTTGCTTAAGTTCAGAAAGTAATTTAATACGAATACTATATAATAATAATATATATGACGGCGCATTGCTAGCGCCATTTATTGAAAGATACTTCGGAACGAGATTTGACAACTGTCAGTCTGGCGGAGCGTCGTGTCGATGGTCAGCGCGGCCATGTTGAATGACTTTTAAAAACGTCAACGGCGAGCGCACCACATTTGCGACGAATCGCTTTTGTTCCGAGTAATCTTGTGCCTTATTGTTTCAAAACTAATTAACAGTGATTGGTTATGTAATACTCTAATTACTAGTAAATAGATTTTAGTTAATTTCTGTAAGGAAGATAATTTGTGAATTAAATAAATTTTGATTGTGACTTTGGTGATTCCTTTGTTCCTATCCACGTCACAAATTATTTAAGACATGGCTGATTCTGATAATTAAGGGCATTCGCCCAGATCAGAAGTGGGATACCATGCGCTACCGACCGAGGACAAACAACCACCTGACGAAAATAGCGCTTTAAAGTTGTTAAGTAATATGGAAATCTTACTTACTCGGATGTTAGTGACTACGCAACCACCGATGACAATTTCTAGCGCCCAGTCTAGTGCTGTGAAACTCGTAGAGTTTAATCCAGAAGATGCAAAAGCAGATATAGAAGGTTGGTGTACGATTATAGAGCTTACAGTACTAACTAAACATTTTGAGGGCATAGATTTACTTGTGGCTATTACCAGTGCACTGAAAGGACGCGCAGCATCTTGCTTGACCAAGTTAAATTTAAATGAGCTGACATGGGAGACTGTAAAACATAGTTTAATGGCCAGATTTTGTAAACCAAAATTATTTCAAGACTACTTTGATGAAATATTGCATTTTCAAATTGGAACAAAAGAAACTTCAGCAGAAACTGAGCTTCGCTTATGGAATATGATCGAAGCTACCTATATACCTAAAACCCGAATGCCAGAAGATGTTGTAACTGGATTCGTCATATCTGTCTTATGTCAGAAGAATGGTTTTCATACGCCATGAGCTAAACGCTCATACTGTCATTACCAAACCTCAGCTGCTTAGAAACTTAAGAGACATTTCACTTAAGCGAAGATCGGAGGTTACTGAAATCCAAGAGCCTGATTTCAAGCGACCTAGAATTGCCGATGCAAGATTTCCTGGTAAACGTCATTTTTGTGGAATCCCCGGATACCGGCAAACCGACCGTTAGCAGCGTCTTCGAGAAGATTCTTCTGGGTTTACTACGAAGCAAGAACCGTCAACTGCAACGCGTGCACCCGACAAAAAAATTCTACCATAACCTGCTACATAGGCAGGCAAGCCGGACACATAGCAAGAAATTATCAAGAAAAAGGAAAAGGCGGTGGATCTACTGCAAGGAAAGAGGTCAATGTCTGCGACCAGCGGCTGTCGAGGGGCACTCTGAGGACGTCATCCGGTGAGTCAGTCTCCTTTCTGTTTGATAGCGGATTGTCTTGCTCGTTGATAAAAGAGAGTTATTCTAGTAAGTTCCCAGGTACTGTGGTACATGTAATGTTCTTGTGTATCTTACGGGCATTGGTGGTGATGAAATAAAATCTACGTCACAGATTCCGAGTGAGGCTAATCTTGGAAATTTTATAAAACACTTGAGATTTTATGTAGTACCAGACTCATGCCTTACGTACCCTGTTATAATAGGTAGGGACATTTTAGAAAACGGTGTGAGCGTTAACATTAATAATGATAGTTTGATTTTTCATTTTGAGGAACAAGTTAGTGGTTGTGAGTCGATTGCTACCCAGCCAGACTTTACTCGGATAGATACGGATTTGACAGCTGATGATAGAGATGCCCTTATTAGACTATTGAACAAATATGCTAGTAGTTTCATTGATGGTGTTCGTCGTAGACGTGTGAACACAGGTGAGTTAGAAATAGATTTATTAGACCTACATAAAACCGTTCAACGACGCCCTTATAGATTAGCACCAATTGAAAAGCAAATAGTTAGAGAAAAGGTTCAAGAGCTCCTCGATGCGGGTGTTATTCGAGACAGCTCATCCCCATTCGCGAGTCCAATTCTTTTGGTGAAGAAAAAAGATAACACAGATTTCAAGAACTTTTGTTCAGAACATAACATTAAGCTGCATTTTATAGCAACTAGCTCCAGCAGGGCAAACAGACAAGTAGAACGTGTGATGCGGACTTTGAAAAGTTTGCTAACGATTATCGAAAACGATCCCAATAAAACGTGGCGTGACGAGTTAGGTAATGTACAATTAGCGCTTAATAGTACCAGGTCTACGGTCACCAAATTTACGCCAGCAGAACCCATGTTCGGTATCCGTTTTCAATCCTTAGGTATGTCGCGAATTAGGTGTTTAAGTCCAAATTCAGAACAAGAACAGCGAATTGACGTAAAGTCAGCTAGTCAAGATGCGTATCTTAACATACAAAGGGCAGCCACATCCGATACTTTACGATTTAACCAAGGTCGAGCTACTATCAAGCCATTTTCTAAAGGCGATTTCGTATTTATCAAATTTGCGAACGCAACCAAACCAAGTTAGATAGGAAGTTTAGGGGTCCTTATGTAATAATCGCAGTATTAGATAATGACCGTTACGAGTTGAAAAGCATAACCGGTTCACATCGCACTTGTAAATACGCGCACAAGAACTTGCGTACAGTTCCTCGGGGTCATGACAGGTTAGTTGAAATATCTACTAGTTTGATGACTGAAGAAGAGGCCATGACGGCGCCGGAAGACGTTGAACATAATAGGATAATAGTCACCTCGACAGACCAAATAGCTGTGATACACTGACTGCAGGCTCCGATACACTGTCCGCAGGATCAGATACACTTTCAGCAGAGCCGGATACGCTAAGTAACATCTCAAATCGCGAGATCATTGAGCATGAGGTCTTAATTCACGCAGAGCAAGACAGTCCGTAATCTGTAGGTATGTGTAATGTGTAAGCATTGTTTGTATGAAGTCTACTTAACTATGTTGGCACGTTGAGTAATAAGAGTCATCGAGTAATGTGGTGTGTGGAAGGTGGTCGAAAGGATAATGTCGTCCGGGCCACGCAGCTGATAGCGGCTGGTTGAAGGGACACATTCATCCGGTCCAACCTTAAGTGTTCATTGGTCGAAAGGATAATGTCGTCCGGGCCACGCAGCTGATAGCGGCTGGTTGAAGGGACACATTCATCCGGTCCAACCTTAAGTGTTCATTGGTCGAAGGGACAGTGTCGTCCGGTCCATGCACGTGTAGATGGTCGAAAGGACACACCCGTCCGGTCCAAACTAGTAATGTGAAAAATTATTCCTAAGTATAGGACAAAAAGAGTGCAATGTTTGTTGAGTGATTAGAAAAAGGTGCCGTCCGGTCCATGAGTGGTCGAAAGGACACACGCTTTTTCTTCTATTCTGAGACAGTTATAGTTTGTATGACAGTAGTATTACGTCTACTAGTCATAGCTTGTCAGGTTGGGCGAGCGGGTAGATTTACTAACACCCGCCCGATTGATTGTGTCATTGTTACAGGACTGCAATCTGATGCGCCCGAGGACGTTCGAAAGTCAGTCCGGCCGTGACGGCGCATTGCTAGCGCCATTTATTGAAAGATACTTCGGAACGAGATTTGACAACTGTCAGTCTGGCGGAGCGTCGTGTCGATGGTCAGCGCGGCCATGTTGAATGACTTTTAAAAACGTCAACGGCGAGCGCACCACATTTGCGACGAATCGCTTTTGTTCCGAGTAATCTTGTGCCTTATTGTTTCAAAACTAATTAAAAGTGATTGGTTATGTAATACTCTAATTACTAGTAAATAGATTTTAGTTAATTTCTGTAAGGAAGATAATTTGTGAATTAAATAAATTTTGATTGTGACTTTGGTGATTCCTTTGTTCCTATCCACGTCACAAATTATTTAAGACATGGCTGATTCTGATAATTAAGGGCATTCGCCCAGATATATAATTGTTTTTTTTGTAGGATGAAGTGCCAAACAAGAAGAACTGATCTGATGATATCAGGTGGTGTCGCTGCTGGACTCTTGCCACTAACAAAATAACTATTAAAATTCCTAAGCTATCCCTGTGGATGAGTGAGGGATTCGTGATAGATATAGAAAATAAAAAAACAGTGGCTTTGGGACATCTGGCGTTTTATATACAATATGAAACAAATCCAGGGGAAGGCACTATGTTGATGCACTCGCTCTTACTTGATTATTCTACTTTAAATTCTATACAATGCAAATGTCAAAGCGACTATTAAATTGATGTTAAAATATTCATACATAACCAAAACCTCAAAATATAATTATTTTACAACGTGCCTTTAATAAATATAACCAATTCAGAAATTTACTATAATTTAGATAAAATTATGTCTGGTATTAAACAATATCGCACTCCCTAGAGCGCTGTAAATGAGGCTGTGATAACAACATAATATTATGAAGTCCACATCGATGTTTAAACATTTATTGACATACTAACGAGACACTCGACGTTTGTTTTAATATTGTATTAAATATTTAAAGGTATATTTTGTAGTAGATTAACAAAAATAATGATAACAATAATAGATAGATTGTAAAAATATATTAATATATATTTCATGTTAAGGCTTGACTTGACTTGACTGGCACAATGCTTGACACCTGATCATTTCGATCAGTCGTAAAACAATATTTCTTATAGAAAGATACGTGGAAAGCGCAATTGCTTATAATTCATTAATTTTTTTTTAAACAAATAAACTAAAAAAACATTAATTTTATTTTGAAATTTTTATTATTATTTTTTTAACGTAAAATAAAGCTACACTTAACTAAAAAAACTATGTTATCAAATCCTTTTTTTTGTTAAGTATTTTATATTTTGTATTTGAAAATCAATTCAAAAATATTTACTTGCATCAAAAACAAAAGCTAAATTTGTAAGAGTATTTTTATTATAAATATTAAACTAATATATAAATGAAACATAGTACAATATTGCGTGACATGACACTCTCATTCATTTCGGTATCAAGTGCGTCACGTTTGACGCGGACATGTCACGCCGGGATTATTTTTCATCTCTATGTCACGATATTTGGTGGGTGCTTATTATAATATCAAAATATGAATACTTATATGAAACTTCATGAATATTATATTATCAATGTCAGTTAAATTACGTAGTTGAATTTTTATAACAAAATACTTGCCAAAACATTGTTGTTTATCAAGACTAAATAAAGTTACACTTAATCTTCTTTATGAACCATATTATATGAATTATAATATTAAATTTATATTATTTATTAAAATTAAATAACACTCAAATTTACACTCACATTAACACTCAGTAATTAAGTCTTACTCACATTCCAGTTTACTACTTGTATTTCAAGTATTCTTCTAAAAACAAAGTAAGTGGCGTCTTCGTAACTATCCCTGGTTTGTTCCAACTCTCCCGAACCTCCCCCTTATCCGAAATCTACCCAAATTCACGATCCGAGTAAAATTATACAATGTGATAACTTGGCTTGTGAACGAATTGTAATTGATTTGTTTGAGCATAATGTTTGAAATACAATATCTACTATAATGTTATATTCAGATTGTATTATTTTATTATCAGAGGTTATAAACTATAAATTAAACAATGTTTTATTTAATACTTTTGAGTTTGAAAAAAAAAACAAGAATTGGACCCAATTTTTAAACGATATTACTGAAGGTCTATTTAAAGCGACTTAAAATGATTTTTAGATATTTACCACTTGCAAATTAAATAGGTTAAACAAAAACAACACAGACGAATAAGAAGACGAACGTACGTACATATTGTTTTTAAATTATAAACGTAAGTATTATTAGAACCTGTACGTTTATAGAGGGTTCGGGTGGGGGAACGAATAAATTCCGTGGAACTCTTGTTTTATAGTTACAGTAAACAAATATTTGGGATTCGAAACGTAACATGCAGTGTGAATGATAATAAATTACAAGAGAATGATAAAATTAAAAGTAAATTGAGTTTATAGTTTTTATCGCGCCTCCGGAAGAAGTGGTCGTTGGCTTATCTATATTTTCCAAAACAACTCTGTCCATGTTCGACCATTTCAAATCAGCTGAAGTGTCTGCGTTTGTCCTGCTACTAAGTAATTGATTAACGAAATTTAATTTTATATTTGATATCAGTGCAATCTTTCCAGTACACTGAGTAATAAGAAAATATACAAACTCATAAACCGACAGGGTCTAAAAATTATTATTTTTAATTTTGTATTACGGACTGAACATGTAGGAATTTCTTTTGTCTTAGTACATTTAGTATGATTTTGATCTCGTTACTATATTTTGTAGAAGGTTGTAAAAAACCATCTTGTAACGTACATATTTTGCAATATATATATTTAAATTTTAAAATTGATACCATAATTATATAAATTTATTTTAAAACTTGCTTTGCTTATAAATAATCCTTACATTTATAAGAAAATTATTTATAATTTATAATATCATAACAGTTGTATATTAAACATATGAGTATAGAATAAAGTAATATCCAACACAATCGCGTGTGTACTCTGAAGCACTCTCAGCGGGTCGAGAGGCTGAGGAGAAGGCAGGAAAGAGTGCGAATGAAAAATGAGAGCGACATTTCCTTGACTATTTGCAGTCTTTTGTGGACTACATTGTCTTTATCTATGGTTCTATTTAATATTAAAAATTAAGCTTTTAATAGAAACAGATATAAGATTTTGGGTATATTGCAATTAATAATTGCATAAGGAATTTTGTAATACATGCACCAAAAAACAAATTTATAAACATGTACTTTTCAAATTGTTCAAAAATACCACAAATAATTAAACTAACGACTTGGTACATTTTAATCCTCTTTAAAGAAATAGTTTAATTCTATTTGTGATGTGTACTCATACATTGGTAACACATCACAAATAGGATTACACTATTGTTCCTCCCCTCTAAGCCCGAGAGCTATTAAACATTTTTGTTAATATGATTCAGTTGTTACATCTTATAAAAATTTAAATAAAAATATACCTTGTTATACCTTGTTAATACTAGTACCGAGAACATGGTTATTATAAAACATTATAATATAAAAAAAACATATAGCAAAGGACGTTATAGTTCTTATGTTTTTAGAAGTCCTTTTAAACTTTAGGATGGTTGATATTTGAATACTTTTTTTCCTCAGTAATATTTTATGAAAAATGTTTAAAGTAGAGGCAGCAAACAGTAGGCGATTGCACAGACATACCACCAACCTCTCGATTCCATTTAAATTATAAATAAGCCGCCAGATGACCCAAAGCCACTACTTTTTATTTATCTCTTAGTCTCCCTCTTCCTCAGAGATGTCGAGACATTGGCTTTTTAATATTCATTGCGTTAGTTGCAAACGTCAATCCGGGACGACAGCTCATACCATCAGATCAGGTTTTTCCTAGTTTGCTAATTCATCTTATATAAAAAAATACTCTTATATTATTCGTATATAGTACTTTTTGAAAAAATATGAAAAGTAATATTTAAAAACCAATTACAGTTAAGAGGTTTATTTTATTTCTTGCTAGGCGCTGAATTTCCAAATATTGCGAGAATAGACTTTAGACGAAAAGATATATATAAATAAAAAAAATAGAAAAAGTTGTGTGTGTAATTTTTTTGAAATGAAACCTTATATAATTAGCTTATTTGAGAAAAAGATAAACATAAAGGAAAAGAAGTATTAATATATTGTAAGGTTTTTCATAGTTATATTTTGACCGAGCTCAAAAATAAAATAATAGATTGAAGTTAATTAGTGTATTCACACATATTAAATATAATATTCATTGTATTACATATTATTCAGTTTACATGTTTTGTATCTTAAGTAAATGTTTGTCAGTAGACTTAATTCAACTAAAATACATATCAAAATAATAAAAAAAACGAGGTACCTCTTTCTGTTCAAAAAAAGGCGTTAAAAATATTTAATTTTTAGTCTAATATACTAAAAGATAAATGAAAAAACATGTAACAACGGGTGCGAGCTCATCACATTAAGTTCGTCGTTAAGAAAAATATCAAATTTTTCTATATTTTTTTATAAAGCCATTTCATCAGAAATTTTAATAAATTCGTCAAAACATTTTATAACTATGTTACTGATGGTCTATTTAAAGTGATTTAAAAACATTGGTAAGAATATATCACTTGTAAATTAAACAGGATATGCAAAAAAAAACGTGTAAAAACAATACGTACAAGAAGATGTACATAGTTTTCTTTTCGTGAAATATAACTTTAGACATAAGTAAACCACTACAATTATAATAAGTAATTACAACCACACTTTATTACAAATTACAAATATATAGGTAATATGCACCAATGTGTCTCCCCTGGGGGTTCGGGGAGGGGTCGCTAATAGACTCCGTGGACCTCATGTTTCATAGTCGCCGTAAACAAATATTTGGGATTCCAAATGTAACATGCATTTTAAATGATAATAAACTACAACAGAATATTGATATTGAATTAATGTCATGTTTACTTTTACATGTAACATTAGTAAGTTGCTATAAGTATAAAATAAATAAATCATAATATAGTAATTAAATTTTATTTATTTATTTTTTTTAGATTTATAATTTATTTACGTTCCATAAAATTTTTCAGTAAAATATTGTGTAACTAATGTAAAAATTATTTGGTATTTTTGGTATTTGTTGTGAATTTTTTTTATTTCCAAATACCTTCACTTCGTCAGACACTTCTTTGTTTTAAAATAAAAGAAATACATGTTTTATTCTATGTCAATGTTTTAAAAATTCAGACTTTTGAAACATGTTTGATTTATTGTATAGAAGTTAAGAATTATTTCATTTATTTCCATTACCTGGAAAATAATAGTATGTCCTTTAACGCTGCTCGCGTTTGAAGCTATTTCAAAATTTCAACCATTTTACGTGTATGTAAATGAGAAAAAATATGGCACTGACATGAAGAGTACATCAATGGAGCTATGGAACCAGAATTATTGAAAGCACAACACATAACAGTTTCTCACGTATTAGATACGAGCACGCGCAGAGACGTGTCGTGTATTGACTTAAATTTGAAATATGCTCGTATATAAAATAAAAATATTAATATAACTATGTACTTTGATAAATAGGTATATAAATAAAAAATATGTTACTGTTAGGGCGCATGTTTATAGTAACTAGAACATCATTTTAGGCAATTTTGATACTTAGTAATAACATTGTTATTGATAAAAAAAAATATTAAAACGAATAAGCATTTTAAAATCCACTGTAAAATTAATTATTAATTGAGAAAATGTCTGCACATTTTCTCATATTTCCATGCATACTAAATACTTCCCTGCATCCTGTCCGTGAGCGAGGAGTCGTCTCACTCGCGATGTGTTTATCAAATATGTAGCGAACTACGAACTCTACCAACTGTTATTAGTATGTTGTTCGTCTCCAGAGACCATTGGTGTAAATGTAGTTATAACGTAAATACGAAATTATGTATATAACCTTAATAGAGACTAGAAATTGATATTAATAAAAATGGCAAATGCGGAATCTGTAGTATTCATAATAATTTTATTAGATTTTAATCTGAGTATCTTAATAATTATCGAAAAAGGTCCTTCTGTAAACACGTTCTCAAATTAAAATTAAAGCTATGAGGTTTCCAAAGGCGCCCTGGTCTTAGAAGAGCTACACGACCAACGCAGCCGGATTTTTTTGTGTCATTGCTTTAAAATTTGCAATATTGAGAACAATTTAAGTTATCAATTGAATATAAAAGCTTATGATTTTAGTCAAATAACAAATATGAAATCAATAAAATTCTGGCAGAAACTCATCACAAATAGTAATGGTTCACGATCAAAACTAGATTATTACTACATTCGTTCTAACAATTACTTTAACATATAAATATATTTAACAAATTGTGTGTACATTGCAGGAGAATTTCTTTATTATAATTAGAAAGTATTTCTAATTGAAAATTATGTGGGACAGAAAATTTAATGTGGCTCGAAGATTACTTCCTTTATCACCTATTAGATTGAGTTGGTCCACTACTTACAGAGCTCCCTTATAGATAATAATGTATATAGACCTAAGGCAAAGAAAGCAGGCTATAAAAATAAGAAAGAAGATAAAAAGCATGTTATTTCAATGTATCGCAGCTCACTTGTCACGCTCACGTTTTAGATGAAGCCGGTTAGTGACACCATGCTTTATAACTATTAAGGATATTCTTTTATATTAATATAGTCTTCTTCACAAAAACTACAAGTTAATCAATTTTAGTAGCGATTGTCCGTTACTACTTTGGTACATTAATGTATAATAATAGCAGAAATGCGCAATAGAAGACAAACGGTGACTTGTTTATCAGAAACTGTAGTTTATTTTGAAATAAAATTACACTATGCACCATATATTTATTAATACTTCCCGTAAAAAGCGCTAATTTGATGATACTAGAAATAGATTTCTAGTATCATCAAATATTTCACAAAAGCCTTAGAAGGCTTTTGTGAAATATTTATGTGATGAAAGATGATTTAATTAGGGGTAAGACAACGTAAAATCTTTGGCTTGTAATAAAATAAGTGACGCAATATATTTTAAAAAAATTAGATATTGAATTACTAAATCATTTAATGATACATAATAAAGAAAGACCATTTTTTAAGACAACAACAAAAATGCAATTGTTACTACATATGCAAGTGTTTCAATTACTGACCAATAACTTTATTTTACAGAAGAAATTATTTGCGAGCTAATAATGTACAACATTGACAAACGATGAGGAAATAAATTTTCAATAATTTCATATAAAGATAGAATAAAAAAAAACTTTGTTTCAAAATGTCCACACCCTACAGAAGTCAGTAAACACTGTAATTTATACGATCACGTACGACATCACACGCGCCCTTCGGAAAATCATACACTAATGGAGTTTTTCAAGCACTACATCCTTGCCTTATGCTCTAAAATAATATTATTACTTTGTATAGCCTATTATGAATGAAAATAGTGTTTTAAATAAAACTATTTTTTACGGATTAAAACTCGCGTATAATTTGGTTACATTTTAATTTTAACCCGAAGTTTCGAGTGCCTTGCAGCAATCGTGTTCACGGGTAGATGAGATGTAAGTATCTGTCAGTAAGTCAGTTAATTAGTCATCTACCTCCAACGGTTCCGTAGTCTGCGGGAATAGAATTCCGGATGTAGACAGAACGCACTAACTGTATCTTGAGGTCTGACAATTCGTTCACGGACGTGAGACTTTGCAGTAGAAAATAGTGTTACTTTACAGAGTATATGTATATGAGTGTACAGAAAAAAATCTGTTGACGAGCACACTGAAAATCATTGAACGTCTGTAACATCTTGAAATATTACCATTTAAAGTTTTGACTTGTAAAACTGGAGATTTGTTGCAATTTTTAAAACATAAAATTTTTAAGTTTTTCAGCGAATGCTTTCGGATGTTAAATTATTTCCCACCTATAAAATTGCCAAAACTTGAAAAAAATCGAAATCTGTTGAGGGAAAATCCGTGAGGGAGTTTCCAGCAGTAAGTCTCTTTGTTGCGATAGTCTATCGTTGAGTAACAGTGGAAGAACGATTGACCCGTCTTGGGTGTTGAATTACGAGCTTCTGCATCATTATTGGAAATTCTTAAATATAAACATCTGCTATCACAGTTATGCCATTCTGTGAAAGGATTTCATCTACGAGGCACTTGTCCACTATCTTTCTATTTAGGCGCTATTCAAGGGTCCACCCGTTGAGACGAACGCTTACTGTTGTCATATAAAATCCACTTTTCACAATTAGATTTTGAATCCCCTCGTTTCAATGACACTTCATTAGTGCTACACCTGCTTTTACACGTAAATATCGCTGCTGGTTTAATTTCATGTGGCATCCACTTATTTTTTCAAGTTTGTTTAACTGCTTCAAGATTGTTCTGAGACTAGCTTCAAAGCCCGTAGCGAGCTCGGAGGTAGACTGAGATGGATTCGCACGAACTATGGCAATGTCGACATCGGTTTTTTCCCCGACCCCTAGGCTCGTTTTTCATCTCAAAATTTGCAGATCTAAAATGATTAAACCAATAATAGGCCGTATTTGTGCAAGTAATGTAACCCCCGTATACGTCGTTAATATTTCGTGTTGTTTGCGACGCGAAACTTCCACGTAGGACCTCATACTTAAAATTTGTAAGAATTTCACGTTTATGCATAGTGCCTAAAACTACCACAATTTCACAAAAACAAAACATTTTCTAGAAACAATAGACCGAACTTGATATTAAAATATTTATATGTATGTGTGTGTGTATGTATTTACAAATGTATCGACTTGATTACGTAATTGACTTTGCTACTAATTGATGCGCATTTGCATAAATTAGAGCCAATTAGTTTGACAGCGAAATTTGCTAAGTGTATTTTTAATTTTCTATCTTAAACTGAAAGCATATTTGCGATTTCTAAAAAACGAATTGCGCGATCGCAATATTCATGGTACCAAACGATGCGTGTTAATGTCATTAAAAAGTAAACACAATTTAAAAAAAAAACTCATGTTTTATTGTTTAACAGATATATTGATATTATTACAGCATGTCGTTGACGCGAAGTCACAACACTTTATCCGTCCTAGAAGCGTTACACGCACACACATCTAGTCACACACTCATACAATATATGGACACGATGCCCGTACGTAGGCAGCTGTGAACGCAAAGAAAATTCAAACCCATAGAATTTTCCATAGAATTTCCCCCGTCTTATGCGCTATAGAAGATTCCATCTAAAAAAAAATTACTTACTTAATAAATATACATTCTTAATGTAACAGATATTATTAGTTTTAAAATAAAGTAAAAGTATCCTTACTTTAATAGTAATATTAATAGTAATATTCTACGACCTTGTTTTTACAGGAACAATCAAACAATTTAAAGAAAATTGAAAACTTTATTAACAGCTATAAAAAGGTGTGAAAGTTTCATTATATTATTTAAACCTCTTTTTATTTTATTTTTTCCGATGATCTGCCAATTTGCGTAGTTGCTTCGTGAACTTTTGAGATAAAAGGAACTGTTAATTATAAGAATTAATTATTATGGCCTAAACTGGCTTCTTCGTAAAAATATTTCATTTTCAGCATAAATTGTTATTACTAATGAAACTATGATGTCCCTGACCATATTTCATTAAATTATTAAAAACCTATCAATCTATTCTAGTAGATCTTAAAGCTTACTTTCTATTAATACAAAAACCATTGCTGTTAAATAAGATTAATATTAGGTCTAATATAGTCTAATAATTCGCACGAATTCTTTATGAAATTTTATATAATATTCTTTCAAATATCGGCGAGGTCATAAAGAATAAGTATAAGTGCGAGGTGCGACAATATTTAATAATAATAATATTTGTAACGGTAACACCGAAACAAGGCGTAAATATTGTAAATGGCTTTGTTCAGGCAGTCGAGGAGGAGGTCGATGTAAACTAACAGATAAAGAATAATAAGTGTTGTGGAAATTGAACGTTTAATTTCTTTTTTGTTTTATATTAAGATGTACACATCTTAAATTTTGATATTACAAAAAATAAGTATTACATAAATATTAGTAAATAAGGTTAAGTTAATATTACTTTATTACATTAATTTTAATTTTGTTAAGAATTTTTCTTATGTAACTAAATTACTTTAAGTTAAACACCTGTAATAGTTTTAAAAACAACACATTTTGTTTTATTACTTTCCTTGCGTCTAAAGTTTCTTGTAATTTTCTTCGTAATTCTAAACAGAATATTAATATTATCTCTAGTTAACATTAAATATAAACGTTTTTCAGATTTTTTATTATGACTTCGAGCATAGTATTATAAGACGAAGTTCTTCGTTTGGATAACATAAAAAATATATATGTCGGCTAGGTTTCGTAACACACCTATATAATAATTTATTGAACAAGTAATATTTTCCTTAACCAAAACAAAAATTTGAAGATGCTATCTATTATGTTTGCAAATATTGCCAATGTATATATTAACATTAATTAAATATTTTTGAAGTAAGAAAAAACCAGAACAAAAACATATATTTATACGGTATGATATTTTCCAATTCGATTGACAGTAAGCTCATATTGTCCATGTCATGATTATCCACACTATTTTTCTAACACGCTCACTGAAACCTCACGTAAGCAATAACTTCTGACGTGACACCGTGACATGTGCAAAGGCTTTACTTTTTGACAGTTCTGATAATGTTACTCCAGCATCATAATAAACATAAGAAATTCTATGCCTAGTCATAATTTCACATATAAAATTTTAAAATATTTATAATTTTACTTCCATTTATAAATATAATATCTATCAGTTTACAAAACGAAATAATATTATACGGAATCTATTAAAAGAGAAACTGACAAATTTGTAAAAAGGCAGAGTATAACACTATTGTTATAAATCTTGGAAATAAATGGGCTCTCTAGTTATTTAATAAAATGTTAGCACCTTTTTTTTGGACACGTGACATTGAAGATATATGTAAAAGTATATTAGTAACAGGATCAATAAATAAATACACACAAATCTAGCCTGTATCACAATGTAATATAATCTATACTCGTATACGAATGTTACAATAACTGGATAGGTTTTGTCTTCTATACAAGGCCCCTGTCTTTATAGGAAATCCTTATTCCATATATGTGTTATAAGGCTCCACAATATACAGAATTCTAGTTAAATGGTCAATTGTCACTACGTGATTTAGTGTTTCGTGAATTTGGTTTTTACTAACTAATACTAACTATTCTGTTGGTTGTTTTAAGGTTTTTTTTATATATATTCAATTATTCAATTACATTTTATTATTAATATTAAATCTATTATATTTAACAAAGTTTAATGTCAAAACATATTTGAAAAGCAATTTTTTAGAAAGAATCTTACAATATCGTGACAAACTGTCACCTAAGCCTAATTTTAGTATTGAAATAAATACATTTTTAAATAGTACAAAATTAAAGACACGAAGCAGTAATTTTTGATGTATTTGGATGAAAAAAGATTTGGTCGAGTGTTACAAAGACGAATGGCTTGGTAATTTGGATCCCGATCCGCTTCGATTGAAACAGGACACCCCTTATTAATAAGAAAGGATTCCGTCATGAGTTATTTATTAGTATTGAAAAAAAGTATTTTTTTATGAAGATGAGAGCAATCTGCGGAATAAAGAACACGTACTAAATGGTCATTTGGTTATAATATTTCTGTATATTATATTGGACAATAAAAAAATGGTAAATTGAAACGGATTAATTTCAACTATAAATATATAAAATCAAAAAAGGCCTAAAAGTGGTGGGGAGGGGTAATGCACCATTTACGGTGTAAGCTCAATTTCGTGCCACATGACGAACTGTTCTTAGCTAGGTAGTTGAATGTATTTCAACTTCACTAACTAAAATGGCTCCAACAACCATATAAATCGTACAGAAAATAAAACTTCTGGCCATGAAGCAAAAACGGGAACACTCGATGTCTTTCCTTTATGTAAATAGATGCAAAGAGTTAGAAAACTATCATATGCTGAAGTAATGGCTACACGGTGGTCCGACGTTGACGAAATTCTCCTTATCAGGGACGTGAATTACTTACCTTACATAGAAACATATAACGAAATCGCATTGAATTATAAATATAAAAAGTAGAAAAACCAATAATATGATAAATAATTTAATAAAGAAAAACCCTAATATTCTTACATATCTAATATATCCTTTTGTTAATATTGTTAATTAACTTCTCAATTCAGTATTCATATCTAATCAGTAATCAGTGTTTGTGAATGACGGATTAGTTCTAATCAGCCCCCTCAAAAATATTTTAAACAAAGAAATCTCAACTCATAAGTCAAAAAATAGGTAACAGCAATAATGTATAATTGTCCGATTATTGACGTCAACGCTATTGGCATTTGCCTGGCTAATTTCGACCGGATTCGAGGCGTATACGTCGACGAGAACGCCGCAATTCTGTCATGCATCGAGCTCGTGAACAAAGACCCCGAATGAATTCGGAAATAGTGCGACAAAATTTCGATAGCACTGACATGAGTGTAGCTGGATAATTAAATATAGTAAAAAAAATAAAAATATAATAATAATAATAGTAATAAATACTCTTTATTGCCCACAAAAAAAAAAACAATACACATACAGTGAAACAAACAAATAATAACAATAATAAGAATAGGGTATTACAAATACATCGTCGATAGCCCATAGGTATGTAAGATCCTGAAGCCATTGCAATTGCAAAGATATGTCGCTTCGCTGGGAGTCTTCTACCGGTACTATCACGGTGAGTATTCTGAGGAGCTTTTTGACCTGATACCACTCTCTCCTTTTCTATCCCGAACCATACGTGCAAGGCTAAGATGTTACTCCTTTACCGTTGACATCAAAAGGACACAAACCAAATGGTTTGGCACCTTTCAAAAACTGAATGGCTAAAGAATGGAACTCTTAACCAGTGCATGTGTTTACTTCCTTATACCACCTTGGGTTAATATTGCATTTTACATTAATTAAATTTAATTATATACTCATCAAAATTTAACCCGTTACCCAATCCACATCCATAATCCTCTTGTTCATATCCTATTTTTGTCATAAACTTATAGGTTTTTCAATGTATGGATAGTGGGCATGGTTCTTTGGGTTTTTTTAAGAGTTTTCTCTCGGAAGTAGGTATTTTTTTTGTTCTGGAGAAAGTTTGCAAAAATAACTGGTTTATCGTTATCAGTTTCATGTTGTGACAGGATTGGATTATTCCGAGATTCTAAAGTTAATGTTTCTGGTATATTTGTATTACTTGATAAATTAAGAGTATTTGCGTTGTTATATCATGGCGGTATTTGTAATATGTGTCTGATGAATTGCTATTTGTGCTTATTGCTTCAAGATTAATTAATTTAAGATCTAGAGAAGCAAATTAGTATATGACACAGCGTGATTGATTATTTTGATTTTTTTTTGACATTTGTGGGATTTCTATCTATAATAAGATTTTGCATGTTTTCATTTTTTTTTTATTAACTCAGGGTATACTATAAGTTGATAGTGACAGCGATACAAAAAAGGGTAAAAAAAAATGTCAACACGCAAAAGTAAATAAATGAAAAAAATATGAGAAGTATAAATTTTTATATATAGATTGTTTAACAAGGAATTGTTACTATAAAACAACAACCAAATACATAAAAAAAAAACAATATTATGAACGAAATTTAGATTTAAATAAAATCCAAGGAAAAAAAAGAAGTTTGACGGCGTTTACGTTGAAAATTTCTTACAGCATCGACCATCCCGAGTTCTTTTATAGCCTGTTGCACACTGATTGTGACCGAACGACTCGGGACCGGGCTCGAGCTCTTGCTCATTCTCACATTGTCCCTCATCTTCTTGACAAAGGGCTCCGGACAACATCACTGCGATCAATAGTACTGCTGTAAATTTAAACATTACTGCAAAACGTCACTTATTAAACTGACTATTTTATGCTCTTAGTTATATTGTATTTATACCGATTTACACGAGCCGACGCGGATACAACCTTAATCCATTTTAAACCAATTTAGATAAATTTACCACTTGAATTCAAATATATGAAACGAATAATCGTTTTGATAAGAATATTGGGGAGTCGTATTGTTAATAATTGGATTATTAATTGATATATTTTTTGTAGGTAAACAAGAGATTTTATTAAAAAAATATTTTTTAATTAAAAATATATTAAATATATTAAATATATATTTTTAATAACAAGAATTGACTTTAATATTTCGAAATTGCGAAATTGTGAATTTTAACATTTCCATGTGTATAAACCATTTCTATAAACTTTCAACAATCCTAATTCTACATCATCATCATCAAATGGCCTTAACATTTATTTCATTTAACAGTTTAAGCAGCGTATTTGTCATGGTATTTCATGCTTTCTCCTTTCCTTTCTCTTTTTTAAATACTCTTTCTCCATTTATCGCGATTTATGGCGTGTTCTTGCGAGTTTGCGTTATTGATGTAAATACATATCACAATTGGCACAATCTTTAAAGCTTAGGGTTGGCAGTCCCACTTTGCTGTTCCTATGTGCTATTACGTGTAGATCTTTTTTTTTTTCTTTTTTTTTTTCGTTGGAAAAATCCGTTACTGGCACCCCGTCGGCCCATGGGGGTGACGGCCGGGGGTTGATGTGGAACTACATAGAGGATGCTGCCATTTTTAAGGCAACCCACTAAAAAACCAACGGTTACCCTTTGCGCCGTAGTGGTACGTCACGGGATCGCGTTAGCACACACCGTGACGCTCCGGCGAGACCCCCCGAATGAGGGTGCCCCGAGCAGCGTAGACCACCCTCACATCGTAGGCCTATGTTAGGTAATGGGGGTCACCCTCCCCCCTCATCAGGCCTACAATTTACGTGTAGATCTTAGCAATGAAACGTTAAATATTTCCCCGTCAGATATGGTGTGTTGATATCATGTTGACGATTGCCAAATGGCACCTTTAGTAGTAGCGATATAAAAATGCCAAACAGAGTGGGGGCCATGCCATAGCCCTGTCGGAGAGCTCTTTGAACATCAAACCAAGCTGTCGTTATATCGTCAAGGAGCAATGCAGATCTCGTGTTTAAATGATAACATTTCACGAGGTTGAGTAGAATTGGTAGATCTCACTATATTGAATTCCTGGTTCAGGTTCGACAAAATTAATGAACAGGGGTGAGTTTTGCTCCCGATTTTTCTCCTGAAGCTGTCGAAGAGTAAAAATCAGGTCCAACGTGAAACGCTAGGATCGAAACCCGCATTGTGATTCAGAATAAAGTCAGTTTGTAATGTGATGAAGGCGGCTGAAAATCAGACGCCCAAACAGTTTTACACATGATGCTCAAAAGGGATATGACGCGAAATGATTTACAATCATCGCCCTTACCCTTTACCCTTAAATCGTGATTCTATTTGCATCTTATATATCCTGAGGCACGTATCCTTCCTGCCAGCATTTGCACAAGAAATTGCACAAGAAAAAAAGACTATTACTGTCAGTGATGATAGAGACATCACATTCTTTAAGAGAAGCTATTTTTTTAGGAACTGGACCTAGGGCTTGCTTTATTCCAGAGTACCACTGAAATTCCAGCCTTAGCATAAGCTTGGCTATTTTCGTTAAGTTTCCCAATGCTGTGATGCCCCAAACACTCCGGGTATGTATTTTTATATAAATAGTCGGTCGGTAGACTTTACAAAGCGATTAGTTTCTACAAGATCGTCGTAGAATTTATCCTTAGCTTCAAAAGAAGCAGCTAGTGTTTGTGGATAAGCTGGTATAGAGATTAATGTCCACAATCGCAAAGAAAAATTACAAAAATTTACAAGAAAATAATTGTTTTTGGGTTCTAGTAGTTAATAAAGATCTTGATTAACAATTTCTCCCAGATATCTTCTATGTATCAGTTATAGATCTTTAGATTTTATATGTTAATACAAATGAAATTTTGACTTTAAGTATGTTTTGAAAAATAATCAAAGGCAAACGCTGAGTTAGTCACCAGCTTTTCCCGATCTTCGGCAAATAGTTTTGTTCACCTCAAAAGTTCTCAGAGAAATAACCTCAAATAAATAATATACCATTGATAAAACAAGATATCCACTTCATTATATCATTATAAATGTCTTTAACTAAATATTTAATAAGTTCGGAATTGCTGGACAAACATTGATGAACACTGAACCGATCAACTATCTTAAACCTCCATATGTGAAACTTGTTATAAGGTTAAAATAAAAGTAGCAGGTGCCATGATTACAGTTTAGTATGTTTAGATAGTTGTTTTAAATTACTAAGTGTATAGTTCTTCAAGATAGATAATGTGCATCGGAAAACATCGGAAATATTCGTTATTATTGAAAGCCAGAAGGACAGGTGGTATCCTTTTCAGTATGAACGAATCACAAGTAAATGACAATATTAATTTATATTTGAAATTATTATTATCATTGTTATCTGTACGATGTTATAAAAAATACGACTTTATGTGTGTGAGGTTTAGCAATAATATAAGAATAAGTATTAAGTCTTAATTTCTTTTCTGTTAAATGTCCTTATTTTTTAAGATCTTTATGGTATTGAAAATGGGTAATTTTAGAATAATTGGCAATGATTACCAATTAATCAAAAAAAAAATATTTTATGATAAACTGACAATTTTGGTACACGATGTTTCTCGATTATATAAATGATAAACATAGGTTTCTTTTTTATTTATAATTAAAGTTATTCGTAGCCATAACTTTTTTATATATGAAAATTGTTTTGATTTGCTTTGTAACAAAAATGGGAGTTTAAATTAAATGTTTTTAATTTATAGAAAATTTTTAGAATTTAAAAAATATCGAACATATTCCGACATTATTTTCCTATTTCATTGACAAAAAACTCGTACCGTCCATGTCATGAAAATCCACACAATTTTTAACACGCTTATTGAAATCTCACTAAAACAATAACTTTTGACGTGACGTGTGCACGAGGCTTTACTTTTTGACAGCTCCATTAATGTTATACCAACTTCATACGTTTAGTGTATGAAGTTATTTACATTCCTAATGATAGATTACTCGAATGAGATAGTCATTCAAGTCAATTAATTTTTTAATATTATATATTGATTATATATAATGATTTTTTATAATTTCCAAGTGTCTGAGTATGGAAATAATATAATCCAGAATCCATTTAAAGTGAAACTAACAAATTCGTAAAAAATGTTGAGAGTAATACTTTCCTCATACGTCTTGGAAATAAATGGACTCTAGCTATTTAATGAAATGTTCGCACAATCATTTTGGGCAAGTGACATTAAAGATCTGTGACATCAAAATGTCTACAAAACAAGAGAAACAAATATATACAAACAAAAATAGCTCGTAAAAAAAAGTGATATGGTCTATCTTGTTTTAAGCGTATATTTCTTCTTACGTCTTGTCTTTATACAATACCCTTGTTCTTACAGGAAATCCTTTTTTTCGTATCCGCTTTATAAGGGTCTAGAAATATACAGGGGTCCAGTCAAATGATATCACTACCTGAGTTAGTGTATCAATAATGTAGTTCTTAAAATATCCTAGTTGTATTTTTAAGACTGTATATTACGTAAATATATTTTATTACAAATATAAATGCTATATATACAATAAAAATATGTCATAATTATTATTGAGAGGTAAAAATTATTTTCAATTTTATTACACTTATATTTTTTAGTTTGCTTTATTAAGAGCAGGCAATATAAAAAAAACATGGAAACATAATTAAAAGTAAAAGTTATAATAAATGTTTTTAGTTTTCTTCAATTATGTGAAAAAATGAAATTGAAAAATCGTTCTAGAGATAAACTAATATATGACATATGATATATCGTTTGTTATTCTGGGTTTAGTTGAATTTAACTTTTGAAAAATACTATAAAATGTATTTATTGTGAGTTAGTACAAAATTAAAGTCACGAAGCAATAATGCTTGTCGTCACCTGACAGAAAAAGATTTGGTCGAGTGTTGAGAAGACGAATGATCTCGCCATATGGGCATCGATCCGCCGTGTTCGCAAAAGGACACTGCTTATAAGAAAGGACTCCGAGAGTGTCGTACGTAATAGTCATAACGTTAGATTAGAGTGTAAACCTGCTAACATAATAATAAGCAACTTTCAAGGAAACGCATAAAATTCTCATAACTAAATATAAATTTATTTTGAGAATTTAGTTGAAAATATATTTATATCTTTGAAATAAAACTATTTTTTACGGATTAAACTCGCATATAATTTGGTTACATTTTAATTTTAACCCGACGTTTCGAATGCTTTGCAGCAATCGTGTTCACGGGTAGACGAGATGTAAGTGTCTGTCAGTAAGTCAGAGTTTAATCCGTAAATATAGTTTTATTTCAAATGTGTACTCGTGAAAGAAGTACTAAGTAAACACTATTTATACCTTGTTTTTATAATGAGGAGTAAAAAAGAAATTACAAAATTAGATAATTATTTATTTCTTAACATTTTTGTGACTTTGCAGGTTTTCCTAATCAGGCAAAGTTTTTGATAATGGACTTAGCGTTTTTTTGTTTTCTTTTCAATTATCATTTTACCCTTTTATTTTCGTATTTATCTTGGTTAATTAAGCGACTTAAAATATATTCTAAGATATAATTTTAATCCTACAGGAATATATTTATTAGTCTTGTTTATATTACTACTAAACTGTATTATGTAATTAAAATATAATTTTAATTAACTTCTTAAATCTTTAGTAAGAATGGATTATCTGGGTTCATTGTATTTATGATTAAATTTTCATCTTCCAACCAATAGATGATTGTTTGAATAGCACTATATTATTACAGTACTATCATTAGCAATCAATATAATAGGATGAATTGTTTTTGAGGTAGATCTTTAACATTAAGTAAAAATAATAACGGTCCTAGAATGTTTCCATGGAATTTTATTTCAATATGACAAGTATTTTTTTCACTCTTAATAATGATGTAATTTTTTTGTTCAGATCTAATTTCGTAATTTTTAATTAAAATGTGTAAATAAAAAAAAAGTATAATGTGTGTGTAACAATATTTTACTATATACATGTAACATATCAGTAGGTATATAGTGAAAATACAGGTACTTTCTATAAGTGGAATCATTGTTTGTAAGGTCATATGTTTATATTATTGTTTTTCCTGAAATATAGAGATCAAATCAATGGGTATGTAGGTTATGTCATATTTGTTTCATTATTACTGTTTTCAGACTATTATAAAACATACCATAAGACATTAATGATAAAAAGGTATTTCTATGCTGTCAGATACAACACACTTAGTGACTTTTTTGGAAATGTCATTCTAAAAGGCTAGGTATTCGTATAATTATCTGGCTGTACACTTTACTACTGTACGTATTTTCTCAAATAATTTCAGATAAATTCTGATAGTAGTTATATTGCTGAATATGGTGGGGGCGGATGGCCCCCAAGTGTGACAGAAACAGGCGATCCAGGATTCCTAATTTACCATAAAACAAGGTCCTGACGAGTTAAAGATCTGTTTCTTGGCACCTCAGGCTTTACCCTCGCATACGCCAATACACCGGTGAGCACCTTCGCCTGCTTCCAATGCAGAATACTCGCTAGAAGAAGCGAGTTTTGACTCTTCCTTTTTATATTATTTGCTTATTTTTTTCAGAAATTATTTATTGTTTTGTCATTTATTGAATTCAAATCAAATCAAATCAATTTCATACATCATCCATCCAAAACAATTCTTTACACTTATTTTTATGAAAAAAATTTAATGTAGAGGTTCTTACTAGTTACTATTGTATTATTCAAAATAAGGCCCTTATCTATCTCACATAAAGCACTTGTATTGCCACCAAACATATAAAAGTCAGTATTTCGAATGAAAGCATTTAAAAGGTTTTAAAAGATATGTGAAGTTTTTCAATTGACGCTTTGGTGATGTTTTTCAATTGACGTTTTTGTACATGTTTGGTCGATCAATCGTAATCTATTTCGATACATATTCCATGGACTCTTGCTCTGCCTGGTCCACAGCTACTAGGGATGCGTTTTTGGGGTGCGGGCGCGTCCTTCTCATCTTGCCCCGACGGTTCCTGCATAAGAACTCCGGACAGCATCACTGCAACTAAAAGTATCAAAGTAAACTTGAACATGTATTCGTTACTTGATATACTATATACAGTTCGAATGTACTATATCTTATTTATACCCATTTTTACGGTCCTTACCTAATTTTAAAATTGCTTATATTTATTTATATAATGGCAGTCCATTGAATTATACGGAATAATTCTATATTAATTTAGTTTGCTTTGCGAAACTGAGACACCTTCCATATTGTAAGTGAATAACAGATTTTTTTATATACTTCTTTTATATTATCTACTGACTTATACTTTATATATTTTTTGTGTTAATATAAATTTCTTTAGGGTTTGTCAATAGTATCGCTACGTCAGTAGTAATTGTCAATATTTAAACTCATGGTTCTATAATTCTCATTCATTTTTCATTCATTTATCAACTGGTTAAAATCAGTTTAAAATATTATTTTTTTGTTTTATTAAAGAAAACATCTAGAATCTTTAAAATTATTTTCTTGTCGCCTATCTTTTTACAAACATATAAACCTGATAAATAAACGAAATTAAAATTGGTTTTCACTCATTTACGATTTTGCGATTTATGAATTAATGTTAAACATAAATATTAATGCTGGAAATTGTGATCTTTAATTATAGTACTTACAAATATCGAAATCGATTTTTATGGAACTTTCATGTTTTTTAATATTTTTTAAGAGCTATTAAAAAAGGTTCCAATTTTGACGGAAAAAAAATAATAATCTATTCCCTCACAATATAACATTTCATTTTATTGTATATCAACTGCCTTATTTATAAAATAAGTTGTACCTATAGTATACAGTTTTAACTTTATATTATTAGTAAAAAAACTATTTTTATATAATATAATATTGTTTGTGAAATTGAACAATAATAATTATGGAATGCATGTTAATAAGAACTTTAATTATTAATAAATGATTGAAGACGAAAAAAATATATACTATTCTTAATATAATGAAATATATTAAAATATTAAGTAAAGTTTAATAAATATATTTATTTTTCAGACGAACCCGTGCTGAACAATATATAAATACGAAAACTTTCGTTGTATACATAGTACCGAAAGATCAATTAAAAATAATAATATTATCTCTTATCTTATATCATAAATGATGAAGTTAATTACCTGATCAAAGGTATTACAAAAGATTTAATTGAAAATTCATAACCAAATAAGCAACTATGGAAGCAGAGGTGGGGGTACGCCTTACTAAGGAGTTTTATACTCCGGACACAAATTTTGATGCTTTCTCATAAACTTGGCTACCAAATTTCCATAGCATAGCTTTCCACCATGGGTGCTTAAAATCAGTTTTTAAAAATATATTCAACATTTTAACATTGTCAACAGTTGATAACAGTCAAATACGCAATAAGAAAACTTTTATCCTAAATTCTTGCACAATAAATGAAAGGAAAATTGAACAACTTTGCAAGAGAGCACATACTAGTAATATTATTAAAAAAGGGTCAGGGCATGTTCGTAACTCACAAGCCGGTTTAGATTTCCTTTT
Organism: Mechanitis mazaeus; assembly: GCA_959347395.1. Classification (NCBI taxonomy): domain Eukaryota; kingdom Metazoa; phylum Arthropoda; class Insecta; order Lepidoptera; family Nymphalidae; genus Mechanitis; species Mechanitis mazaeus. The sequence goes on from OY365749.1 coordinate 11,674,030, forward strand.
TTTCGTATTGATCTATAAAGGAAAAAATTCGTTTTCGTTACTATATTTTTATAAGAAAAACTTTTGACATAAAAAATACGATCTAGAAAAACAAGTCTTAGCTACAGTAATAATATTTTATGACATATCGGTTAAAATTCTTACAAATACAGGCGAGATCGTAAAGAGTAAGTGTTATTGCGAGGCGCGATAATATTTGTAACGCTGGCGTTGAGACAGGCTGTAAATTTTATAAATGTCTTTGTTTAGAACGTCTTGAGAACACATATGATAGAGAAAAACGAATTAGAACATATGTCGTAAATTAAAGACGTCTTTTTTCGAAAAACTCAGTTTTTCCTTCCGATCTGTCTGTCTGTATGTGTGTCTGTGTGTCTGTGTGTCTGTGTGTCTATGTGCCTGTGTGTCTGTGTGTGTGTCGAATTTTATTTTTCGAATTTTGAAAAACTAAAGATATATTTGGAATCAGCATCTAAATGTAAGATTCACTTTTCAAAATTATTGTCTAACGGGAAGGTGGTCAGATCGGCCGCCGAAGTTACCGAAAAATGGAAAAAAAATTTCGAATTTTTAAATTTTTTAAAATTTAAAAATTAATTAATTAATTAATTAATTTAATTATTTTAATTTTTTTTTTCTTTTGTATGTTAATTAATTTGCGAGTTATAATTTGCCGATTAGGAGTTTTTCATAGCGGCAAGCTCGATTGCCGCGTGTCAGATGTTTTATTATATTATATAGCCTACCATAATGACTCCACTGTGCCTGATGTTAAGCAGTCAGTAGAGTCCAAAGCTGGAGATCAACATTCCTATTGGTGAACTACCAATGTGACATGTTGACAGTTGACGTCTGACAGATGTGAAACATAAAATGTGACATATAATCAATACGTATATATATAATTTTTATTCATTCATTCATTCATTTTATTCATGCATTCACTTTAACAATCGATCTGACCCGGGACATTAAATGTTTTTATTTACTGACTGGTCTTAGATTTCATTTGACGTTCGGTCGGTAACAGAAAAACGGACGATTATATTGATATTTGTATTACGAACAGTCAACATTATATTAATTTAGATTGTTCCTCAGTCCCTTTTTAATTCTGTGTACTCGTTGATTGGAATAAGATCCAAAATTTTAATCATGCTTCTCGATATACAGAATTTAATTACTTGTTTTTTATATTTATTTTATTTGTTTGAAACACGGCCCGGAAGTAGGATCGGTAGGATGAGTTAGGATAGATATTGAGGAATTTCTTTTACCATCTAAAACTAGATGGTTACTCGCTTGCCCTTTCTTTTTATTATTATTTTAACTAAAAATACAGAAATAATGGACAATATAAAAAAATATTGAATACATTTTGTGGACGGAATTTGAAATCTATTCTTAAATTAGTTTGAACAGAAATCTGTACATTGAAAATGAAATCGAGACCCAGAGTTCTTAAAAATATGACGTACAATAATTGGTTTTCAGTTTTGGCAATCAATAATCATTAAATAGTTTCTGTTCAGGAAAGCCAGAATTGCTTCTAGAATTTTATAAAAAATAATTGATTTAAACCGTAAAATAAAAATAATTTTATCAAATTTCAAACAAATTTCACAATTTCACAGTAAAACAATAACGTAACTATGAAGTTATGCAGATGGCTACTGGCTGTATATATATCGATTTATAAAATTTTGTGGGTATGTTATAATAATTGAATTAAAAAGTTGTTAGTTGCATTTTAATTCCCAAAAAATCTCGCATAACTCATATAAATAGGAAAAAAAATCTTTAAGTAATTTTAAAATGATGATAGCTTTTTATATCTAAGTCCGATATATAACGATGAATGAGATGAATTCGCTCGCAACTCTTCTATAACATTATTTCATTAGCACAAAAATGAGTGTAAAAATAACTCAAATATAAGGTTTCGACATTTTAAATGTTGAACAAATATGAAATTTGAATATATTTCACAAAAGCTTGTAATTTAATAGCTAATGGGTAATTCAGGACTACATCCAGCACATCCAGCTCGCTAGTTAAAACGCAGTTTCAAAGAAAAATGTTACTGAACATTTTAGCATTTGTGCAAATCTCTTTATCAAACTTTAAATAGAATTTGTAATGTGAAATATTTTTACTTTTAAAAATGCTTTGCTGGTATGTTAAATAGAAAACATTTTTAAAAATATATTATGAATGAAATATCATGAACTGAATAAAAATACGATATTTCCTTAAAAAGTTAAGCCTGTTAACCTACACCTAGATCATTTTATAACAAAAGCTAACTTACCATCAAAGCTATTATAGCAGAAGGAACTAAACAATGTTTGTAAGCGAACCTTTAAGTCTTCGTAAACATTTTAAACTGACCTATTTCTTATAAAATGTTATCTCATAAAGGGGTTATTAGTTGAAGGTTGGTAGCACTGTAGTAGAATGTTTTGCAGCTATTGTATGTTACGTGTTTGTATTAATTATATTCTTTTATTATACTTTTATAAACAGTATAAAAGAGTTCTGGGTAATATTTCTTTATTCTGCTCCAATTCCATTAATTACACTTCCTCATAAAAAATACTCAAATAAATATTGACTTAATATTAATTTATTTGATACCATATTCTATTCTACAGAGCCATTTTCAAGCCTTTTACAAACAGTTATAATCCCGAAATCATTATATGATTTTTTTTATTCAAAAACTTATGTCATTCCTGATTAAAACATAATAATTGATTTGGTTTTAATAACATTAAAACTGTAAATGATTGTAATTTACTCGTATATATCTATTTAGTAGGAAATTATAAATATCACTATTTAACTATAGAGGTGGAAGGGAGTAGATGAAGATGCTGGAAGCAGCTAGTTAAAAAATTATAATAAATTATAATTCCTTTAATATAGACTTGGTTTTATATTATTTACACTAGGGAATATTCTGGTAAGTGCTGAAAGAGTTGTTATAAAATCCACTGTTTTAAGGTCAATGCGAATAATTCTTGCAGTTTTCTGTAGTATATATGCGGTCATAATTATATTCACAATGTAATTTTCTTATTGGTATACTAAGTCGTAGCCCAGTGACTACGATTATTATTATTATTATTATTATTATTATTACGCCTTAGACCTTTCAATATATAATCTGTATTTTAAAATGTTACTAAAACTTGATGAACATATATTCTGAGTCATGTTATTATATATTGTATTGAAATATATTGTATTAAATAAAGGCATAACCAAGTTAACAATAGCCGGCACGGTTAGTCCCTTCTTGGTTACAGTTTCTTAATCGACATTCAAAACCTAAACGTATGTACGCAATATACAGAATGTAGATAAAAATTACAGGAACCGTAAGCCTTATTTAAATAAATGCAAGAACTAAAATTGGATAGCAGGATTTAAACAATCAAAAACGGCTTCATTTAAAAATAGTCTGTAATGACTTTACATAACGTTTAAATCTCTTTGAATGTCTATAATCCAGGGCCGGTGATAAAGCAAGGGATACTATGACCGAACAATGGTGTATTGTTCCCTCTAGGGTTGTAACTACGTTTTCATGGAAAGTTTTTCAATTTGGTTTTGATTAGAAATTCCTCTAGTATTTTATTAAAAAACTCATAAAAATCTCATGTGATGAAGACATGATGGACTCGCATCTTTATTATAAAATTGTGCAGATTTTTATAAAAGAAAAATTTAAGGAGTTTTGATTCCATATACTTAACAATTTTATGTACATGTGTAATATTATTTAATAGACTATTATTTGTGAGTATGCCTAAGAATTACTTTATTGTTAATATTAATATTGTAATCTTTATTGAGAACATTAGTTCCTATACGCTATACTGTACGCAATATATTCGTGCTTCGATTATATTTTTTGTCATAAACATTTTATAACAGTATTAAGTACAAGATATAATTAATATAATGAATACTAATACTTATTATTTAATATAATTATCGGGCTGCACTCACATTTCAAACCCATTCTGGGTCCTTATTTATGTCTGAGCATGGCAGGCTCGCGGCGTGAACAGTTCACGTGAGTACAGCCGGATAATTATATTTAATAATAATCATGTATCACATAAGTTTACATACAAAAATAATAGTTATTATTTTCTAAAATAAACAAGTCCTGCGACAACCCTACTGAAAATGAACGAACTCAGTTATTCCAGGATACTTTGTTGCTGTTTTTGTATCTACGTTAATCGTCCTGACGTCTTTATGGTCATGGGGCTTAAGAGAGCAATTCAAACAATCATAGCCTTTATAATTACGTAATAGAGATGATTATTGCATGAAGAATGGGCTGACGATTCTGGTAGCGGCGATAGAATTCAGCGGTGAATTTTTATAAGGGATGAAAAGTAGAGGAAAATTTTGTTTTAAATATTAAGACCGAAACCTGTATAACGTTGATAATTTTTTTGATATTATTTTACTTTATTTATTTTATATTATTATATTATAATTTTTTTTTTTTTTTTGGTTGAGTGAATGTAATATTTAAAATAGAGTTTTTATCATGAACAATACCGGATACTCTGTTAGCAGTAGGAAGGCAATGTTGCAGTAAAATGACAAAGGTTGATTGCTCAAAGCGAACACAATAAAACGGTATTGTATGCGGAAAATTTTAAACCAATTTTTTGGAAGAATTTAATGGAAATTGTTTTTGTTTAAGTACACTTTTGTGCAATATCGGATTCGTATAAAGGAAGACACGAGAAGTAATTGTCTTTTAAGGATTTCATCAAATGTTCAGTAATAGTGTTATTGCTTTGTCTGTGTAACATTTACAGTTTTTATTAATTTAGAGTCTGGTTGTATATTTTTTGAGAAAAACATTAAAAGTTTTTTTTAGAATTTTCAAAGATGCTTCTATAAATCATGTTATGTTTAAACAATAATTAGATCTCTGTATTCACGTAAAAATAAATAAATAACGTTATATCCAAGCGAGTTACCGAAGTTCAAACAAAAATATATATGTCTATTTTAAAATAAAATGTTTTTTACTATGATTATACAAAGCCTCTGTATTTGAATGCCCATTGCAAACCATTGCTAAAAACCTTGCAACGTCGGTTTAATATTAAATTGTGACAAATATATTCGGATTAAAATCACGAAATAGAATAGTTTTATTCAAAAGTATTAATTAAGCGAAGCGGGCGGAGTGAACGAAGCTCTCTATGCGAGACTTCTCTGCATTCTTTGTGCAAGCAAAGACAGTATATCCGAAAATTTCTAAATATTACAGTGATAGTCAGCAGCAGCAGTCTGATGGTGGTATTGAAAACAATTTTTTCAAATATTCGATGTTGTTGAGTAAGAATCACGGAAAAACTAATATCCAATAGACTTCAATGAGAAATTTCATGCTCGCGAAAATTAGGCGTTTTTTTTTTATCTTGAAAAATAGTTGAGGACAGAATGCGTCGACTTTCCGTAAATGCAACTTTGGTGGTATTTGCACTTCGCTTCGATCAATATAGTAAAACGTACCAAGATTTTGCGACCACAGCAAGTCAATATTAAGGTCTGGTTCGTTTTCCTAGTATTGTAATATAATTTAAAGAATAATATGCTCATTATTTTCAATTTAATTTTAATGATATGTCTAGTTCAGTTTGATCCCACTTGTGTGAATATGTCTTAAAATAACACTATTATTGAAGTTGACCTTAATGGTAAAACTAGTCGGGAGTGCTTGTTAAGTCTCTAACCTGTCAAAGTTTCTCTTAACTCGTTAGACAGAGTCTCAGAAACTTATAGAATGGTACCCGTTACTCGTGAGGTTATTTCCACTTTTCAAGAAAAACTTTTAAAGCTTTCATTTCCGTTAACGAATAAAGAACAAGTCATAAACCGATATTAAAATATAATAATTTCCTGTTATATTTTCCAATAAAATTCCATTGCAGTGAGAAATATATTTGATTGGTCAACATAAAATTGTGTATTGAAAATCTTTCATGAGATTGTTTGTTTGTTTGTTTTAAAATATTTAATAATTAATGAAGTTATAAAATGACCTCAAACTTATTTTTGTTATTTTGGAGGTCGTAGGTTTGACAACTGCTTGTTTCCATTTGATTTTTTTATTTTGTTAAATAGAATAAAGTTAGACTTCTAGTTTGATGGCGCCGGAGAGTCGCGAGGGATAAGATCAGGGATAGGGCGCCAGAGTGTCCCTCAGGTGTGTCACAGCATCTGCGAATACCTACATATCTGTAGTATACTATCATATAACAGACTAAAATTATATATATATATATATATATATATATATATATATATATATTAATAACGAACTTAAAAATGGTTTCTCTCTTCACCCGTTTGTATGTTTTTATATCAATTATTATCTCTAAAAGTTTTTTTTTATTTACATTTATCAAATTAAATCTTTTTGATATGACTCTGATACAAATGCCAAACATTGAAAAAAAACTATTTTCTCTTAATTGTTTAATATTTATATAAATTAAAAGAAATATGTTTAGACACAAAATTATTTTTATTAAACATTTTATTTTATAAAATAGGATAGAAATACGGATATGGCAGACACTTTAATATAAACGTAAATAAGTTTCACATTGTTTGAGATGCCACATCCAACAAAACACTGCGGTCAGTTTCCAGCTATGAAATAAACCGACTCCTTTGTTAAGAACTTATATGTTGACGTGTGGAGTAATTCGCACACTCAGGCGTTTAAGTATTATAACTGAAGTAGATTACTATTCTGTTATATAATTATATTACAATAGCAATCTACTTCAGTTGAGTTAAACTTTCTAGTAAGTCTTTGTATTAATTATTTTGAGTTTGAAACTGTCACTATAAAATAAAACTCCAAATAGTGACGGTGCTTTTACTTATATCACATAAAGACCTCATTAAGAAAAGTGTACAAAACAGCCCAAAGAAATAAAATAATATATAATAATTCTATTTGTCACAAGATCTTAAAAATAATAATGAATTTGACTTGAAAATTATTATATATTCTTTATTGTACACCAATGAAAAGTATAATTCAAATTAAGAACAAAAATAATTAAACGTAAAATTTTTTTTTTTTCGACAAATTTCTACTCCAGCTGTAACCCTTGCACGTCAGAAGTCAAGTTAAATCCATGCAACTGGGTGGAAATATTGACATGAAAAAAATATTATTACCGTGGTAAACGCGTTATTATAGTTTAAAAATGTGTTCAAACTACGAGTCAAGTTTAAAATCATAAGTAAATAAGTTTGATATTTGATTGGAAGAAAACGTAAAACATAAATATTGAAATAAAATTTATGTGACGATATACAACTAATTGACTATACTATTGACTTGAGGGAGGAAAACAGACAAAATGGCAGACAATAGCTAAAACATTATTGCAGAATATTTAGTCTAAGTATATAATTGAAACGGAATTCGTTCCTTTTCTTTATACATCATGTTATTCTAGATGCATTTAAAAAATGTGAAAACTTATCGCTATTTACTCTCAACCTGTACCACACATACAGCGCTCAAAGTTAGCAAGAAGTACGCTGACAGCGGCCGCTTTATTACTTTTATTGATCGAAAAAAAACGCTTAGCTCGCGTCAATGGGAAACCATATCATAGGGCCGTAGTATATCGTGTCCATATCAGTTGGGAGTTCAGATAGTTGGTATTAGGTTTTTCACTGCTGTCAGCTTATTGCGTTTTAGAAACCATATAGATGTAATGTATTAAATGTTAAAAGAATACAAATTATTTTAATTTCAATTGCAATATTTATGATACTTTCCGTCCAGTACTTCCAAAGTAAAATACATTTATAAAAATTTTAATTGTTTAAATGACAATAAGAATTTTTGAACTTACTTATATATAGAGGTGAGTAAAGTCTTCTGGATTCTTTCACTTTTAGAAAGCAAAGAATAATATCCCTTAGTTGACTACTTTTTATTTTTTTAAATATATAGAAATTATTATTAATTAAAAATAAATGTAATTTAATTTCAAACAAATTCCTTATATAATCGAATATGATCTATGGCATAAAAAATAAATTCCTTATAAAATTAAGTTTGGATTAACAGGAATAACTACATATACATATATTCTTAATATTTGAGTACTTAAGTGTAACAAAGATGTATTGAAAGATAGCAAACGAAGTCGCAGGCACCAGATAGTATGACATAAATTTTTTTTAATTCTATTGTACTTAGAAGTTATTTTCAACTTCATAAATAAACAAAGTCTTTGAATCGGAAGTTATTGAATACAATATATATAAAAATATCTGAAAAAAGCGGAACGACTCATAAAACGTAACATGAAATTATTTTATGATTTGATTTTCTATCACACGTTGCAAACTTGCGTTATTTCCTCATGAATTAATTTTTCTGTTACATCAGGAATTAGAAAAAGGACAAGTTAAATATATATTTTTTATAAGTAAAATAGTATTATTATAATATATTAATCTTATTTATAATAAAAATTTCATGGGTTTTTGTAGTAACAAAATAATTTATACTAAGCTGATATTACCGTCATATTCGCAAGTTTTAGAATTTCATTCAGGAGCAAGGGTAAAATTCAGAGAGAAAAAGATGTAAAAAGTTGCATAAGGGAGAGTCAAAAGAACTCTAAACCTTTCATACATTAATTTATTATAAAAAAATCTCATATTAGAGCTGTAAAATTAGCTAGCATGTATATTAAATCAAACAACATGTCCTAAGCTCTGTTACTAACACATGCCTAACTAAAGCTTCATACGAGAAACACAAATTCATTTATACTTGTCCTTTTCGCATATCATCTGTGAGATGATTTATACAACCCGTAGTAAAAACTTGCTTCCCCAGAGAATGAGAAAGTTTCTGATGAATTTCCTTTTCACGTGTTTATATTTATTCTACTTCGAAAAATGAATGGAGAAAAACTTTCGTAATCTCTTTGAAAACTATGTTGAAAAAATTTAATACATTTAGTAACAAATGAGACAGATAGTAACACTCCTGAAGCATTTTGAACGTTAAAAAACTTTTAATAAAACGGAAAAGTTAAAACAAAATCCAAAACAGAATTAATTGTGATCTATGCGATTATTAAAATAATGATTAATTATTCTAATTAACTATGACAAGTAGCCTAATAGATAATAATTAATTTCCAGTACGTTATTAGTACCAGGCTGACATAAATCACCAGCAGTCAGAGCCAATCAAATTAGCATAAAGAACCACAATTAGCGAGGGAGCGTTTATAGTTAACGATAATGGTTTCGAAAATTAATGTACCGAAGAGATTGTGGTGACCGCCATTTATAAAGGGGACTTTTTGAACAAAATGGCTGTCGTGAGTCGTGCGCATAGTTTTAATATTGGCGTAACTTGTTCAAAACTGAGTTAAATTTTGCAAATTAGCTAGAGTTTATTATTACTCGAGTTCAAAAGGATTTATTTTAGAAATTTATTTTCAAACACTAAGTCACAACTTAGTTTTGGAGATAAAAATTTCATTTTCTTAAAGCTTTTTGACTTTTAAGGGTTTTTAAAATTCTAATTGAAAAAATTATTAACTTGTATATGTATATAGAATTAAATAACTTGTTAAATCTAGCAGTTCCGACTTTATCTGTAGGTTGCAGGCTGAGAGTCGGGGGTGTTATTTCCAAAATATAATTTTATGTGATGAACACACGATTGTTGCTGATCTAAAAGTATTTTGTTCGCTGTTTGTGTGTGAGACAAGCGTAGTTAGGCTTCTTTTATGTTTAATTCAAAGAGACGACTCAGTCATTGAATACCTAAAAATAAATGAAATGAGTTTAATGGAATGTAAGTGAACAGATAATGAATAATAGAATTTTAATATGAAAGGCCTTTTAACTACTAATAATGTGCTTATAAAACCTTTTTTTTTAATTAAATAAATAACTTATATTTACAGCCTTTACCTCTTTTTTGTCGATTTTCGTTTTTGAATTTAATCTTATATCCTGTACATACATTATACATTATTGGAAGTAATAGTAACTACGAGCTCTGAGAACAATTATCAAGTTCAGAAACATAATCTCATTTAACTTTAATATACGGACAATTCTCAAAAGATTGCCAAATCTATTAGATATACTGATGCATAAAACTACTCTATAAATATACAGTAGTTTTATATATATAATATTTACAATAGTTTTTATGTATACATTACATACATTAGCACTAGTTCTGCATGCGCCAAGCCGGTATAAAGTAGTATCACCCATAGAAGACCTGCAAAAGGTAGCTGTGACAGCTGCGTCTCGCAAGGTAACGCTCTGTTGTTAATTCTCTCAGACACCTACTTTCCTTAATTTTAATATTAATGTTTCTCAATGGCAACGGTTCGAAAAGCACCTGCATCTTACTAATGATCTTAATGCAGATGACAGTATTCACATAACATCATAAATCTGTTAGTTTGCTCCCTACAGAGTAGAACATACTGAAAGCTTGAAAGTGAAGTTCAATCCCATAACTCACTCCCTCGGCAATAAGACACATCTAGAATCTAGATAAAACAAGATAATAAAACAAGTTGCAACTTCAAGACTGTATGCGTTCCCAACTTCTACTTCAACGTTGTTGTCGACATTTGAAACTTTGTAGTTTTATGAAACTTTTTGGTCTGTTAACTTGCGTAGTTACTGACTGTGTTAAAATACTTCTATTTTATTGATATTTCTTTTGCTCAAAGACTTATTTGAAAATACGACAATACATTTTTATTCTATTGTTTATTATATGCATAGGTTTTAGAAGGTAAAAATGTGTTAATTTATTTGTGTAAAAAATATAAGTTTTTGTATTTTTTGTAATTTAAATTTTAACTGACCAACTATATTGCGTTCAAAATCTCAATATTTGAATAAAAGGAGATGTTATGGCAATAATAGTGTTTCATAATGAATTAAAATGTCACAAATGTTATATTATTTGACTAACTTTATTAAGCATTTTGAAGTTACACATTATAATTTACACATTATAAATTACACAATCAATTTTTTAACTTGTAATCAAATAATATCATCATCTTGACATCACACGTATGAGTACGAGTAGAATATAGAAGCAAAAATTCAACGTATTTCCCCCAGGGCAATGGTATAACTTATTGATAAGCTCTATAAAAGACTTCATAGAAATAAAATTTCAGAAAATACCTACAACTAAACATATTATATAAAAAATATATTTCTTAACAAAATTCTATTAAAAAATATATTAAATTTGATTTTTCTCGAAGTTTATGTCAACTCAAATACAATTTTAATGATATTGGAATAATTAATGATATGGGACTAGTTAAGTTTTGGTTTTGAGCATGAGTTTTATTGTCTTTGTGTTATAAGTCTAAACTCGAGGTGGCAAGATTGAAGTTCTGGGACTCACCGTCAGATACCACGTCTAGTTCGGACCAAACCTTAATGAAACAAAAACAACAACAAACAAACTTCATTTGATATTTTAGTAGACCAAGAGTTGAGATTTTAGACGAACTTGTGCTGCCTTACAGAATGACTAGAATGAGCCTATATTCATATATAACTAGCAACTGTAAGTACAACAGTTGCTAAGCACTTCATATATATACTATTACTAGAATCTTTGTATCTACTCTTATACCTGAATATACCTTTTAAAACTATCATAATAAAAAGAAAGAAAGAGACCCTTGAGTAAAAATTCAAGATTGATGTTTTTGCTCTTCTTTTAAAAGGAAGTAAAAAAAACCCTCAAAAAATGGTAAATTGCAGAATATAAATCAAATCAAAGACGATATAAGCGAACAAATGACTTTAATAAGATGATTATAGTTATATAAAAAGGGCCTTATCACTGTCTCTTAAAGTAATATTACAAAAATCTTACTTTCACCTTTTTGTTGTAGAAAATTTATAAAACAATACTGATTTTATTTATCTACAATTCACTTTTTTTGAGGATTTTATTTTTCTTCTTTTTGAAAAGTAATACTAAGTAATATTACTTTATTAAAGTCATTTGTTCGCTTATAAATTGTATGATAAAAGGGATAGCTTAAAATTAATCTGTGTGTTCATTTCCTTATCATTTCAACGTGATATATTGCACGCATTGTCACAATATTATGATTGAAAATAATATAAAAGTCTATGCTCGAACGAATAAGGTTTAATTTTGAATGCCCGGAATTGCTTTTTAAAGTGTCACTGAATAATATGACTTGAGACGTAGTCAACAAAGTCAAAATTTCAATAACTGAATACAAAGTTTTTGGCACTAACTTATTGAGAACAAAGTGTTGTAACAAAAATAAAGTTCGTTGTTAAACGTTAATTTGATGCAATAAAGTTTGTTTTTCCGTGGATTATTACACTGCAGCTTTATTTAGGCTGACATTAAATACTTAAACCATCTGTAAGTACAATTATTGTTGAATATTTGTTTGAACTTTTACGTATAATTTTTTATTAAAACATCTTTTTCAAGTTTTATAATAAATAATTATATTCAAATTTTCAAATTCAAATTCAAAATATCTTTATTCAAATAGGCATTTACACGTACTTTTGAATCGTCAATTATTACATTATAAAAATGTCAGTATAGTCAGTCCGTCCTTAAGCTACCACCAGCTCGGAATGCTGTTCTGTTGAGAAGAGCTGGCCAGAAACTCAACAGTTGCTCTTTTTAAAATAAGTGAACAACAATGTTTTATAATACACCGTTAGTAACATTTAATTGAAGTTTGTAGTAAATCAAAAACATTTACTGGCTTTAAGTAAAAATTTGTTTGTGGTAGAAAAGTACTAAACCATTTTTGATGCTGCTGAAAGTACAGTACTGACTACAGACTGATGTAGAACAATAGGTTTATCTGATGGTAAGTTATTATTATATTATTCATCGTTTTTAACTTCTATATGAAAATGTAATTACAGGGTACTTGGTCTGTTAATTATTGGTTTTCAATATAATATTTATATTTCTATTGTAATTTTTCATACAATATGCATTTTCCTTTTTAACAATCGAATGAAAAACTTTTATTAATTAAGTGCTTTTACAATTGCTATAGAAATAAAAATTATGATTGAAATTGTAATATTGAATTATTTTACACAATCATAAAATCTATTTATAGAGAATTGGTTTTTGTATTCAGAATGTTTAGAATTATTACTCTGACTCATAATGTCTTGATAAAAAATATTTGACAATATTGCATTATAAAATTATCATATAATAAACTTGTTTAAAAATAGTTAAATTGTGCTAACAATCTAATAATTAATTGTTGTTTTCTTTTATTTTACTTCTCCATGGGTAGACTGGTAGAGAATGTTCTATAGCATTAAGTCCGTATATCCAGTCCATAAATTTCAAATTAAGTCATAATAAAGAAATCTTGGACGATATCCAAAAATCCCGTCGCCATTTACCAACCAATTTGTCACTATCATATTAAGCACTGCATAAACAGACCGACAGGAAATACAGGAAGCTTTTGTTCTCACCATTACCAAACCATGACTGATAAAATAAGGAAAAGATATTATTAAAATACACTGTTTTCATAACCTATTTGAAGGAAATATATAATATTTCGTTCCTTTATAATAGTAATATAGATAATATATATGTATAATAGATAATAGTCTTATTAAATAAATTTTTCCAGCTTTTTATATATGTTTTTTGTATTTACGCTTACGTGATATGATTACTAATATTTATATATAATTATCATATAACATTTACATATATTCCGTTCTATTGGATTCTGTTTCAACCATGATTCAACCATGCTCATGAGTGAGAACTCCGAAGGGGTACGAAATAGTTGGGTAAGTTCTGATAGAATTGATTTGAGTACAGCCGGATCATTCTATGTGATACCTCTGTTTTATTTTAACACTACATAGATCTTGTAATAATCCGTGTGAAGAAGCATCCAATTCTCGATACTATTCTTTTAAATACTACTTCCTATCTGCCATTCAATTTGAAATACTCGAATATAGTAGCGACTTTACTAAATCCTAAACTGTAAGCCTCATAAATATTCCTTTTATAATTTTCTTCTTTATATTGTTTAAATATATTAACTTTTAATCATCTTCATTTGATAAATTAAATACATTTTAAAAAATGTAATCTGAATGTTATATGAATTATCATACAGAATAACACTATAAAGAACTAACAAAAAGAAAAAAACTGCTAAGAACCCCACCTGTACAAGAGGACGGTTATTTACGACTCCTCGGCTACTGCAGCTGGCAAACTATACATAACTCGAATTTTTGCAGAGATATGTTTCTTATATATATTTATACATACAATAACTTACCTGCCATGTGTCAATGTTGTCTAGTTTTAACCTTTTTACGTTAAAAGTAAAACTTACTATAATTTTAAATAAAATTATAGTTTGGTTATTTTTCGCAAAGTAGACTCAGAATATAACTTCCAGTTGAATAAAGATCTTAATTCAGAAGCAATGTACGCTAAAATATTTTCTCTAATTTGTCAGAAACATTTATCTTCGGAAAAATATGAAATTTTTCTCGCATATATGATATAAAACCGATAAGCGCATGAAAACGCTTCCATCCTTAGCCCCAAGCAATTTGTAACTTCGTAAACGTCGGAAAAATGAGCTCAAGAAAACGCATACCACTTTGCTATATTAAGCCTTCTGATCCTATTATGATTATATTTTAGAGGAAAGTAAAAAAGAAACTCAATATTTAATGTTTTTTATTTACAGAACTTAGTTCTTTGTTTAAATTCAAAAAGTACAATCCAACAACTAGAACTTGGTTCAAGAAGTACAACAACCTTGTTAACAATCTATGCATATTATAAAGAAAAATCTCCCAGTCCTGTCTTTGTTTCTGTATGAACGTGATAAACTCAAAAAAAAATTGATAAAATTAACGTGAGTAGGTACAGAAAAGTTATATATAATATTAATCATAATTAGATATATAATACATTATGGTTAATATAAATTAAGTAAAATTTTACGATTACTGTTGTAAAGGTGGCAAAAAACGCCTATATAAATAAATACTAAAGTATCGGAATCCTCAAGCGAATACATATAATTATACGAACATATATATACATCATTTGGTAGTTAGTGCTGTGATCTAAGCATCTGAGCATTTAGCAAATTGTAGACAGCATTGAACCGAGAATTGGTCTGATTTAATTAAACGCCTCCAGTGCTCCCTCGTCCATCAAATCATCGACTCGACAGCCATCAAATGTTGATGCAATCGATATAGAATCAACGATAATAATCTTTAATCTAAAGATTTTCTATGAAAAAACTGTCAAAACCGTAAATTGATTCCCTGAATAAATTTAATCTGAAGATCGAAAAATCGGGCCTAAATTAATGTTTAATAATTTTGGATGGCATAAAAGCTATTTGACGCTTTGAAATTAAATGTAGTATATTTTCTTTAAGCTAAAATTAAACAATTTTGAAGATGACCTTTAAAAAATTTGAGTAAATTATTGTAATATATTTGAACGTTAACATCGTTTTCATATGAGTTATTAAAATAAAAAGGTTTTTCTCGTTAAGATGATAGAAAATAATATCACAATAACATTAATTTATCTATGTTAACTTTCTGATTAATAAAATAATTGTAATTTTATAAATCGTATATATTTTTTGTTATATTTTTATATTTTAGGCTAGTCCGAATAATGCTACACTTTAAAAATCACGTATGTGTGTACCTATGTAAGGAATTTCTTCAGTTTCATTTTTTCTCGACCTGTGCATGCAAATGATTTTATTTTAGTACCAATCGATTCGTATTTGCTTAACTTAAAGCTAAATAGTTTTTAGCTTATTTAGTAATTTTACAAAATGAAAAACCGAAAAAATTGTTTAATTGGTGTCTTTAGGGTACCAATTGCTGCGTGGTAATATTGGTAAAAAGTGATTACCATTTAAAAAAGAACTCGTATTTTTTTTTGTTTTTTAAGAAAATGAAAAAAAAAATGTATCACATTATCTACTATTCAACTGATGGAACAGATTTAAAAAAGAATAAAATAACATTTTTCTTAACCAGGAAGTTAATGCGGTAGGGCTCACACCCAATACCGCTTATATTTAAACTCAATTAGAATTTAAATTTTGAATTATAATTTAGCAGAAATTTACTTTAAAAAAATATAAAAGATTTTTCTTTAATTTCTATTACTTCTTTGTTCAAAAGTTTTTCTTTTTTCCTAAAGCTTATCCAAATCACTGCTTCTTTAGACGTTGTAGATTCATTTTATTAGAAAAAACTGGTTCATAGGAAAATGCACTTTAATATTAGCAGTGTTAAGTTTATTTTTGTCTGCTTAATAAATCCTTTTAGTATTAAGGCAAAGATAAAACAAAAAAACAGTATTTTCGTATCGTTTATTAATTTGGTATAGGAGTTATCGTAAACACATTGCGATGAATATATGGTTTCTGTACATCCAATATCAAAGTAAACAATAATGTATATTAATAAAATGTAAATATATATTATGATCTATTTAATTATTGGCACCGAGACGTGACACTTAATTGTATCGAAAATGGACGTTAATACAAAAACTTATACGTCAACGAATCAAAAACGCGCAGCCAATATGTCCTTGCTTGATTAGCTTTTATGAAATACCGTTCGGAATTTAGATATTATCTCGGTATTGATAGCTCTTACAGTTTATTGACTGATCGTAATTGTTACATCATCCATGTATACGAGTATACATTGTGTAATTTTTATAGAGGTGCGGGGGTCGCGAGTTTCTATAGGAAAAGGGAGAAAGTGCAAATAGACTAAGAAAAGGTATAATTTAATTTTGGAAGAGAAAAGTTTCTAAGATTTATCTACTTATCATCATCTACAAGTTTTGATGATAGCTTCTAGATAGGTCAAGGTTCAGTGGACAGGAAAGGGATCTACATAGCTCCTTAACAAACTAGTTCGAACTCCGCAATGGACGGATTATTATTTTTCACTATCCAAATACACAAATTAAATTTGATATCTTCATATAAATCTTTTAAAAATCATTGTACAATTGACCAATATTTTCCGAGACGGTACAAAAATACATCTCACTACAATCTAATATAACTAAACTAACCAGTTAAACTCTTTGACAACAATATAATATCTCATTAGATATGACCCGCGACTCTCCCGCCCCTCTGCAGTATCACAATACTTTACAACAATAACGTGTTATAACTCTGGTCTAAAGAAACAAAGTATCACTCACTAGCAGAGTGCTGAGTTTCAGCTATGAAGAGAGAAGAGAAACACAATCTAATCAAACTAACCACCGAGAACAACATTTCAACATCGAACATTTGATAAAAATTTTCTTACACTTACACTACAAGATTGTTGCAAAAATTGTTGTAGCAAATGTTAGTCCATACAAAACTGGCCCGATCTAAACGGACCACTAAAATTGACATCGAAATTTACATGATTCATTTTAAGCTATGGTACATAATGTATTAGTAGTTTACTTTTACGAATTTGACATCTATATAAAATATAATTATGTAGATATATGCCGTTGTGGCGTTACGTCACTTCTGCAAAGTTTGAAATTCGAAACGAATTTGAAACTTGGCACAAGCTCACTTAATGATACACTTATAAATTCTAAACATTTCAATTGGTGTTCACATTGCGCTAAACATTCAGATACCATGTATACGACAAAACCAATATATCAATTCACAATTTTGTCATCTATAAAGAAATCTATTATAAGTATTAACAATTTGGCACATTCATTTCCTGTTTTAAACACTTAACATGTACAACAACGTAACAATATAAAGGAAAAGAAGGAAGGAGGTAGGAAAATCTACGGAGAAAGATTACACTACACATAGAAAACCATCCGCTGCAATGCATTATTCATTAACATTTCAAATGAAAGTTCTCATTTTAATTCAAATTCATAGAGAACAGGAAGGTAGGTATGAATTTTATATTTCAAACTACCCCTTTCGAGTTCTTTTTAACTATATTTTCTTACAACCAATTCCATTATTTTATAATTCCAACCGCAATCGAGAACTTTAATTCAATTATATCCATCTGGTGGAAATTTGAAATGATACAGAGTAAACAAAGAGAAGCCAACATTTTATTTAATGTTCTTTGCAACGTTAATTTCAAATGTCTGCAGCGAACGTGCCAAGATAGCGAGATAGGTCCACTAAATACGTACAACAAATTATGATTATAGGAGCACTACGAAGGCTAAAATACAATGACACACATCTACAGAGTACATGCGATTTTCGTCCCAAAACGTAAGGACTTGTATACACATAAAGACTAGTTTACTGAAGCCCTTCACGAGCTTTGTGGTATACTATACAAGGTTTTTTTTGGAATGAACTGTCTAAAGTTCCATTCCTAAAAGAACTGCTTTTACAATTGACTTACGATATTTTATTTCTAAGCACGATGAACTTTTGTCTGTTTTTGAAATTTTTATTTCAAAATACTCATACAATAAAGTTTGGTAAGTTGAAAAACCGTACAACACAACAAGAAGTGCTTACTGCTAGAGAAGTTAAATAAAATATGATAATTTCAAAAAAGTTTTACAATAATTTGTAAAATATATAAAAAGATCATAATTAAAAGTAATACTAATATTATGTGTCAGGTTTCCTAATTAAACAGATGAAATAAATAAGAAAGGAACGAAAAAACATTAATTTCTACATATTCTGGAATAAACCATTTGGAAAAGCCTACACAAAAAAATGCAATCAACAATATTAAAATAAGAGACATAGTATAACAAAATCTAAATTGAATTAAGATAATTATGTTCCAGGAACCTCATAACAGCGCATAATGTAACGATTCCATAAGTCGGTTGCATGACGCCGGCGGCAGCGTGCAATGCTCTCACGGCGTGTCGCGCCGGCGACTGCACAGAACGGCGCGGGAACACAGCCACCGCACCGCCCGACGACGACAATGCCACGCACCAGATCTCATCCGGCTCGGGGACTAAAAGGATTGCTTTCCAGCAGTGCTGGGCCAGATCTGGTGTAAGTATCGCCGGCGTCGATGTCTCGCCTTTGAACCATAGGACGCGTAAGTTTCGCCCACATGCGCTACATTCGAGACGATATCCATTTGGTGTAGCTTCCGCGCTTACAGCGGTCGCCGTCGCTCCTCCTAATGATACATTTTCATTAAGAATATATCTAGGCAAATGTAATTATCATTTCTATATTTTTCAAAATCAACGTTTGTCAGTTCATCTACAATTAAAATCGAGAAAACAAGACGGGATAAGTTAATTTGAAGAATATTTTTAATTGGTCAACGATATCACACAGTTTTAAATCCCAACTTACCTGTTACTCTGAGGGTCACCCTCTTCAGTTCTTTTAATCTCTTTAGATCAGGTGCTCTAGCTCCTACGCACCTGTACTCACCACCTTCTTCATACAACGCTTCTTTTATACCTGTATTTTTAGTTAAATTTAATTCCTAATTAGAGTTTAGGTGATCGAGATATTTATTTATTTGATTCTTTATTGTAAACCAATAAAAAAATTAAATTCACAAAAAAAAAGGAACAAGAAGATAAACATAGCACAATAGCGGCCTTATCGCCTCAGGCCATTTCTTCCAGGCAAACATACAATATAGGATAATTCTATTTGATGAAAGGTGGTGTAATGTTATAAATTAGCAATAGACATACGTGCAAATAATTACACCCTAATATATATACATATACATATATACTTTATACTATAAATATAAACAATAAACTAATCAAAATTTCAAATTATAAATTATGCATGTAATATGTAAATAAGTTTTAGTAATAAGTCGTCCTAATTATTGAAGGTAAGATAGAATTCCTTAAGCGAGTTTTTAAATATTTAAATGGATTGGGACTTGCATGTATCTAAAGGTAATTCGTTCCATAACCTGAAGAATTCGTTCCATAACATAAACATAGTCTCTTTTAGACACTTGAAAATAACAGGATAAGAATAGAACCAAGTGGAATAGATGTAAGAGAATCAGAGAGATGCTTTAAAAGCTTTAAACATTAGATTAGACAGCTTTAAATCTATACACGTACCAAGTACGCCATGAGCATGGTGAGAGCCCGCCGGTGCCCAGGCGTCACTCGCGTTGCCAACCACGCGTCGCCACCAGCACCCTACGCTACCTAAACGCAGACATGTAACGGTAAGTGGTTACATATAGAACACAACAGTTTTTTATTAAGTATTAGTAACGATTTAGCGACAATAACATAGATCTGGCTATTTACAAAAAAAAAATTGTCATAAAATAAACTGCGACGTCCTTTGTCTTCTCTATTTCGACTGATCTTTGGTGTTGATAACTTATTAAGTATCCTAAGAAGTGTTTATCAGATTTTTTATACAATAAAATTTCCTGATAAAGTTCAGAATTGGCATTAATTACAAATTTAAATTATTTTTATATTAGAGATTTCATCATCAAAATCATTCATTAAATTTTTATCATATATTTAATGTTATAGAAAATATATCTTAGAGTCTTTGTCTAGTGTAATTGCCATTGTAGAATCTTAGCAATTACAACTAATAAAGATTTAAACTATGGTATTACAAATTTCATATTTCTGTCTACAAACAAGAACTTGTGAACGTGGAATAAATTTTTTATCAAGCTTATTTTAAAGTTAGCAACTCTCCCTTAGTTTAAAAATAAAACTATCAAGAAACGATGGTTAACAACTGGAATAAATTTAAACAACCTAATTCCTTAACGAAACTTACACTTATTTTTTACAATACATTCTTCCTTGAATATATATACTTTAGTATATTTCATGATATCATGTATGTATCACGAAACTTTTATAAAAGTTTCAACACCCATTAAAAAAATTTTTTTGAAGAAAATGATTGACATACAACTTTGGAAAAATGGAGTTACTACAGTCATTTCTCAATTTAGCGTTCCACAATCTTATCACTAAATATATGAGAAGTTAAGACACTAAACTACTACACTAATTGACAACCCTACCTTTAGGACAATGGAGCTGCACGTTCCCTCCCACCGGCACTTCCACCTTCTGATGGTCTGGCTCCTCGTCAGTATCCGTTTCTCCACCTGATTGAGGATTGTTTTCTGCTGCTGCTAAGAATTGGTAATTATATTACATGTATAAAACATAAGCTTTACGAATTGAACATAATGTAATTATATCGCTCATAATATAATAATTAACTACTAGAATATACAATTGTTGAGAGGTTCTATTATACAAATACGTTGAAAAAAAAAGTTTGGTTTTCTCTCTTTCAAATATCTATGCGAAATCTAATTTTTAAAAACTAAAGTCCATGTCAAAATTACATAAAACAAAAGGCAATAATAAAACAATTTATTGATGAAGATATATTCCTTTAAAAGTTTTGGTATTTAGTTCATGCCAATAAGAACTCAATTCATAGACATTTTATAAAATAACAAAGAAACGCGTGCAAGTTATATCAAGTAAAAGATCAACAAGTAAACCTTTACACAACATTTCACAAAGCAGCTCAGAATACCCGGCGTGCTCGTGTGGAGTCAATTCTAGTTAAGCGATCTCTTTGTAAAGAATGAGTGTAGAAAAGATTGCATTTTTGATTTTATTTTAAAGTTTCTTTATTTTTTGATACTTTTATCCACACTACAATAGTAGCCAGTGCTGAATTACAAAACTTAATTAAAGTGGGAGTTTGGTCTTTGCTCAATATTTCAGAGCTGCCAGAGTTTATTTATTTTATTCGACAATATAAAAGTTAAGAGATAAAATATTTTTCTGTATTTAGCGCAAGTTAAAATAATTTAGTAAAAATAATATGATTTAAAAATAATGTTTTTTAATTTGTACTCAAGAAAAATTATGGTTTTATTTGATTTCAGTTTATCTATAATCACAAGATTGGAAATCAGCAATACCTACCTTACTTTAGTGCTAAAAATTATAAATAAATTAAATTATATAAAATTGTTTGTAAAATTCTTTAGCATTCTCTTCGTTTTAATTAATCGTGTTGATTAATTGGACAAGAGCTGTGACTTCTGAACTGTTAGTGCTCGTCTTAATATCTTTAGTATTTCATGTGTATTAGGATCTAGGTGACGTGATAAATACGAGTAGGTAAGTACTTATTTCTAAGTCATAACACGAAATTTCGAATATTTAAATATTCTATTAAAAAAAATTGTGCATAAGACGAATAACATATTTATAGACGATGATATGATAAGGCATTATTATTAAAAGTTGTGAACAATATTTACACAGAACATTCAAATAGTATCCAATGCTGGAGTAGTCGGTGTCCATCCATCGGGCGCGACAGCGGTACCAGCCCGCGTGAGTCTCGCTCAGCGTGCCCCAGCGCAGCGTGGCGGCACTCAACGCTGAACCGCCCGGGTCCGTGTCCAGGGGCGTGGGGGAGCTGTTGAAGTTAGGGTAACTTTATATATATTTAACAACTCCAGTATCCGATAATATGTTCCTAAAAATGGGTAGCGCATACAAAAATATATAAGTTACCATTAAATAACAATCTTGTTACTGTATGGATATCGAACCCACGCTTATAAGCTTGGCTGACACTGTCACGTCAGATAATATCTAATGAAATCGAGAATTCTATTACAATACATTATTTGGTATAAATTCAAAAAAAAATATCAGAAGAATGTTATTAAGTCTCGAATGTTCTTCACACTAGAAATCCATTAGTCAGTCTGTGATAAAACAATTAAAAGTATTCTCGTCAAAATGCAGATACGGGCAGTTTTATGAGGTGAAACAATCGTGAGTTGAAATCTACAATAAAGAAAATTGTAACACATAACACAGCCCCGACATTTTATTTATCTGTACATGTCAGGGGACTTGTACTTGCATGATACATCCTGTTTATTCTTTCTCGACCCTATGTGTAAACTAAAGCTACTCAATTAAGAGATCTTTACTAAACATTTTAATTGGACATTATTTACGAAATAAATTTGGGTCAATTAAAAAGTTTTTATTGTATAAAAGTTCCCAAATTTTGGAGAAGACTTTTAGAAGTTATTTTTACTAAACAGAAAAGAAACTTTTATATATGTTTTTGTCAAAACTAAAGCTAGTCAATTAAGAGTTCTGTACTAACTTTTAAATGTTAAATTGAATATTGTCTATGAAATAATTTTAGGTCTATTAAAGATTTTCGATTGTTTGAAAGAGTCCAAAATTTTGCTAAGCTTAGCTCATTTGGTAATTTTTAAACAAACAAAAATGTTTTTGGATTTTAATTTGAATTATAATTGACAAAGTAATTATTATTTAGTTAATTTTTTCCTGTTTCTTGAGGAGAATAGTAAAGACTTTTTTATAGTTTTATTTAACTAATTTAAAAAAACATTACAAGTAAAGCCTCATAAGTAAATATATCTTAATAAACATTTAAAAAGAAATGTCTATTTTATATAAAAAGCCATTGATATATGGTCGACGGGGTGTAAATCACCGCCCTTTAGCCTACAAAGTGGTGAAAATGTAAACATGATTGATGTGTTCACGTCTTTAAGGTAACAAGAAATGGAGTGTGAAAAGCTTTGACATCAGTTCAAGTTTCTAATTAAAAAAGATTAGTTCCTATCCATAATAACCGAAAGTTTTATACACTTGTGTATTATTTCTTTCAGGTTTATGGGTTTCAAAATACACCTATATTGTATACAATATTGGTGTATTTAAATGATATATCATTATTAGATTTGCTATAATATATAATTAGCCGGCTGTACTGACGTATTTTCTATCAGAATTGCCCGTCTAGTTTCGAACCCATTAAGGGCCCTTATTCACGTGAACTACACTCCACAATTCCGCCATACTATTCCATGATTTGAGCTCATGAGTAAGAGCCCCGACAAGTTATGAAATTAGTAGGACAAATTCCTATAGTGATTACGTGAGTTGTATTTGGATAAATAGTAGTAATAATAAATCCTGAACATTTAAAAACAAAAATGTTGTAGCTTTATATAATATTTATGATAAAAAAATATAGAATATTTACAAAATATATAAGATTCTAAAAAGTTTTTTCATAACTGAAATAATTTTAATAAATCTCAGAAATTCTCATAATTAATACCGGTTCAATAACAAACAATAACTAATCATAACAAAAGTTGTAATATAAATTATACATATCTCGTTTGTTCCTATTTTCGTATTCGACTTATTCGTCAGAACTCAGAGCGGTAACTTTGGTTGAGAAGTTTCTTTCGTATCACCACTTTAACAATGGTCTATTTATATAAAAAATATCATTCTTGATGACAATACCTATATTTATTTTTTACTTACTTACTTTAACTTCAAATAAAAATATGCTGAACGTATCTCTGTGAAGATGTTGATTACATAATTTTTTTATTCTATGCTTATAAATAGTATCCAATTTATTTATTTTTTATTTTCCATGTATTTCATTTTTTCGAGAGGTATTTAAAAATATTAATATTAGAAAATAATACGTTTTTATATATTAAGGGCTTAAATAATAATCGATATAAAATCCGAGAAAGAAATCAACCAACCTTGGCTAGTTTCCAACAATCTAATTTCAAACTTCGGTATTGACATTCTACATATGGAGAGTAGTTTCAATCTCATATTGTGAGCAAAGATTGATTATTAACCTTGGCCGATAAGTAAAACTAAACCGAAATTAAACACAATATCGAAAACTACACCAATTCAAAAACTGAATATAAACGACAGATATTTTTTATTTTAAATATTAATAAGACACTCCAACAAAATACATTCGAAAGATATGGACACCGAACATGAGACCGTGAGGTTAGCTACAAAGAAAATATTCGACATTCATTTGTTGACGTACCTACACAGATAAGAATAATGTAGAATCTGTCTTAGTTAATTCAAATTATGTTCATTGGTACCGAGTTCAGCCCTTTTTTATATATAACTTAAAATAATATCTATTATTTTGAACTTTGCAGTTCTCGATTTTTAAGTCATCCTTTTTTTTATATATTTCATAATGTATTCATTTTTGTTTTTTATATTTTTTAAATATCATTTATCACTATTAAGTTATTTAATATTTCAGTGTTGAGATTATAATTGAGAAAAAACCATCTCTTTTTAAAGGATTTTGTTATCTAATATTAACATTATAAATATAGTCTTATTTAACACAATATTTTAAGAGATGAGTTAAAAGTCACTTTCCTAAACACTATAAACCATTATATGCTCTCATTTAGTCATACATCAATAATAAAGCTGCCAATCTAATAAACCTTATCTTATGGTATTAAAGTCTAAACTCGTCTGTCATAGCAACGTTTTCAAACTTAAATCCTAACATTCAGTAACGAAGTATAACTGTAGCAGAACTAAAATTCAAGCGCCGTTCATACTCAGCAAACGATTATCAACTTTATTCTAGTGTGCTAAGATTAAAACTCACCTAGACGGTCGGTCGGTATCCTTCATCCATGTGGCTCTTGCGGGCGGGTTAGCGTCAACGTCGCAGCGCAAGGCAGCCGCACCGCCAGCGACAAGCGACACCCCGAATCCCGGCCAGCGAGAGATCACGAATGACGGCGGGTCTGGTTATAATGGTCGGTTATTATCCTAAATATTGAATTTTATTTTATAATGTAAGACAAATGTGCTGTGCTTTTATAAAGCTACTTCAAAATTAACTGTAAAATTATATTATATATATCCGATGGTACAACTTTACATCAGGTGATCCGTCTTTTCCAGTGTCCCTACTCACATATAATTACTAAACGCTTTCTCTCACTCACAAGTGACATGTATCTCCAGCTTGGCGGCGAGGTGGTCGTGTGGCGCAGCTGCTCGGCGCTGTCGCGCAGAGCACTGCAACGTTGCGTTGTGCAGCTCTCGGGCCGCAGTCACCACAACGCGCGACCAGTACACGCCCTCTGAGAGGACCCAGAATGACGTCCATGTCCAATTCATTTATTTTTTAAATAAAATTTGTGTCAATAGAAACGATATCTATTTGACAATGTTGCTTAATGTAGAATTTGTTAAAGTTATTTTATTTTTACTTTAAGGTTTTTGCACACGCTAAAAGATAACCAATTTTTTACCAATAGAGTAATTAGTGTGATGTATTCTCAGATATGGTCGGTGATCGAGGGCAGGTTCTAAAGCCAGCAGTCGCCACGACAGTTCTGGAGGAGGAACGCCACCTGGTTGAAATGTAATTATTATTAGCTTTCCTATTTTCCCTTATTGGACAACATCGAAGGCATCTTTATATAAAATACCCAAAATTTAAGGTTTGGTATTTCGCTTGAGTCCTTTAATTTTTACAATACAATATTCTATCAATATTCGGTCAATTTTAAAAAGTTAAACGTAAGTATGAAGCTTAAACCAATACTAAAATATAGGTTAGAGGATTACAGATCACAAAATGTGTAAATTTCTCCATAGAGCATAGAGCGGATGTTACGCCAGACAGGTGTAGCTATCATATGACCCAATATATTTTAAAAAGCAAAATAAAAAACTGGACTAAGCACTTCACACCGAGACCTAAGTCTTTTCAACTGGGTCTTCTAACACTCAAATACTCGACTCGCTGAATGGCATCGAAAGCTTTACAGAACCTCTATTAGAAACGTTTTCAAACTTTGAGCATTGCCAACAAATGCAACCTTTTATTTTACTTGGAAACGGACCCAGTTTTTGAATTGTATGTTTTGGAATAGAAAAATAAAGTTGCCATGAGTACTAGCGGTTACTTCTAGCTTTGTTTGAGTTTTTAACGTTTTGCAGTTGGGCAGGAATCCAATACTGACTACTCTTGTTAAATAGAGTTCAATAAGTGTATACTACTCTAAATATAAATAATGTAATGCCTTAACACCAGTAATTGTAACTAAAAGAATGATTGATATACTAAGTCAACTAATTAAAGAAGAAATTGTATATCCATAAGGTAAATCTAAAAAAATAACAAATATGAAAATAATTCTGGTGAGACAATAGAAGTCAAAATATGTCAAAAAGCGTATGACACTGAACAAAAATGAACTGGGGGCAGTAGAAGCTACTAACCTTCAGCTACGCATCGCACCTCGAGAACAGTTTTGTCTCTAACAGGTACCCATGTGTTACCAGCATCCAAACGCCTTCCATCTACCGCCAGGTACACCGAACGGACCGGTTCTGTGCGAAAATACTCAAGTGTCTGATTTCATGTGAACCAAGTATAAATTTCTTCAACAGTATAAAGAAAAAATTATCTTTCAAAATTAAAGTTGCCCAAGGTTCTCAAGATACGCTAAATAACTCATATCCATAGCAAACACCAATTATCTATTCCTGGCAACCAGACTAACCATATATAAGAAGTCTTGTGGGCTCTCCGGTGACGGTCCGTCCAGTACGATCGCGGCCGGCACACCGCCAGCGTGCCGCGTGGCCACGGGATGCACGCGGGATCTCCACAGCGTCACCCTCACGCCACGCAGATTCACCCCCGCCAGGCGACGTCGGCAGGTTAATTTGCTAAGTTATTTAGTAAAATAATCTATGATTTACTGACCGGCCGCTTTTCAGGCATTACGGTATTTTGTTCAAAATTCATTATCAAAAAGTTTTCAACCTAAAGTTTTCATTAAATTGACTGACTGATTATTTAAAATACGAGTATATGTATTCTTTTTTTTTAATAATCTGATTTGTTTAACAGTCATTTGTTTTAACTGTCAGTTTGGCCCCGTATAATTATTTTTGTTGGTAATTAATAACAATGTTTACCTCATTATCTTTATACCAGCGCAGGTTTGTGACGTTGACAAGGTCGCAAATAATACGTGCATGTGCGTGAGGTTCTACCAACAACTCTTTTTCTTGTTTTTGCGGCTAGAGGAACAACAAAACAGTTATATATTTCTAAATAATATCACATTTGATTTGATAATTACAAACATTTATAACTAAATTTAAGAAATGTATCCTATCAACTTACAGATACAAATTAAATATAATCATAATTGAATGACTCAAAGAGCTTGAAGCATCCTTTTATCAATAAACCTAGCGCGGTTCACTTGTTAAATATTTAGCTCATAATTATGTACAACTTTACCGAAAGCCTCCCAAGGACTCCCTCAATCGTGGCGTCATTTCCAAGCAAACCCAATTAATTACGAAACGCTATCCACAAGCGACTTTAAATTAGGCCGCTACTCAACGTTAAATATTAATTTGCTTGCTCTTCGTATTTTGTAAATAATTGTACACCCTGAATGTAATTACGCCTTTTCTTGTTACGTGGTTTCCTAGGGTTATGTCCACAGTTTAATGTCAACGGGCATGTGAGAATTGATGTTACAAATAGCATGTCAAAATGCTAAAATAATTTACCTTTCGAGTTTTATATATTTTTTTTTCATAAATGTGCGAGAACTTCATATGGTGGCCAAGTTGAATTTAAATGAAAAGTATAGTTTATATGATTATTGCATTTAGAAAGTATTATGCTGTGTACATATTCGCACATGTAAAAATGAATAAGACGAATAAGGAATCTCAAAGATTATCTCTTTCTATTTCATAACAGAGCAACAAATCAAAGGAAGCATAAATGAACTACCAAAGAACACACCTGAGGCGGGGGAATTTTCTCCCTCCAATTCTCCCTGGTCTGCTCTCTCGGCTCATCTCTCATGACTGGTGAAGGTCGAATCACAAAGGCATCGACGCGGGAAGAGGCCCGTACGCCGGGAGCTGCTCCCGCGTCACCGATTGCATCACGCACAGCTCCGCGGATGTTCAATATTGTGTCACCCGTTTTTACGCGACGAGACTATTAGTTTTATTATAAATGTTTTTTTTTTAATTTATGTTTAATTTAATATTTAGATTTCACTTTATTATATTAACTTACCTTTGTTTGTTTGTCCCATTCTTGACCACTGCTTCGTTTCCTTCGATCATAATCTTCAGCTTCACCAAGAATACTGCTATATGTTACAGGCGATTCACTAATACTTTTATTTAGTTGGTCTCCTGTTACGGAATCTTGAAACGTAAATATTTTATTCTCAGCTTCCACTCTTGCTTCTTCTGCCATTAAAATTTTATTTAACTCATCTACATCGGATCCCGGAGCAACTATAAAACCATTGTCAAAATCATTTATATGCTCGGGCTCCAAGCTATTTATGGGATTATAAAAATTGGTTTCATTTTCATCATCTTCTATATTTTCTAATGCTTTTGAATTGTCAATGTTATTGCTCGATGACAGAATCGTACTTTTACCTTTAATAAAGTCAGTATTGTATTGACCCTTGTTATCAATATTTGATTCATCAGATGTAACTAAAATGCTACTATCTTCAATATTTGTTTCAGGATCATAATCTCTTATATCAATAGCATCTTCCGTGTCAAAGAAGGGCAAGTTGAAATCTGGACCTAATATACTAGCGTCGTTGTTGTTTTCGATGTTTTGTTTAGTTTCATCGTAGTTTTCGTTACGTAGAGGAGGGTAGAGGGGGGCATCACGAAGGAGTTCTGCCGCGTCGAGGGGGGCGGGTGCGCGCTCGGAACTACTCCGCTCGGAGAGCACAGCAGGGAGGAAGCCTGTTAACAATAACTTGAATTTATCGAGAAATTCGTATGTTGTAAATGATTAGGTGATTATTTATTAAAAATGACATCACAGTGAATAAAAAGTATAATACATATTGATTTATTTAACCCGTTCGTAGGTACAAAAATGTTAGTAAATTAATCGATCATTTTATGTCCCATGTTCTTTACGAATATAAACGATTACGTTCAGCAATATCGTCGTCAATCAAAGTCAAATTCACCCTGAAAAGGGTGTCTTAAAGCAAGGGTAAAACTATCAATGAGATTAGAAACGTCACATGATATGACAGAGTGTGTAAATAAACTATACTTTATTTGTTGATAAATCGAGTTAATAAAATATAATCAAGATTTTAAGTATTAATAAAAGATAAATATTTTGTATTTTGGTTTTTACGGTGATAATAGAAAACACAACAAAAGTCTATCAATCAATCTTTTGACCTTACAATTTACTCATCAGTTTTAATATAAAAGGAATTTTATTAAAGCTTCCTGATTTTGGCGACAATTTGTTCCAAGTTAACAATTTTGTCTAGCCCTTTGTTCGTTAAAGAACTTTGTTTCTTCGGAATTTTACTCAAACCCTTTGAATTTTGCAATGGAGTCGGAACTCGATTTCAAATTAGCAAGTTCAAAGAGATTTTATTGCTGGGAAAACTTAATTTAGTGAAATTGTAAATAAAGGTGACTCGGTTGTTCTTTTGTTGTGTTGTTTGTTTTTGATAATTTACTAGCTGTTGCCTACGACTTCGCCTTCTCCTCCCTCGACAGACATTTGTTACGGATGTAGTCGAATCTATATATCATCTCAAAAAAAAATATTTTGATTGAACTATTCGTCTTTTTAAAAAATTATAAAGTAAATGTGAAACCAGTACCCAAATCTAATCCCATAAAGTTTATTTCACTTTTAATATAAAATCCGTTTTGTTTGTTCATTGTAAAGCTCAAAGTTATGAATATTTTTGCTACAGTATTTATGCTTTTATATCCAAATGGTTCAGACAGCTAACGCCATATTATAGAATTTGTGACTACACATTATTATTTTTATAGCAATTAATTGAAAATATATATTTAATTGAAATAAAAAGTAGACCATAAAGCTCAGGGATAATATAATATAAATTTTTACCAGTGAAATTTTTAAAAATTAGATGATACCGCATATATATGTATACCTCTTCATTATAGATTAGATAAGTGAAAAAAAGAAAAGACAAAACTATTTATTATAAAACTTTCGTGTCAAAATGGATATTATTCTAAAATAAATAAATAATAATAAAAAAAATCTTCATTGCTTCATTCAAAAAAAAAAAAACAGTACAAATGCAGTAGAAAAATAAATAACAATAATAGCAATATGGTAGTACAAAAAGGCGACCTTATCGCTAACAAACCATCTCTGCCAAGAAACCTGTGTTTAGAGGACATGCTATGATAGAAGTAAAAGGGGTGTACAATAAAATTGAGATATATTTTTGCAATACATACGTTAAACACATACAAACACCATAAAATATAATATTTTGCATTATGTCATATTAAATACTTATATATTATGTTTTAATTAACATAAATTGTAATGAATAAACAAACTCTTGATGAAAAGGATTACAATACAATTATTTATATTATATCTATTATATGTTTTTATCTAAAATATATATCTATTATTATATCTATTTTAATATGTTTTATTTTTCTGCAAATGATTGCTGCAAAGGGTGATCGCGACAGTAAGTCGTAAAGCTGAGTCATGTACTTAAAATGTACGCCAGAAGTTTATATTCGAGAAACGACAGCGTACTTATTCTTTAGACATGCTTAAGACTATCTCATTACTTTTGAATATAAAGGTCTAAAATAACAAATCTTTAAATGAATTTTTGACCCACAAAGCTTTAAGCTTCTAAGATGATTTTAGCTTTTAAGATGACGTCATTTGTAATAATTATTGTTTAAATAAATATTATTTCAAAATCTTCCATCCTATTTCCCGTCACGTCGACTTCATAAAATGTGAAGCTCCAAAATCGTACGACATGAAGCGGCCTAATCCTTATAAATAATTCCACGTCCTTAAATTAAGAGGTTTCAGAGAGTCTTTTATAGGTCACGGGACGTAATGGAAAGTTTGAGAGAGATTTTTTTAAGCGAAGTTCCATCTCTTATTTCGTTTTATTGTTTGATGCCTGATTAATTTGGGGTTTATTTACGGTTGAATAAAATGATAGCTGGATTTGTTGATATTCTTTTTCTTAAAAAGGTTTTCTACTGATTAATATTAACATCTTTATTTGAAAGTAGCAAACAGGGATATATATATATAAATTTAATATTTTTCATTCAATTAATTACGCATCATATTAATTTAAAAAACCAAATTTTTAAAGCTGAAAATAAATTTAGATATCAAAAATTATATTAAGAAATATAAGACGATATTATATTCCTTAAATTAAACTTATTTAATCAAATTTCGCGCTTGAAATAATCTAAGAGTAGACAAGGTTTTGAGGTCCCTTAATGAGAAAGGGCTCTTAAAGTTTCAATAAAAAAAAGAAACATGAAGGTCTGAAATTTAATAAAAATATAAAAGTTATCGTTATATTATATAATACATTATTTATGTAGATACTACAACTAGATACTTAACATGCATCTTAATCTTAGCTCGCTCCATACCCTTAATAACATACTCGTAGTCAAGAGAATTAGGTTACTTTATAAAATTATTAGTTTATGAGTCAGATTTAACATGTATCTACTATAATATAAGCGTCTGTAAGGGTGGGTTCACACTGTAGCTTATTAGATAAAAATAATATTATTTAATGGATATCTTACTAAATATAACATTTTATATAGAAGTTCGTTCAAAATATATATTTTTAACTTTTAATAACCGATCCAGCTTACAGAGCAAAACTCACGTGACATTAATTTTCAATTAAAATAATTTCAATGTATGAAATGTATGTTCCTTTGATAATTAAACATTTAAATTTTACAGCTTGCTTTGCTATTTACTTTGAAGTTTTCAGTTGGTAAACTTTAACACCTCTAATTCGAAATTCACAAGTTAATTCAAACTATGTTAAATTCCAGTAAAATCTATCTCAGTTGAGAATGTAATTTAAATCAAATCTCATCGTATTTGAGTTACAAACAAACAGACAAGCTAATATTGGTGAAGTAATTGTATTGACGGGACATTAATTTATTTGTGCTGAGATTTGTTTACTGCTACCGTTATGTTAATTAAAGTGGATCTAATTATTGTACCACAATAGTTAACGTTACGTAATTCCGAATTAGTTTTTCTATAATAATGTCAGCTTGGCGATAATGAGTGAAGACAATATCTAATGTTAGTTTAAATGTAAAAAAAATCTTTATTTAAAATAATCAGCTTGTTAACTTTTTTTTGAGGAAGTTATTCTTATCATCGCGATCGAAGCATTTCTACTTATCTAAGACATGATTAGTTTTTCAGAAATAATTAAATCTTTAAATTTAGAAAAAAAATATCTCTTTTTTTAAATTTTTATTTTTATGAGTATTAGAAAAAATATTATCAAATTTGTTGTTAAATATTTAAAGTTATTGAACTATGCTACATTTGCAATAAGTTGCAAATATGGCATAATTTCAAGTGATTGTAAAATAGCTTAATAAACAATATTAATAATAAATAACGATGATATAACTTTTCTCTTCACCGGGAAGTTAAAATGACTCTCGTACCATTACCGCTTGTTAACTTTAAAACACAGGTTCTATCAACAAGAATTTAAAACCGTAAATAGCGTATTTCTTTTTAACTATTTACGTCTTAAGAAAGCATCCTGCTTTAAATTTCACGTGTAGATCAACCGCTCAAACTTTACTAATTAACCAACTTTGAAAAGAAAGACGACAAATTTACACACATCCAACAAAACTTAAAGCTATCAAGTTGTAATGTCTACATTGATTATATTAGAAAAACGCTATCCCATTTCATTTAGCTGTTTTAAACAATAGAACAACAAGGTCTGTTGAAACAGAAATATAATAATTATACATGCATAAGCGAGATATACTAATGAATCATTTATACGATACTTACCGCATTCAATGGGAGTGGTGTGGGTTTATTTAATGCACAGACTTGCACCCACACAAACATAGCTATTAGATACAAGAACTATATTTAGAGTTCAACAAATTGAAACCATTACGGCAACTTTCTTATTCAGATGGCTAAATCTAAATTCTATGGACCCCTGTAATCACCCCCCATTAGCATCGCAAGAGAATCACGTACCAACAATTTGTAGCCTTCACACTTAACAGCCTTTCTTATTTTAGTTCAAGGTTCAATTTTGAATTTCTATTATTATGTAATAAGATCTAGATGTAGGTGTTGTAAGATCTGAGCCTGGATGATGTCATATATATCTTTAGACAGAAATCACATATAAATGTTCTCTTAGTTCTTGAGAAATGAAAATAACTTATTTCTCTTATTACTGTAATAAATGAAAAAAAAGTATCTTTATTCCTATTTCTTCAACCCATTTATAAAACCAGTAAGTTATAACTCCTAAAATTATACTTAGTTGTAAAATAAATAGACTTTTGATACTTTAGATTTTAGAAAAGACTTTTCTACAGTTTTTTGTAACTTTTAGAAGTATATTTTTTGTATACAGGTAAAGAAGTATTTTAAAAATTTGAAAAAATCATTGAACTTTTATAATAGCCTGTAGACGCTAAAAATAATATTTTTTGAGTTTATTACTCTTTATAAATAAATTATATTTAATCAAATTAGGTATTAATTCAATAAATACTTCTTAAATATCCTAAATGACTAATTTACACATAATAGGACAACATCAATACTGCCATTGCTACTCGAAACGTATGGTAATAATTTAAGCTTCTTAAAATATCAGGCAATTTCCATATTAGGTTGCGGATGACATATTTCATTTGAATCAATGGATTTCACAGTCAACATAAATATTTCATTTTCTGTCACAAATTTTGCCTTCTATATTGACACCATTTTCAGACGGAAAGTCCAACTAACTGAAATATACCTAAACTAAATTCAGTTATTTACCTTTTTTTAGCTAGAGTTGTGCAATCTATAGTCATACGGAAATTCTACCGTTTCGAACCAAAATTTTATTTGTGATAATCCTTCCTCTTATTGACTAAGCCGGTGTCTGCCACTTTAACATCTTCGAATGCAACTTAAACAAATTGGAACCTCAATAGATGCATTCGCTTTGTTTTCGATCTTCGCACATTCGACTATATTGTCTCGGTATACGCGAGTGAAGATCTTCTCGATATTTGTTCGAATATGTTCTCTATACTTAACGATTCACATTATCCCCAGTATTTGAAATTTTAACTATATTTAAAATATCCCAGACCTGTTTTTTGTCTGCTCCTCTAAACTTTTTCAGTCTTCGTACCATATCGGGTTTCTTTAAAGTTGTTCTGAACTTGGTAACGGACTATCTACAAATGTTAGACGTTTCCCTAGCAAAGTGACCTTTAAGTAGTTGATCTATCTCTTCCCTTCCAAAAATCTACAGAAAATGTATAAAAAGATAAAATGTATACATAAAAAGATGCATATATTGTATTTTGTATGCTATAAGTATATTATTTCATCCATTATCAATATTGAAGGGAAACTTCTTTAAAATGCTTGTGATTTTAAACTCTTTAAAACACAAAGCGAAGAAAAATAAAACGAGTACGTTACCTTAAGTAATAATTAATTAATTCAAACATGATGTTTCACAAAATAATAAACATGTAAGAGCTACATTATTTCATTTAAAATTTTAACACCGTGATCTAAAAACTTACAAGACAGCATTGGTCAACCCCATCTTGTTACAAATATTCAAACTATCGTTTAATGCAAAATCAGAAATGACCTACATAATTTCAGTAAAATTTTAAAACCCTGGTCAAAGTATAGTCTAACTTTGTAGTCGAATTAAGTCTTCATAGTTTTAACTTTACGTGAATATTGCATTTATACAAACCTGTGCTTGTGATTTAAAAATATATTGTATGAACGTATTAAAATAATAAATTTTTATGTTTATGTTGTTATTTTTAAAATAGTCTAAGACATAATCTATTATTTTTATTTCATGTATGCATAACATTTTGATTGTTAAACGTCATATTCTAGGTGCACGGTTTCAAAAGGTAGGTCCATTGGGAAGAACCTGCAAGAATAGTTAGTTTAAATTATTGATGTGTAATATTTATTGATTAAATAATCGAAAACAATTTCTAGTTCGCATATTCTACATTTTTTGGTCAATTTATCTATCAAACAAATCATTGTTAGGTTTATTAAAGGATAAACTAATGTTTAATTAAAATATCATTTTCATTACCAGATTTATGACGAAAAGAGAGAAATTCTGCTTAAATAAAACAAATATGCAATTTAAAAGTTTGTTCATTTATTTCATGGTTCGAAATCTTACTATAAAAAAGTAATATCGGCTTATTTAAAATCATATCCGAATACAACAATAATAATTATTAAAAAAGATACACTTCGTTTTATTCGGCCTCATAAAAACAGCTCATTTCGTAAACACCGTTGTTTTTGTGCGATCATTAGTCAAATTCTCTGTTTAATATTTATATCAAAATCCCTAAAAAGAGGCGTCAGCTAAAAATTTAAATAAGGCTGTCATTATTATAAAACGTAATAAAAACACATAATATTATTAAATTCATTCTTAAAAAGATTTAATTAACTATTCACTATATATTATAATAAACCTTACATCATGCAAAATAAAGACAAACAAGGAGGTACTGAAATTAAAACGTATTTAAAACTGTAATTCCTCAACTAGTTTAGCAGAAACATAGAGACAAAAGAAAAAATGTCAACGCAAGAGCACTGGAGTCTGGAAGGCTCGTGTGTAGAATATTCTCAGAAAGTCAAGAGAGGGGGTTTGTTGTATACGTAATAATACGTTTATCATGATGAAGTTTGCACTATACACACAGACAATACGAATTAGAGGACATAGTTTTAATATCATTGCTATGTTTAGCTACAAGAATCATCGTATTACTTCTAACGCGACAAAACCATTTGTGTTATAATTTGTAAATATGTACATGATCAGACTATAATAGAAGTAATCCATTGACAGTAATTGTTTGCTGTACAAATATATAATAAACTAACTGTAAAACGCGATTCTAACTGGGGATGAAAGGTTTTGTGGACTTTTCAGATAACCAGGAGCAGTAGGTAGATTCGATAGCCTAAGGCTTTCCTCATGAACGTGCCTATCATAATTAGAACGTATTTCTTAAATAAATAAATAAATAACTAATCTGGTAGTCACAAAGATTAGCGCGTTAAAATAAACATTTTTTTTTAAAGTGTCTCAAAATTATGAAGACAAGGCGAAGGTAGTTAAAAAACCCCGCGCCTCAACAAGACGCCGCTAGGTTGCCATCAGTCGAGCCGTGACCACCAATACCAATCACTATATTATTAATTGGTATTATATATATTACAAATATTTATTAGGTTGTGGTCCTTAACCGTTTATTACCTGAAACTAGACTCTACAATTTACTTATTTTATACTCATCATAACAAAGAAAGACTATAAATATATCATTTTAATAATGTTCTCTGTGCTTGTGTATATGTGATATTATCTAACAGTCTAACGGCAGCAATTTAAATGCATTCTATCAAAATCAGACAAGCACGCCAGCGATTTGCAATTACATTCTTTACATTATGTATGCACCCTCCGGTGTGCTTTGAATACGACACCAACCGACCGAGCGGGTCGGACTCTTACATCGTAATCATCCGTCGTATATTAATTTGACTAATTGTTGGTGATTTCGACTTCCTCTAGCTGATCTGTGAAGTTTCTTGAATTGTAAATTGAATATTGATCCTCTATACGCGGTCCAAGCTCCATTAGTACATTAAATGTAAATTTATAATAAAATTAAGAATGATTTTAGGACATTTATTAATTTATAATAGCATCGCTTTACTAATTAAGTAAATAATTAATAATTTTGAAAACTAGAAATATTTTTAATATTTATTTAAATATAAAGAAGTTTTTAAATATTAGTAATTTTAGTCAAGTTATATTCACTAAGAAAATACGCTAAGGCCTCACTTAATTATGCCAAAATATGTCCATACAACAAGCAGATGAACAGTTTTTGTATATACAAAATGAATATAGAACATCTCTTAGTCTGAACTTGACAGTGAACTGTTTTTATAATACTATATTTTTAAAGTTTAAATGATAAGTTATGGACATGTTAAATGAAATCATCTTACTTTCAGTTAAAGTCAGTATATGTTAGCGGTAACCAACAGATTAAAATATTTATTTAATAACGAAGTAATGCCTAAAAATCAACGTTTATTAAAAAGGGTCCAACATAGAGTAATTCAATTGTTTAAATATTCAAAATGAAATATACTACTGTGGAAAAATATAAACACACAGAAGAGTAAACTGCATTTGATATATGTTTTCAATTTGACTAGTATTTTGTCAGAAATACAGAGAAGTTTGGAAAAATATAGCTCTGTTTGTGCGCTAAAGAATCGCTTCCGTAGTTATATATCAGGAAATTGTAAAGTGGATCTGTATTTTGAACTTTATTTGGATATATCCTAGATATATTTTAAGTTGGGTATTCTGTTTAAGTGCAGTTGTTATTCAACTGAAATTTATAACATCGATGTCTTCTCCATCGATTAAGTATAAAGCCATGAATAAACCATCTCCCGTCAAGGAAAATCTAGAAAAACATTGGTCTTTTCAAGTTTTTTCATAATTCATGAACAATCTAGAAAGATTTTAAAAGACGTTAATATATGATAAAGCCCTTTATTCCATCTCAAATATTTAGACGGTTCTTAATATTATCATTAAGAAAATGTAAAGATCTTTTCTTAACAATCCTTTTATACTAATTTCTTTATTCACTTATAAGCAGTAACTTTATGAGCGCCGGAACTGACAAAAACTTTAATAATAATTTTTGTCTATCATAAGTTTGCCGTTTTATGCTTATTATTATAATCCTATATATTTGTTTTTAATAAATATAGAATAAAAATTTTCAGCAAACCGGGCCGTCTTCGTTCCCATCCTCTGGGATACGTGGATGATATCTCAAAGATCGCAGGTCCAAAGCCTGATTATTTTTAATTTATTTAAGCATTATGTCTTGCAAGTAACACTAACCTTGATCTATATATGTCCATTTTTGAAATTTGTCTGTATGTAATTTTAACTCTCATCCTAATATGGTTGGAAATCTCTAAAATGTGAATCTATTCTACTTTTTACATTATGTTTGTAGAAGATATTAAGTAATTTCACTTTTTCAATCCCAGATTTCAAAATGGAGTAAATGAGACATACCATAACTAAAGCTTTCAACGAGAATGACCCGTCCTAAAACCGGATAAACTAAAGAAGACACGAATCAATACTTTTAGAGCATCTTTTCCTTATCGCATTGAGCAGTTTTCTCGCTATAAATAGATTCCGTTTTTGCTATTCGCTAAAGGAGTTTGATGAGCGTCTTTTGTTACTTCTCGAGTAGGTTTCATTTGTTCTTTTGTTAGGTTGTTGAACTTTTTTTCGAATTTTCGTCATGTTCAAAATTGTTATAATTATAATATATTTAAATTAATAAAAAATTTGAATATTGTTTAAGAGCTAATAAAAATTGAAATATTTTATTCGAATAATATTTTTTTTTTGGAAAAGGAGGGCAAAGGAGCATGCGGGTCACTGATCAAATGTAATCACCGCCGCCCATGAATTCTTGCAACATCCGAAGACTCACAAGAGCGTTGCCGGCCTATCCGAAGACTCACAAAAATAAAAAGATTTAAGAAGATTTAAGAAGAGATGATCTCTATGATTTATTAATTACAACAATATTTTTTTTACGGAATCAAATTATAAAATATATTTTCTGTTTCTCTTCACAATATTCTAAAATGAATTTATATAACCATAAAATTCATCAAGTTTATTTAGAAGAACTGGTTAATAAAGTATAAATTTATAAGACAGTTGTCGGAAATACGGTTTGATATTTATTTCAAACGATCTAGATACGCGTATTTCGAAAATAAATTCTGTTAAACCAACAACAACCTACCCCGCTTTGTGTTTGTGAGACGCAGCGAGAAATCACAGCCTGTTAAATTAAAGTCGAATGCCTCTGACATTTGTGTCGCAATTAGTGTCCTGTGTCAAGGCATGCGTGACGCACCGGACACAAAGGGTGTTGTGGCTCCATGTATTGATTCTTTGTTCGCAATCTATAAATTGAAACTTGATACATATTTTGATGGAATGGTTTTTTCAAATAGTTGTTCTCAGTATGCATTATTAAAAGGTCTTATTACACATTTATAGATTTGGTACTCTTTAAGCTAACGCAAAACGAATAATAATACTGTATTTGACAACTTGAAAGAAACATTAATTTATAAACCTAGTTTTATTCATTGGCATATTGGTAGTGTAAGTAAAAAACTTAATGAAAGCCCTTCTTATATACATGGGTGAAGTATTCAAACACACGTTCTATATACGAAACTATAATATATATTGCTGTATGCAAAAATAATTTCTGTTCACAACAATTATTATTTCACAAGTCATATAAATATTTTAAGACGGTAAGGATGAAACCGTTTCCGCAGTTAATTTCCGCAATTAAATAATTAAATGCCTAAATAAATTGTGTGGCTATAACTGAACGATGATTTTTATGATCAAGAAAATATGTATCCCTAAAATTACACAAATTATTAATAATTGACTAGTTTAAAAACATAGTGCCAAAAAAAATGTTACGTGCTAATGCTGCAAATTATACACACCCATAAGCAAGAAGACATTCCTTAAGAATTTTACCCATGTCAAAAATTTATATTTTTATTTCTATAAATAATCAAAATCAATATCTCTTAATATAATCTTATAAAAACTTAAGATTATTTCTATAAAATATTCAGAAATATCTGGAAGGATAACTTTACCCACACAATACTGAACATCCAGTTTTCAACTGCAATTACAAGATCTCTGCGCTGCTCTCTGATAATAATGCGCCAACTAGTATTTCGCTCAAGAGTAATTTATAATTCCAGCCATTTACTATTATTAGTCACTGAACTCGAATCACTAAACTTCAGGAACATAAAGTTGAAACACCACATAAAATAATTGTATTTCAAGTCCATACAGAATGAACTTTAGTTGTTAATGACGTCCATAATCGTAATTAGGAACTTCAGAAAGAAATTTACTTCCCTCTAATTGTACGTAACAAAAATTTTAACTAAATACAGAACATGATAGTGCTGTGTTTAGTTCAAATTTTTGTTAAATTCTTGTAGGTTTATAGACTTCAAAATATACATAAATAATCATCTTATTTACCAGATGTAATAAAACATTTTTCGTCATATATCTAAAAATGTAGTCGATTTTTTTTTTTATTTTTAATGATTAAAAAATTTTAATGATGAAGAAAATACTTACAATTACTAGCGTAGAATAATAAAATAATATAGACAAGGAATTTCGCATAAAATAATTAAGTTAGTAAAGGATTTTAATATAGTGCATAATATAGTGCATCGGCGGGTAATTAATGCAAGAACAAAGGCGGCAATAGCATTACCATAACAACTCCTCACACAACTTGCAATGAATAATATCAAAAGAATTATGAAGTAAGTTTCTCACATTAAAAACTAAGACAGGTTTATTAGCGTATATATTTAAAATTCTAAAACGTATTATATTTGAATCCTAATTGTCAGGACAATATAATTTTTATTGAACATTTTAATTATTTTAATCAATATTAAAATTACTGAAGGAGAATGCAAATTGTTATCTAAGCTACTAGAGGCAAGAGCTTCCAAGTTAATGAAGTGAATATAAAAAATAGCTCTCAAACCTGAGCGGCTGACGTAAGCACTTTACGGTTTTGGATAATTTGTATCTCAGAACCTTTGTTGCTTTGTTTTATTTATATCTTAAGTTTACCAACAAAGTTCAAAAATGGACAAAGTTTAGTAATTAGAAACATCCATTTCTGTCACGCTAAATTTGAGATAAAACGAACAACGAATATTAAATTAGTAATGAGTTATGCAGACGCTTTCGTAATAATTTATTTTTCTTTATTATACTATCGTTCCTTCTCAAAACTCACAGAAATGTATCTCCAATCCCGGTTAATCCTCAAAGGGGAATCAAGGCAATAAGTATTTCTAGCGTTAAGCTGAGACTTAAAACAGTGAAGTAATTATCAGGGAAGAGAGCTCCGGATTATTGAACTTGCGCCTGACCGGTTCGGGTATTAGCTAATATATTGGAAATATATTTATTAAACTGTATAAAGAGCGCCATTACTGTTTAATTTATTTCACGAAAGAATTATTTAATAAATTATTAGAAAATCCGTTCAGACCGTTTTGTTGAAAATTGTATTATTCATAGTTTCTTATTTTTTTAATATGTTCACAAAAATTTCTATTTAACCCCTTGTCGAGATGAGATTTTTAGACGGCTAATTTATTTTAACCTACTGATTAAGGAAGTTATTTACCTCTCTCAGTTCTCTAAATCAGATGTATTGTAATATCTTTTCGTTTTGTGGTGTCCTGAGTCCCTTTAGACACTTCTAAAAAAATATATGTATGTGTGTGTCTGTGGACATATAAACAATATATGAAAGGCTCCATTTCCTTGCAATTTTATTATGCAATTGGGTTCGTTTTCTTATCTATCGATGCTTAGTCACGTAAATTAGTAGGTTATCATAACGTGATTAGTTTTTCAACGAAATTGACCAAGTGCCTTTTTTTATATATATTTTTTAAACTGTTAATGTCAGGAAAAAGGATTGCATTTGAAAAAATATGTCTTAATTTTTATGTTATTTTATTAAAATACTTAAAAAATAAACATGATAATTATTAAGTTATTTAAAGTTAAATAATGAATTATACTATATCTGTACTAATTTGTTTTTAATGACTATATAATACTAAAATAAAAATATACACAAAATATATATTAATATAACATTTTTAACCTGGAATTCATAAAGTGGGGCCCCCAGCCAATATCGCTTGTTTTTATATCTAAAAGTTCCATTTCAAAAGCGTAATGTTTCAATTTTAAGAGATTAAATAGACTACTACGACATCTAGAATTGGAATTTTCAAAATACGTCCTTAGATGTATTACAAAAATCCTGAACCGTAATATTTTCATAATGAATCAGACGGGGTAAAAAAATATACAAATCTAACAATAGAAAGCCTTTTATGATTTCAGATGTTGGAAGAATGTGACCCGACCCCAAAACAATAACATAAAAACAATGGACTAGGAACGATTACAGTGAAAAGGTTGACCGAACAATTGCTTATCATCAGGTAGAGATGAAGCCTTTTAAATTTATTTAAGGAACACCCAACCAACCAATAGTAAATGTAATAAAATAATCCAATGTGCATTCCAACTTCTCTAACATTTATAAATCAACGTTTTTACATTTGACGGTTATATTTTTTATTTTTATTTTTATATATCTACATGGATGATTTAATTCGAACAGATATGAATCGGAGTGATTCGGATTTTTTAAAGTAATTTGGTGTATTGTATAAAATACTATTAGTAATAATTTAAT
Organism: Mechanitis mazaeus; assembly: GCA_959347395.1. Classification (NCBI taxonomy): domain Eukaryota; kingdom Metazoa; phylum Arthropoda; class Insecta; order Lepidoptera; family Nymphalidae; genus Mechanitis; species Mechanitis mazaeus. Next base: position 11,717,690 of record OY365749.1, read on the forward strand.
TTTAGACAATTTATATTATTAATCGATAAATGACATCCTAAAAATCTTTACTCTATATTGTACCTAAGTAAGAACTAATATTTTATAAGTTGAATTATAAACTTATACTAAGCGTATTCAAAACGACACAACGGATATTGTTACTAGGGTCAACTAGCAAGGCAATAGTTCAAAGTAACTCAATAATAAATTGCAAGGGGATTCGAACGCACTTTATTGCAATTGTTCCACTTAGCAATTACATTCGATTGCGACCGCAAAGCTTAGACCGGACGCGGCATAACGTGTTCAATGTTTGATATTACATGCAGTGGTTTTGCAATTTATGTTACAGTGCAAGTCTCATATCGGCATTTATTAAAAATACTAACAACGTGTAAATCGATAATAAAATACTTAAAAATTATGATCCATATTTTGAAGCTTAACTTATATTTAAATATATAAATTTCAATCATTATCTAATGCGTAAAAAATTCTAAAAGACTGGAAATAATACATTTTCAAAGAAATGCAACTGACATACTCTCGTTTACAGACAAAAGATGTGTATGTCCATTGTTTTTGAACAATATGTAGTACAGTTCACGTCAACCATTATTATTAATCATCTTATATAAGTCGTATAAAATTAATACTATTTGCTCAATATGGTACTTTTGAGTTTTCTATTAAAATTAATTAAAAAATACGCAAGTCAGATGATATATACCGATTTAAAAAAATCTTTTAATTAACCTTCAAAGCTAAAAGAAATTTTAATTTCGTTTTGACCTCGTATTTATAGTTCCATGTTATTCATACTAACTTGCAGTATAAGTAGTTGTTATGGTAATGTGGACGGTGTTGTTTGTGCATTAATGACCCGCCGTCCCTTTACTAAGCCTTTGTGATTTTAGGTCTTTCGTGTTTGAAGCAGTGAATGTATAATTTATAATCTATATGTAATATCGAAGCCTCATCTCTTTATTAAATAAACAAAACTTCTTGTCTAAGTATTTTTGTATTTCTAAATAATATACAAGATAGTTTTGATTGATGAAAAAATTACTATCGAATAATAAATTGCAAATAAGATTTATATAAATATATATGTTTATTTAAATGTATTCACATGGAAGATGGGTCAATAGAGAAGCAAAATGAGACAATTAATGTCTCCGTACTAAGACTGCAATACCGCAAAACCAACACATTGCTGTCTCAAACATAGTTTAATTCAACATTTGAATGCTCTCTACTTATTTTACTGCTCGCATATAAATAACTTTCTGATATGTTAAGTCCACTATTATTAACTAAATTTAACCTTTGTCTTACTTTTCTAATGCATCTTCAGTTTTAGCGCAATCAGATATGTAATATGTCAAATATAACATCAAAATGAAAAAAAAAAGTTTGCAATTTACACAAGGCAGAAGTGAAACTTCAGAAAAGAATTCTTTAAAGCAAAGAGATGACCATTATCAGGTTTATTGAGATAATTGTAAGGTTTATTAGATTTTATTTTTATAAAACTGTATGTTTTATATTTTGCAATAAAATATTACAAATAATGTATTACTTTAAACAAGTACATAATATTAGAGGCTTATGATAACTAACTAAAACAGATGAATTGACCTACCTAGCCTTTAATTTAGATCACGTCGGTAAGATAAAAACTGAAATTACAAACATGGTTTTGAGCTTTTCTAATTAAACCTTAGTTTGGTAACTCGTCTTTATTTTTATATTCTCTCCATCACGAGTTTCATTTCTACCTTGTGTGAATTGGACACACATTTTTTTTAATAATTTGACTAGAAAAAACTATGCGAAAACCAATGCGACAAGACTTCTAGATTCTAGATATTTATTGTATTTTCAATATAGGAGAGCTATCTTCTTTGGAAATTAAGAAATCCAATTTTTTTAACTCTATACTTTTTTGTAAAGTCAAAATTTTTCGTAAAAAGTGTCTTTAACAGTCATGTACAATTATTAAATATTATATTATTAGAGTTTATTACTGCTTCGTTTAACTAATTATTTCGAGGAACATTTTAATTTAAATGTAGTTAGTAATACTTAATTAGATTATTTATCATTAGATGTACTTGACCAAGGTTGCCTTAAATGTAGAATACGGTAGTAAGAATTAAACTGAAATTATATTTGATATAATGTATGGCATAACTGACTCGTTCCGAAGAAACTTTGTGTTTGACTTTATTAATTGTCATTTAGACAATATGCTTTTTATATATATACATATATATATATATTGACACTTATTGAGTTTCAAATGACAACCACTCTAAAGAGGTTTAACTTAAAATATATACAGAGCTTCATCTAAAACAACATATAAACATACATTTAATCAAAACGTTTGTTAATTAATTAACACATTACTTTTAAAGGATAATAAACATATATTAAAATAATATATGAGGTAAATTTATGCATCGTATATTGCAAAATTAGCAGACTATGGTAATATAAAATCTATTATAATAATATAATATGGGACATTAATCAAGTGAATGACTCATCGAAATTGAAAATTACGCGGTAATATTCAGACCATGTGCATACGACCGGACAAAGTGGATTAGACTGTTATTGTTTGAAAATCATAATGTATTATTAACTTATAATATATTAATGTACAATATTTAATCATATAAAAATATAGTTTGTCTCAATGATCTAAATCTTTAACTATGTTTAGTAAAATATTTAATGAAAATTTTATCAAAAGAAGACTCATCATCATTCTTTAACTTGCCATAGTAAAATTGATTTACACTGGGAGAATTGGGATCTGTGACCTCTGGGAAATGGTTCCATTGCTATAGTAGAGCAGGTTCGATTCCTGCTCGTGATATTGAACATATACGAGTTGAAATTATCGTTTTAAGCTTAAACCTCACAATAAAAGTTATATATTTCTGTAATCTAACATAGCAAAAAGATTTCATGGTATTTCAAAAACGACAAGACAAAATCTTATTAGTTTTCATAGCTTTTTATTATTCGTATTGATTTTTTTAACGCATCTGTTTCTATAAACCTGTATAACAATGTTTCTTATAAAGTAAATTTGTTTATCCTTGGACAGTAAATATAACCAAAAAATTCAGTATTAAATAGTAGACTAAAGACAGAAAATAAATATACTAAATGAAGTCATCGCTGAAGTAGCAAACGATTAGCGAACAATTTTCTAAAAAAATATAAAACATTCTTCCTGAGAGTATCTTCAAAGTTATTTAAACACGAACTCATAAAAGTTAAAATTCCTATTATCATGAAAAGTTATCTTAAAGTCATCAGAAGTCGTTCGCTTAATGTATTCATGGGTTGAGATTAAAAACGTTTCGCTCATCAATATTAAACGAAGTCGCGTTACTAACAAGCTGCTTCAGTTGTTTTAAAATAATATACACAGCAGTATTCATTAAGATAGTAATTTTATTACAGAATATACATATATATTATTTATTCTTTTCCGCTTATAATAATATATTGCACGACGTAAATGTGTCCTAATAAAACTTAGTTTTCTAATATATATTATTATAGTATTCTTACTATCTACAAACAGTACTTTAATGAGATAGCAAACAAATTTAACGCCTTATATTTAGCTAAATATATATAATTTATTTTCCTTCCATATAAAATCATCATTTTGAACCATGTAAATATTTCGAAGACATGTTTAGTTTTCTATTATATAAGAATACTATCTACATACAATACTTTAATGGGATAGCATACAAATTTAACGCCTTATGTTTAGTTAGTTAAAATAAACAACAAAAATATAAAGCCTCCCTCACACTCACGAAGCTTGAAGGACTTGTGTAAACTCAATTACAGAACTACGAGCTTGTACAAAATGCAGTTGAAAAGGCGTTCTTGGTTAGTCCTGCAAAAAGGTTTGAAGCTTCACTGTAATATTACTTCAGTATACACTTACTTAAATCTATTAATTTTCTCTTCATAAAAAGTTAAAGATAATAAATATCTGTCTGTCCATTTCAGCACTTTAAAACTCAAAATTCAGTGCAGTTTAAGTTACATTTGTTAAAGATTGTTTCCTAAGATATTAACAATAATAATTATGCTAGAATAAAAATTGATTTGTGCTATCATTGTTGAGTTCTTGAAATATATATATATATATATATATATATATATATATATATTAGTATATAAGAGTATAATTTCGCATTGTTACTACCTATAATAATATATATAAATAACCTACCAATATTTGTATAGTATCGTAAACATCTAACTCCAAAATGAAGGCATGTACACCAGAGCCACTAACTTCCAGTCCTCTTAATGAACTGCACAGATACCACGTCTTAAAAACACGTACGCGTCGATTCAATACAGAATTAAACCCAATTCAAATCGTATATTAAGCCATCTATAGCTTCGTTTTGGACAGTCAGTACTCGTTCGATGGGTCGTCTGCAGCAAGCTACGTACTGCAGACATTTGCAAATAATGACCACTGCGGAGTACAGAGCACTGACGCAGAAGGGATTTTTTATATATATATTTTTATATAACATTTTTGATACTTTATAAAAAATTATTTATATCTTGTATAACTTAAAGCACACGTTGTCTCCGTGTGCGTTCGTCATTAATTTATTTATTAATAAGATATACAGTTTTTTTTTTATTAATAAAATATTAAATAGTTGTTATTAATTAATAATAATAATTAATTTTTTAATAAAAACTACAGTATAAAAACTAATAAATAGATACGTCTTTATTATTTTACTTAATAAAATAAAACGCAAATTACTTAATTGAAAATCACAGATTAGTAAGTTTAAGCTTATAAAAAAAAAAATTAAAATATGGCACTTTTTTCGTCTCTTACTGTCTCTTCAAAGAAGCACTGTTGGTTTCTGAATGAAAATATAATAAATTTAAATACAGCTGCAGATAATCGTAACCGACATAATATAGAACACAAGAGAACGCAAATTTAGTAAACATTTATAAGATTACAGATGAAAAGATCTGCCACCGTTTCTGCCACATTTATTCTGTGTCGGGGGAGATAGGGGCGTACAATTCTGTTGATTGTACGGATTACACCAGCTAAAGCGATTTCAGACTCAAATCCCCAGAGATAAAGACCGGATTCGTTTGTAAGCATATAGTACGATATTCGATAATAAAATGAATGTGTCTTTGTAAGGGCGTAGATTGCGGACTACCAGTTGTTTTTTCGATGCAAATGACAGTCGAATTTGAACGTTTTTACAAGTATAGAATTAGTTTGGAGAATATTACTGCCTCTATTTTGTACTGAAAGGATTTTGAAAAAATATTTTTTAATATATTTTTTTTTATATAAAATACTTCTTGCTGAAACAACCATCATATTTTATTTAACATATGTTAGTTTAAAATACAATAATATATAATTCTATAGTTTTTTTTATTGTTTCACTCTATAATTGCTTTTATTATTCTTATAATTTTTTTAATTATCCCTAAACGTAATCTACGTCTTGCAAAACAAGGAAAGCTTATTTAAAGATAAAAATTAATAAAATTTATTAAACAACTCATTTATAGAGATTCAAAAATAAAAGCTTGGATTCAAAAATTAAGCTCGCCAGGATGGGAGATTAGAGAGTTGGAAATGATTTGTCTCAAATGGATTAACAAAGGCTAAAAAAGCCAATGGTATAAAAATATATATTGCAAAGTTGTACGATGTTCTTGAACGGTTGGAGATTAAAAAACATACCCGGAATTGTTATTAATTGTATCTGGAAACGTAAATTAAATAGTGAAAATTTACGTTATAATTAAACTATTTTATTAAGCTGTATTTCAGTAAACGTGATCGATTTTATTAATATTAATTACAGAGCGAGTTATTTCTAATTAAAATATTCTCACTTTTTTCTGTACAACAATCGTTATGTTTCAGTTAATTTGCATAAAATGATAAATTATATAATTTAGCTATCTTCAGCATTCATACTATCTATTGGTGAAAACCATACAAAAATCCTTTTTAGTCTTTATTTTATACAAACGTTTATGCAAACGAACAAACGTTTTTATATAAACGTTTATACAAACGAATGCAGCATTTTATATACATAAATTTCATGTGAGAATCAGCAGTGGCGATATACCAGGATCGCATAAATTCTAAATAGTAAGGAGAATCTGTCTCTTATATCTACCATAACGTGTCATAGATTTGCACAGAATTTACCTTCTAGTTTATTCTATTTACCTAGTACTCAGAAATATAAGGGGAACGATTTAAAAGCTCCACGCAAAAACAAACAGACGTAGCCTATATACCAGGATCGCATAAATACTAAATAGTAAGGAAGATCTGTCTCTTATACACTCTACCATAACGTGTCATTGTTTTGCACAGAGTTGACCTCCTAGTTCATTATATTTACCTAGTACTCAGAAATATAAGGGAAAGAACGATTTAAAAGCTTTTGAACGCACAAGTGTTCAATTATCTTAAAGCCCCTTTATGGTCACTACTAGTTAGCGTAAGTAATTAAGTAATTAAAGCTAACAACCGCTAATCAAACTTTCTAAACCGAGGGGTTCATAAATATATATAACAGGGTATTTTAAATAGACTGAGGGTTACGATGAATTGTTAACAAAAATACAATTGCAGATAACATACATATATAGTGTTCATAGCACAGAGAAAGTTACAAAATAAATATATTTACCGATTATATGGATATTGAAACATTGGAACATGCTGTACTTTGAAAAATTTGTTATTTTCAATCTAATAAATTATTTTATTAAAAAGATGTTTTCGTATACGATACCCAGCATAGATCGTGTTGTCACAGGACATGCGCTGTACCCGCTGGTGTGACAGGTCAGTGTACCGCTAGCTGTTATAATTGCTATAATTTTTCTTTTCAGTGTTTTGTTAATAACACGATACAGAGATTATTTACGAAATAGTCTTGAAAACAACATGCGGTAATGCGAGTTCCATCACAATAAGTTCCTAGTTAAGATAATATTATATTTTATTTATTTATTTCATTTTATTATTTTTTTGTAAATTCCATTCCATCATTTAATTGTTTAGATAATATGATCATATTTTTTATTTTCAAAACCACCCTGATCAATTAGTTTTTTAGTACTGACAAAGACAATATTTTTAGTTTCAAAATTAAAACCTAAAAAAACGCACTCCACTGAAAAACGAATAAGATCTTAATAACTTGAATATCGATTCGATTCGAATGAAATGAAGTCTAAAACATATTTAGGTAGCCAGAAAATTAAGTCGAAAAAACGCTTACATACATACAAACATACACACAAGTTTTTAAATAGTGACTAGTACTCAGGACACCTCAAAACGTACAAATATTAAAATAAACGATTTCGAAAATGAGGGAAATTACAATAACTTCCTTGATCAATGTTAATAATTTAAAAAAATACTTTTTTAAAATATATTGACATTTTATATATTATAATGTAAATATATTTAAAGTTATTTAATTAAAATATCATTTTGAAATGACATTTCATTTTTTCTATTTTTCTTATTTAGTTTGAACAATATAAAGAAAATATAAAAAGCTTTTAACTGAATTCTCTAGAGATTTTTGAAAAATATTTTCATGAATGTAAAAAAGATACGTATTTTCAAACGCCACAATGAACTTTTGTCATTTTATTATTTCAAACCTTTTAGCAAACATGTTGATATTAAAAAACCACAAATCTTTAAATAACTATTTGCTATTCAGAACTTTTTCCTGTAACTATAAAATTTCTATACTTAAAAATATAATACACTGAGAAAAGTTAGAATAGTGTATTTTGATACAACTGATGATACGTAAGTTGCTATCGACACGAATATTTTTTATAACCAAGTCACTTTTATTAACAAGTCTATTTTTATTTATTATATATTATTATATACGACTGTACTCACGTAAAAACTATCAGCATATGCTTATTGCGATTCAGCCATGCTTTCAGCTCACAAATAAGGCCCGAATGGGTTCGAAAGTAGTCAGGCACTTGCAAAAGTTATGATTTAAGTACAGCCGAATAATTATATATAATAGTAATCATGAATAAGAAGTTTTTGTATAGTTTAATAATTTATTTTTATTTAACAGAGTTTGCTATCGAATGTAAAGATTTAAATACTGACTACTTAAAAAAGTATCAAGAATCTAATATGCCTTTTACAAAACCGATAAAGTTTAGCGAACTATTGTAAAGAAAATACAATATAGTCGAATATTTGTCATTGGGTGTTTTAAAGAACAGAAAACGATATGTTCTCGGCATTGTTTCAAACCTTCAGCACGTATTGACACAGTATTATTGTAATATTCGGGAGTTGTTACATGCGTCAGCGAGCTCGTTTTCAATTTTCTCTTCCTCAACGCTATATGAGAATGCATTCATATTAAGAGGAGGTAGCGATGTAAACTAATACTCATTTTAAATTAATTGTACCTTACAAAATAACTTATTAGACAAGTTCTTTTGTTTATAAGAAGAACATTACGTATATATGTAGTTGTAAACAAATGGTTTTCTTGCAGCGACTTGAGTGCCCGTCATAATCGTACAATACAAGTTTGTGTAACGACCCGTGGCGAGGGAATGGAAGTCTCGATAAATCTTAATGGGTTTGTGTTTAACTTTAAAACTCGCTGACAGCAGTTATTGTTACAGTTTTTAAATAAATATATCATTAAATCGGTTCTTTTATTGATTACTAATTAATACTTCTGCATTACTAGATAGGTATAAGTTTATAAAAATACAAACTATACAAGGAAAAATATAACAAATTTAATTAAAATACATTATGAGTTCATAAAAACGCTGCGCTTGTGCTTTAAATCGCTAATTCTATGTTAATGTGATACAATCACGAAAGTTGCATGATTGAAACGGACGTCGCACTGACAGATTACTCGCAATACAGAAGGGAGAGGGAATGAGAGGGAATGGGCAAAAGGGGGGAGGGAGACCTGAAGGGGAAATTTCCAAGACAAGAGTAAGATGAATGTAACGTCTTAAGTGTACAATTTGTATAAAATTGTTATGCTGTTGACGTTTTTTGTTTTACCTTCTGTGGCTTTATGGAGCCTTATTATAATGGCTTTTAAAAGTGGGTCTATATTTTTACGGTATTATTTTTAATTTTACATGTAATTCTAATTTTTTTCTCGTTAAATTCTATCAGAAACAACACAGTTACAATAGAAATGTATGAAAATTAAGAAGACTGGTTTCAGCTTTTTTTTTATTATATTTTAAATGTTATGTACAAGCAATATTACGCTTATTTACTTATTTAATTATACTTTATTGTATTATCTTCAAAATAAATAATAGCATAGGTTTACATAATTTTTATTGACATTCATTACCAGACGACAATTGGTGTTACGATGAGTTAGTTTAGTTAATATAAGAATGCCTAAAATAGGCTCTAACACCAGTATTATTTATGTTTTTATCTTTTTCGAGTTTATTTATGAATCTAAAAAAACTGTGTATAGTAAATATAATAAAATAAAGAGAAAAAAATGCTAAATAATATCTTTAAGGTAAAATTTCTGTAAAGAAATGACAGAAATGACAAATAAAATGGCAACGCCTATGTAACTTAGAGTATCTTCATTTTCATTTTTATATATTCAAAATATACTTATATAACTTACCAATAACAGTAGCGAGCACTAGAAGAGCTTGTCGCGGCATGGCGCGCGCAGGAGGGGGACGGGGAGTGAGCGAGCGAGATAGAAGTTGAATGCGCACGCGCTCATCTCCAGGGACGCTGCATCTGTGAATATTATATTTATTTAGGTTCTACCCGCAATAGATTTACACTTTATGTACTGTCTTAAGTACCTACATCTGGATTTTATTTAAAACTTAGGAACTTGCAACATATTTAATGGACGATCCTTATCTTAGTTTTAACAAATTCACAAAAACAAAATCTTAAATATAAAACTAGACGGTATACGTTGTTTAAAACAACACAAAATACATAAACACTGGACTGCCTATTCTGCATTTATGATTATTTATTGATTTAGCTTATAAAGAGAATTGTTATAACCATAATAACTAGTATGCTAAGACCAGTCACAATAGATAATACAAAAAATTTGAAAGCGCGCGCAAAATTTCCCCATGCAAAGTCTATGGGAAAAATTAATTTTTTGACTAATTACTGCAATTAGGCTAATGAGATTTGAGAGTTGTCACTATTTTTCAGCATAATGAGACCTTTGATTTGAGCCATCAACGATATTTTTCCCTTTAGTGGTTCTCGAGCTACAGTGTGCCAACGAAATCGCTTCCTGCATTAATATATAAGATAATCCATAATTTTGGTATAAAAATAAAAAAAGTTTCATTTCTATTTTATAGACAACTTAAAAGCTTAGCGCGAATAAACATATCAAAAATTTAAATCGCCATTTCATCGGTTACGATCATATCTAGATGTTTGTTACAAAACATGACAATTAATTTAGTTGTGATAAATAATAACTTTACAAAGGTTTATATGTTGTTCTATAACTGTAGTGGATCAGATAAATTCTCTACCTTGTGATACACTTCACATACGTGTAATCTCAAAGGACAATTTACTACGTCTTAACGGCCGATGCAGAGACGGCTTGATTTATTTTATTATAGCTGCCTTCAATGAGAAGATTGGTTTCTATACCTATGTATAAGGCTTTGTCTGGCTGTAGGCTTTAAGGTAACCTTATAAATTATATCTGGTACCTTCATGTACATATTCGTACGACCTTTGAACCTCCCTAATTTATTAAGGTTATATTTACAATATTTTTATACGCGATGGACTATCCCTATAGTAGAAAACGGGAGTAGGGCTATAGTGGGGTTATTATTAGTAGTATATTTTGTATTTAATGTTATAACTACTGATATGCATTATCAAGTGATTTAAAAAGTAACAATATGTGACGTTGTGGTGACTTTTAAGATTGACAAGAAAATACAATTAGTATTTCGTGAAACTTTGAGACAATTATACTAGCGATAAATAATAACTGACATAATATTTGTCGAAATTTTTTAATTATTATTAATTGAGAATATTTATTTGGATTTATGATATGAATGATATGTATAACATATCGTAATAATAGATTGACGACATTTCAATCTCAAATTTAGAATTTTAATAATATATTTTTTTTCAAAATGTTTAAATATTTAAAAAACTAATCGAAATAATTATATCATTCTAAAGCTTATTGATTTATATTTAGGCCTTATTTGCTTCACGAAATAGAAACGGAGACTACTACATTTGAATTTAGATCTTGCGACCTTAACATAAAGTTGCTTCTTATGTAATATGAAAATAGGGAGTCTAAGTTCCCCCAGTATCGGAGGAAGGAAACATTTAGAATACTTCCTGTGCAATAGAAAGTCGAGAACATTCGATAATCTATACATGTATTGGGGGCGTATATTGAATACATTTCGAGGAAAAATTGTCAAATTGTTATGAACTTCGCATAGATATGTTTTGTCATTTTAAAGATATCTCTAAAAATAAAAAGTAATATAGAACTTATCGATAAAATCGTCGAAAGATATCAATTACAGCATATATTTTTTTTTTAGTATATTTTATGTTGGAAATATTTCCCATCCCTTTTATCTTATTCTCTTTTATTATACAAATTATAATATATGTTATGGACAAAGAGTTGTAAGCTAATAAGGAATAAGAATGAAAGTGTTTTCAAAAAAATATAAACTTGTATTTCAAGAAGATTGCACATGTCATGTAAGGAAATTTCAGAAATTTAAACAGACTCTCGGCTTAGACCAAACTCTGGAAAGCCCTCGGGTTCTGCCAGAGGAAACTTTCATGTTATGTGAAAGGGTGCGGGGCAATTCTTACCCGGGGTCACTCACAGGGATCGCCCCTGGACTTCGTGAGTTGGGCAGTGAAACATGTTCATGGCGGAGATCGGTCTTGGGTGATTGAACTACTGATTCATTAAATCCTCTTCCTTGACGATGCCTGATCCCGTGTTTTTGGTGATAGGCTGAAAAGTTTAGGAGTCGATAGACGAGATACTTCAGATACTGTTCGATTTTCCGCTTTAAAATAGACCCAATCTATACTTTGTTGGCTAGGTGGAGGCTTCGGTTTTTTGCAGACTTTGATAAAGGGAATGAGTCTCAATGGAGCTCTCCTTTTAAGGTGCTTTCTTTAGGGCATTAAGATTCAATGTCAAAGTCATTGCACTTATCAAACCTTAAACTTTAGTTCCAATATTGTTCGAAAGCAATTTCATGGCGTCCCACTATGACGTCAGTGACAAGTTCTATCTTATCACAACTATTTCTAGGAGGCGTATAAATATTTAAAGAATTCCTGATATTAAAAACTGTAAATTAAATTAGAAGTGTTTTTAAACTTTTATAAGAATAATTTAGTAACTTCCGTAATAAATAATATTTTAATAAATGCGGACAAAGCCGTCAGCAGCTATTTTACATATAAGTGACTTCTTTGACACTATTATATGAATAAAAGTGGCCACCCTTATCTAATCAAACCATTATACAAAGTGAAATGAACTGGTCTACTCCCATAATAGAGCTCCAATTGCATTAAGAATACTCGGCTAATAATCACAGCAACCGATTTTCGAAAACACTTAAATGTAAAGCAAAATGCTGTTGCACTTTGTTAAGCCGCATACCCTCAATCGTTTCATCTCGAAATGTCATTTAAAAATGGACAGTAAGATGTACACATAAAGTTCAATATTCATTGCCTAAACACACCCCATGTAAACGATAAATCAGGGATTGATCAAAGTGTCCTTCGGGTGCGAATGAAAAGACACGTGACTTTGTTTGTTCCACAGTTTGATGAAGAGATTCGTAATTGTTTACTCGCGCAAAAAGAAAGGATTTAAAAGGACTTACGCCGAATCCCCTCAATTTTAAAGTGTTATGCAGAGAGAAATGAGAAAGAAAGATTCAGTTCAGCATATACAACAGAGATAGCTTATTCAAGCACGCACACTTAAGTAAAGTTTTTAATTAAATTGATACCTAGGTTATACGAATATTTTATATTAATGCGAAAAAATACAACAGAAATAAATGCTCTGTCAGTTTTAATTAATCAACTTAATCGAATACATTCTATCGACTGAGGACGACCTCGCGGTAACCTTATTTGTCTTAAATCTTTTGAATTTAATCTAAAGTTAACTTAATATAAAAGCCTATTTTTTAAACAGACTATAGAGGATTTTTAATTAATTTTTTGAAACAAAGACGTAAAGAGAAATGTTTTATTTAAGCTTTTTGGGCTTAAAAAAAATATGAAGACACATTTGCAATAAAATAATTATTCGGACATCCATGCCATCATAGTAACTTTGCTGGCTTCAACATATTTATTCGCAAGTGTATGGTGATAATTTATTTATATTTCACATTAAAGTATAACTCGTTGAAAATTGATATAGTTCAATGTATTTTTTTCAAGTTTTCTAAGTAAAAAAAGAGAGTGTCATGTGTATTGTGTTATGTTAGTTTGTACTTTAAATTTATATAAATAAATTCGAAGATTTCTATTTCTTGAGATAAGTTTAGCGGATCTATTAACTTGTTTATTTTTACTTTATCGTAATCCAACACATATAATATAGAAAAATAAATAAGAAAACTTTGTACACGTAGTTGGCAAGTCACGCCGGCCCCCGGCCAGACGAACCTACATACATACACATATAAAAGAGAGAACAGATAACAAGGGAATCAATAAGATCGTTTGCAATAACCCTTCATTGGGAATGGTTTCAATATTTATAACTAGCCCAAGTTAAGTTACATTAATTTTTATTATAATTGTTATATTCATTGTTATTAATAAAGATCTTAAATATTTAAAGAGTCAGGTTAAATACCTAATATAATCTATGTCCCAAACTACTATTTTTACTTTTACGTAATAGTAGTTACAGGTAAAATTTATTGAAAAGAAAAATCCACAAACATTTAAAATATAAACGTTATTTTAGTGAAAAAACTATAACTCGTAAGTTGAAAAGCAATTGATAGTGGCACCAAGATCGAGAGGTTAGTACCGGATACGGTAACTCGATACAATATTTTTCATGAACATTTTACACATAAATAACATTTCGTGATTATCAATGCTCTGTAATCCGATTTACTCCTAATTAAGTTTCTCATAAATCGCAGTAGGAGTGTCCTTGGTAGCTGGGGGACCGTCTGCTTCATTATCCGCTTTCCCCCGGGACAGACCTCAGTTCATTTTATCAGACGTAGCCAGCGGTCTTGGCATTGAAGCAAAACTACACGGAATAGGCGTTCATTATATTTGTATTATTTACATTATTTAGATAGGCTTTAAATTTGTACAACCATCTGCATTGTAACTCGACTTTCAGTTGTATATTAGATTTATAGTTATTGAAATAGGTACATTGATATATAGGTGCATTATACGCTTTCAAAAATAAAAATTACAACTACAGTCTACAGTATATTCTTTTTCGGACTAATTCAGTAATCCAGCTTGATTCCTAATATCTACATGTAAAGTATATTTTATTTAATGCTGTTGACATATCTATACAATTATTGATATTATACTTCTGAACCTAAATATGTGAGCGAGTATCAGCGAATTGTACATTGTATAATGATTGTTATACACGATAACTATACAATTGTGGACAATTCATAATAAGATAGACTCCAGGGGGAAATCCCTTTACATAACTCCTCAACCACAATTTATAGACATTACTTGATTTATCACTGTCGATACGAAACATTTGTTTGGATTTGTTTAAAATTACTCAATTGTCAGAGGTTTAATTACTAATATTTAGGAAAAAACTCTCAACATATTGATGAAATGAAATTTAGATTGATAATATTCGTTGAGGTTATTTTAAGGGTATATAATACCGCAACTGAGTCAATTCTGAAAGCTCATCTTAGGTATGTATCAATAACTTTTCCGACTAAAATAAAAAATAAAAAAATCTAGGTTTTGCAATTCATACACGGCAGAACTGAAGCTTTAGAAAAAATTATTAGAGAAAAGGATTAATATACTTAAGAATATAATAATATTAGAGTATTAAAATAATTGTAAGATTATTTTTACATTTTATATGTTAGAGTAAAATATAGAATTACATATTTTAGACATAATTTATTTTATATTTAATATTATTCAGATTCCATTTTTTTCTTTAAATCAATATATGTATGTCATAAAAGTCTTTAAGTAACTAAAATAGGATACAAAATAACCTTAAATGGCGTTAAAAATAATCCTTTACATTAATAAGTGAGAATTTAAAACACCTAATTTGATTATTCGTCATAAAATGTAGTTAAAAATGTCAGCTTATACTTAGAACATAGTGTTAAGAATTTTCTGAAATGATATAGATAATCTGTGATTTTTAAATTAAATTCTTTTTATCAGTAAATTGATCAAAGAAGGCTTATATTTAAATCAGCAGACACATATTAAATTAAAAAATATAGATTGTGTTTGTGATTAGATATTGAATATCTGAGTCGCTCTGAAAAAATGTCGTTCTAAACTTTAAAGAATTTACTTGTTGCAAAGAATTTCCTTTCAATAAAGAATATCGACTTCGTCTTATTACAATCTTTAGTAAATATTAGAAAATGTCTTCTAATAGAATATATAACAATATTGTATATAATTTGATAAATACGGATAATTCAGTTTCCTTCCCAGTTCGATAAGTAGTTACGAACGGCTGACATAACACCCTTCCGTAGTCAAGGAGAAAAGAGGCAACGGAATAGATATTATATATATAACAAACAAACAAACAACTTTTTTGATTAAACAGAATAATAAACATTAATAATACCTGAAATTTGTTTTATAAAATAATATAATATAATCTATAAAGTAACTATATCTAGATATCAAAATAGTTTTTATTTAGAATAATATTTGTTAATAATAATAATAATAATAATAATAATAATAATAATTATTATTATTATTATTTGAAAATTATGGTTTAGATTTCAATAACGAGTAACTATAAAAAAAATTAAAGGTTTACTATTTCATATATTTTATCATTTTGGCTTCAGAAAATTTTCCGCAAAAATATATCGGAAAATAGATACAATATGTGTTACTTCGTGATATATTTTGTAACTGAAAGGATTTAATGTGAAATGCAACGAGATTGCTAGTTCCTAATCGCGACATTCTTCGATATTCCCAGCAGCCGGGTGACAAGCGAGACGCTCACGATACTGACAGAAATATTTTATTGTTTCTTTAATTTTGCGTAAAATACAAAGATTTGGCGCTGAATCGGGGATCTTTATGGTTTATTTGCTTAAATTATTAAAAAAAATATCTTACTTGGATGATACAATAGCTAAATTAATTTAAATTCTAAAACCACTAAATTTTTTTGATTTAGGGTTTACTATTACTGAAGAGTTTGTTTTTTCTTTGGACACGATCTGAACCTAACATTCTTATTTGAAGGAAACCCTTTTTGTTTTTGATTGCCATTTTATTGAGAAAAGTTATGGACTTTAAAACCTCAATTTTTATTTTACTTTAACTACTACGCTAATACTAACCCTACATGGTGTTTTCCAGGTTTATTAGTAACTTCCGGGGCGTCACGGTCAGCTTTAACCCTCCAGCCATCACCTTCTTCGCCGACAGGGTATCCATAACGGATTTTTCAACAAACAAACAATATATATATATATATAAATATATATATTTGTTAGTAACTAATTAACTAGTGAACTGATTTTGCGATCAAAACACTCTCATGTACCAGAACGAATAAAATCGCTACCAGCTATTTTTGTAAAATGATTCGTTGTTTCAAAACAAACCTATTGATATTCTTACGCCGTCTGACTAGTAGCGGTAATATAATCTATTCAAGTACAAGGACATGCGTCCTGCTCTTAAATACGTGACTTTCCGAAAATCTAATTTGGCAACATGTCATTCCGATGTTCGTAAATAGTTAACACTTGCCCTTACCCCAGAAAGGTCCATCGGAGAGTAATGTTACATAAATCACAACAAATAATATGAAATCAGGAAAGGTTTTTTAATATTAGACTCGAGAACTGACAAATAGAAAGAACTGACAATACTGTCAATTACACATACGTGTAAGAATAAGTGATGGTCGACGTTTAGATAATACGAATGTGGATATTCAGTATTGCCGCTTCTGGAGATATCATATTTAACAAGGAAGGCTAAGTGAAGATAGCACATAAGAAGAGGGAAGGCGAAGTCTTCAATAGAAATTAGATCTCTAGATGCACTCTCACCATAAAAGATGCATCTATAACAGCTAATTCAAATAAATTCTCTGTATGAAAAACCCTTAAGTCGAGACAACCCGAGTACACACTGGAGTCAATGCTAGGTTCTACTAGTTAAAACTTGATTATGTAATACGATACTATTCACCAAATGCTAATTTTTAAATCTGTTTCTAGGTAAATTTCCAAACTTTTCCCTTTAATTGTATTAAATAAATTTAATCTAGCTGTTGGTAATATTTGTAATTATTTTAAAAACAATTACACAACCATTACAAACTAGCTAAATTGAAATTGCTAGTTATACATGTTACAAAGGTCCCAGAACTATAAACCTAACTAAGCTTTCCTAATTTTATGACATTTAATAACGACTAAACTTCACGGTTCTAATATTGCGCCCTTTTCAGTACAAAAGGACTTTTATAGGGTATCGCTGTATATAATTAAAAAGCTCTAAAACAAAGGTATTATTGACCAATCCATACCTTTGAACCCCTAGCATCATTAATTTTAATACCGTTCAATGAATCTTCTCATGATAACAGTCCGAGAGATAAATAGGTATGTATCATGTTAAGCGAACCTTTATGAATGATCAATTTTATGAAAACTTCTTATTCTATTATTGTTTTAGTAAATATTTTATTTACAAAATATATGTGAATATTTTTTTTATTGGCAATTATTTGTCTAACGACGTCTGATATTGTCAATAGGCTACCGAACCTATTGAAGTCGTGACCGTTAGAAGACTTCTGAATGTCAAATATCTAAGTGTAAAAGTCCTCAAGGTATAAGAATAAAATCTAAAGATTTTGTCTTATAAGTTCTGAATAAAGAATACATATTTAAAAATTGCTTTTTCACAAAGATACTTTTGAACATTTTAACTATTTTTATCCCGTAGATCTAAAATTATTAAATAACCTGGTCACTGACAAGGTTTAGGAAGGAGACGCCTATTATGTAAAATAGGTTCAGAAATTTATGTAAATGTATAGGTATGTCAAAATTAGCCCAATCAGTGTTATTGAATTTACATTAAGCCCGAAAGAGACTAACGATGAACAAATGAACGATAGAAGAAAAAAATCCTTATTTAAATTCTGTAAATTTTGTCTAAAATACATATATTGTATAAATAGAATACAAAAGGTATATAGCCATAAATATAAATATTTATTCATATGAAAAAAAAAAAAAACAAGATCTAAGAGAAAAAGCTTGGGACAAGCCCTTTGAGACAAGACACTAGGATGATATAAAACAAATGTAATAAATAAAACTTCTAATATAAGGCAATGAGTAACATAATAAATATTTGCGTTTTTAAATCGTATATTCATAAAATTTGATGGTTTTATTTTATCAGATATCGTTTGTACATTCAATTATAAAATGGATTATTGTCTTTAATATTCAGAGATTAAATTTAATTTTAATAGAAATAAAAGGCACACAAAAGGAAGCCGGCATTCTTCGTAAACAAAAATTCAACACTAGGCCAATTTGACGGAAATAATTAAACATTTTTACTCGTTATAAATTAAGGAAATCCAAAAAAACCCTTAATTTATTAATTTTATTATAAAAAAAACAAAAAATCATATATCAACTTACCGCGAGACGAGAACAGATCACCGACAAACAACGCGTCCACGCGGTAAAATCGTCGCGTCACAACTGAAGGAGGAACCTAACAGAGTTCACCCTCTCTCCCTCCACCCCTCGGACCCTCCCCTGCACCCTTGGGGAAAATGGGATACGGGAGATCCCGCGAGACGATTACGTAACGACATCTAGACATATTTATGGCGATATATGGATATCTATGCGTGAACTGTGTGCTAATCTTAATCTTAAGGGATTGTGGAATCAAGTGAACATCATATTATATATTAAATATTTTCAAGTTTACTTTCCTTACTACAAATATCTTAATTTACATTAATTAATTAAATTTTCAAATTACTTATTAGCTTATTCGTAACCTAAACCTTTATTTAACTGAAACCCTTTTTCTTCTAAAACCCTCCATCATAAGATCAATACTGAAATCTATACACATGTTTTTCTGCATTATTCTTTACGAAGTAGTAATTTTATATTAACCTAACAGTTGACCAAGATTCTCTTATTGACTCAAGCTAAATTGTTAAAAACAAACTCATTTATTTTTATCCTACATATTAATAATTTATAAAATTTTTGTCACTTCTTCCTCATAATAAGTTTTTTGGGAATAAATTGGATCACTAGTACACAAATTTCATTCTCGGTAGATACATGTTAGCAAAGACAACACTTTTTCTCTATTCCCTTCTATAATATTTCAAATCTGCCTTTAATCCTTACACCATACATTACACCATACATCCTACCACCATACATTTCTTATTGACCTCCTTTTTGTCAAATATCCATCCACACTCATATACACGACATCTCTCCTCATTATATGCTCCTCATCTTTTTCCTGTTATAGACGAAGTTGTCAAATTTTCTCTTTATATTCGTTTTTTATTTTATCGTTATAATCTAATTAGATTAGGATGTTAAGGTTATTCATACTACCTAGCCAGTCTCTTTTCACTCTAAGTTCACCACAGAACATTGTGGGTAATATGGGCGTACCCCTTTTTAGTACAAACCAAGTGCAAGCATTGCATAACTAGCGTAAGATGAATTTGGCGTTAATAGTTATAGTAATACAGTAATAGTTATTCCTCTTTTTTTTATAAAGAATTGATTCTGTATTATCTTAAAATCCCCCCTCATTTTGTACTCTATTACTTTTCCTGATCGTTTATATAATGTGCTGTTATGCACATGTAATTTTGTAGATCAGCCCTATTAAAAAAAATTGCACCAGTACACGAGTTTTCTAGACGATGAAGACTATCTTCCACAAAACAGGTTTTTACCTACGGTGGAGGGTAGTAAACTTAAAATGTACTTTGTTAATTTTGCCTGGTTTCAAATAAATTATTATGATTATGATTATGATTATGATTACGAATGCTAATTCCATCATCAATTCTTCAAGAAGAATTCTTTCTTGAAGAACGAAATCTCCACTTCAATCCTTTTATTTCAAGACACTACAATTCTGAAAATTCAATACCTACTTGTAAAATTCTTATTAATTTTTCAGCTCAATTTCGAAAACAGACAAAAACATTGTAATTACTGTATAATAGTATTAGTATTCATGGAATCTTTTCTTATTGTAATATTGTAGGCACAATGTGTCCTATTTAAAACAATATACAACTAGTACAAGGTGGTATCCAAGATAAGTGCATAAAGAAAATATAACAAACCCTTATTAATATTAATTAAATATCATTTGAGTATATAATTCATCGCAAATACGAATACCTCACAATCGTCTTATAGTCGCTGTCGTGAATATGTCGTCGTCGTCTCGTGTGATGTCGTGGAGCCTGCTGTGCTGTGTTCTATTGATGGTAAGCAATATCGGATTTTAAATACGAAAATCTTCTTTAAATTGACGATTTTGTTGGAGATGTTTCATTCCCGCCCGCGGCATTTTTAGCAAAAAATTGGTAATGTCCAATATTTTGCTAACATAAGCGTTTGCGTCTGTTTTATCATAAATGTTTGAACTTTAAAGGTTGAGTTTTTACATTCAAAAGAACTGAAACATGAAATTCCAAATGATAAGAAGCCTAAAAATAAAATATATTATTTCTCATAAAAATATTATTAACATAATATTTTTTTTGTGTGCTTTTCAAAAACTAGAAATAGATAATGTACTTGTACATTTTATTACATTGATTATCGTCACGTCATATAAAAATATGAATCACTTTTAACTTTCATTAAAAACTAATTTATATTTTATCCATTTGAGCGTATGTCGTTATAACTCAAACATTTTTAACCAATTTAAAATATTTTAATAGTGAAAGGTCACCTAAATACATGCCGAGTTTCAGATGTCAAGAATTACCTCTCTTTCCAAAATAAATTGTAATAAATAATTAAATAAAAATATTTTTTAAGGGAATAATAGATTCATCTTTTTACACATACTAAATGCTAAATATACTTGAAAATTATGATTGTATCTATAGACGGTATCTCACAAATAGAACATATATGTCATATAAAGTTTACTGATTCTTATAAACCATAGTGTTCTTAGATTTCGAAAAGCATATTTTTATCTGCCCTTGCCGTTTATGTTTTATTGTTTTGTAGACTTATCAATTATTTTTTTAAATTATTTTGGTTATTATTATTTTATTTATTTTCAGTTGTGCTGCAGCGTGGAATGTCAAACGTAAGTTAATAACAATATTATTTTTTTTAGGATTACAAAAGTTTAATATGTTACAACATATGATATTCCAAAACCGTTTATCATCTACGAAATAATGCGTAAACTGTATGGAATAAGTTATTAAATTAATACATTATTTTAATAATATGTATGTATAAATAATAATGTTATAACAGAAACTTCACGTCTGTGCTGACTGCACTCTTCGTCAACCACATCGAGAACACTATAGACAAGCTTAACGCACTCGCTGATTTCGCTGTCTGTAAGTTACATGCTAAAAAAAAAAACTATTTCCAAAAAACTTTTAACTCGTGCCGACCTTTCTGATTGGTAAATGTCGTGATGACGTGATAATTCACCAATCACAACTCTAGATAGTGCTGTCAATAATTTTTAACTTAATCACCCTTGTAAAAGTATAAGTATCATAATTGTATATGATGTCATCTTTATATTAATTATAATTTAATACATTTTAATTTTTTTTTAATTCTATTATAGAGTCATATTTTTTAATAGGTAAGATAAATACAACTTGTTTCTTGTTTATGTCAGCACATTTAGTTAATCTTTACAAAATATTTATATTAAAAAAATATATATCTTATCAGAAAAAAATCTTTCAATACGAGTATTTATATAATTGTGAGTATTATTTGTTAATTTAAATGATTTTTTTATTGCAGTGGTTGGATGAAAAGATGCCAACTTTCTAAACAACTCTATAAATCTTAAATGGTTTACATTCGTTTATCTTCTCTTTATTAAGAACGCACACTGCTATGGTTTTTTTTTTTGATAAATAAATAAATATCTGAAAAACAGTGTTTTATTGAATTTTATACAATCTTTTCTTAAATATAAATAAATTAACAGGATGCTTAAAAATAATAACAAAATAAACATCAAATAAAATTTAACTTTTATTGGATAACAAGCACGTTTGGGACTAAAGAGTAATAAATAATTCTAGAGATATATTCGTGGAATATAAAAATGGAAAAAAATATATTTTTTAATACATTTCGTTAAAGTAATTTTTAAATAAAAAAAAATTACTACTTAATTCAGAGGTTAAAAAAATATTAATAAGTTCGTAGCAATAATTAAATATTATAGACATGTTAGGCTTATATATATTTTTTATAACATAGAATTACATATATAAAACCATGTTCGGGACTTGATCCTACGGACCTTTTGGATATCGTTTACGGTACTCCGTCAACTAAGCTACAATGTCGTTATCCGCATTAATGAATTTAGTACTCTTTATGAGACCATTATTACCTTTAAAGTGATGAAAGCTTTGAAATTAGATGCGAAAGATAATATAGAAGTGAAAAAACGTGAGAAATGTCAATTAAAAGGAATCTGTATTTACTATATTATTTATTTGAAGTTGATGCTTATTTGTTGATTTGTTAGTTTGAATACATTTAACAGATCAACAAAAAACTATTAGAAGGATTTGAGTAGTTCTGTTTACATTTAATAACCAAGTACTATTTAATAGTTATAGTTAGATACGTAGTTATTGCCAAGTAAGAAAAATGTCAAATTCCAATCCACATTCCAAATTTCTGAAATAGGTACTATAGACCCAAAATCGAAGAAATGTAGGGATTTTTATTCTTTTTTTAAATTAAATTAAAACATGTATATCTATCTACCATGAACATTATCCGTGTTTTAAGGAAACACAGATACGATGCCTTATTTTATTTGTAATAATACAGTTTTTATTCGAAGTAATAAGAGGGCACGCTAAATATTTTTGTAAATTTTATATTTACTCAAAATAAATAAAATAGCTTTCCCACATTGCTTCTCCAAGACAGCCCAAAGCTACAGAAAAGTTAAAGTATGAAGCTTTTGCTCATCCACCGTTCTCACCGTATCTTAATTCGTTTAGATCTCACCGTAACTTAATTCGTTTAGTGGTGAAATAATATATAACCTTGTTTTGGTAATTTGCATACCATCCTGGGTGGAAGTCGCTGACGACTGTAGAACAGTTAATACTACAACAGTCGTCGACGGTTCTTATTTTTGTTTATATTAATTATATAGTTATAAATGTAATAGAGTATTTGTATGAATGTTAGTATTGAATAAAGATTATTATTATTATTATGATTATTATTATTACCGTAGTCACCGGACCTTGTCTCAATAGATTTTTTTTTCGAGATGTAGAAAATTTTTAAAAATCGAAAAAAATCAATACCCAAGAAGCAGTTGAAGTTATTGGCTGATTCGTTTCTCGTCCTGCAAACTTCTACAATAAAGGGATAAAACTGATATCACAAGCAAAATTGTAAAGATAATTTGCATCAGTACTTTAATTTGCTAAAAAAATACTCAATTTTAATATTTATAATTTTCATACATGTCACACGTTTCATAGGCAAAGATCTAATGACGTGCGAGTGCCACACATACACACACATCGATGGTGACCTTATTAATTTAATCATCCCATGTTCATAAATAAAAATGTTTGATAAATTATTTGTGTAAACACAAATCTGAAACTTAATCGTAAGCCAGTAATTTTAAGAACCATTAGTATAAAGTTTCCTTTTTAATGTTACTGTACAAAAATCTTAATTTATTAAAATTACAAGTTTTTAATCTATTTCATTATTTTATAAAGTCACAAGCAAAAAATCCAAAAAAGTAGTGTCACATGTTGAGGTCTACTGCTATCACACTATATCATAAAATCCTTAAATAGCTATAATAGCTGCATTTCTAAAAATTAGGTAAGATTGGAAATCACTCAGTATTCCTGCATCATGCATTCGGGTTGAGCTACGAAATTATTATCTAAAATAGACGAATTTCGGAAGCGAATGAAAGAAGTCCTATCATCGAGCGAGAGACGCACAGCGGAAGGGGGGCATTATGAAGACAAATTTCGTATACGGTTGTGATATTTTGCGATTTTTCCGAACAAAGAAATAAAGATTAATATTCTAATTAATCTGTTTATTTAGTATTATTACATTGTATTAGCTATTCCGTTTTAATATCGTTTGTGGCAGTGTATTTAATAATACTTAATATATATAATATTTAAGGTGTTTGATAGCGAATAGAGACGACAAGAAAAATATTTAATATAGTAGATTAAAATTAAAAAATGTGATTAAACAGAAAAAACGGAATTTTCAGTTTGTAAAAGATGTGGTAAAACATGAAACTCATCAATATTTTTTTTGTATTAACACTCGTGTTTAATATTATACATATATACCTATCCGGCTGTACTCAGGTAAAATTTATGGGAATTTCCGAGATTAGTTTCGTCTGGACCCCTTTTTCATGAGCTCAGATCATGTCGGAATCGCGTAGTTTACGCTGCGATAGCATAATAAGTCACCAATAAAAATTGCAGTTAATTAATGTAATAAAATCAATGCTACCGTCTGTTATCATTGAGCGACGCTCTCTATGAGAGACTTCTGCATCCTGTGTGTAAGCAAGCATCAATCAAAAAGGGTATATCCGAAAATTTCTAAGTTTTGCACATAGTCTGATTGTAGTTTTAAAAAAACATTCAAATATTCGATATAGTTGAGGAAAAGTCAAGGTAAAATTGAAATCCCATAGACTTCAATGAAAATAAATGAATAAAAAAAAATGAATAAAAAAAAACGTAGTTGACAGAATTCGTCGACGTTTTGTAAATGCAATTTCGGTGCTGCTTCCACCTCGCTTCGCTCTATATGATAATACATACCAAGATTTTGCGAACACAATGAGTCAAAATTGAGGTCTGGTTCACGCTCCCAATAATTTTATTAATTTATTTACATGTTGTTTATTTTCTTTATTTAAATGAAAATTTATAAAAAAAAATACAATTTTTTACAAAAAATCGTGTCCCAGTTTAGCGAACTATATCCAGTAAATTCTTTGAAAGCAATTTAATGTAATCATGTGAATTGTATGTATATTCATTCCTAACTTCCTGATTAAGGAAGTTATTAAATATACATAAAGTTCTATTGGTTCTATTGTTGTTATTATATTAATATGACAATTTAGTATCGAAGTCAAGTTAAGTCTTATGATAGTACTATAGAAGGCTGCAAATGTCCTATTGTTTAAAATATTATAATATACATTATGTGACTAACTAGACCAAGGTGTTCTCAAGCAAATGGATAAAGAAAATAAGACAAACCCTTATTAATATTAATTAAATATCATTTGAGTATATAATTCATCGCAAATACGAGTAACTCACAATTATCTAATAGTCGCTGTCGTTAACATGTCGTCGTCGTCTCGTGTGATGTCGTGGAGCCTGCTGTACTTAGTTCCTGTTCTATTGATGGTAAGTAGTCCCGATTTAGAGTAAAGTAATTAAAATTATATTACTTTTCTTGAACTTTTCTTGAACTTTTCTTGAACTTTTCTTGAACTTTTCTTGAACTGTTCTTGAACTAAATAGGAACATTGATAAATGTAGATAATTCTGATAAACATTAGTTATATAATATTAAAAGTATTATGAACACGTCATTTATATAAAAAATTAAAAAAAAAGCTATTAAAAAATACATTTTATTATGACCCAATGCTATAGCTAAATAAACGGTATGACTTTTTTTAGGTTTACTAAT
This sequence comes from Mechanitis mazaeus, assembly GCA_959347395.1. NCBI lineage: Eukaryota > Metazoa > Arthropoda > Insecta > Lepidoptera > Nymphalidae > Mechanitis > Mechanitis mazaeus. The sequence continues at coordinate 11,744,102 of OY365749.1, forward strand.
GAGTTACATTATTCTATTTTTGATTCATAAATATCAAAACATTTGGTACCCGTTATTTTATTTCCATCCATATTTCATTTAAACAGTAAATAACCTATGTTTATAATAAATAATCTAACTTTTTATTAGTATAAGAATTATTGGAATGAGTTGGATGCTGTCAGAAATAAAAACAAACAACAATTTAATCAATATACATACTGGTTTTTAGGTATTTTTAGGTATTTGTAAATAAGTACCAGTAATTAGTTCCTTTGCTTAAAATTAGCTTACTTGAGCGATAAGCTTTTAGAAGTTCAACAAGTAAAGTTTAAAACAGGTAGTCTTACTTTGAAAGTAATAGAATTTATAATATATTCACAACAGCTTCACATTTCACAAACAAACAATCTCTTTACAATATATCAATTAACCTCTGGAATTTATCTTTTTAGATGTGCTGCAACGTGGAATGTCAACTGTAAGTTTTTTGAAATTAGTAATATTAATTTTTAACATTACCCATTACATATTTAGAAACACCGTTATAATAACAAATTTATCTTGGAATTGGCAGGCCCAGGTTCACATACAAATACAGTTGCTTATAAAGGGCTTTTACCTAACATTGGATTGTAGCCAATAACTTACTTCTACTTTTGTTGTTGATCAACAAATTTAATGTAATTTTTGTTTGTCTATTGTAATATAGGCAATTGAAAGATTATTTTCTTAAAACGGAATAATCGACGTCAACTTCATTCCTACAGATCAATGTTCAACTTTACATCTCCGCTGTCTCTTATCAATCACCAGATTAAACACAGCATTGAGCAGCTCAATACAATGGCTGATATCGCGTCCAGTGAGTTACAATAAATTAGACAACATTTAAATATATTGAATTATATTTTATACTTTCACAAGATTTGACTAACATATGTTAGATAAACATTTATTTTATCTGCAGTTTACGATTACGCTTTACGATTGGTACACAGTGCAAGACAATCGGTCTTGCACTTTGTACCAATCGTTTCCACTCAAAGACGGGATGTGGACACTAGTTAATAAATTATTAGTCGTTGATCCGCTATGATGTCTCTGTGGCTAACTACTGATAATCCATGATCCACAGAGAAAGGTACTGTTTATTACTTTCTCTGACGTAGATGTTACACTATACTATTTATCCTACAGACAAAAAAGTACCCAAAAAAATAATCTGCTTTGTAAGAGACTTGATTTGAATTGGAATTTTTGATTTTGACATATTTTAAGACATTTTAGATTACAAGTACTTTTATATCATTTATTTCAATACAATATTATTTTCTGTTTCAGTATTCGGATAGATGGCGTTGAACAATCATAAAAGTTATTATTATTATTATATTTTTTGACATATTTATGACATACTTGTTTTTGTTTTTGTTTTAATAAATGATTTAAATTTACAACGTTTTATTGCAACTTAGATGGGGTTACGTTAAATTGCACTTCGTTTTCTCGTTTGTTCAAAATTTAAAATTTTATAAATAGTGTTAATACTAGCAAAATATAAATATGTATTTAATAAAAAAGTCTATGCAAACGTACATGTTGCAAAAGAATAAGAAATCAACCTGAAGTATCCCGACATTTTTGGTGTAAATAGAAGCGTTATTTGCTGTCTTTGGCAGCGTTACAATAACAGGAGATGGGGCTAAATGCACCGAGACCGTGGAAGGAGTGCTACCGCTCGACAAGATCGGCACTTGCAACTGACTGCAAAACGTCATTCAATGATAACCGTCCGAGATATAGGTTTAAGGCTACAAAACTCAAGCGGTATTGATATAGAATTAATAAGCGCAGCACCGATCAAGCTATACTAACCAAATTTGGACCAGTTGATTATCACATGCCATCTTTCTATAGATAGATTTGGAAAAAAAAATTAAAAATTAAAATGAAAAATTGTAGATTAAGAATAATTATCAATTAACTTTATTTTAAATTTAAACGTGCATGCGCAGATGCTTCATTCATGCACATATATTATTTTTTATTAATTGCAGATAATGGTAAAATGGGACTTTGTGACTGTGATTATAGTAATCTAAACATATTCAAAAGTTTTTGAACTTCGCTAGTAGCTGTTATAAGTTGCCAAAACTTTATATCCAAATCTATGCCAAATCTTCATAAAATTTTATTAAGAAGCCTTTTGGGAAGGATTCAGTCCGTCGCTATTACCGGGATAAATTTATTTTTGATGACACCTAGTGCTCATCAGAGGAACTATCGCTGTCAAGAATGTAATTCTATTTCTTTTTATAGATGTCGCTGTAATAAATCAAGATATATAAAAAATATTGTGTCTTTTTCTCATTCATTACTGTTTTTTTTCTTATAGTTCTAAGTAAAATATTTAATCTTTATTACATACTTTTTTCATATTAATATATATTTAGTGTATTAGTTTACATTAATGTCAATGGATAGCGTTATAATAACAAACAAAATTTGTGAAAAATTTTATTATTCTTTTTTACAAGAAAGCGAGTACAATTTAACTTAACATACCATAAATGAATCACTAATAACATTATTAATTAAAAAATTGTACTGGAAGAACCCGAATTAATAATAATTAAAATATTTCTTACTTTTGTCGCCAGCTTTTAGCTTTTTATAAAACTTTATATAATATGTGGAAAACAAGAATATTATTATACTATATACGTAATAATAATCTACCCATAAATTGTGGCTGACGACTTGAATTATTTTATATAATATTTATACTTATAGCATATAAAATTCTTAAAATATTACATTATTAAAAAATTAATAATTATTATTGTTTTGTTAATTATTATTTTTCTTTTAAAAGAAAATAATCGCGTTAACAAAGTACGAATTTTTTATATTTTTACTCTAGGTACATTTTTATAATACTCTAATCAAAGTCGATAAATATTACGATAGAAGAAGCACTTGGGGCTCAATTGGGACTGTGGCAACAAATTTATTTGACTTACATCTAATTTAAAATTTTGAAAAATCTCCTAATTTACAATAATTGTCTACTTTTACTGAAAAATATTATTTAATAATTGTTGCCACGGCTCCACTAATCTATTCGCTAAAAAGACCTGAAATGGCCGGAAAACTTCGTTCGGAAGTAGACAAAAACCTTAAAAAGATTTAAAGAATTCTTCTGACCAGCAGAACAATTAGCATACGAGAGCACTTCATCCGCTTTGCCACAAAAATGTTGAAAATACTGTACAATAACAAGAATTATTATTATAATATAAAAAATCTTACATCAATTATTATTTTGTCAACTTTTTTTTATCAAACACAACCTAGTTTTTATTGTGGTCATTTTTATAGCTGCACTATAATAAGATACAAATTTCAATGAATTGAGGTTATACAGTATCATATTTATAAATATTATTTATTTATATTTATAAATATTAAAGTGTATTTTGTTATAATAATGATTATTTCTTTATTTTAATTCGCTACGGCCTAGTGTGGTTGTTGTCTGTCACAGGAGGTGCTTCAGCTTCCTCTGCAGCTGCTTCGGCTTTTAGCTTGCTGTATTTACCTGGAAATTATGAACAGATAGAATTGGCGCCCGACGTGGGACTGAATTGACTAACTTTTGGAATTTTTTTAAGGGAAACAAGAAAACGCCTGGACTACTAAAACATGAGGCTTTTAAGAGATAAGTATTGCTTTTTGTCAATATTAAGATTATATTATCTGAGTTGGTTCAACCCTTATAGTTAATCGACGTCGGCATAGCATTTTCAAGTATTGATCTCCTTTTTCGTTAAGATATTGGTTTAAAATATATACTTTAGATCTGAAAGGTGTAAAAAATAATAAAAAAAACATATATCTATAATCCACTCACGCGACACCCGCACCATGATGACGCCCCACCATATGGCCCAGCCCCACCCTACCAGACAGAACAGCACCGTGAACAGCTGGGCGCACCCCACCAGCACGTTAATCAACAATGAGCCTGGGAACAGTTGACTTGGTAATATGTCATTCCCACAACAAGTTGAGGGTAAGAGTAAAAAAGTAAAATCCTTACATTTTATTTTAATGAATAAATTTAGAATATTTTATATTAAACATCGTATTATATATTTAATAAAAATACTTTTATCAGATAATGTGATTAACCTATTCTATGTTTTGCTCCATCGTGTACACCGAACCGAGGGATCCCGAAGCACAGACAAAACATGCCGCTAAATATGGTACCTGCAAAAAATATAAACAAGTTATGAGCAATTTCAATTTGAAGATCAATTCAGTAACGTAATATTATGGTTTTTCTATGCCACAAAAAGAGGATTTTTTTTTTCATAGCTATATGAAAAAATTCCTTTAACAACATTACAATAGAGCTAGTCTCTCAAAGTACAATTTACTGTTTCCTCCTCCGCTTTCCACTACGTACCGAGTCCTGGTATAAGTATATTACAGATGAGGCACATCACGGCCAGCGGCAGCGCCAGCACGGGCACGGCGCCTCGCATGGCGCTGGTATGCTCGATAAGAGACGGGTCCAACTTCTTGCGTGTGTCCTAAAGATACATAGGATGCTAGTGATATAGTGTGAGGCGCGTGGAGGTTACAGGTTAGACTAAACATCGATAAATTAACCGTAATATGAAAAGCCTCAGATATTCGAATAAAGAGAAACTAAGGGATTCTAAAAATTCCAGTATATAGTTCGTTATAGTTCACAGTTAACAAGTTTTTCAGTAATTATAGTACCAAAACTAATTTTTTGCTTCAAGTTTTAAACAAACCACAAATATGCCTTCTTAGACAGTTAGCTAACTACCTGTAAGTAGATAATATAATTGTCGCTTTGAGTGATCGCAAGTTTTGTGATTAAAAACATATATTTTTCACGATCAAATATTACCGTACGCATAATATCAAATCAAATAAACTCTTGTGATTCATTTATTTATACTGATATTAATTTTACTTAATTATTTTTATCACAACGTACCTCATCTTTACTCAATAAAGTCACTGCACTGTTTCGACCATTCGTTAGTATTATTTTTGGCTTTGATGAACGCAACGGAACATCCTGATTTAAAGATGTCGAACTCATTTTCCAAAATGTTTTATTTTTAAATACTTTAGTCTAAATAACCAATCGCAGCGACGGATTATCAACAAACAACTGTATTTAAATGCAAGCAAGAAACTAACTGTAGTTGTAATAAACAATTTATATAATTAACATCGATTTTTGTATGTATTGTTACTTATTTCTATACCAATCACCTAAATTGAACATGACTTTTCAAGGGATGTCTAACAAACATTTACACAAAAAATATATTAATATTGTCTGATATATTCTTAATCATATAATTAGAAAGCTAAATCATGAGTATTTGTAATTTGTTTACATTTGTTAAATAATATTTTTTTATAAGATATTTTTAACTGGTAATGTTCATAATACGACACTATAGTATTTTTTTACATTTTCACGAGTACACATTTGAAATAAAACTTTTGTTTACGGATTAAAACTCGCGTATAATTTTGTTGCATTTTAATTTTGACCTGACGTTTCGAATGCTTTGCAGCAATCGTGTTCACGGGTAGACGAGATGTAAGTGATACTTACCACCAACCAAATTATACGCCAGTTTTAAACCGTAAAAAATAGTTTTATTTCTTACGACAGTATACCTATTACCCGGAAACTGTACAAAATGACTAACACATTTTCATAGAAGTTGAATATAACCAGTCATTCAAGGTACTCGCACGTAATAAGTTAAAGTTCTGAACATAGAAGATATTGGTATAAGACACCAAAGTTCCTGATTACCTGATAGAATAATAAAATATTAAAAAAGGTAAATATAAAACAATAAACAATATTGAAGCGCTTAGAACTTCTTAAATTTTTTTAATACGGCAACAGCGATTTTAAAATTACAGTAAGTTGCAAACTCTTGTTATCTTCCAAATTATGAAAACCCTTATTATATTTTCGCAAAAAAATGAATATTTTTTTAGGAATTCAAGAACATAATATTATAATATTAAACAGCATGTTATGCTTATTAGTTATAATACGTATAATAACGATTAAGTAAATTATAACTTGAGTCAACCTCGCGTGTGATCACAAAATGTCGCGGGTCAGGCGTGAGTACGCATCGCAGAAAAATATTAAGATCAAACCTAGTGTTGAAACCTATTGAAATATATTTTATTACAAATGTAAAACTTTTTCGTTTTGGTCTTACGTCGTAATAAAATATTTTTTCACAACAAAAGTGTTAAAGAAAAAAAAGTATGTATTATTTTTTTTCTGTTGACGGTACAAATTTTCCACGCAATAAGACCAAGTGTTCCAGCCAAGGACTCTCTTATTTCCTCGACCACATGCAGTTTGAAGTAATTTATAAAATAGTGTCCTTCGTAAGATGATTAACCCCGTTTTTGGTCATAATGATGAATGTACTATATTTTACAGCTGCAGGTCACGAACTGGACGTACGATAAAATATTACCAGCAGATGACAAGTATATTGTGCCAGATAATATTGACCATTACTTAATGGTTGTTTAGACTTTGACCAATTTTAAAATATACTTTATTAGAAATCTAAACCTAATGGATTGATAAAATTATTGACTATGTAAACATCAACTATCTTACCTCAGGAGGGAGAGTGGGAGAGAGACTCTTGTTCTTAGAGAAAAGACTGGTGCGTCGGCTGGAAGAGGTTTCAGATGATCGCCGGCATGCGCCCGCGATCCAGCGTCTCAGCGCGCTGCAGCAGCTGACGGGGATGAGGGTTTGAGGTAATTTGTCGACCAGAATATATCTTAATAATAGTTTAACTTTAAAGGAGATTATAAATATTTTGAACGCTTTTAAATCTGTGTTATAATGTTAGGTTATAAGTTTAATAAAATAATATTTTAAAAATATTATGTTCAATGTTCAACAACCTATTCTACCCATGCTTACGTTGATGGTCGTTGGTCGCTTAAAATACTATCTCTCCTTTCAACTTCTTTCTTCTTTCCACAGCAGCTGGTCTCCTTTACAACTTCCGACGACGCAACAGGCGGTGTTACGTCCACGTGACAGGGCGGCTCTGATACGTCAGCGACACGTTGACGACGACAACAACCACATAGTACATCTTTTAGTTTTCGTTTACGTCTTGTCTCGCTTTCAAATTCAATTGTAGTTCCCTATTGTATAAAAACCATGACATGATTAGCTTTTAAAATAAACTTTGAAATAATGTCGTATAGAATATATTGTGAGTTTAGTTTTGTTATTAATATATATTCAAATTTAATCTGCTACGCTTTGGATTGAATTATATTCCTTCTCTGAAATAAATGTTTTCGCTCAAAATGGAACTTAGGACTTTAAAATGTTACCTATTATAAACTTATGACAAATAGTCAAAAAACTCACTTTTCCAGCAGCAATTTCAACATCCTCATCAGGAATCTTCTTTTTAAAACAATTTAATTTGTCTAGAAATGGCTTCTTCACTACCTGTTCTGTTGGATCTATCTCTCTCTCTTCTTCACCCTCAACCTCTGGTCCTTTAGTACAACAGGCACAGCACTTCGTTTTACATTTTGCCATTAATCTGCTACAAATGTTTTCTTTAGTATTAGTTAGTGTGTCTGGTGATTGTTCTTTGTCTGATTGTCTCTCTTTATGTTCGCGGTGAGCTCGTGGTGGAGGCTTCGGAGTAGTACTTGTACTTTGCGGAAACCTGTCAAAATATTAGAATAACAATAAAAATGGAGACATTACGTATAATATGATAATAATCATCCCAAAAGATTAAACTTAGAAACGTATATTATTTTTAATATAGTTTTGGGAAGATCTTTTAAATGATAATATAAATTTAGTTCACAATTTTTAGTAATATAAAGTCTGGAAAAAATCGCCATTTAGTAATCGGCTTTTCTGTGATCCCAATGATTATTTGGTTTTTATATTTTTTATGGAATATTTTATAAGTAAATAAACTTTACGTAGTAAACGATATAGGGTTTAAAAAAATGTTTCAAATTCTCTATTTCTAAAATATTATTGTTATGAAATGAAAGTCAGTTCTTAATTTTACCTTAGCAATGCTGATTCACCGCCAGAGCTATAAACAAAAAAAAACTTATTGCTTGCTCGTTCAATAAATTAATTTTGTTTTATCTATACTTATTTTCAGTGTTAAAGTTTAATTTATAAAATTACTAACAATAGCATTTGTTAGGTATGAATTCATTTGTAAAATATTGTAATAGAAAAATATATATTTTCTTTAAATCGTATGCAAAGAAATGTTCTACATTTAAAGTATTTTCTAAATTTACCCGTTGTCATTGTATCGCTTTGGCAGTAATTCATTTGGTAAGATATAAACAGTTCTATTGTGAATCATCTTCGAATAGTAGTTTTCTTGTATTTTTTTTATCTATGATTTTGTTTTAGTTAAGAAAATCTATTTAATCCAAAAGCATAGATTAAAAAATGCGTTTCACTAAAGAGTATTTATATTTTTTAAATTTTTAAATAACAAATAAAACAGGTTGAGCCTATTGCTGTTATTCAATTGTCAAAATGCACAGATACTAAATTAATGTCACTGTCAAGTTTCCCGCCATTTTGTAGGCGACGCGTGGCCAAGGCGGTCGAGGTCGGACTAGCTTGAACTAATTCTTAAGGGTCGACTCGTTAGTATCGAGTGCTATGCGATCTGTTAAGGAATTGTTTGAAAAAGTGCGGTACAGAAATATTTTGTTTTAGTATTCCGTATATTTTTTATTCATCTTTATGAACTTTATAGAGTACTCTAATAATCTTAATATCATTTAATTTTTTCTTGAAGATCATTATCTCAAAAAATTCATAGACATTTTTATTATTGACATACAATATAATGTCGAAGATCTATTTTTTGTCGTATTGAGTAGAAGAAAGTCGTTAAAAAATTATTATAGTCACTCAATAAAAGAATAGGAATATCATAACTGCGCGTGGATTCCAACTGTTGTTCAACCATTTTTACTGAAACATTCTTAGTTAACTTTGATTTTAAATGGATAAAGCGAAAACAGCACGAAGAAGGGTCAACAAGCTAGTTTATATGGAACTTAACGACATTTCATTACCAGCCTTTGTAAATAATTATATAATTGTCAAATAATTTCCCAAATAAATTTCGCCCTCAAATTGATAGGGTTGATAAATGGCTATTAAAATAGCGCAACGGAAATTAATGTATTGGTAAAGTAATTCGGCGAAAATAGGTTAAGGTGCTTATTATAGCAGACAAAAATTTTACTAGAGACTCCTTTTTAAACTTATATTATAGAAAATTTCTTATATAATTAGACACCGAGTGTAAAAAGTAATTTTAAAATGGCGCCCAATGTGGGGCAATAATAATAATAAAGTTGTTTTCTGAACCCTTTAAAAACCAACAAAGTTTTTGTTATTGTTACAAAACTTTTTAATAAAAACAAATCTTAGCACCAACCCTTACAATATGCTAATAGTAACACAGTCACGGCATGGCCGCTCGATACTAGTCGTTGTAAATTCATAACTAAATCTTATTGCTATCAAAATAAAGACGAAATTACAAGATACGACATCAACACCTAGCATGGTCAGTTACAATCTTATATGCGTTTTAAAGTTTGTAAGGATTTGTTGAATGTTGTGAAGTTTCGGGTTATATTTATTTTTTCTATACATTGTTTGTTATTTCACTAACATTACAACTCTAATTTCTGTAATTAAAGTTGTTTAAAAGATATTTACCTTGAATTCTTTTTTAATTCGCTTTCCTATATTTTGAAACTGATGCAAAAATATAAACTACTAATAATTATTTTTTGTTAGATGTTTTCTTAAAATTAAAAACACATAGAAAGTACCAAATCATTTCTAGCGATCTTAATATTAAGGTATTAAAAATAGCGCCATCTTTTGATGCAAGTAATGTTTTTACATTGAAAGAATGACATGTATTAGAAAGGCACAACTTTAGTGCACAGGATTCAGAGAATCCCAAATTAAAATTCTTTAACATTAAAAACTACTTCTTTATAAAAAAAAACTTCCTCCAAGAAAAGGTCGTTAAAGTTGAATGACAAATAACAATTAGTTACCTCAAATTAAAAATTCAAACAAGCAATGCAGCTTAGTAACAAGGTCACAGTCAACGCTGATTGACTAATGTTAATGTACCATACCTACTTATAACTCCTAGTAACTCCTATTTATTCATAAATAAAAGTTGATTATTTTAATTTAGTTTCAGGTGCGGGGCCTATCGCTTCTCAGAGAAAGGAGTGCAAACAGCTTCTGGGGGCTTTCCACTCAGGTGTAGGTTTAAAAGGACTTAAAAAGCGCATATGAGCATTACTGTAAGCGCTCCTCTCCCTACATAACCAAATTTGAACCAAACCTACTGATATGGCCTTTTGAGTACGGCCTCAATATACTGCAAAGCTAAAACTGAAAATGATTAAATGATAATTCCAATGAACTATTGGCCTTTTCATTGTTAGTACATGGTTAGTACATCAGTTCGTAATACTTGTCTTAAAAGTGTGATGTTTGTTTCTTAGGGAAGAGTGAGCTCGACATGTAATATGCCATTTAACTATCTGGAGCATAAAAATATGTCCGTTCTGGAATAGGAACAGAGCGAAGCTTTTGATTTGGAAGAGCCGTCTTTTTCAAGCTCTTCACAATTGGAAAGTTATGATTTCTAATACTCTACCCTGACAAGGAGAAGGACAAGGAGACCTTTGTCCAGAAGTAGCCTACAGGTGCTTTTGAATAAAGATCCATACTAGAGGAATAGATAAACGCTTGTCGGTATCGTACACCTCACTAGTAAGTGTATATCCATTCCTACTCCTCACAGATGTTGCAAAACCTTTCAATGGCTTTAGCCCACTTAGCCCAATCACTCTAATCTAAAAGAATCATTTAGTTTTAACATTATTTTCGCATTCATTTATAGATTGCGCTCTCTCAATACTACTTTCTTTGATTATTTTTTTTTTAATACAAATTTGTCTTGTAACCGAAACTCTTGGGTTTTACTAGTATCTCAATGTTGGATATTAAAAAGTATTATTTTGGGCACCAGATATTTAGTTAAAAAGTTTTTAATAGTTTGTTCCCTTTAATACTTAGTATTTGTATCTTCTATCCTATTAAACAATAGTATTTTATCGATTAATATTAGATTTAAATACATATATTTAAATATGGATATCGCTTATTACAAACAACAGAGTATATAATAACATTAATAACAATGTGAATTAAGTGTCTATATAAATAAGTGAACGAATCCATTTCGATCACCATATTGAAGATAAACGTGAAAAACAAACCTGGTAGGTTCTTTTTAAAATAAGCAATATTATAATTTTCTTACGTTATAAAATAGTTTCTTGCCTACTGCAAGAAACTATTTGAAAACTTTCTCATTACAATTAAAACTATTTTTTACAGGCTTCTTTGACAACATTATATTATTTACAGATTCAACTCTCGTATAATTTTAGTTACATTTTCATTTTAAGCCGACGTTTCGAATGCTTTGCAGTAATCGTGTTCACGAATACTTACATCTCGTTAAATGTTTATATAAATCCGTTAAAAATAGTTTTATTTCAAATGTGTACTCGTGAAAATCTCAGAAAATGCTATTCCTCATTACACTTACGATTATCGCAATGTATCTATGAGAGATATATAATATTTGATTTTGACTTAGCGTTGACAGTTCTAAAATCACCGTTGCTTTTCTTCGTCTTTTAAGCACAAACAAAATCCCTTTATAGATTTTATCAACAAACTTGTATTTAAAGCAATTAAGCTTCAAGCTCTAATCTGTGGTGAAATATTGCTGAGAAAGTGTTCCCAAGTGTTTTAGTTTTCACCGCTGACACCGGTCGTGTGGTTTGAATAAACATGATTATTATGTAGAAAGCAAATAATATAATTGAAAAGAAAACGGGAGCTGTATGTCAGAAATAGTTTTATGTTGACTAGTAGTTTCATTCAGAATATTAGATTCTTGCAAATAGTATAACTACGTGCTAAAACTAAATACTTGCAGATGCTAAGTATATAGTATAAGTATCAATCATGGTTAATACTTACTTACTTAGTCACGATTACTGTAGCTATTCACTATATACCTTATATCTTTATATTTACTACATATCTCAAATTATTAAAATATGCAAGATTATATTCCATTTTATATGATCCCACAAATGAGTGTTTTGATTTTGTAGATAACAAATAATAGTAACGCTTTCGTCTTAACTCTACCACTGTTGGATGATTTCTTCTACTTATTTAATTGTATTTCACTCATATAAATTCAATTAGTTAAGATTGCTCCTATAATATTATGTAGGTGCGGTAGGTACTCAAACTAATCAATGTCTAATTATCCCTTTAAGTTCCGAATCCGTATTTGCCAATTGATGTATATTAGAGCCAATTTATTTTTATTTTTAATATATATCATAAAAAATATTTATTATTTAGAGCTTTGCATTGTTCAATTTCTTGAAGACTGATTTTCTTTGTTAAAAAAATATTTGTGTTATATGAATGTACTTACCCGCCATTACTATGTGATTTGTCGGATGCACCATCCGTCATTTTGTTAATCTTAGATATCTTGTCGCCACCAGGAGTAGACACATTAGAACTTAGCACTTCTACTTCTGGTCCTCCTTGCACTAACGTTTCAGTGATTTTTTCAATATCCGCCTTTATTTCTTTCTTTTTCTCACTTACTACCGTTACTATAGGTTCAATAGTTTTTTTAATTTCGCTTTTAGTTTTATCCATAAGGTCTTTAGGTTCTTCGACCGGTGTTATAATACTATCGACAATTTTACTCGCTTCTTTCTTAAATTCCGAAGTAATGTCATCATTTTTCTTTTTAATGATGTCTTTTATATCTGTTGCTTCATTATTAACCACTTTCATTGAATCTTTAACTTTTTCTGACATAGTTTTAGTAGCTTCTTTTAATTTTGCAGCAGCCAAAATATTTTCTGTCGATATCTCAGGCTCTTTAAGTATGGAATCAATTTTTTGTTTTACTCTTTCGACTTGGGGATTATTATATGGTGGTTGTAAGGGTTTCAGTTTTATACTCTCCTCTGCTCTTTCGGATTTTGATTTACCTGTTTTCTTATCATCTTTTTCAGTTTTGGTTTCCTCTGTTTTGCTATCTTTTACACCTTCATTATCCAGTAATGTATCTTTAGAGTTAAGTATTTCGAACATTGCCTTTTCTCGAGCTTTTTCTAGAACTACTGGTAACTGATTTGTCACTGTAGCCACAACCTCTAATGGCTGTGATGTTATAGCTGCAGTGGTCATAGAAACTACATTCTTCTTTGTCATTATAACCAATTCCTCTTTTTCATCATATTGATTTTTTTTATCATATTGAGTTTCATTGTCTTGGATTTCTATTGAGTCTCCAACATTGGCATCTACTCTATTATCTTCCATTTTTTTGTTTTTATTTTCTTTTGTTTCAATTTTTATTTCATCTCCTTTTGTCATAGTCTCCTTATTTTTGTCACCTTTGAAATTTCTTTCGCTTATTTTAGTTGGTGGTTTTGGTTTTTCTGATATATCCTTCTTACTTAGTTGTCTATTTAAAGGCGGTTTTTCGTTTAAGTTTTTGGTACTTGATGACCTACTTAAATTTTTTATGCTGTTAGTTCTACTCACTGGTTTTTTCAGGTCAGATTTGTTCGAAATCTGAGGTTTTTGAGTGGCTCGTGAACTTGGAGTTCTTGAGACAGATTTTGAAATACCATTTGCAGGTTTGCTTGTAGTTGATTTACGTTTTTCGGGGCTAGAATCGCGGCTACTAGTTCTGCTAGGCTGTCTAGAATTTAATCTAGAAGCAGCAGAACTTCCGTTAGTAACTTTTACAGGTTTACTCAGTTTCGTTGGTGATGTTTTCGTTGGTGTTTTGGCTAAATTGATCTTATTGTCCACAAGAGGGCTCTTACTTGGAGTTCCAACGATAGGCGATAGTCTTTTTGGATTTATAGACTTATTAGAAGGTGGCGGTCCACTTCTACCAGGCGAAATAGGTGGCTTACTTTTTATTGTTGAAGGTGCAATACCCAAATGCTGAGAACTTTGACTGACTCTTTTGTCATGGACTGTGCTTCCTATCCTTATAGATTCATGAATACTACTCGTACTATTTGATATATGTCTTTGATTTTTAGAAAAGCTTTTTTCCAGAGATTGTCTTGAGCTCGATCTGTTTGGAGAAACAGAATTTTGTCGCATTGGAATTTTTGAATGCTTTGGAGACCCGTTATTAGATTGTGGTTGAGATTTAGACACTGTTCGTACCCGAGAGCTATGTGCTACAGGATTCCTCTCATTTTTATTTAGGAACTCTGAACTTCTTGTCGATATATTGTTTAAATGTAAAACAGCTGAGGGCGAGTTAGATCTTGATCGTAAGTTATATCTATTAGGAGAAGTGCTCCTAGAATTAGTTCTAGAATTAACTCCGCTTTTAATATCACCGATCTTGTCCATTAAACCCATTTCTTTTAACAGCGCTATTTCTTCTTCCATTTTCTTTTTATCAGCTTCTGCTTCATTTTTTTCTCTATTTAACTCACTTAGTTCTCTAATTTCTTCCATGTTCTCTTTCAGAAAGTCTCGTGGTGGTCTGTGGATAGGGCCAGGAGGTGGTAATGTTGCTACTTGAGCCATTTTGTCGATTCGTGATAGCGAGTATGTTCTTCTTGGGGGTGAATTTGATCTTGAATTGGCAGCTGAGGTTTTAGGAGTATTGTGGCGTGAAGTTTCTTCTCTGAATCCACGACCTTGAAAGAAAAAAATATTTATCAAACAAAAGTTATAACTCAGTAAATATTTTTTTTACTATTAGTTATTAAACAAAAAACAAACCTTTAAATGGCGATACTCTGCCAGGTCTTATCTCTAAGGGCAGAGATCTCGGGCTGTTAGGCCGAGAGAGCGGTTCACCGATGATCGCGAAAGACGTCTCCCCTTTTCGTTTTGATGTGGGTACAGCGCTGGAAAGAAAAAAACTGTCGGTTTTAATCTTATATTTATATATTATTAACTTAATTAATGCGATTATTCTAATTCTACTGATTTTATATTAATGTTTCCATGTGAGAGTCGAACCTACAACGTAAGTATCATTTTCCATTAGACCAAAAAGCCCTCATTAAAACAGAAACATCCTCTGTAACCATGATATAAGCGCATAAGAATAAATCTAAAGTTTAATAAGAATAAATCTAAAGTTTAATAATAATAAGAATAAATCTAAAGTTTGACATTTTTTATGTTACTTTAAATTTCTTTTCATTAATTTCATTCAAATCTAGAGAAAAAAATTTTACTAAAATAAATTCGTCATTGACTTAAGTACTATATCGAGTCTACAACATCGAGTCAGAAGAAATCACCAAATAATATATAAGCGAAATCATCATCATCAATATTGGCTTTGAACAAAAATATTATAATAAAAAGCACTTCAATCAAGAAAAATATTTTACTACAAAATTACTCATTTCATTTTCGCTCCTTAACCTCATTTTTATATGAAATATTGCGTATAGTTTTGTTGACCTTCATTAGTTGTGGTGTGAGAGCTTGTACTTATGTCACAGTTTATACTTAATGAAATTTCAAAGACTATATTATTTATGAAAGCTTATTATTTACTCCTTTTATCGAAGATACAAGCCACATTAGCTATCAAATTGTGCATATTTTAAATCAGGTATCAATGTTATCTACGTCATGTAGGTATATTCTACATGTGCAAGAAATTTAGTTTCCCAAACTAGGAATATTCTTAGAAATAATGGAAATCAATAATATTGATATTTCACCCAGATGTACTTTATTCATTTGCTGCTTTACTTGCAATCAATTAGAACAGGTTCTTCGTCTGTACGTTAATAGAGCCTTGAAGAAACGTGTGCGCAAATAGCTAATTTTATACATTTAATATAATATGTCCCTACTCCATTTTTGGAGGTCTGCGTACCAAGAAATCGAACCCCATCTACAATGATCTGTATGTCTGTACAATAAATATATTTTATAAAATCCTATGAACTTGTGTTTTACGAATACCCATAAAATATAATTCCTATAGAGGTGTAAATTAAGTACTAGTGACTCAGATCAGTCAAGAAGACCCAAGAATTCCATATACCCATGATGAGAAAACAAAATTTTTAACAATTTTATACTTAGTTTATTTAGTGAAATATTTTTTGTCTAATTCTTCAAAATGCAAATAGGATTAACAGACCATATTCCATAGTATATTGAGCCGACTCGCACTTGACTATATATTGCGACCTTAATTTAAGTCAAGAACAAGTCCTTGTGCTATAAGTCATTTATAATAACTAGCTTACTAAAACGAATGTGGTTATGAAGTTCACACAAACTTCCATATTTTTCAACGACAACCATCAAAACTTTTTTCTGGAAAAAGTAGCCAGTGGTCAGTAAGAATACTGACATAATGTTTGAGTAAATGACCTATCCCGTTAACAAAAGATTCTAAAAATGAAAATAGTAAAATATGTTAGGGTTGTTTCTAAAACATTATATATCCATAGCGTTTTTGACAAGAGCCTCGAAAATAGTGTCGAGCGGAAAAAGGAATTACAGTATGAAGGTCATTTGAGTAGGTCATTTAGTCATTTACAAGTAGGTTATATTTTTATGGGTTTTGTATATTTTCGTCCTACCGATCGGATCTCAGGACATGCGATGGTTAATTGTAGCAAGGAATTAAAATATGTACTACTATTTATGGGTAAAATAGATAAAATCTATAATAAATAGGTAGTTTTATTAAAAAACTAATAAAAAAATTAAAAATGTCGAAACCCAAGTCCTTGCTTGTTGTGAATTTGTTTTCAACGTTCAAGTTGGTAATAAATTGAATCTGAAATGCCGAATAATAGGAGTGAAAGACGAACAGGCAGTACCGACCCATCACCTAGTGGAAAAAGATAGCATATGCAATGCATAAATATTTAAAATTGGTACTTTATTTAAATTTACAATTTCATCTATCCAATGATTACAAAATAGGACCTGTTCTTAATATGTAGTATTTGAATGAACTAGTTGGTAAAAGAAACCATAACATCATGGCAATCATTCGGTGCATAACTTTCGCCTTTTACGCGTCGATACACATGAGTGCTGAGTTATGAGAGGGAGCGGAAGCGGAGGCGGATGATAAAAGATTTAGTTAAGATAATTTTGTATTAAATCTTGTTTATTTTTTTCCTTGAAATTACCATTTGAAACTAATGAGTGTGTAATAAACGTGTGTGGATCTAGACAAAGAAAAATTCTATAATTATAGCTATAAATAATTCTATTGTTTTATCTAATAAATCGTTTTCAGATACTATTGTAAAAAACTTATGGATGGATATGCAAAAACATCTTGTCTTAAACTACATAAATATTTAGTTTTATTCCGGTATGTTTAGATAAGTTATTATAGACAAATCTTAATCAAAACAAACTTTATTATATTGGATTTTATATATATATATATATATATATATATTCATTATCTTACGCTTGTCAATTTACTAATAACTGTAATTATCTGTCATTCCAGTGTTTTTATAGCGCGTAATTGATATCTTCCCGTATGTGGAAAAGTCAAAACTAGAAAAACTTCAAATACGCAAAAAAACTTTACCAACTAATTTTAGTTGATCATTATATTTGGATTCTGTGGAAGCTATTTTTTAAGAAGACACTTATATGATCGTTTTTTAAATATAATCCATGTACAAATTAGATACATCGTTGCAAAGAAGAACCATGAGTGACCTTGTACAAACGAAATTGTAATTTCAATAACTGAATGATTACAACACGTTTGTGTTGGCAGACGCCGGGTCAGATACCTACTCATGACACATCATATGTGTGGGAGACTTATTGCCTTGTCCCTAATTTGTTAATTTCTTCCCACAATGTTTCATAGCATTTATAATTGTTAGATATTTTGAAGTGTAGGATGTATCGAAAGCTTATATTGTAGTAAATAATAGGCACTAAACATAACATATTATGCATTAATTTAATTAGTCTTATTTTGTCAGTATTTAGATAAATTAACAACAGAGCTATGTCTAAAGTTTGGTGTCTGTAGACATACAAAGAGTTTAATATAATATAGTCTAGTCAAATGGTAATAAATAATATAGAGATAAATTGCGAAAAAGTTTTAAGGATTCTCTCAAAAATATGAAATATCCCATTTTCATTTTTCAACATTAGATTGAGTTACATTGCTTCAGCAAAACATTATTTTCAGATTTTTTTTTTATCCTGTAAAGAAAAACTTATGCTACTTAACCTTACTGATCTTCTATTTAAATATTTTTATGAATCACAAGAACAATGAACGCTTATAAATTGTTATAGTAAATATAGAAATATTCAACATTCTCTCACTGACGCCTCCCATCTTATTTAATGGATAGCAATAATCGTTATTACATCGTAAATTAAATCTTTTGTTGTAACAATTTTCATTACTCATCTATTAGTAACTAGCAACTCTTTTATAAGTAAACAATGCTATTATAAAAGCTTGTATATATTATATAAATAATATCGTGTTCCTAACCCTACATAGTGCAAACAACATACAAAAAGATGGTTACAGCAACTGAATTATAATGACACAGAACATATTTTATATTAATAATACAAGCAATTACCATTATAAACACGCACACACACACACCTACACATAGATAAACACATACTCACACAAACGCACACACACACATACTCTCTTGGTGAAATTATTTTGTTATTATTATTATTATTTTTTAATACATTGTTTTAATGTACCTTCACTCAACCTCTAATAATATATGTAACAATTTAAAAAATATTTCCTGGGTTGTAGTTGCTGATAGCTGTGATGTATCACATATATATATATATATATGTGATACATCACAGCTATCATCTATATGTAAACTGTCGTTTTTACTACTATAAATGTCAACGCAATCTCCAAAATAATCACAAATTGTTGTTCATGTTATTATAATATGTAAACATTACTTTTAGAGTACTATTGTATCCCTTTTGTGTTAATAAAGTTATTATTATTATAATTATATTAAACATTACTATTATATGAATTAGTATTATCTTGTGTATGTATTGATATTAGCTGCCGGTTTTGAACCTGCCACCCAGCATTGTAACAACTGCGCTATTACGGCTAGCAAATTCACGTGTAATTACGACACACGCTTTCTCTTCAAGTTATTATAATTGCACATAATTACCTTTTTGTTTTACTTCGTTATACATTTTGTTATGAAATCCGAGGTATTATCTCATTATTTGGTATTTTAAATTTGAGATTCTAAATTTATTTTTAAAACAACATAGATCAAAATGGCCGACTTACCATAGATTATAGAAAATCTGTGATCTTTGGTAATGTTTCCGAGGTTTCGTTATTGTCTTCGTAGCGGTAATACTTTAATTTAATTTATCTCAATTATATTCATATCATTTTTTTCCAAGTAAACATAATCTTTCAAAATTAACAAATAAAATAGCGAGCGTTATGAATGAAAATAAATTATTATAAATGTCAGTAACAGATCATTTTAATTGACGTGTGCCTCACGAGAAATTGTTAAGAGGCCGTTAGACCGCACTACATGCTCTCTTATCTTATTTTTATAAGAGTGAATATTAAAAAACATTAGAGTAAAATACATAGTTTAAATGTACATTTATAAGACACACACATTGTACATATAGAATAATCCTAAGTGTAAAGCCTAAATTAAATGATTCTCTTTAAAAGCGGATCGATTCTCTAGAGAAGCGAGATGAAAACGTTGCGTTTCGTATAGTTTTTTTTTTCTTTATTACTACAGATATATTTAGATAAGACAATTTGATGAAAGAGGTAAATTTGATGAACCTTTTGTTCTTTGAATGAAATCTATTAAATATTTTCTCTTTAGTTTCATTTTTGAGGTTTATTTTTTTTTACAATATTAATAGTTACAATAACTTATTTTTATATATATACATATATATATATTGCTTTAATGTTATTATATTAGATACAGATTCAGTTAAAAAATCCTAAAAATTTTACAAAATTACACTTATTCCTCACAAACTCAATATTTCTTTGTCCTGTATTATATTATATTTATATAAATATAATATTTGTTTGCCTCTCTGTGTTACATCATATTATTAATATTAATTTACTAACTCTATCTGGATTTGAGAAGAGTTTTAGAAAAACATAACGCAGACTAAGTCGTCGTCTGTGTAGTTTAGAAATAATTGATAATTGAACAGTTGAGGTTATGAAGAATATTATCCAAATACTTAAATTAATATTAAACAATTGCTATCTACCCACATAAACGATTTTCATAATATTATTCAAGTAGACACGGTATCATCTGCTAGATGCATCTCACATCCTACGTGACTTATGACTTCAGCTTCATCTAAAAATAGTTATTTTTATTTTGAACATAACTCAAATATATTTTACGATTAATGTTATTTTAATTTTTTAATAATAATAATAAAACTTAATTTCAGATTGTCATATATTAATAGTTTTTTAAAGACCATGTTAGTTACTCAATAAAAAACCAGTTATAATAATAATAAAAACAAAATAATTATATTAATAATAATTATAATTAAACATAATTATTCAAGTCAACAAATTTTTTATTACAATAACACAACGATTATAAATAATTTTTATATATATTTTAGTTTTATTATTATATATTAATAATATTTCATATTTATATTATAACATGAATAATCACTATATACAAATCTGTCTGTATATCGCATGCGGAAAGCAATTAATGCAGTGTTTTCGTATCAGACAAAATTGCCAATCAAAATGTCGCACGATTCACGCAAATCAACTGAATTTAACTTTGCTAATTATTAAAAATCAAATCAGAGTCCGTCATTTTTAATTTACAAAACAACAAACAATGCGGGTACCGACGCGATAGCTTAGTTTAGAACGATTGTACTTGATTCCCGAAGTCATAGATTCGAATTCTGCTATAAATATTTTTTATATATGTTTCTTTCAATATAAGTGAAAGCTACTAGTTTAAAAATGTAACCTTTCCTTATCTAGTTATGAAGGCTGTTTGCATTCTTAGGAATAATTGACGAAATATATTTTTCATGTCAATTAATATTTATAGGAAAGGTATCATTACAAACGATCTATAAAAAACTAAAAAAAAAATTAAATTATAATTAAAGAACAATCCTGTTTACGTAAGTTTAATTTTCAGTGAGAGAAGAAAAGGAAACTTCAATCATATTTTTTTTATCATTTTTAAAATTTTTTAAAGTATTACTTTTATATACATAATTCATGTACCTTTTAAGTCTGATAGGGATTTAAAAGTCGTTGACCTTTCAGCCCACGAGATGTCGTTTATGGAAAACTAATATACATATGACGTCAGCGTTATTAAAAACTAAACACAAATGACTCAGACTATATGTTTTGTCTTAATATTATAATACATAGATTTCAGACATCGCTACGACTATGACACGACAATAACTGAAGATGGTCTTCTTGAAAAATCCCAACTCTGTACTGGTTTATTTTCTTAAAACATATTTTCGACTCTTCCACCTAGAGTCTAGATGTAGTCACCGACCAGATCTAGGTCGAGCAGGTCTAGATGTAACCACCGAGCAGCTCGTTTGAGCTCAATCTGGACAGTATTTCTATTTTACTAAAGATCAGCTTAAAATAGCTATTACAAATACTTGACATGAATATGAGAGCAAGATTCGCAACTTTCCTTTTATTTATTTTTTACAAACATTGAAATAATGGACACAGAAAATAACTAATCTTGAAAGAACAATCTGTACGTTCCAACAAGCAAACCAATCAAACAAAAAACTGTACTGATGGGAATTAAAACCATGATATGTGGTTCGGAAGGCAAGGTCCTTAAAATAGATTTTCTTTATCACAATAATTATAATCGAGTTAAAGTTTTTTAGTATTAAGCACACTTTCTATATCTAAAATAATTGAGTTAATTAAATTAATTAAATTAATTAAATTTCATATTTCAAATACCTTAAATAAAATCTGATTTTTTTGAAAAAGCCAGTTTTAAATTTAATTTAAGTTGCCTACATATTGAAAGTTATTTTATCAAGAAACGTCTCATATATACAGTTTACTCAATAATCAGTAATCTAAGACATATTATTTCATTGTATCAAATAACTTATTAACAGATTATTTATTTTATACCGACTTGGAAAAAAAAGATATAATGTTTCTTTCAAGTATTAGTGCGATATTTTTCAAAAACTGTAATATATCTATACCTATACATAATTAAAGACGGAATTCAGTCATTTAAAGATTCAAATTACCAAAAATTACTATTTTTCTAAGACGACACTTACAAAAAGAAGTAAAATTTTATTTTTATAACAAAATTAATATAATTCTATCACGTTGTTATTTTTTCAATAATGGACAAAAAATATTTATGAAATAGGATTCACAGCCAATACTTATAATATAAGTTCTTAAATTTTAAAATTAAACACAATTTTATATTTCAGGCGCTCTTCAATCTAAGATTTCAAACAAAAATAATGTATGAATTAAATTTAATTAAATAATAACACGCTTTTAAAAAAAACTTTTTCATGTATGTTGTAACAGATACTGTTAATCTCTTCATCTTAACGAGTTTTCATATAATTCAAATACTTCAAGCAGAGAACCGCCATATTTTTCATCAACATATAAACAGCGTATCAAATGTTAATATTTCAAAACGAAATAACTTCTTGCGCATGCGCAGAACAAAAGTCTCTGTGATAGATGGTTAACCGCGAAAATAGGGGGAAATAGAGCACAAGATTCATGTATTAAAAGTATTTGTTATAAGTATTTGAATCCAAAATATTTATAAGTAAGTAATATTTGTTCATTAGTTGTTATTAAGATTTATTTATTATTTTTTTTTTTGTATCATAAAACAGATGACGTTGTTGCTAAACCAATTTTCTCAAAAGATGGCTTAACTCTTTTCAAGAGTTGTCTACCAGAGATTCTTTGTTAAAGATAATATACAACCACATGGATATGGTACAACTCAAACAAATAACTCTAATTAGTGCGTGGAAAGTTAAAGTACATTTCTTCACTCTCAATTTAAATGGTATTATTAGGTAAGTCTTTATTAATATAATCAGGGAATGAGTTCCAGAGTTCCAGAGTTGAGTAACGCAACTGATACCAAATTCAGTGCAACACAAGAACCCTCAGGTCAATTAGGAACATAATTGACAGCTTTTCTGAAGGTGAAAATGGACAACCAAATTCTGGCGAAGGCGAATAAGCACCTTAAACTTATTGCGGTATTCGGAAACGTGATCAGGTTTGCGCAAGCCGAAGACAAAATGGTCTCATCAAGCGGAAATAGGAGTGATTAAGGACAATTTTTTGTTCCATATGAGGAAGATAATTTTTCATTTCATTTCAGGGAATGTAAAAAATGATGTAGTTGTTTATTTATTTCATTCACTTCACTAACTAGATTAATAGAGAACATAGATATAAAACTATTTTTACGGATTAAAACTCGCGTATAATTTGGTTACATTTTTATTTTAACCCAACGTTTGCTCGTCTTACCGCGAACACGTTTGCTGCAAAGCATTCGAAACGTCGGGTTAAATTTAAAAATGTAATAATAAACGCGAGTTATATCAGTAAAATAATTTTATTGAAATATTATTTTAAACCTCTTTCTTGTTATAGTTTTTATTAGGTAATTTGCTTTATTACGAGATTAAAATATTTTTAAGATAACAAAGCGTATGGAAAGCAGAGAAATCTAAACTATTTAAGACATTGTAATATACAAAACCACGTAAAAACAAATAAAATGTCCACTTTCAGTATTTCTTACTGTAAACATTCAAAAAAATATTCATTAGTTATCCGTCGTTGTTTTTTATTAACCTTCGGCGTACAGTCACTCTTTAACATTTCATGGCAAGCGGTTAGGATATGCGCAAGCGCATAGCTTAGACTAACGAAATTGTTAGTATTAGTTCAAAATAGCAAAAAATAGATTCTTTGGAAGAGCCTAGTAGGTTAATGTCTTTCTTTTTTTTAATTTAACTTCTATTTAATAGGAAGTTGTGATTTGTTATGGTATTGTTTATGGATTCACCTTCTGGGTTTTACCAATCTAAAGTAAAAAAATTATTTCAAAGTACAAAAACAAAATTAGACTTTGTATTAAAATACCAAGGTTTAAATTTCAATTTTAATTAGAAAATATAATACTCGTAAAAGAAATATTTATAAAAATCTAGCTGTTACTCGCAGTTCCACTCGCGGATGAACGATTTTATTTACTATTAGGATAACTAAGAGCAGTAGTGTAACGATATATATATACACGCCTCATGAACCTGTCTATCATAATAAAGAATTAAACGCGCTTTAAACCAAACAAACAAACATTATATAATATATATATATATAATTTACGGATCCCTAAAAATCTATCACGTATAAGATTCATTACAAAATATTTACATTTTACATTATTTAGAGCGAAACGATTTTAGTCGAAAGTAATTTTGTTACAACAGTGATATTAACTTTTATTTCTTAAGCTTAAAATTACAGTTATCTAACGTTTGTTTAATTTGTCTGTATATTTGTCACTATTCTTAACTTGCTCTCAATTCAATATATTATTTATTACACACGATAAATACAAGATATGAGAATAAGCTCGTAATGCTTAAATTTCGTCTCCAAAAAGTTAAAAAACCTTCATAGGATTAAGTATATTCATATATAATAATATTCCAAAAGATATTTTAGAGCTTCCCTTTCTTAGATTTAAACCTAAAATTAAAAGTATATCATTAAATAAAGCATTCCTTACTACAGCATTCAAGAACACTTAGTCGATCAAAATGTGTGGAAGTTCCTCTATTAAGTTCTTTGCAGGCTTGTTAGTATAATGCATACGCCAAACATTGTTAAATTTTATTTTAAAAGAGAAACTGTTGAGTTTCTTGCCAGTTCTTCTCAGCAGAGCAACATTCCGAGCTGGTGGTAGCTTACTCATGGACTTATTACACAAATTTTTATACTTTGATAATTGACGAGTCAAAAGTGCTTTGAAATGCCTACTTGAATTTGAATTATCATAATTTGCAATTTCAAGGGTAAAAGTGGTTTTAACTAATGATTAAAGAGTCACCAAAATTATTTATAGTTATAATTAAAATGTCATACATACACATACACACATGAATTCTATATTAGGTGACATGGAATCCTGCGCCTAATTAACTGTACAAACTAATCAGATACATATAATCAAACGACGCTTTAGAATGCAGGTTAATCGTGAGTTAGATTAGCAATTCACCTGCATTTTATACTTCTGCAAAAAAAAAAAACATTTGCAGGTCAACTAATATTTAATCGTAATAAGAAATAAAACAATTACAAAGTATTTAATATATTAAGAATGAACACATTTAAAATAATTTGTATATAGATTAGCGTGCAAAAATTGAAATTAATATGTTTTGCTTCAAGTAATTAACTTGTTATTAAATCCATAAAGAATACATTGATTTTAACATAATATTATTTTATTTCTTATGATGTAAAAAGATCATCAACAGTTGTTCAAAATTAATATAATATAATATACCAGATGTTGCGAACAATTTTTACTTAATAGGATCATAGCATGGAGTATGGCAATCTATTGAAATATTTTATCTAGATTTAAATATCAATACCTTATTTATTTAAAAAACAGTTCAGTATCGCAGAAAAGGATATAAAATATATAAAAGTAAATTGAGCGAATACTAGTGGGCGGGAGTCCTTATATAGACTGTGTCGTGTGCAAGAGACCTTTCGTTATTATTCTATTATATTACAACATAAAAATTATTTTATGAAAATATATATAAAAATCATATAACCAACGGTGACACGATGGCTCAGTTTCTAGAGTGATTTTGCTGGTAAAAAAAAAGTTCTAGTTTCGTTAGTAACAATATTTATTTTATTCTAAATTTATTCTACTTTTAAATTTAAAATGCTACATGTTAAGAAAGTATTATTTTTTTGTAAATAAGAACTATTTTAACTATATAAAGTCTTGCAATGTAGGGTAGTTGTGAAAACTATAGTATTGATTTCAAACGACATGAATGTATTCATGAATTATATTACGTTAGGTTTTGAAATGATTATAGTAAGCGAGTAACGGCTGGATGAACTTTGGGTAATGTTTTGCAAAACGACCTTACATTTTAAAAATAAATAAATTAAGTTTAAGTATTTTGTAATTAATTATACTAGCGTATTTGAAACATCTAATAAACTTATAATTATTGGTAACGTGACAAAATTATTAAAAAAATACAAAGTTGTATATCTATAAAAACTTTTAGAAAAACATGAATTTATCACCTAACATTGAACATAATAGTCTTTTTGTGATCGTTTTTATAAAACAATATGTCCTTCCTTTTTATTTACTCTGTTTAATTTGGCAATGAAATAAATACAGCGCGGTGTACGTATTCATTGTTCCGGTTTTTTTTTCAAATATATAAATAACATTCATATAACAATAACAATAAAAGTAATAGTATTTCTTTAAACAAGTTTAAATGTAATTTTTTTTAAATTATACCACAGAAAAATAATTTCAATATTGTTTTATGATACATATTTTTTTGTTTATAAGTATAAGGATGTGAAAGACTAGTCTAATAAAGTTAGAAATTTTAAAAATATATGTAATATGATTATATTATATACTCACGGCAAATTCGGCGCTACTCCAAGTTTAACATCTGAAGCCAACACTTTAAATGCACCTTTAACACTTGTTCTTTTCGCCGATGTCGGCGCACTTTTCACCTCAAATCCCTCAGCAATGCTTCTCACTTTACCCTTTTTAGATAAATCATAATATCTATCCTGCGCATGAATCAACTGAGTAACAGTGAAAGAATCAGATTTCTTCAAATCGATCTTCGGTCCGAATAAATCATGATCGAAGAATCGATTATCTTCAATGTCCTTTTCGATCGTAATATCGAGTACCTCGTTGCGATCAGTCGCAAACGCGTACGGAGTGTTAGCGAGCTCTTCTTCGAAGCTATTGTAACGGCTTCGAAACAGTGAGTGATTGCTCCCCTCCTCGTACTTCCCCCCAAAGAGGTCGTATTTCCCGAAACGTTGGTTAATGGAGTCAAACTTTGGATTTGTTATTTTCTCAGGACTGTTTCCAGTAGATGGCGTCATGTCGATGTGAAGGATGCCGTGCTCGTCGGAGTATTTCAGTTGCAACGCCATTGTTCAATCCCTGAAAAATACAATTGTTTTGAATAATTCTTGTATATCTTCAAAAGATCTCTATTTATGTTACTAGATATATTAAATGACATATTCAGACAAACGATACATTATGTTTATACACATATAACTGAAACATATATAAAAATACCGAAACTAATAAAAATATACATTACTTCACTTTTATTCCATATAAAAAGATTTATTGTTTTTACATTTAAAAATATAAATATATATACAGTTATCAATATTATAAAAACTAATTATAACTCTTTTGACATTTATCCTTAAACGAAAAAATAGTGCTATGTTAACTATGAAGAGTTAAACTTATTTTATATTTCATACACTTTTTTGTTATATACTTTGTTTTTAATTTTTATTTTTATTAGACAACTTCTACTTAATCTATCAGATTATTCTAAAAATGTATAATAGATTACAAAAAATATATATTAATTATAATATAAGTATTTATAAGTAGCACCAAGTCTTATTTCATTATATTAATATTGTTGTATCTGCTAAAAACCATTCAAATAAAATATCTACAAAATTATAAATTTTTTATCATTGCTTGAATCACAAAAACCGCTGAATACGTTTTAATTTACCATCTGAATTAAAATCATTAAAATCAGATACGTAATAGAATACTGAGGTTATTGTTATGAAAAATGGTGGACTTGTGCAACAAAATAACTGTAAAATATATATTTTTAATAATGTACCTTAGTATATAGTTTTTATAAGAGTCATAGTCATACTCTGAGGTTTTAATGTATGTACATTTTCTAAATATTGTACTTTTGTGATAACTTTTATAAAATAAATTATTTTTTTTATTTAAATAAAATGATAATCGTATTTAAATAATTTAAATTAATATTAAAATAAATTCGTAAAAAATACATGTGATAAAAAAGAACTATATGCAAATAAAGAAATGTATTTATATTATAATCATATAAAACATCATTAATATATTAGAATCAAATATAAATAGTAACACTGAATAAGCATATTGCAACCTCGTACTATATTAGAAATTTGTCAGAAGCAAAACTGTAGATCTGTACAGATTGATTGCCATTAATTATTTATTTGTAACTAATGTTTTCTAAGATTTACACGAGTACAACACATTTCAATAAAACTATTTTACGGATAAAACTCGCGTTTATTATTACATTTTTTAATTTAACCCGACGTTTCGAATGCTTTGCAGCAAACGTGTTCGCGGTATCATCATTCATCTCGTCTTACCGCGAAACCGCGAAACGTCGGGTTAAATTTAAAAATGTGATAATAAACGCGAGTTATATCCGTAAAATAGTTTTATTGAAATATTTATAACTATTATATAATCAACAATTATGATATCTTATTTAACTCCGCTTCACTGGTTACCTTGAGAGTCACGGGGTTTGTTTCTTCGTTCTTGTCAATGATTTTAAAACAAAAAATAACGAGATTTGTAATATTCTTGAAACAAATCTATATTTATTTGAGTATTTAGAAACATTATATTTGAATGATGACGTATTAACAGGTAATTAATTACTTAAATAAAAAAATATTTAAATTTTTATTCAAAAGCGTAACGTTTTCATATTTTTATAGACATTAAATTATTTAGATGTATGTTATCATGTACATTTAAATAATTGTTTCATTATTATATATATAGACACTTTTAGATATATGTATATATACATAAAAGTGAAAAGTTCTTAAAATAATAATGTAATTAAACAGCGAAGTAGATGAAAATAAACCTTCAGCCAATCCTTACTTAGAACTTCCGCCTCCATTTTGATAACATTATTTATAGCGTAATGAAATTCATAGCTCATTTGACTATGACAAATGTTTTCGGTTTTTGATGAGTCACAAAGTTAGTGAGATCCAATACATGAGATCTATTTAATTATTTTTGGATGGAGTTACTGAGTACTATGTCTTCGGCTGGTGCATAATGTAGGCGCAAATTAGCCACAGCCTTCCCATCAGCTATATTTTAAATAATATAACCAAAGCCTTTTATATAGCAACGTCTTTTCAGCACTCTTTATTGTTTTCCAGAAATAATACTCTTGGCATGACATCCATATTATTAGTAAATAATAACGTAAAACTTATGCAAAAGTTTGAACATTTTGAACATGGTATCAGTTGTTGGTAGGCGACATATTACTAAGTTCTCAAAGACCATACATAATATAATATCACCACTAAGACGGAGAGTGTCCTACGGCATGGTATATATTCTTGCTCGGAGAGTATTTTTGCCATTCAATCGAACATTGCAAAAACAGCTTTGAAATTCTATTTTTTCGAAGACTGAACATATTTACGAGCCACTGTTATTAAAAAACGATGTCGTGGTCTAGCTTTTCAACATATCTAGTTTTCACGTCGAGAATGTCATACCATACCATAAGATAATATTTTATTATAAAAGAGTCAAACTATATATTTAATTATTTATTTTATGTTTCAATTATTTTGTACGTAGAAAAATGAGCAATGTTTCAGAGCAAGTGTTATCAAAATAATAAAAAAACTGTTGAAATTTAAATTTTAAAAATTGATTCTGTATTTTATCTTGGATTTTCCGGACTATACTTGGTCTCAACTAAATCGATCCGAACTTAATTCGACATAATACATAGTATATAAATAAAATTAATTCAGTTGATATAAATATTTAACCTAAATAAGTGTTCCTAAATTAGTGTTGACAGTCTACTTAATATGAATATTTCCTTTCGTTTTGGGGACGGTGATTATGTCTGAATGCCCTGTATTTGTGGAGTGTGGCGAGTGAGGTGCGGTCCGAGTGACAGCGGGAATCAATTATTTATTGTATAATGCAAATAATTGCAGATAATAATTTGTTTATATTTATTTTATTAATATTTTAAGAAATGCGTTTGTTTGTATAGAGACACGGAAAATTATAAATTGTTGTAGGAATATGTATTTTTTCATCTTGGTCATATAAAATATATCAACTTTACAGTTTTCGAACACAGTGAGAAGTTTCGTTTTTGTCTTTCTTTACCTAAAAAAATATTTGTATAAATTACTACAATACAATTATTCCGGTACAATGTCGCTGTTCAAGGACAGTCTAACTTTTCTGTGTTGTCCAAAGCAAACAAGTTTAATAAATAAAAAATATATATTTGGTTTAATGTTTTCTAAGATTTACACGAGTACTACACATTTCAATAAAACTATTTTTCGGATATAACTCGCATTTATTATTACATTTTTATATTTAACCCGACGTTTCGGATGCTTTGCAGCAAACGTGTTCGCGGTAAGACGAGATGATGGTGTCGGTCTGTCTGTCAGACACGTTTGCTGCAAAGCATCCGAAACGTCGGGTTAAATATAAAAATGTAATAATAAACGCGAGTTATATCCGAAAAATAGTTTTATTGAAATATATTTGTTTTATTTTATAACAGTTAAAACGTCTCTATGAATTTCAAGTCTATAAATTGATATTTGTTATTACTAAGAAATGTTTTGTTAGTATTTTTTTTTTTCAATAAAAAATATTTAACAAATAATAATTGTAAAATTTGTATGAACATAACACAATAAAACGATTACAAATTGTACACCAAGACTTCTTTTATAAGGTTTACACATATCTCACGACCATTAAACCTGTTCCAAAACTATTAGGTTTTGATATTTTTTCTCACGATATTTATTTATTAGCAAAATATTTACACTACACACAAAAGATACAATTACAGAGACGATAAACGAGATCACGGGAGAGAAAAAAATATATTAGAAAAACGCTTACAATTGCACCACAGCAAATAATATAATATAAGAATCGAAACAGAAATTATTACAAAAAATGTAGTTACATACCAGCAATTTATGAAATATGTAGAGATTTTTTATTAACGAATAAATTATTTCTGTTACACGAAGGCTTTGCATATGACCTCATAACTAATTAGTGTTTTGTTACAACTTATTGTATCTTAGTGTTTACTGAGGTAAACTAATCATTTTTAATATTTTAAAAAAACACATTATCTGGCTTGGACTATACATAAGTAAACATAGGACTATACATAAGTAAACATAGGACTATACATAAGTAAATATAGGACTATACATAAGTAAACATAGGACTATACATAAGTAAACATAGGACTATACATAAGTAAACATAGGACAAAAAAAACTGAATACCGCGTATTCATGACTTTTAGAATCTAATAACAAGAATGGAGTGGTTGTAGTTGCAATAGTCTTTAGTTTGTTTTTTAAAAAAAGGATGAGCCCGCGGTTTTCTGACGCCAGCTCTTTTCAGTACTGAGGACTATATCTAGCTCTGATAATGAAAAAAAAGTTATTTTCATTATTTTCAATAAATAATTCTCATTTTATATCATTTTCAATTCTTTCAAAATAATAATATAACGGTGGTGTCTGAGCACCAGTACTGTCTACTCAAAGCCTAAATATTAAAAAAAATAAACCTTTATAAACATGTTGCACCTACACTGTTTGCCGACGTGAACCAGCCATCGTAAAACAAACACATGCTGTGATGTCCTACGGTTGTTAAAATATCAATCCTAGACTTTATTTTCTTTATAGGAATGAAAAATCTGATTTACATTATAATTGTCAAAAAATAAATATTTTAGATTATAGTATTTTCTTAGATTTTCACGAGTACACATTTGAAGTAAAACTATTTTTTACGGATAAAAACTCGCGTATAATTCGGTTACATTTTAATTTTAACCCGACGTTTCGAATGCTTTGCAGCAATCGTGTTCACGGGTGGACGAGATGTATGTGTGTGTAAGATTAACTTCCTTTATGCTACCTTTACGATTTAAATGTTTAAATGGGTTTAAATATAATTATTTTTAAATAAAATTAAACTAATAATTTAATTTAAATAATAACCTACATTCTTTTCGCTATGACTAATTATTTTTGTATTCAGGTACCTAACTAATGTATGTTGTAATACTAAATATATAGTTCTAAAAGCACTAAATATTTACGTTTATATAACAGTCTTAGACGAGGTTACACGTGTTAACAGTCAACTATAAATTATTTTGCTAACATCAATGAGCTATATTATATAACTAATATTAAGGTAATAAAGCTAATCTTTTAAATATAGTTACAAAGAAACTTTCAAGCTTATTGTAATATATTAGTTTGAAATCAAATTAATTGAAACAATTAAACTCCAATTAATAGTATAACTAACTAAAAGACACAAATCTTTCTACACTTGACAAAGCGCCTTAGTTCCGTTGCCCAAATTTCTCATGTTAATTCAAGTAGTCAAGGTCCGTCCTTGGCTGGTATCGCTGGCTCTATCCTGCTGCCAAGGTTAGTGGTCACTTTTCATGTTATTTCTTTATTATGAACCTTTTAAGTGTATTACTTTGATGTTAGAAATAGCAGCTTTAAAAGAAAATGTTATACGCAATAATAATTTAAGAGAAAATATGAATAGAAATAACATAATATTAATTAATATTTTTAAACTATACTACACTACTATAGAGTTCAAGTCAGACAAAAACTTTTCAAATCAGATCTTTTTAATATGCAAGCCTACAATAAAATAGTTAATCTTAAATATTTCGTGGTACTTAACAGATTTTTACTATTTACCTTTACAAAAAAGGTAAATAGTAAAAAACACAAAAAGCTAGTTGTTTGTTTAAATCACTATATACAATGTCTAATATAATAGTTTGCTATTTACAATGTAAGCCCCATATAATAAAAATGAATATAAAAATTATTATAAAAATTATTATTCAAATTTTTTCGAGAAATATGATTTTCCTGAAGAAGAGTATTGAATCTTGTCCAGACGATAAAACATGGAAAACGCTCTTTGAGAATAAAGAGATTGAAGAGGCTGAAGAGAGATTGAATGGGGAGGGAATGCAGGGAGAGGGTTAATCCTAAATTAATTAGTCTCATGTCAAATTGGATTTCTGGATCAAAATTTGTCTAAAGAAAGGCAGGCTGGCAGACACCATTACAATTAAAAATAGTGGATGTAATGCATATATATAAATATACATAACATTTTATGTATATTTATGTATTATATTATTATTTATTAAAACAATTATCGTAACGCCATTGGATCTTATCGAAACAAAATAATTTTGAACAGTCTAAAGAAAAAGTCCTCGGAAATAAAGTCATGGTCATTGGATAAGTGAGACGATTACACCATTGTGTTAATTCAACAATTGACATTGATAGCAAATACATTACAATTATTTTGTCCCCAAATTTATTCGTTGTACATAAAAAAAATGCTTTGTAATTCTTTATATTTTAAGAATTCGGTTTCAAAATTAGGTTTCTATAAAAGAAAGATTGTGCATTTTTAAATAATTTTAAATAATTTTTTAAGTTCACATTAGAATTGATTGCAGTACTGAAACATGTTCTAGTTGCATAATCAAAAATGGTAGGGCCATGGAGAAAAGCAGCAAGGAACTTCTAATCTTAGAGTATAATACGTTAATTTTATATTAAAGCCTAGCAGACGGTTGGGCTGGTTCTAATAGCAAGATCTTACAGAAGACAGTTCTTAGAAAAGATAACACAGTATTTTTCTCTTTTTCTTTTTCGTTTTATTGTTTATCCCTTTTTGTACCTTTAAATATTTAATGTATATTTAATGCAAATGTAATAAATAAGGATGTTCTCCCACAAATTGATATATCTATATTTCGAGGTCATTGTGCTCTTCGTTACTTTTATACCCCACAGTTATTAATCTTATTAAATTGCAAATACTTGGCCAATAAGGATGCTATGTCTCAAGTGGATATCTGCTAGACTGAATCATGATACATCAAATAGAACAAAATTTGTTAAAGTTTTATTAATTTGTGTATAAATTAAATGGTTTTGGTAATTTAGTTTCCGTCAAGGGTAATGAATATCACATGGGGAAATATATATAACTATTTAAAAATTGTAAAAATATAACCTAAAACTATAATTCAAACTCATTCATTCTGATAAGAGCGAAAAATTATGACTCAGTTTAGAAGGAGCGACGACACGCGGATTCAATTACTGAAATAAAAAACTGAAGGTACACCTTCTTGTACTTCTTCTTCTTCTTTATTTTTGTGAATTCAATTATAATCGCATTAAATAAGTTTAAAACCTTATTAAATATTCCTCTATACATATCTTTTTCATAGTTATTAAAATCAAATGGGAATAAGGAATTAAAGAGACTTAATTGCTGTTATTGGTTTGCAGCCGTCGATCATTTTCAAGACCTTTCAAAAGATTCATAGCTGTATGCTATCGACACACATACCAACACTTCCAAATGGAAGATATAGATCATGGCGACCGGGAGCAGATAGAACTTCTCACAGCTCTCGGTCTTCTTAATTCTGTTTGTCTTTATTCTTGATTCACAGAAACCATATGAGAAATAAAATTGGATATCCATCATCTCTGAACTTGGTGCTTATCATCCATATGTATATGGATATATCCTGTAGGATATATTATCAGTCCATCTATCTAACAAGTAGTTGTAAAATGTCACACTAAAACTTAAATCTGTAATTTCTTGGCGTGAGCGATTAAAGACAAGAAGAGAGTAAAAGTGGCCATTTCTTTTTTTTATTCATAATATTTGAATTATATTAAAATAAATTAACTCAATTTGTTACTTAATTTTAGTAAAACAATTACAATTTAGATATTCTTCATAAAAGTCTCATAAATCAACTTAATAACTATGAGTAACTAATATACTTTAGACTAAGTTTAGTTTAGGCTCCTATAATTACTAGAAGTTCGCTAACTACTGGTCACACGCACATTAATAATATGATTATAATTGTTTTATTTCATTTCATTCTCACTAAATAATTTTGCCTATAAGGTGAAATCAAGTGAATACTGATTATACATTTTTGACAAAAAAAAAACTAATTTTAAATTATGGTAATTTATTGCAATCATTTAGCTTAATTAAGCTATAGCTTAAATGACATTTTATTAGCACGTGGTCGTTTTTTAGATAAGTGTATTTGTTGGATTAGACTATCACCAAAATAAAATTTTCAAAATCAATCGTTCGTTTTTTTGGAGAAGATACAAACGAAGACTATAGAGAAGGAAGAATATCATGTTTGTTCCTCTATCGTGTTACATACAGAATGTATATACATATACATTTGTAGTGTATATATTTAGTGTCGTTATTATTTTGTTATATGTATAAAACATTTTAAAAGATAGATGTTGCAAGACATACTATATATGAAAAAATATACGTGTTTTAATAATCAAAACCCCAAAAGAAAACCATAAACAATCTACATTATTGCGGAAACATTATAAAACAATTATATTTCGCAAAGTTATTTCAAAGTAATAAGTACAACTCATGTCATTAAGAATGTACGGCGTCATGTTTTTCAATTATGTTCGTTAATATCCAACTCGTTTCATTCAATTTGTGGATGGAAATTGATGATCGAAAATTTAGTTAGGGTTAGATATTGTTGTAGGTATGAATACTGAAAAAAATACTGAATTTCAGTAATGCAAGTTATACAGAATTCTGTATTAATTCTGAAAACTATAACGTTGTTTTTTAACGAATCAATACTGTTTGTATAAAACCTCTTTAATAAGTTATTAAATTTAATGTACTTTTTCACGTAGTACTTTGATGATTAGATTTAGTTCGGAAGGTCATGAGGTCCTGCATGAATCACGTCTTGAAACATTTCAGTACACCTTCAACATATTTATGTGACTAGTTTATTCGAGCCTACAAATAATTTATTATATTAATTCAAAATATCAATATGAATTTTCATATTTTCTAAAGTGAGTTATAAATCAAAATTTTTATTATATGTAATAAAAAATAGAAAAAAAAATTAGGAACTTCACAATAAACATTCAGGTACCAACCTTAAAATCCAAATTCACTAACAAATTAGATAAAAACACACAAACACACAGTATAACCTTCACAGTACAATCAAAAGTCGAGTTCACATTTTTGCTGCTTTCATACACGAATCCTATTCTTCGTCATTTCAATTTTATTTTGAAAATATAGAAAACAACCGGAAAATTGGCAACCATGTTTGTTTTGGCGCGAAAACACGCCACGGAAGCCATATTTAAAATTTTATTTTATTGACACGTCAATAAAATGATTTATGAAATGTTCTTAAAAATAATTTCAAACATGTGGTTGGAAAATCGGCCATTTTGGATTAAAAGTTCACAGATTCTAAATAAGCACTGGAAATAAATATAGTAATAAATCCATTTTGTGATTAAAAGCGAATGAAAAAATGTTTATTTTTGTTTTGAATTTAGTTTCTAAGGCGACTTAGTTTGCGAGAAGGCACTGGTACTACTGACCAATGTATGAAGAAATGGGGTGGTAAGGGGGTGCCGTTAATCATGGAGGGTGGAATAATTTTCTTTTTTAATTACGCCAAAGTGCGTTCGATTTTTGCCTTAAATTGGCAATTGTGTTATCTTATATTTTAAGTAATTTGGAAAGTAGCCATTTAGAAAATGACCTCAAATGAATATCTGGGTTAAGAAATGATTTATGATACGAAAAATTATTTTTTATTGAATATTTTTTGTCCCAAAGTGAGTAATTGAGATCATTATTTTTTTATTAAATGTATTGTTTTAATCTATTTTTCTCAAAGTCAGATCTAAATTCCGAACATAACTGTAAGGTTAGTTTCTAAAAAAAATATTGAAATTACTTTTCAAAAATCTAAATTTCATAGTTTTAATGATATAAAAATCGATAAATATATATTAACTTAACAATAAATATAATCTTACGATATTTATTATGATATTATTATTTTCTATGTTTCTTTTTCAATGCTTCTTTTACTTTAAAATATATGATAAAAAATTTAAAGTTAAAGTTAAATTAAAGTTTTCTATGACACAGAGATAATAATACCCTCAGTTCCATATACTCGCTCTTAATATAATAAATAATATTAAACTATTTCGCAATACACCATAGATTTTATTTTATACATTTATGATTTGCTAATCAAAGAAAATTTGTTAAATAAAAACATCTTTGCTTCGAATAAAAGAAAACAAAAAAAAATTGCCGGCTTCTTTTCGATTACTAAATTATTATGTGCGCCATCTATGAACATTGTTTGCAAGTATTGGCAACATCATTACTCATATTATTTGACATTTGCGATCACAGATGTGGCTTTATACAAAAAACAAAGTCTTTTTATCCGGACACTCTCCGAGAAGTCAACGTCAAATCAAAACCATGAAATAGTCTAAGACATTCTGAAGTCCTTTAACTAAGCCAACTTGTAAAGTTACTTAAACTATTAAAATTGTATTTTTAGATTAAAAATTACCATTACTTTTGAGTTGTGCAAGTGACTGAAAATTTTAGATTAGATTTTAAAGGTGTTTCTAAGTCTGATTACATAACAACAATAAATATTTAAAATGGGCATGCTGTATATAATTCTTATCATGGATTACAAAAACTTAAAGACAAATAAAAAAAACAAGATCAATTAATAACCAAATATTAATAAATTTTGATATTTTGCTAAGAATTTCTTACTATCACTTTTATATATTATATTGTAGGGATTATTAGGGTAGAAATAGGAGAATACTTTTTAAATTAATTTATTTATGTGAGAATAAATACAATTTATAACAAATTAAATTTACAACTTTATTAATTAAAGCACTTATCATTAACGTTAACGACTTTTTATTGATGTCAAAATAATCATCTTTTTAGCTACATTTAAATAGAAATTAAAAATGATGTTATAACACAAAAATTATCAAGCAAACTAATAATAAATTATTTAAAAACAAAATAATAAATTTATTATCTTAAAATATATACATTAGATCACAATTACTTTTGAACATAAAGAATACCACCATATAATGTACAATTTATACATGAACATGCATTTAATGAGAATACATGTTGTACCTATCTCTTTCTCTGTATAGCACTATCCCTGTCTAAGACTTGTCTTTTTAAATAATTAACAAGAAAGGAAAATGCAAAAATATTAAAATAATATCATAAAATATAATATTTTAATATTTAACGTATAAAATTAAATAGTTGAAATATTTTTAAGCAGTTATAGTTATTAGTATCACAAAATGAACTGGGTTGGAAAGAGTTAGGTCAATATAATAATTTGTTATACAGATGCAGGTAAGAAAATAACTAATATAATTGAAGTTTGGAAAACTATAAAGAGATGTCTTACGAGGCAAACCTACGGTTTTATATCTACAATAAATGCTATGAGACAGTATTGCTTCAACGGATGTATTTAATTACATACATATATACGAGTATATATTATTTACTTAATAATTTGTTTCAATTTTATAAGACAGTAAAATATCTTCAATTTGCCAGTTATTGTTACTCTCCAACACAAGATGGCACTACTAGTTTTCATGTGACGAAAAAAATGGTTGAAATGGAAATTGCAAATTCATTTTATGACCAAATTTACTTATAATGATAATCACATGTCTTTCAGGACGTGTTTTAAAATGGCCCCTTCGTTGTTTCTAGTTTGGTTAACTCCCGTATCTAAAGTGTTTAATGGAATAACTCTGTTATCGGATTCTATGGAAATTTGAGAGGATGTTTCCATAGAATCCAAGTTATTAAATAATAAATTGTTGGAGCTATTTGATGGATTACGCCTGTGACCCACTTCAAATACTGGATTAGGACCTGGAAGATATAAAAAATATATATATTAGTATAAGTTTATGAGATTTTTATATTTTTCTAAATAAATTCCCATCATTAAAACACAAATAAGATTTTAAAAGTTGTATAAGAATCATTCTAAAAGATCTTTCATCAAACATTTTTTAGGTCCATCTACTTAATTTCTAACCTACATTCCGAAACCATCTTAATTTCAATCTACCCACCAATAGTAGAGTTCTTCCGTGAGCTGGCCACGCTGGTCCTGCTCCCCTGCAGTCCCATCATATCTGGTAGTTGAGCTCGTGGTTTTGACTCATTTTGTAGAAACTTCACAAATTCCGCAGCCAAACTCTCCTTGGATGTATTGGATTTGATGAGACCCAGTTTTTCGCATTCGGTTTGGTTGAAGTCTAAGACCGTTGAAAGTATTCTAAGCGTCTGTGTTCTAGAAAATAAGTAGTTAACATTTAAATAACATATTTATAAAATTATTTAGACATATAAAAATATATGAGGAACTTTTAGTAATTAAGCAAGTAAGATTTAATTTTTTTTTTTCTAGAACAAACAACCATCTTGATTTAATAATAAAGAAATTCAAACTAACCGATTTAAACTATTCTGAGCGGCGACGACATAATTGATAATTAAATTTTTGACCAAATTCTTATCAACTTTGTCCTGTTGGTTTGATATGGAGTTGTAGTAGCGCTCCTCTGCTGCTGCCACTGTGCTCTGTAGGGCCCGGACTGAAGATAATATATATATTACATCTAATTGTTTTATATACAAAATAGCAATTAATATGTTATATATAACAAATACTTTCTCATATTTAACATGCTATAACTAACTTTGTCAAAAAAAAAAATGCTACAATCTATTCTTACCAGACGTTCGACGTCACGATGCGGGGCTCACACGATCTCAAAGTATTATTCAGCCACTGGGATGAAAACGCATGATACTAGCACTTGATTTCATTTTCGGTCACAAACTGATGAGATACGAAAGTGTTGGCAAAATTAATACCAAACATGTAAACCACATCTCTTAATAATTCTTTTATAATATTTTTTTTTCAAATTTTCTGATCTTTTTTATAGTAATTTTATTATTAAGGACCAATGAATTTCTAGTGTTGAAATATCACAAGTAATAGTATTCATTGCTTTCACTTTTATTCCACCAGTACCTGAAGTAATACTCAGAGACAATGCGGCGAAATGTCTTCTAATCTTCTACTGAAGGAATCGAGCACAAAAGTAGTTGTAGATTCGAAAACGTGACTTAAATAGCATATTTCTAGAATATATTTTAAGATTTTGCTCTGCACAATATACAGTTTGTTAAAATTACTGTTAACGACGCTTCATCCTACCCTTTGCTACGATACACTTTTAATTATTGCGAAATAAGAAAAATTTCATCGTAAGGCCTCAATGATCTTGATATCTGGGCACCCAATCTTTATAAAAAAGAGCATTTTTTGGAACTAAAATTACGTTTTCGAATCAAAAACAAAAAAAAAACATTCAAAAACAACATGTAGTGCTACGTTCATTGCAAGTGCATTTTACAACAATAACGGTTATAAATGTTTTGCTAACACATGATTAAGCAAATTAAAACGGTGAGAGACGACACGTAGTGATACCACTCCCTCGATCAAACCCCATATGATAATCTGAGTTGAGGCAACGTCAATATCAGACGTTAAAAAGTCTCACAGTTACCAAATGAGATTAGAACGAAGTGGGTGCAAGCTTTGTTTCTTGGATAGCCGTTAAGCTATGTCCATTGCTTTTGAAATATTTCGCTTATTTATGTAAATTAAAATATAAACGATCAAATATTTCAATAACAGAAGACAAACAAATATAAAAAAAAATAATATGATACTAGCAAACAAAACAAACAACGCTTCATTAACAGCTGAGACAACACACAATGACATCGTCTAAATATACAAAATCAACTTACGTGTGTCTGTCTTTGTTTCATTAAATAGAAGTTGATCGGATTTTGACTTTATACCAACTGATAACCTGGGGGTAACAACCCCAGAATTACCAGCTGATATTTAGCCATTTACCGGACACTCGATATTTCATATATACTTGGTTAAACTCTCGAACAACATTGACAAAATATTGAAAATATGCAGTGTCCGAATTAAACTAATAAAACATTATTCCAAAAATCACGTGCTTTATACAATTTAACATATATTAACTACATTTCTAACAATCATATAACAACATTCTCTATTTTGTAACTACATACATAACATTAAATACTATTGACTATAAATGTTACTTTTAAAACTACTTAAACACTAACTGCTATATATTTAATTCAAATCCTCACCTTGTTCCTTAAAATCATTAATCTGAGCAGTTTTAGTCTCAACCTGGTCTCCAAGTCGTGTAGCAGCTTTGAGTCCCGCGCTAGATTCTTCTAGCTTTCTATTTAATCTAGAGATTTCATGTTGTAACGCCTCGTTTTCACGTTTGATGTCTTCCATTTTATTTCGTATTTTTTCTGTAGCCCCGTGGATGTCTCTATCTTTATCTGATATTAATAAAAGTATTAATTAATTATCTAAATTATGTTATAAACTTTCAAATTTAATTCCAATAATATTTACCTAGTTGGAACTGCTCTAACACAACTTGCAAGTTAGTTAAAGCAGCCTCACTTCTGTTCCGAGCATCTTCTGCTTCACTAAATCTTACTTGAACATCTTCCCTCTGTTTTTCTAAAAGCTTGATTTGGTTTCTAAGAGTTTCAACCTCTTGGTTAGCTCGGATGCTGTTTGAATAATAAAATATGTTCAAGTTGAATATTAATAACTTAATTTTATTATTTTTTATTTTATATTTTTTTAAGTAACCAATAATTTGATTTTGATACATAAATTATATTGTTCCTTGCTATGAATTTTAAAATAGAAAATATAAAGAACTGTAAGAGCCTACCTATTACTAGTGTAAACGGTACTTGTCTGCTTTGCTCGTTCTTCCACTTGATGCAGTCTAGTTTGACACTCATTTAGCTTTTGTTCCGAAATCATCAACTCTTGCGTATAACTTTCTTCCGTTTCTACTAAGTGATGACGCAATCGTTCAAGCTCTCGCGATGAATTCTGTTCTTGTTCTGACAACTGGAAATAATAGTTTATCTGATGAAATAATTGTCTTAATTCAAATTTAAAGCAATACGAGCATTTTGCTTTTCAATAATACGATTTGATAGAAGTTTTACTTTATGACTAACCTGGGCATTTTCTGCTGTCAATTTTTTCACAATCTCCAAATGTGTAGTCAAACTTTTGTCTAAATCTTCACAACGTTTTGTTAAACTTTTTATAGTTTCAATTGAATTTAAGAGTTCCGATTTAATTCGTTCATAATCACTCAAATTTTGATTTAGAGCGATAATAATTTCGTCTTTTTCTTTAAGACTTGTACGTAGTATCTCACAGGTTGAACAATTATCGGAATTATTCCTCGTTATAATATCTTTTTCTTCTATAATCCTCTTATACTCATTTGTCTGCTCCATTAAAACTTGATTTAATCTTTGAATCTCATTATGATACTGAATACTTTCATTGTGTTTTAAATTTACTAAGTTAATTAAATCGTTTTTCTCAGTAGTTGCATTATTAATAACAGTTTTAAATTCTTCACAGCTTTTTTCTAGAAGAATATAACTTTGATTTACATTTAATAATTCTTTTTCTTTTATCTCTATGGTTTGTTTCAATACATCTAGTTCCTTATCTACAGCTTTCTTTTTCTCTAATAATTTCACATATTCATCATTTGGCTGTGTTATGTTTTCTGATGCTTTTATTTTATCAGTTACTTCTACTAAGGACTGATTCAATTCTTTTATTTCCTTATCTTTACCTTCTATAATTAGATTATTATGGGAACAGCTTTTTTCTACCTCCTGAAGCATATTACTTAATCGAGATATTTCTCTATTCTTAAGGTTAATTTCATCATGGAGAGTGTATAACTGTTTATTAATTTCTTCTTTTTCTGTTTGTAACTTTTTTAATTCTTCGTGGCTCTGGTTAGAACTAAGATTTGTATTATTGTATTTTTGCGAGAGTTCTCGTAACGCAATTTGAAGATGTTCAATTTCATTATTTTTTATTTCTATGCTTTTTTCCAAATCCAATACATTTTGATTGAAATTAAGGAGTTCATTCTTATTCTTGTTCACAGTTGAGTTTAAATTGTCAATGATCGAATCTTTTTCGTTTAAATCTGTTATAAGTTTATCAAATTCTTCTTCTAATTGTACAATTTTACCATCAGTGGAAGATAGTTCTATCTCAAGCTGTGATTTCTTTTGTTGAAGATTTTTATTTTCTTCTTTAAGTAACAATAATTCATTACCTAATTCATTGAATTCTTGTTCTTTCATTTTGAGTTCAGTGATAATATTGTTAAGCTTCAAAATATTATTCTGTGCAACTTGTTCTTTTTCCTTTAGAAAATTGTTTTCTTCTGCTAAGCATTTACTTAGATAGTTGAGATGATTGATTTGATTTTTAAATGGCTCTATACTATCCTTTAATGTCATGTTTTCTTTACGAACTTCTTGTAATTTTTCTGATAACTGATGATTTTCTAAAGCCATTTTATCTGAATCTGTTGAAGATGTAACATTTAGATTTGAATTTATTTGTTCTTTTAATGTACTGTTTAAATTTTCGAGTTCACGGTTCTTAACTAACATTTCATCTAGGTTATTTTGAAGGTCTCTGGTTTTTTCTTCTAAATTAATATGTAAAGTATCTATTTCCTTCTCAGTTTTAACCTGTATTTCATTCTTTAAGTCATCTAACTGTTTGCTGAGCAAAACTTTGTCATTTTCCAATATATGGATATCTATTAAAAGTTGTTCATTTTTGGAAGTTGAGGCATTTAAACGCTTTTTCAAATCATCTGCCTCATCCATAATTTTTTTTAATTTTAAGTTATAAGTTACACTTGCTTCATTTTCCAACTCCTGCACAGCTTGCGTTTGAGTTTTACACTCGTTAAGTTCCTGCAACATTGATGTATATCTGTTTTTCATGTCATTCAGGCTTTCTTGGAGGATTTTTTTTTCACCTTGCACCCCTTTTAATTCGACCTCTATTCTTTTAATTTCTGATTCGAATGTTTTATTAATTCGGTTGCAATCCGCTAGTTCTGTCTCTAATTTAGCCAGATTATCTTCGTGTGTTTCAATAATAGGTTCTAACTTTGAGGTATTTTTCAAAGCAGTAATTTCGGAAATAAGAAAATCATTATTTTTCTTCATTTCTTCTAATTCGCCTTCTAAATGCTGTATGTCAGATGTAAGGTATTCGTTTTCAGTTGTCAAATCATCTATTTGCGTTTGAAGATGGTTTGTGTT
The DNA here is from genome assembly GCA_959347395.1 of Mechanitis mazaeus. Classification (NCBI taxonomy): domain Eukaryota; kingdom Metazoa; phylum Arthropoda; class Insecta; order Lepidoptera; family Nymphalidae; genus Mechanitis; species Mechanitis mazaeus. The sequence goes on from OY365749.1 coordinate 11,788,955, forward strand.
TAGATTTTTCTCTGAAAGTTTATGTTCAAGCATGTCGATATCTTTTTTAAAGGCATTTAAAGTTTTAAATGATGTTTCTATTTTATGTAACATGATATTATCAGTCCCAGAAGGAATTTCTCCTAAGTAATCTATTGGTAAATCAAAATTGACATATCGATTATACAGTTGCATTATTCTATCCAGTTTCATTACTTTACCGTCTGTTGCACCTTCACAATCAGATTCACGTTCTAATAATCTTCGCTTCAATTCGCTTATATCTCTTTTCAGTGTTTCTATAACACCCTTAGCATTATCGTCTATATTAATTTCATCTAAATGTATTTGATTTGACCGACGAATATTTTTAAGATCATTAATCTCTTTTAACAATTCTTCATATTTTTCTTTCGAAATGACATTTTGAGCTTCACCTTGTTTTGTTACAACCTCCATCTCATGCTCGAACTTTGTTACCTGTTCCTGTAATTTAAAAATTTCTTCATGTAGATCTTGGTTCTCTTCTTGAAATTTTTCAGCATTTTCTCTTAACAAACTATGTATTCTCTCCAAATTTTGATATTTATGAAGCAAAGTTTCGTAATCAGGATGAACGAATTTTAGGCTTTCTATTTCTGCATCCCTCTCTCCAATTTTGTGAAGTAAAAGTTTGTTTTCCGCCGTATATTCATCGTTAGAACTCTTAAGGTTTTCGTGTTCCTCTTTAAGGATTTCAAAATTATGTTGTAACTCTTTCTTCAAGGTGAGCAACTTTTCCATTGCTAACTGATGCTGGTTGTCCAAATCTTCAAGACTGCAAGTCAAATTTCTATTTTCTTCTCTGAGTCTTATCAATTCTTCATTGTTGTCGTCTGGAGGATCTATAGGATCACGCTCTTTTATGGCGGATAATTCACTTTGTAATGTTTGAATTTGTAATTTGTATTGTTTTTCGATGTCATGCTCAATATTTTTAGCGGCTTGCGGCGGCGGATCCCAATACCAACTCGATTCCTCTTCTTTAAGGCCATTTCTTCTTGAGAGTCTCTGTAAATAAAATATAAAATTAATACTAGAGTTAAACTTCGTTTAGAGTTTAACTTCGTTATCTACTGAATTTAGGTTTAAAAATACTTGTAGAGATTATAAATGTTAGATGATCGGAAATGGATCAATAAGCTAGGTGACTTCATTTGGCTGGGTCTGGCAACCCAACTAAAGCATTTCAAAGAACTAAAACGACAAATAGCAAGTGTGACCAACTAATAAAACGTAACTCGTAGGTTACAAACAGAACTTGGCTAATAATTTCACGCTGCACGCAATTATAGTCCCTAGGTTTAAAAGCTTGGAATCCATAATTGAAAATCGATATAACGACATATGTTCTTACGTTTGTTCAAACACGATATGTTATCTAGGCTTTATGGCTCATTGCTTGACTCATGTACATAGTTAATGTGTTACAGATATACATATACACATACAGGTTTTGCCCTTCTTTTATTCATAAGACCGATAACCATTGTCGTCAACTCGTTTCGCAATTTAGTTACCTTTAAAAAATATATTGACGTCTTTTTTGTATCAAGTTCGACTTCGTGGACTCGGTAAGCGTTTTAGCATGAACATTGTAGCAAAAAAAGTAGTAGATTTCAACTTCACAGAACACAACAATATGTAATGTAAATTAGATAAAAATAATAAATAAATAATTTTAATTTTAATTGGGCGATAAATATTTGTGCAAATTTAAAAATTGCTAGATATCTTTATCGACATTGGTTTTGAGCAATTAATTCAATGAATGTAGCTTCCGACTCTAAGACTATCAATAGCTTTCCTCCCTTAATAAAATATTATTGATTGCCAAAGATAATGATACACAAAAAAGTTATAGAATAGACAAAACCAATTCTTTAAATAATCAATTGTTACATTATAACTATTTGTAAAATATTCTGTACGAAGTATATTAGATATTTTATAACGAGCAGCACATATAAACATAGTATGAAAAATCTTTATATTGTATATTATAATAAAACGTTGATCTGTTTATTATAACAACCACTGTTTATACGTTTCTTTGTTTTAATATAAAAAAGCGTCACAAAATTTAATTTATTACATTTCAATATATAGCATATCGCCGACACGTTTTCAGTATTATTTTTACATTCAAGTTATTCACATTTTTCGACAGTTAATTAGAATACAATTAATGAAGTGAAGCGTGAAGGATAACGTTAATAATTATTTAAATTATACTTTAAATGCCTAATTACTATTTCTTATACAACTCGCTTTGTGGATTTCGGTAATAATGATTTTGAAAAGTGACCCTAAGTAATAAATAAATAAGGTTTATTAGTGAATAGTAGAAAACAGCTTTAAATGTAATATCATATTCTTAATTAATATTTTTAACATGAATATAGTTATTGTAACCGTAGGAATTAGATATTTTCTATATTGGACGTTTTTGTAGCATTATTGTAGATCTACAATTCTGTAGTAAATTATTTTAATGTATACCTGATGTTTTTCGCAGCGTTCGCAAGTAAAGTTCAAAGTAGGCAAGATTTTTTTTTTTGACAAAAACAACAAAAGGAATCGGTATATTTCATTCAATTTAATTTTAAAAAATAACGAATACACTTAAACCTTCCTCTCTAATCACACTATAAATTGGTGAAAACTGTCTAAAATCTGTTAGACAATTTTTGAGTTTGGCATTCATAAAGACAAATAGACTCAGCCTTCATTTTCTAATATGTATAGGTAATGAGTATTGCTTCGTCATCAAGAATAACAATGTGCAAAATAATGTATTTGCTAAGACATTTAATGCCTCTTTTATAACATTTCAATTCACAGAATACCATAACTATACTAACGGTCACCGCTCTATTTGAACTGTACTATCTTATCTCTTATCACGATATCAGTATGACCGCTGAGCTTAGGTGTAGCAAGGAGGTTTGTGTTTGGTTGTAGATTAAACGTCTTTATTGGACTGGGGTATATGTTAAATTAGGGGAATATTATTACATATCAAAATTAACCAAAAACCAAAAAAGTATAGTCCTGCAAACAAATATTAAGTCAAAATTATCCGTGCTACCATATATATATATATATATTCTAAATAAACTATTTTTACGAATTTCAACTCGCGTTTAATTTGGTTACATTTTAATTTTAACCCGACGTTTAAGAGTGCTTTGCACCAATCGTGTTCACAGGTAGACGAGATGTAAGTTTCTGTCAGAAAGTCAGTAGCAACTATACACGAGTTTAAATCCGTAAAAATAGTTTTATTTCAAATGTGTACTCGTGAAAATCTAAGAAAATACTATATATATATTCCTCATATATGATGATGGTGATGGTACAAACATGGAAACTATAGTTTATATCAACTAGCAAGGTGTAAGTTCCCGGTCGTTTCCCCGGGAACTGCAGCCTGATCCATGAACAGTTATACAATTTTATGTGCCATTGTCAACGCACGAACTGATTTATTGTTGGACCAAGCGTAGGCTTAGAAGAATAGGAAAATTACCAATCGCTAGCCATATAGTAGGTATGCACATTTCGTGTTTGGTATATAAGATCTGGAAATTCATGAAATTTTAAAAAAACATTTTTGTAAAAAAAGATTCTGTTATGGCAATTGAATTTCGTGTAAATTCTGGAATGTAAGAAAACAGGAATTTTAACTTAATTAAATTTTAATTTTGTGTTAACTTTTGAATGTAGTCTTGTATTGCATGCAGAGACTAAATAATAAATGTCCCAGATTCCATCTTACCAAATCCTCTTTTCCAACACAAGAAGTTATACGAGTTTAAAACAGTAACAATGATAGAGAGAAGCGTTTTACAATGCGGTTGTGTAACTACAAACGGTTGTCAATTATGTAGATTCGAACTGGGAACCCGGTCAAGGCATCTTTAGATAATCCGTCATTTGTATTATTTTTGTCATTTGTTACTTCTAACGGCATAACGTATTCATTCACCCACGGTAGACACAAGGCTGATTTTTCAAATCATAGTTACATGTATAATGTAAGTTATTGTGAAGTAGATATAAAATATTTTATAATGTCGGATGAGAGTTATATAAAAAATTATGGCATTATAAAAAGATTTAATTTTTTAATATCACGAACAAGAGTTTAATTCACTGTTATATCAAAACATCAAGACCTAATGAGCAGATATGATTTACACTTGCAATAAGATAATTGCCTATTTTTTAAATAATTATCTGTTAAATAAACAAAGACATTGCTAATGAAAATATTTAAACACTAAATTTGTACAATAGTTACCTGATTGTAATCACTGAATTGCCACGCGGGCACCAAAAGCTGATAAATCTGACACATCCCAAGTAAAACTTTAGAAATATTCATTTTATTTAAAAAATAATATTTATTGTAACACGAATGCTATTTTTGAACGAGTTAAATCACGTTAAATGTAATTTCATGACTCACAGCACCAGATATCAAATATTACACAATCTGTCCACGCACACTATAGATTATTATTATTATTACGCTCTGTTAATTGCATTTATGTAAATCACGAGCGCTTTAATTTTCAATAGTTCCGCGTGACGATAACCTATTTCTGTAATATCAATTCTTTTACACAAACACACTTTAAACTAAACTTGCACTTATTTTTCAAATATCCAACGCTTAAACAATAGCTGCTCGTACTGAGCACTGGCACCTGTGCCTTCCAGTTTTCATAACAAGCCTTTGTATAAACCTAGCACTCTGTTGTGACTAGTTTAGAATCTAATACAGATGAACAATACTATTGTATTTATATGTCGTAATCATATATTAAATCATTATTGTCGTAATAGGTACAGTAGTAATCGAACCACGAAATATTGACAACTTATTTAATTTATTCCTAATACATTTGTTGGGACCCAAAATATATACATTATAATTCATTGATTAAGGATAAACGAATAGAATAATTTTCATATAACTTAACGTCCTTCCCGATGCAACAGCGGAACGAGTCGCGTGCGAGATGACCATCAATCAAATTACATTTCAAATGACAGTAGCATCAATATAAGGGCATTTCAATAATCTATTCTAAGCTTACACTCTAAAAATATAAAATACACATTTCATTGTCATGTTATTACTAAATGCGGTTGCTGGTTGTACTTTAAATGCAATATTAATTGGCCATCGCCATCGTATTCGTCATTCATCATTGTAAGCAGAGCTCAGAAGAAATACTAAAAACTTCTAATGACACGTTTGAAGGATTTCGGTTTACGTAATGTCGTATGTCGTGTTGATACAGGATTATAAATCTTAAGTCGCTAAGACTAAGGTTAACATTAGAATATTACTATTGTGGTTAAGCAGTATGCAGATGATTTTACGCTCGGTCCATTCAGAGTGCACGGGCCAATGTCACTTTGTCGGTTTGTGATTGACGTTCGTTTGTTAGCAAAGGATGAATGTATAAAATAATCAGGTACTAACCAAAGAGAGGTGGTTGGAGGTTTAAAAACCTGTTCGTGTTTATATTTTTACATAACGTAAATTTATTTTAAAGGTCTGAAAAATTCTGCACCTAATTTATAATAATCTTTTTTAAATAAAAAAACAATATAATAAAACAGTTGTTTTAAAAAGAAATGAATAGAATCTGAAAAAAAATCTTAAGTCCACATTTATATAGGTTCTAACAGCTACTTCAACCGCGGGGATGAATTATTAATCTGATCATTAATTTAATGACCAAAAATATTGGATTTTGTTGTTAAATTTTTTACTCTTGAACTCTCGGTGACACAAGACTTCAGAAACTAAACTTGTGATTTCTAATATTTCATGATATAACAATGTTAGCAAGTAAAGTAAATTCTGATAGTTTGAAATAAATTTAGTATTTTTAAGTTGCGAACATTCGGCCAGATAAATGTATATAATAAAAAACAATAATTCACGATAGTAGGACCATCACGTAAACTAAAATGGCGGTAGCGTGCACAACGGAAGAAGTCGGTCATGGTGAAACGCATTTTATGATAGCTTCAAATTATGATCGACCTTGGTGCCACCATAAAAAAGCCATAGATGCATAATGCACGCGCTAGCACGAGATGGATATAAAATTATTCATGTACCTAATGATATTAAAAAAATTTACACTGCTATAGACGAACTTTCCAGATCAGTATAGATCAAAAAAGTCTTACAGGTAATGGTCTACAGTGCTTGCCACTTTTTAGATATTAAAGTTATCATTTAATATTTTCTAATTGTTTAATTCTATAAAAGAAATATGATCTTGTTAAAAACATTAATGTATAAATACAAATGTGGGCACTTCTTGACTTCCAACTTTTGTGATAGATAGAAAAACAATTATTATAAAAAAAACAGTTAATAGTTAATAAAAAAAGGAGAAGATTAGTAGCGGCATTTCGTCCCAATTTTTATAACACTAACCAAATATCAAAAGCGTAAATTGTACAAAGACAATACTTATAAGAAATGTGAACCGAAATTTTCAAAGACAAGTCAACCACTGAAAATGCAGCATCATCTTTGCATAACAGAAACTTATCTTTTTATTGCAACCTCAGAGCTTGTATAACAACACATTGTGCTACAAAATTCAGTTTTATGTAGTCAGGTGCTGACTGCTCAAGGATTTAGGTTAAAGGCTTCTTAAACCTCTAGTAATTACTTAAGATTAGAATAATGTATTGAATTACAGAGAATACTGAATAAGATTTACAATTTGATATTTACCAATTGTTAATGATAGTAGAATTTAATCAATGCATGTGGGCAATTAATCTCTACAAGACTGTTTTTTGTACGTTTTTCACCAAATAATAATGATCACACTATCATCATGAGGACTATTTAGATTACTAATTAGTTTTATGTGAATTGACTAAAATAAAATGTTGGTGAAGATACCAATTCTGTTTGCTTTTTACGAATAGTTTGACAGAAGTAAAAAATGTAAAAAGAAATATAATATTTGCGTACTCTTTACTTTTTTCAAATGTTAATAGGCTTGAAAAATATAGTAAATTTAGAATGTCTTCAGTGTAAAGAACTTACATTTTAATATTAATAAAATGGATCATGGTACCGAAATACAAGCGCGCACGAAGCTGCCGGGGTATGATAGTATTATAAGAAAATAATATTTACCATCAAATCAAAACCTTACTTATTTAGTAAAATATCCTAATAACAAAATAAGATGTTGTAATAAAATGAATATTATAAAATTCAACCTAACTATATTTTTAACGTCACTTTTGCTAAATTGCAACAAAAGCATGCGGTCGGCCGTCGGTCTCACTGTCTACATGAAGGGACAGTTTAGACCTCAGCTGATAATGTTACAGCAAGTGACCCGTTCATAAACCACATAAAAATATTATGGAGAAAATACAACAGTTTTGGGATAGTCTTGAGCTTTTACAATATCGAATTAGTTATTTGAAATCTAAACTTATAAATTGATCTTGAAGGTTTGAGTCGTTTTATTCGACTGACCGTAAACCAATGTAATAATGAACATACATGAAATACAAAATACATTTTTTTTTGAGTTCAACAACCTTTAAACAATGCCACCTGAACAAAGTTAACGACAGTTAGTAAATACTAACGATTATTAATTTAATAGAACTTAATGTTATACTTTCGCATACAATATCGATCATTCAACTTCGTCTGTGTAAACAAAGCGTTGCCAGGCAACCGTCAACATGGCGGACGAACGAATGAAAGGGGGCCACGAGTGTGAGCAGGAGGAAGTAGAGTTTGTTGAACGATAAAGCCTGCGCAGGCGCATAGTTCACGGTTTATTTGGTGTAAGGTTTTATTGATGAAATTATTGCTTCCTACTTCATTACAGTCGTAAATCGATACATATATCGGAAAATTACTAAATGTAAGGACGTAATATATTATTCGATATAGTTCTATTTTGTAAATACTCAACGTAAAAAACTAAATCTAAAAAATACTTCCACACGCCATCTTTGAGTTAACGTCGCCGTCAAAGGCTATCAGAAGCAAACAAACTTAAACAAACAAAAAAGCAGGCCCACCCGCATTTCAGAACCTCAGTTATTCCGAAGACAAATAGACCTTTGCGAAACTGTACCGCTAATAAAAAAATTAAGGTCATATAAATACTTTCTGTGTGGGATATTTAGTGGGAACTGAGATATTTTTTACCACTTACAAAAATTTACACGATAAGATCTTTTAATTTTTAGATCTTTTAATCTTTTAACCAAACTTTTCTACAGGTTTCTCTTCTATGAAAATAAGAAACTTGTTTAAAAACTTTCATACCTCGTTAATTATTGAAGAAATCAAATTTTAACAACTTCTAGCTTAAAGAATATCTAAGTGGGTTAAACCCACTTATTAAACCCAGGGGTTGCTAGTGGATGGATCGTTCTTCATTTAGTCTTACCGATACTAAAATACAAGTTATCTAGAGAAACAAAGAGACATTACAATTTTAAACATATATTATTTATATAGACGAGGACATAATAGCTGAGTCTGCAGAATGTATTCAACACCTGAAAAGTTCCAAATTCAATTCAAAAGAAATTGTTTAAACGATTTTTCATTCTATATTCTGTAGATAATTTCAAACTGAAACTGGTACAAAATTAATACCAACATACAAATAACGCTCAAAACAGATCGAAAATAAACAAAGAGGTTACATCACATAGAATATTCAGTCCGAACTTGCAACAGTCTAGATTTAAATATATTATAATAACAATAACGCTGCACATACTGTGTAATACTTCAGGTTAGCGAGCGGAGGTTACCTTATGAAATGTTACATCTCCATTTTAAATATTAAAGCCAGTGAAAGCGGATTTTGAATTACTTAGGAAAATATTATTATATCATTTATAATTACATTGAATTTACTTAAAATGTTTAAGAATAAAATATTTTTTGATAAATATTTGCATAATAAATTCTTTATGAATTTTTATATCAAACTAACGAGACAGCAACAATTAATTTTTGAAATGTTTTTTTACTTAAAAAAATTTGAAGACTTATTTGGAATCTAAAAATTTGACTGACCCCAGATTAATTAGAAAAAAAAAAGAGACATTGACCGCAAAAAACCTCCACTAGTTGACACTTGACAGGTGTAGAAGCAACCCGCATTCTTTTTTTAAATTATCATCAATGGCGTCGCATGCTAGTCACGTTCGGGCAGTAACACCCGTTTTAACGTGACCTGTAAGAGTTACACGAATCTCCATGTTTTCCTAAAGGAGTACATGAATGACAGTTCATTTTACATCGGCTGTGCTTGTGAAATGCTTTACGTGGACAAATTATCTGGTCGAGATGCGGGTGAGTTGTAACACAATGGTTTTCTAGTATTATTTAGATGTTAGATTGTAAATCTTACGCAGACGAGGATTGAATTTAAACTACCGATTATATATCTCATTAAAACTATCCTAAAATGAAAGTCAATTAACAAAATACACATTTTCTTACAAAACATAAGTAGAACGATATAGAGAATTTTATTTAAAAAAAAAATAAAAATCTTAATTTACAAATAGTTTGAAGTTTTGATACAAATGTTACATGTTACAGTTGAAGTAAGTCGACAATGAGTACAGTTTAAAGAAATCCATATATTGTGTATATATATATATATATATATATATATACACAATATATGACTGTATAGTCACTCCACATTCAGATAACAAAAGAAAATTATCGTCTAAAGAATTCAAACCGGCGTTGACTCAACTGTGTCAACACTGGAGAAACGTAAATAGATTATAAAGATGACTTGTACTTACTGACTGACTGACTGACCGATTTTATATATTATAAATTATACGACCCAGGAATTATTAATATTGGTGTAGTCATTAATATTGGAACGTTTTAAATAAGCAGAAATTGTGACATTACAGACAGACACATTTTATTTATCTATGACTTCGTTATATATATATTTCTATTATATATACAATTTATAAACCTGGGACTTTTGGCTTTATCCACACTTCTATTCAGGCAGACAGAGACAATTAGTATAGAATCTCTCCTAAAACATATAAATATTCATATATAGCAACATCTTTGACCAATAGTTATAATAACAAAAATTTTGCAAAACTCTCAAATATAAAAAAACAAACGTAAAATATTAAAATACTGGTCACTGTATAAATGAATCATAGAATTTCAAATATCCATTATCATATAATACAGGTCAAAAAATGTTTTTTGACCTCTGGATGTTTTCTTTGTTTTATACAATTACATAGTCTGTACACTTTTAAATATAACATTAATTGCTTTTGTACATTTTTGATATGAAAAATCTTAATATGAAAGGTGAAACTTCTAATGGCTTAGTGAAACTCAATGAAACGCAAATACGAACGATAAAATTGTCTGCGTAGTTCTTTTGTTCGTAAACTCTAATGTTATGAATTTGTTTAAAGTACTTAAAAAATTTGAAAAAAATTAATTTGGTGAAACATAAAAATAACTTAACTTAATCTTCATACTCTTCATACTTTTCCGACAATCACTTCTAGCTTTTGAAAATCACACATCTTTTTTTTTAATATCGAAATATAATAATTTTTTAATTGTTCTACTTGGAATAGTCTCACTAGATCAACTGTTGCTATCTTCATTTGAGATACGATTTTTTATCCTATTTTACTTTACGTTTTACTGTCTCAAAAAGTAATTGCTTTTATTTTAATCTATTTTCATAACAATTTATATCAAACAACTGATACACAATTAGACACAGCTTAAATAGATTTGGTATGTTTGAAATATACCGTTGAGTTGGAGAGATTTACTAATATTTAGGTGCGGAGTGCAACTTAAAGTTATTGTAAGAAATATTTAGGTAATAGGGTTCCGTATTTTCCTGAGATTGTTATCTATGTGACAATTTATAGTTAAGATGTGAATGTAAGTTGTTCAAGCCGGTCGCTCACTGACGAGGCGAACTACTGGTATCCATTGTTAACGACTAGAGCGGATAAATTAACCATTAATTGAATATATTAATTAATTTATTATATATATTAATTCATTAATAAAATAATTGAACTTCAGAAGTCACTAACTAAATGTATCTTTGAAATATAGTAAATTAATAAAACAAATATCAAAATTATATTATGGAATTCGCACTATTCCCTCAAACAGCAAAAACTTGTGAGAAATAGACGGACACACAACACCGCTTGCTCAGCTGTACAGTGTTCAACAGTGATTGTACATTGAACTATGAACCTTGGTACTAGACAATAAGGATCACTAGCTGTAATGTCGCCCGCTGTACTACATAAGGATACCGCTTAGTTTCTCAGAACGTATGCATTATCCCTTGCTTCGCGTACTTGTATAAGGACACTGATATACAGAGTTCTTAATTGATTACTTTAATTACATTATTGACGAAGGATTTTAATATATATTGATTTTACAACTAAAAATTATTGTTTATATATTTTTTACTTGATAAAACAAAAATATAAATATATATAAATATATATAAATATAAACAAATATGAAACAATCTCGGGCTTCTTAATGCACTGGCACATCTTTCATCGCACTGCTATGAAACATGAGATGTGTCGAAGGATATTTCTGTAAAACTACTTCAATCTAACGAACGAAGGAAGGAACGAACGAACGGAATGAACGATTACAACGTTTGAGATAACAATAGTAAGTTTCTTTTGTAAAGACCATATTTCTATTTATAATCTGTTAGGATGCAAATATAGTCAACTTATTAACACTTGTAAAGAAAAAATAAACAACGAGCCCATAGTTTTACTGGTATTTTAATAAAAGCTGGTAAATTTCAATATATTAACAAATGAATTCGTTATCTACCCTCCAAAATGTAACGCCAAGAAAAAATGGCGTATGCAAATCGACTGTAACAAAAAAATAAAATTGATAGTCATGTTTTACTGAATAATTTATCAGACAATTAAATTTTAATTGACAAAGAAATACATATATAACTTTATTATTCTTTAAAGTTACTTCAAGTATTCTTTATCTCTTATCTTTCGTCACGGTGTGACAAATTACACTTAAAACTTTAGTATCGAGTGCTTCAGCCACTTTTAAATCCATCAACTCAACTATACAAGATTGGAGTTCTTAGGGAGGGTATTCTTAAATTTATACTATCGAAAAGATTTAAAATATATTAAAATGATAATAAAATAAAACCCGTTGTTGAAAATTGAGGGTAGAAATTTTTAAAGTAAGTGTCATTAACAGCTTGAAAAAAATGAAAATATCGCAATCGGTAACTTGATATAATTGCTTATTTAGCTATGATCTATTTTCTTTAGGGATTTGTAACAAAAATACCAAAAACTGAGAAAAACGTAATTAAAATAAATGGTAATCATATTTTTTTTAAACTAGCTTTTCCTATCAGAAAACAAACTCTAGCTCATCCATAATGATTTAAATGTTTATTTTAACATTTATAAACCGTTTACCTAAAATTATAGTACAAAAGATAAAAGAAAGATAACGAACTAACGGTGATCATTTCCCGCCTTTTTTACTGTCACGTTTGTTTCGTTATCTGTGGTTAGGTGTTAAACCTGTACGCTCTATTTGCTCTGTCTAATTACACTTGGAATTCGTGAAGCGTGAGTTGGTGATAACCAGGAATAATGTCTCTGAAGACACCTTTTAAAATTACGACAAATGTGTTCTGAGATTTTAACGAGTGAAGTTCCTTAAAAAACCAAAGATAATAATTTAATTTGTTTTATTCACGCAGGCTATTCTGGATACCGGATTGGTTTAGGGGTTAGTTGGTCGTCCTGTTGAGTCAAAGGTCATGGGTTCGATTCCCATATGTGATAGTTGCTTGTATGATTCACAGATTGTTATTTCGAGTCTGGGTGTTATTTGTGTGTTAATTCATTTTGTTAAATCCCAATTATTTATCCGTAACGGTTTTTATCAAATATAAAAAAAAGGCCTACATCAAGTGGTAAATGACCACCACTGACCATGGTCTTGCAACACCAGAGGAATTACATAAGAACGCAGCCACAAACATAAAAGTAACAAATGTCGCTTTTTAATAATTGAATTTCGCTTTTACTTGGTACAATTATGTATTTTCTAATAGGCATTTTCGTATTAAACGTATTTATTAAAATATTGTATTATGTATTGGGTAAAATTTAGTAGTAAATTCTTTCTGATTCTGAAATGTGGGTTTATGAAGTTACATTATGTTACTACTCTTAATTATGTAAATAATAATTTAAATTGTTCGTCCTCGGGTGGAACCACGAGTAAAAGCTAGTTTTAAATAATACAAAGCAAAACTGTGAATACAAACAAATTATATTTTTAAAGACTAACAATATTACTCGTTTAAAGGGCTATAATATAAATCCAGTTATAATCCAACCTCATATAATAGTTCATTCCACATAGCAACTAGTAATAATTAATAAGAAATTGAATTTTATAGTCTATAAAATAAGATCCAAAATCCCATAACAGGCTTAAATTGATCAGCTGTGTAATTGAATATACCATCTGATACAACATTACTTGTAGATAATTTTATTTGTATAAAAACATTTATATTTATATGAAATTTCGTAATTGAACAAAACCTAGAAAATATGTATATTCTATGGCAATTAGACTCTTTTTTCAAAGACAATGGAAACAAGTCGCGTGCAAAGAAGTAGTTGAGATGTATTTTATATCTACCTGCCGATTGTAATTGAAATGAGGTTCTAGTTTTACCGCATTCAATGTCACTGCATCCTTATTCACGTCTTATGTAAAGGAAAACTATGACAAACATCACGAAATAAATACAATAAAAATACTTTAGACATTGAAGAGACTTTTTTTATAACTATTTTATATATTCAAATTTGTTTGCTCCACTATTTACAATAAATTCTTGGATTAAGTATTATTTTTATTTCGAAATATTAACCAATCTTTCAAACCTTGCTTACAATAATGTAAATATGTCACAATAACTAACAATTTTGGTCTTAGTAATTTTTAGACCTTTTTACAAAAACTGATATTAAAAGGTATGTTACTAGTACACAATATTTTATAGTCTGTAAAACAAGACAAGTCGTGCTTCATAAAACATACTTTTATTGAGTTTTTGATTGTTTTAACGTGATTTGCAAATAAATAACTTTTAATATTTAGAACGACATACACATGATACTTATGTACATTTATAAGTAATATCATTTATATGCTGAAAAATACCAAGTAAAATAAATGTATAGAACTGAAAATTGTAACTGGTAATAGAACAGTAGTATTTATGGTAAGTATGTCTACCACAGTTTCTAGCGTTACTCAATCCAAATATAAAAAAATAGAAAAACAATAGAAAAGTTAAACGCTAATGCAATGGTAAGTAAAGTAATTAAAAACTCCATTCATATAATGGCTTAGAACTTAGCCCCGGATGAGGCACTTGAAACAAACTTGTTACTTTAGGTGACACTAAATAATGGCGGTCTACTTGGAAAAGCGAAGAAGCTATTTATTTTTTTATTACATTTTACTTGTTGCAATATTTGCGACATTGTTACAAACTTTATATTTGAGACAGTGGAATACATTTTTAAATATTTTATGTTACACAAGTTTATAAAAACTATATATATTATTAATTATATATTAATTAAGATTTTAGTACGTTTTCAACTCAATATTTTCATATCAATCATTAACATGTAAATTATAGTTATAGGGTCCCAAAAACAAGCCTTGAAGTACACCTAGTAATTAGCAACGATAAAATAAATAATAAACATTAAATTAACAATACAATGCAATATTTACTTGCAGCTATGACTCCTTGACCCGATTGTATAACCTACCAGTGAAATATATAATGTTAAAAAGTATGTCTGTTGCTTGATATTGAACATTTTCAAATTGTGATAAATATTTTACAACACAATTTTGAGAACGATTTAAATGTTTGGCACATTTTTTTATTATTTTATCTGAGTGTACTGAGGCTAAATGATGTCTTAAAACTACGTCCATTTATGATCAATTTACTTTATTACTTTCTATTTAACTTTGCTTTAAGATAAGAATAGGTGATAAGGTTTTTGGATTTAATAACTGTTGGACAATTTTGCCATTTTATAAGTTTGACTTTGAAACTATTAAATAATAATTTTAATATATTTCTTTAGTGAGCCAAAAGAAAATAAAAGGCTATCTACATATTTAGTTGTTCTAAATTTGTGACTCTTGGAACAACTATTTATATATACTACAACCGTAACAGTTTTTAATGTGATAACTCAGTACAGAGGAAGCAGAGTGATGTCATGAGTTTAAACAACGTGACTCAAGAAAATAAGTGAAAAATAAATAAAAATCAACCATTCATAACCTGTGCAACCGCAGTGCTAATCAAAGATAAACACGCTAAACTTACAAAAAATAAGAACAAATAAAAAACTTACCAAATTTCGGAGGATATCCTACCCGAAAACAGAAACCGATAACCTTATTTGAACTAACACTAACTAAATATACGCTACAGTTCCGGAGTCGAGACGTCCGCCCGCGGTGACGTCTGCAACGCAACTGAGTGTTGAGGCGGCGCCTGCGCTTACAGAATTACACGCCTACACTCACACAACCACAGCACATACTAGTGTGTAACAGAGCCTTCATGAAAATGCACAATATACGACAAACAAAGGTGCAAGATATAATCGCCTGTCAAAGTTCAAAATCGCATCCTGGGCGATCCGTAGAATTAGAATTAATGGGGCCATTGATATTTAAAAGGAAAAATAAATTTTAGAATAGTAATAAGGGCAAGGATAAGTAAATCTATTTAAATTTATATACACATTTGAATTCTAAATAAATATCACGTAAATAATAGTGTAATCGCGGCGTGAACTTCTTTCCTCATACTTAGAGCTCACTAATAAAGACTTCGAATGAGTTTGAAATTATTCGGATAAATTCCAATAGCATTTACGTAACTACAACCATATTATTAATTATAATAATATTGTCTTAATAGAACTTACTTAATAGAACGTTGTTTTTAAGTATTTTGACATAATACTTAAAAACAACGCACAACATTTCCGTGCATAAACAACACTCACCTTTACACAGGCGATTTACAATACCTCACTATATTTACATATATACATAACTATATGAAACAATAATTATCCAGTCGGTATTTAAGTGCATGCGAAATAAAAATAATTCTCGATGAATATTATATTCAATGCCATTAATAAAATTATTAAGTCTTCAGAAATCTTGTGGTAACTTGAAAAATACAACTTCATACCAGAGCCAAAAAACTATACAGTTGAGGTAGGGCTGTGTTAATATAAATGTGTTAAAAACTACATGGTTAAAAAATGCACTAAAACCTGCGTTGACTAATATTCAATACATTTTTTGTATTATTATATATATATATGTAACATATATGGTCCGAGTATAAGATTTCGTAATTAGAGATCCCGCGGTATAGAAAGAAATACGAAAAGAATAATAATAATAATGCTAAATTCCTAAGCACCGCATCTATAGCTCCAAGAGCCTGCAGAGGTCGTAGGTTCAAATCCGGCTCGGTTTTATAATTTTAACATATAATATTTTATATCGTGAAAATATGAGATTTAACATACTTACTTAAAGAGATTTATTCTTATTTTTCTGTTATTGCTATTTCTGTTATTTCTCTTTTTTTTGTCACCTTTTCCCAAAAATTTTTTTTCAGAATATCAAAAACATTTTCTCAAAATGTCAGTCAATATATATCGTTTAAAAATATTTTTACAAACACACTAACGTTATCATCATTTAAACATTGAAATGCTACAAAATCAAATATATAAAGCGACAACTTCAATTCCAAGGAGCATTGTATTACCATAACAATCATTTATTAAACTCGACCTGAACTCTGAACTATATAATTTAAATAAAAACATACCATATCGATTTATTGTAAAGTAAAAATAGAAACAGAACAAAACTTGAGCTAGGCAATGGATTTGGATAAAATTGGACTCAAAAGGGTTACTTGTTATCCGGACGGTACGACGAAAATTTGCAACCTCCAGATTATTTGCAAATTTGCACAATTGTCTAATTATTAATAGTTATCTATATTATTATGGAAAAAAACTGGTATCCCTTAATAATATTTGCGATAAAAAAATATATATAAATAGAGTAATTTTATTATTTGTTAGAGGCTTCGAATTATTTATAACTAATTGTCCCCTTGCGAATTAAAGAATATTTTATATCGTATGAATTTGTTGAATAGAGAATTTTATCTTTACAGAATTTTTGGGAATGTTAATAAGAATAAAATATTTTATTATATTTTCGGAATATTAAATTATTAATATAATATTAAATTGCTGTTATATACATTAAATATAATATTAAAAGCACTCACCGTTCTCCGTAGCACTAAACAAAGCTCCCTAGCAGTTATCAATCTCTTTTATACCCCTTATCAGTTATCGAGAGCGATCAATAGTTTTATCATTATTCCAACAAACAGCTTGTTAACGGATATTTTGAAAATCTAACTGAAATACATCTACCTACATTTGATATAATAATACATTTATATATGTACCCTAGAACCACTGGTCAGAATTAAATGATTTTTTAAATGAATAATAATTTTTTTTTTTTTTGTCTGCTCAAGTAAATTTATTTAATTTCAATATATATAAATTCGTGGTTTAAAAGTGTCTGTGGCTACAAGCTACTAAAAGTAAATTTTATATTTCAAAACTCATATTAGATTATTGTATACTATTCTTGTAAGAAATCATCTTATAAATAAAAGATTCTTTAATAATTATAAATTTAATAGCACATTAACTTCACTTTAAAAGGTACAGGAAGCAGTTACTGTTTAAAGTCAACTTCGAACGCATTAACAAACGACAATACTATTAACATAAATTTTATATACATTCTTTAAAAATTTGTTGTATAATGTCTAATATATTCATTAAAACTATAATTGCTTCGAAAATAATTATTATTATTAACAACCGAACATCCGTTTTAAAGCGCATCCGTGTAAAAAAATAATAAAATAAATATATCCTGAAAACTCCTGAAAGTTGATGGATAGATTGTATATTGGCTTTATCATTATCATAGATATGGTAGATTTTATATGTGATGCCGTAGGTAAGGTATTGATAATTATTTGTACTAAGGGGAAGAGTTAGAAACACAAGCCAGTGCCTAATATATAAAAAAAATTGATAACTGTTGCTAAGGAGATTTGCCAATCTTATTTATATATTTTTTTTATGGCATAAAGGACAAACGAGGAGGCGAGCCACCTGATGGAAAGTGGTCATCGCCGCCCATGAACACTTGCAGGACCTGAAGGGTCTGAAGTGTGTTGCCGGCCTTTTAAAAATTTTAAATTTGTAATCTTTTATACATATTTTAATCACCATATTATTAACTAACAGGCAAGAATTTTTGAGTGGTACCATGGTAATGGACCATCAAAATATTTAGGAAACTTGTTGTTGACATTTTTTACATACCTCAGATTGCAATGACTGCTGTAACTCTTCGTTCAGTTTCTTTAATGATGCAATCTGAAAAAGAAAATAATTTATTAAGGAATAGCACCATATATTTTATTATATTAACTTTAATATTAGATACAAATAATAAATATATAATATTTAATTTCATTTAATAAATACTCTTTTTAATAACTAATTGAAAACTTTGATTTCTGGACGAAATATATATTGTCATCGCTTAAAAAAAGAACAAAACAAAGGCGCGAAAGCGTTTTAAATTTTAAATTTATAACGATTTAAATGCGAACCGTCAATAGGTCAGAGTGGAATGTATTCGCATGGTAAGTAGTTGTGAGCTTGTTTTTTTGTTCGATACTTTGTTTGTCAGGGTTGTCAGTGATAACTTTAAGCTTGCACTAATATATTATTTTAGTATTAATATAATTATAATAAAATATATTTTATTCTAGTTAAGCTTAGTTACATTTCATCTCATTTCATTATGAAAATACTATAATTGAATATAAATAATCTGCTCTAAACTTATTTCTTATTGTTATTTCTTTACTCCAATTTTCATAAACAACTGACAAGTAACAACCCTAATAATATGCACATAGGTTTATGACGCTCTTCCTGTGTACTCAATACCTATTATTATCAATCGACGCAATATCTGTTTCCTACTGTTATACGGATTTTAGTTAATTGTCACGATGTTTTAAACATGGCAAAAGTAGCATATCGAATTTAGTTTGTTTATACCATTATATTTGTATGAAAAGAAATATTGAATTTAAATTAAACATATTTATGCTTTGAAGTTTTGTAAAACTCGATTTAAAACTAAATTTTAAAAAAATTAAACACACCGCCTGTAAAAAAGTAAATAAATATATTTTACAAGTCCTCGTTAATACAAATAACTAGACTCAAGATTATATATATAGAATTTGACGTACACAAGTGATCATTGGTATTGATTGAAAGTGGAAAATATAAAAAAAAAAAAAATAAAATAAAGAATAAGTATGAGACAAAAATCACACAAGTTAAATCTAACAAATATTTGTATCATAATTATATGAAGATTATTATTAAAGCAAAAAACTCGAGCCATGGCCCAAGTCAGACTATACACTCGCTTGTGTATAAGTAAGATTTACTTCGTTTTTTGTCTTTGTCCCACAGACAAATGAGTAATTGCAGTCATTATTTCTGTGTCACATAGATATCAGGTAGCAAGAAAATGGCGCCAAAAGTATTTAGCATAAACTGTCAATTTACTTAACATTCAGATGTACAGATTAGAATCACAGATTGATATTGTGTTACTGTCATTTTTTTAGGGCATTGAACTATAAATCTGCGAAATTTTAGAGATCCGTTGATTGGGATACAATAGTCAAGAAAAAAGTAGTATTTTTTCTTCGAAAAACTAAACATAGATAAAGACAAAAAAAATTAAGATTTTACACAACTTGTCTGTTAGTTTGTTAGTGAGAAACAAATATTAAAATTTAATTTTGAACTAATGAACCTCGTTCGATTGACCTAAAATTTGGAATTTACGTTCTAGTTCTAATGATAATGTAGTTATATATAATTAATATTGTTATCAATCCAAAATGGGCGCCTTTCAAAAATGGTGGAGTACATATTTTGGTAAAACCCACACAATATGGGTATCAAATGAAAGGGATTGAAGAGTAGAATAGAAGTCATCATGAAAAAAATCAAACTAGCACAAAATGCCGTAAGCTTAATATGGCTTGTTTTTAAAAACTTTTGTAATACTTTTTAAAATACTAATATTTATCAGTAACTTGATTAATTAATTGGATCTCGTGATCGTGGATAATTTCGAGAAGAAATACATATAAAATCTCATCACTAAACCTCAATACAAATACCACATTGAATGGATTAGTTTAAAAAATGATACCTACTTTTCATTTGGAGTTATTTCATCGTGTCATCTAGTGATGACCTAAAACCTATATTTAGATAAATTGGGACGTCATTAAGAAGCAAATCTTATGAGTGATTAAAGAAAATAATCATTACTTAACAATCAGTATCAGAGTTAAATCATTGAACGGATGAGCAATATATAAAGAGCTTTTTGTTACGCGCAGGTTCGGTCCCAGGTTCCGTTATCAGTTATCAGTGTACATAGCTTATCACTATCTACCCTAGCGTAGTGGTCGACTCATTTTATATTGATCCAGCTTTGTCCTATAAGCTAAAATTATTTGACATAAATATTTCATTTTTTTTTTGTATTATTTTGTTCTGTTAATTTTTTTGGTTTTTTTTTTTATTTGTTTGTAATTGTTTCTGTTTATTTATTCGTCCTTCAAGCACTAATTAATACGACTTAATTATCCTGGGAATATTTTAAACTTTGTAATTTGTCTAATAGTGCGTCAATAAAATAATAGATACTAGATAGAATAATACATTTAAAACCAGCGGTACTGGGTGCGAGCCCCATCACATAAACTTCCTGTTTAAGAAAAATAATATATTTTCATCCATTATTTTGCCATCATTTCGATTACAAGCAATGAAGTTATTAGAACAACTTATTGCAGATATAGCATATTAAATAAATTTAAAAATTTTAATAATTACGATACTATTACAATTTTTACATTTTCCTAAAAAGCAAAAAATATCGAAATATTTTTTTTTTCCGTTTGTGATCTCTTTTTTACTCATACGCGTCTATTTATCTAATAAGAAATTATTATTATTTTAAGATAAATATATAAAAAGAAATAAGCAGCGCTAAGTTACGTAAATATCGATCTATTGCTACCAGGCTGAAACCAATTGTAAATTTATAATATTGTTTTTATAGTATCAGGACAACTAAAAAGCGTAGTATTTTCATAAATTTTCACGAGTACACATTTGAAATAAAACTATTTTTCCGGATTAAAACTCGCGTATAACACGGGTAGACGAGATGTAAGTGTCTGACATATCTCGTCTACCCGTAAATACGATTGCTTCAAAGTATTCGAAACGTCGGGTTAAAATTAAAATGTAATCAAATTATACGCGAGTTTTAATCCATAAAAATAGTTTTATTTCAAATGTGTACTCGTGAAAATCTATGAAAATACTACGCTTTTTAGTTTTTGGTTTTTATTTAATTTATTTATTTATTTAATGGCCCTTTTTTAAAGTATATAACAGAACACCAAAACACTAAAACATTACATACAATATTAGAGAGTAAGTTTAAAGAAGAGAAATCAAGTATTGCAAATATTTTGGATTTGATATGTACGTATCATCATCATCATCATCATCATCATCATCATCATCATCATCGTATAATTCAAATAGATCAATTTAAAACTACATACAAAAATAGACGATTGACTATTGATAACAGATGATTCTATCGGATTGGTCCCACACTCGTAGGACCTGGTGCCTGGTTGCCTGGGCCCTACCGAAGAGCAGCTGGTTCTTCCATACCGTACGTAGACTAAAAAATCTTGAAAGAGCAAAAGTACTGATTGTGAAGCAACTTTATTGTTTTAAATACCCGTTTCATTACTCTTTGAATGGGAATGAAAAGTATCATTAACACCGAAAAACCGGACTCCTGGACACGATAGATAAGAAGATACCCAAACAGGTACTTAATGCAGCTTACTGCACAGAGCTCGAGCGACCGACACCAAGTTCCAAGACTCCAATCCGATATAACCTTTGCCATAAGAACTTGCTATATCCGTTGTATCACAACATAAATAGGCCAGGACTCTTGGTCAACGTTCATGTAGAATGTGAAGATTTGAATACAACATTTTTACTCATTTTAACAAATCTGCCTACCTAATCAATCCCTAATCAATTCCTACGTCTGCGCAGACCTCTTCACCTAAGTTTTTCGAGTCAAATGATATGAAGATCAACATTGCCTCCGCTGTGATATGCAAGGATAAAACAAACAGTTCTCATCGCCCAACATAGACACTTTTCTGGCAATGCTAATGGGAGTGTTCAATCCATTTCAAACCAAAACTGGTGCCTGGTAGGTAGGTATCTTGTCATAGTCAAAGGAAATGAAATAAAACAAAGGTTTGCTAGTAAAAAATCTTATACTAAATTTTAACAATATTACAACACTCTTACTAGGTCAATGACCCTTTGGTGGTAGTTAAGAGTTAACTACACCTTGACTGAGTCTTATTTCAAGCTAAGGGAAAGGCATCAGATTTAGGAAGCTCCTACATCTTTAGCATTTGTAATGATCAAAAGGGTAGGCACATGATCTACCGGTGTAGATAGCCCTCGATATCAAACTGTACTAAATTTATTTACAAGGGTCTACTTTTATAGATATTAGACTAGTTGCTCTTTTACCTCCCTCCTAAAAAGAGTCCAATTACACAAACAGGCAACAATACCAACAGTATATGTTTTTTTCGACTATAGTTAAGTAGATGGTAGTTAACCATGTTTTTATTAAATTTGGAAATAATAAAAAAATTTGGAAATATACAAACAAATCCAGTGACATTCTACATGCCACAATAACAATATGTTACACTTTATATACATTTTTAGATTTAACATTAAACATTTTATGGAGAAGCGGTCGCCGTCTCTCTGGACGTCTCGAAGGCTTTTGACAGGGTCTGGCATTCGAGCCTTATAAGCAAGCTTTCAGCATACGGTATATATCCTGGTCTGATCAGCTGGGTTACGAACTTTCTGAACCTTAGAACTATCTGAGTTATTGTTGACGGGTGCTCGTCGGAGCCCTTAACAATAAATGCCGGGTTTCCTCAGGGGTTCGTTGTTTCTGCAACTCTTTTCCTACTGCATATAAACGATTTGCTGAAGCCCGGAATCTATGGGTACGCAGACGATAGCACAGTTGTAGAAAGATATCTGCCGAGCACTCGTGCTAGTTGAGAACAAGTACAGTCGGTCTCTTTCTGACTGTACTGTAGCCATGGTGAAACGTTTGAGTGACAAACTTCAGGCAGTCTCTGCGTGGGGCACTGCCAATCTTGTCACATTCAACGCCACCAAAACGCAGACGTGTCTGTTCACCGCCAAAAGGAGTCCTTTCACCTTGGCTCCTTCTTTTCAGAATGTATCTTTGGAATACAGTGACCGGCTTCAGTTGTTAGGCTTAGAGATTTCCTCGAACCTCAACTATGGTCGGTGCATTGAGTCCAGAGCAAGAGCAGCTGCAGGAAAGCTTGCCATTCTTGCGAAGGTCCGACAGAACTTTACACTGGGACAGCTACTTGTATTATACAAAGCATACATCCGGTCGTGTGTGGAGTACTGTGGGCACATATTTGCTTGTGCCGCAAAGTCTAACGGTTCTGGACTCAATTGAGAAGCGAGCAAAAAGGCTTATTGGCGACCAAGAATTGGTTGAGGAAAACCTTCAAAGCCTTGAACACAGGCGGAGAATTGCTGGCCTCTCAGTACTCTATAGGATACATTTTGGAGAGTATGCACAGGAATAACATGACGTAATTCTCCCATCCTCCTTCTACCAATGGATATCCCGACGCACGACGAGTATCCATCCATACGTTGTGGACATTCCACCTATCCGAACGAAGCGCTTTGCTTCGTCTTTCCTGATTCGCACGGCGAAGGATTGGAACAGCTTGCCTGCGTCGGCATTTCCATCTGAATATAATGTGGGTGTCTTCAAGAGAAGAGTGAATAGGTTACTGAGTTAATGCGCCTTACCATCTATGACTACATTTCCACTTCACTTCCATCAGGTGGAATGTAGTCAAGCATTAACTTAGACAGTGTAAAAAATTAAAAAAAAGTTGCTATAAGGCACTTAAGTATAAGTCCAGTTTGACAGTTTTTTGTTCCTCCGTAATACCACATATATATAAGTTGTATATGATGAAAGCACGTAAATATAAAATTATTTGATAAAATTACGTCTAAACTGTACAAATAAGAACAGACCTTCAAGTTTCTCAATTAATTATAATTCTTATAAACCGGTTGAAAAATAAGTATTATTATTAACTATTTATCAATTAATTTCCCAACAATTTTATTAATTTTGTGTGATTAAATTCTCAAAACACAAACTAAAATTAAATTAAACTAAGTCAATCACTTAATTTAATTAAAAATATATGTTACGAAACGACATAGTCACAGAACAATCGGAATTCATTTTAAAATGATTTTCACAACAAGAGATAATTAAATTGTCATATTGACTACATAGTTTTAGGCATCTAATTACTTGTTTTTCACAAACAACAAAAATATTGTTTCATTATGCGAAATTTCACACGTGATAATGAAACAAAAAAAATCAAAACTTGATAATCATAACAGATACATCTGCTAAAAAATTTAAATTTAAATTAAAATTTTACTAAATTTGTTAATTAGGCATTTGTTTGGCTCAAATATAGCAATTATTTTATAACTAACATCCCTTACTAAGACTTTTAACACACCCAGAACTATATAGCAATGCAATTATTGTGTTGTTTTATTTTTGTTATCATTTATATATTTTTATATATATTTGAATTATTATATCAAAATGTTGAGAAATTCAGAGAAATAGATTTATTAATAGGAATACAAAAAAGTGTTTTTCTTTCAGAATTACTAACAATATTTTGGGGACTTTTTAGCATGTTGAATATAGAAAACCATTAAAACCAGGTCTGGATCATGATTTCTAATACTTTAAATATTGTTTTTTATATGTAAAGTTTTGTGATCCATGAGTACTATTATATTTAATTATCCAGATTTATTAACATAATTATTATTGTCATTTGACTGACTACTTTTACACTGTGATTCCACCATGCTCAGAGCGCACAAATACGGACCTGAAAGGGTTCTTAACTAGTCGGACAAATTCCGATAGTAATTATTTTAATTATATTCTCTAAAGGCGCCCTAGTAACTACTACGAAGCATGTGGCTGTGCCTACTGCTCACGAATGCTACTACTAACAGATGTCACAAGACTTTACTAGATTTAAACTGTCCTAAACACTTACTTTAATCTACTCTAGGGATCTTTGGCATAAATAAATATAGAATTTAAATAGTGCTCCGGATCAATCATAGAAAAGAATGTATAAATTTTTATGTTCATGGAAAAAACTATTGTTCTATGACCACCCACTTAATTTGCATTTCTAAGCTCATCAAGTGATTATTGACATATTACACTCAATAATTTAATATCTGAAGAGTTGCATTCATTCAAATAAAGTTAAAAAGTTGATTATAAGTAATAATGATAGCAATGACTATGTATGTATGTTATTTAAAACTTTTATAATTTTATACATTTAGTCGCAAACTACAAACTCTACTTCTTGTTTTTATCTTAATAAAGACTAATACTGAATACATATATATTTAAAAAACCATGTATATAATAGCTATATCCTAGTTCATAAACAATAGTTAACTAAGCATTAATTAACATATATATCTTAATACTGTTAACAACTATTTAAAATTATTTTCATTTTTATTTATTTAATTATTGTAATTATGATACAGCCACTTTAATTTTTAAAAAAAGAGAAAATACTTTTTGGAAGGAAATACTCCTCCGAGTCAATGTATCTTTACAATATTTAAAAATATGGCATGGAGAAATGAATAAATCATTTTATCATTTATTTAGTAGTACCTTTCATTTTACACAGGCAAAAAAAATTAATTGAAGTTGATAATAAAAGTATTCATTTATATTTTTTTTCAAAACTATGGGTCATGTTCTACTACAATTGATTTATGAAAACCTTTATTTTATATTACGTACAATTATCTTTATTCAATAATCTTATCACTATAATACGAAATAAAACATTTGTTATTTTATTGTAAACTAATAAGAAATAGTGTTCAGTCATACAATAAATACCTTATGCAATATCTGTTTTAAGGTTGAAATATATGGCGTATATTGTATTTATATCAAATAGTTTAATAACAAATCTCACACTGATTCGATTGGCCGAAAAATTCAATGCGGCAAAAATATATATAATGATAACATAACCTTTTCAAACATCTGTCAAAGTTTTTGTAATAATAATTAGAGCCTATAAAATACCTCGAGCTCTTGGTTTTGACATTTTTCTTCAAGGTCCTTTGTCGAAGACACACTTATGGTCGATTCGTCGTTGCTGTTCTGGGAGCCTCCTTCAGATAATACCTCAGTTGCAAAGTTTGTAATTTGTCCTTTAAGACTATTTAAACTTTGATTTAGATTAAGCCACGACATCTTAAGCACTTAAAAACTTTTTCACATATCACAGGCTAATATTTGGCGCAAAATATTGTGAAAACACCGATGTAAACAATAAATAAATTGCATTATTTTGCCATTGACAATACTTTGTCCAGTTGGCAAAACAAGACTTATTTGACAGCCGAGTTTATTTGACATTAGACATTTTCCATACTGACAATTCCTAAATGTGTGACCTTTAAACATATAACATATGTTAAACAAACTTTTCCTCAGGAAACTCAATAAGAAAAATCAAAACCAACTCTTTCAATATTACTTATGCATCTCATACACTGCACTAATCGTTTTGTCTTTACAAACCTGATCTCGAATCTGCAGACCTGATATCTTTGAGACGTCTAAAATGACATATTTTTAACTAAAGAGATAATACAGTTACTAGACCAAAGCTTCGAAAATCCTCGTTTATTGAATATAATACACCGAATGATGTTCTACAATTAATCTCGGCTGGAATATTGTTATTTTATCTAATGATTTACCTTAGCTTTGTTGATGTCATGTGTTCTTTTTCAAATCAATCTACACATATTAAAACTCTTTTTCTTGGAAGATATTTTCATCTCGATAACAACAACTTTCCTTTAATCCCATTTAAGTAATTATTTTCATTTGTGATTCCAAAAACCTAGTTTTTTTTTTAATATGTCAGCCTAACTGTTATATTAACTAGCGGCCCGCTCCAGCATCGCACGGGTATTCAACAAAAATTCATTAATAGTAAGCTTTTACCACAATCACACACATACTCAACAGAGGTTTGTACCTATATTGGAGTATATCCTTGTTATTGCTGCGGGGGTCATTAAAAAGTAGTCACGATGAACAAAGTTTAAATAATTCAAAAAATAATTTATAGAAATTGATATACCCTTTTATTTAGATAAGAATTAGAATCCAGGTACGAATACTAATATTTTAAAACTACTGCATATTTTAAAAGTAGTTATTGTGACATAATTAAAATAATTGGACAAATGGTATCATAGATTTTTATGTACATTGATTAAACTTCCATTAAACTTTGTTCTATTGGTCAATAATTTCCGGAGGGTAAGCGACGTAACGATTTAGATTGCTTTTATTTTCACACATTCGGTTACATTATCAAAGTAGTATACGGATCCTTAACGATTTTAAAAATATTATATTGTCTCTGTTAATCGAAAATAATATAGGATCCCAATAAATTTTAGTATTTTTCAAATCGGTTCAGTACTTCCGAGTCTATTTAATACAACAAACAATGAAATATTTGTATTAGTATAAATACAAAAAATATACTACTTAATATTATTATATATTATCAGCCTAAACATTGTTAAAAATATATTTTTGATCCCTGATTTACAGTGTTATAACAAAATTAAACCTTTTTTTATTCTTGTAACAATTTAAAAGATTTAAGAACGATTAATATCCTTTTATTTCGAAAATAAGTAGTTTTTGAGGGACAAAATATAAGAGTTTTTTTTATAAAGTGTGACCACTTCCTATCCCTAACTTAAACAAAAATGATTACAGCTATGTTTTGTTACTACAATTCCAACAATTGTAAAGTTATTATGCTTTACCTATTATGCTTTAGCCATTTCTGTATTTTCCAAAATAATATTCGATAAGTTTTCCACGATAAAAAGTAAGTCTTTTATTTGATTCAAATGTGCTATCTAAATTCCTTAAGAGAAATAGATGTGTAGTTATTTAACTACTTGTGTTTCATTTATTTTAAACATTAATTTACTATCAGATTTAGGTAACTATGTTTACTTTACAATTCATAGTCTCTAATCGTTTTTTAATATTAAAATACAAGGACCATTATTCTTTCTTCTGACAAATGGACACTGGTTTGCTTAACGTAGTTACTACATACTCTGTGGTTGGCATTTGGCGGTATTTTTTTAGCCAATAGACCAATCCGTTATTTGTCTGTGCTAGTGTGGTGGAATGAAGTTGTCATTAAGCGTTTAAGTTCAATTCATTATAAAATAAAATATCGCTATTTTGTATAATCGTTACTGTTATTTTTATGAGATATTTAAACTTAGTTATTATTCCCGCAGTGCAGGTTTTCACATTGGTTTTGGTTAACAAAAGAATAACACTAGTTTATCGAAATGGAGGCAAGTTTCGACAAATTTAAAGGAATAAAAACTTATTCAAGGTTTAATACTTCTAAACTGAACAATGGTAGTATTACCATGAAACCAGTTATTAAAAAAGACCCTCTGACTACTAAAAATGCTGTTAAATATCTTCTTGAAGGATCGTTAAAGCAAAAAGTTTGTAGATATTGCCTAAGCGTCACTAGCCCCTTATCCGAGCTGGATGAAATACTGGTGCTAGCAGTCAATGGTGCACTTCACGAGGTCACCATAAGAGATATGGTCGCAAGTTTTCACCCATTTAAGGTTGGTTGACCAGTAATTTTACTTAAATGAATTATCATGTATTATATACTATTTTATTATCTAATTAAAAAGTAGTAAACATATAAAACCTGTTTCAATTAAACCTGGATTACAAAGCAGCTATTTACTACTAAGTATTAACTCTTTTATTCTTTATTTCTTTCTCTTTTTTTCTTTCTAAGATTTTCTTAGGGTTTTACAACACTTAATGATAATTAGCTTGCATTATATGCAATCTCAGTGCTTATATCTAGATTACTACTGGCTGTATAAATATTTTAATTAAGTCATTTGCAAATTATTTTTCAAAATCAGATAATTTTAAAATATATGATTTTTGGGTCACTAGAAAGATGTATTGCAGTTTTTATTCTAGAGAAATAATGTTTTTTTAAATATTTGCTAAAATTTATTACTATCTATCTGTTACTTAATAGGGTATCTACCCTATTAAGTAAAAGATATTAGATAATACTAACTATATATATATCTTTTTAAATCAAGATAATAAATAATACTCCTTCCATAAAAATTTTTAGAAAATTATTTTAATTCTATTATTTAAGCTTGTTTTATAAATTACATTTCATTGTAATTTTTAAAGTGTTAATAAGAAAATTACTGTATGTTTCAGGTTTCTGAGGATAGTAATTTTCCAAATAAAATATGTAAAGATTGTGTAAACCGTACTATGGGATGTTACTTATTTGCTCAACAATGTGAACGTGCAGAACGAGCATTACGGAACTGTTTTGAAGATATGTATGACAAATTTGAGAAGTTAGACCCTATTGAACCTGTCAAAAGACGGGGCAAGCCCAAACTGAATCCAAACTCCAACATTCTTTACACTGAACACAATGAAGTCATAGAATACGCAGAACCAATTATTAATATCATAAATACAGATTCTTTAGCCCAGGATGACACTAATATAGGTGAACTCGAGTGCCAAAAGTGCTGGCAAGTGTTACCAACCCCTGAATTGCTTTTAAACCATGAGAAAATCCATCCTAAAACCATGTGGTATAACTGTAGATTATGTGGCAAGTCATTTGTGAAACGATGCCATTTGAGGAAACATTTAAAACAATCTCACATAACAATAGAAACAAATACCGACATAGAGACATACAATAACACAAATTTTAAATGCAATGATTGTGGTTTTAGTTGTAAATTTTTAGGTGATCATTTACAGCACATAGAAAAGCATAAATTTAAAGATATGTTTGAGCATTTAATAGAAAAAAATGTTGAAAAGTTTTGTGCAGTTTGTATAGAGAAAGGATTAAGAATGGTTGATCTGAATGAAGTTATACATCTCCATGGAGGTTATCCTGCCTTAAGTGGGGACATGACAATACAAAACATACTGATGGCTACTATTCCTGGAGTAAGTAACTTTTTTAGAATACAGTTTTATATGAGTGATTTTTAATTTAAGCAAATATTATAATACTGTTAAATATTTAGGGGAACTAAACGTGAATTATTATTAATGTGAGTTGTGCTTATTAATTACTGATATAATATGAATAATATTATACTGGTGTCTCTAAATATAGGAATAGGTTGTGCCTGCTAGTTCATGTTTTGTAGCAACTCACAGATGCAAAATCATTCTTTTATAATAATAAAAATATATCAACTATAGAGAAAAACATTGTTAATTCTACTAACTATAAACTATAAATGTATATTTTTGTTCCAGATGCCTCTTGAGAGCTACATGGGAACCAAAATTTGCAATACTTGCCTTAACCACGCCATCACTTCATATATTTTTATTAATAAAGTTCAATATGTAAGGAGCAGATTGAACACATGCGTGACACTGATGTTAGATAATCTTGATATAAACAACCCTGAAACTAACATTATGGTAGAAATATCACAAGACTCTATTCTTCCTGTACCCGTTACAAAAGTAATTGATATATTCGATGATTCAGATGATTCTGATTATAACATTGAAGTCCTTGAAGATGAATTTAGGGAAGAATCATATTCTGAAAGCGATACCGGATCCGACTACCTTCATGATGATAATTCTATTGAGGATTTAGTGGATGATATCGAAGATCAACTTAAAAATGTCACCAAAACCTACAGTAAGAAAGTTATAAATGGTTTCCAATCGAATTTAAAAGAGTTTGATGTTTGTAGCGAGTTTTTAACATTTAAAAAGAGGGTTACACCACAGAAACGTTACCCCAAAATTCGATATACGTGTCCGTTCTGCAATAAACATTTCATATCTGATTATTTCGTCAAGAAGCACATCATAAAGCACACGCCACGCAAAGTAGAGTGCAATTTGTGCTTGAATCAGTTTAAATCGAGGTTTTATTTGTTTGAACATAAAAAAATGGTTCATTATCTTCAAGAATCTAGCTACATGTCTTGCAAAATCTGCGGGCGGTCGTTTACTAATTCAAATCGTATGAAAAGGCATGAAAAATGTCACAGCGTCAAAGAATGTCATCTTTGCAATAAGAACTTTGTCTCCCAAAAGCATTACGACATCCACATGCAAAGACACGCCGCCAACTTCCTAAGATACAGGAACAAGGATGAACAGACATGCAGTTTTTGTGAAAAGGCGTGTTCAAACGAAAATGAACTATCATTACACGTCAATAAAGTTCACCTTCAAATAAAACCGTACAGCTGTGATATGTGCGAAAAACAATTTTACACAGAATATAATTTGGTAAGCCACAAAAAACTCCACAGCTTGCGCTGCAAAGAAATTTGTGAATTCTGCAAAAAAGTATTCAAATGCAGAAAAGATTTGGTTGTTCATGTGAGGAGACATATTGGTGTTAAGCCACATCATTGTCCAGTTTGCAGACAGTCCTTTTATTCGGATTCCAAAATGAAAATTCACATGAAAAACTTCCATGGCGGTAGATTCTGTTGTCGACTTTGCAGAACAGTTCTGCAAAGTCAATTCGACCTTAAAACTCATATAAATGTAGCTCATAGTTCAATGTAGCATTTACTTTTCCTGCTGTGTTAATAATTGAAGATATAATTGAGTCAAAAATAGACTTTACTTACAAGAATCACCACAAAATCGAGCTTATTTGTCAACAATTTCCTCTTTTAATTTGTCCCATATGCATATACATAGCAGGCACTACATACAATACAGAATATCAATAATAGTTTCCTGATAAAAATGCGGAAAAACGAAATATATAATCGTGTGCCTTATAAGACGTATTTGTGTATCGCCAGTTATATACATAATGAGACAAAATGAAAACCCCCACATTTTACATAAAATAATTACATACTCGTAGCAAGTACAATAAAAACAGCAAATACTTGAAAACTTATCTGCAATGTGTCTTGCTTGAAAAGCTCAATGTACATAAAATAATAATTATATTTTTATATATAGATAGTTTAATAAAATACTTTAATGTATGTTATATAAGTTAGATTTTTTTATAACCAGTGTTATATTAGCTATTAAGCCAAGAGAATGTAATGAGTGTCCTGTCTCAATAATATCTAGTCTGTGGTAACACGGTTTGGAATGAAATAATAACGTACAGTAGCACAATCTACATTTGTAAATATTAACAAAATTCTATTAAATGTAATAAATTATATTATATAAGAAGTGTCTGTTTTTTAAAATATATGATGTATTAAAGTACACTAGATTCCGCCTGTAGCTTCGTCTGCATGGCTGTCGACAATCGTGAGTTTAGTTCTTACACCGAAGGTGTAAGAACTAAATTATATTTTAACCGCCCGCCCACAGATTTTACCTGATTAAGTAAAGTGTCATCCAGTCCAGTGGTGTATATTTATTATATGTAGTAAAGATTACTACAGCGGCTGGCAAAGAGGCTTTTGTTGGACGATCGTACTTGAGTCCATCAACGCCAAGGTTGGTATAGTGTTTTTGTTAAATAATACGCGAATTAAGTAAAATTTTAAATTATATTAGGGTTCTTGCGGCATTTTCAATTTCATTTGTCGTTAAACTAAGTTCATCACACTCATTGTCTTCACTTGAACGCATTACTGAACATTATTCAACATTATCTTTTCAAAATCAATGACGAACAACAATTTTTTTTTCTCGAATCGACGTCCGACATCTAAACAGTTTTATTTTACAAGCGAATTCAAAATGATTGATAAATTATTTCTTTCGTGATGATGTGACCAAGTAAAAGATCGTTCAGTTTTTAAATTACACGACAAATAGTAGTTCACATAGTAATTTATTTAGCCGTTTAAATAGGACAGTTAAGGATTTTCGTATATTTTTCCGGCGGCTGTTTGACAGTATAGCAATTTCCAAACAAAATTTTAAAAATAATGGTCTAATTTCCAAGCATGTTTGAGAAAAAGTTATATGTAGTATATTTGAGGATATTATGATATTATAACTTCCACTATTAAACTATTGCTATATAGCAATATAATAATGGAAAACTGAATTGTGTTCAAATGCATTTACGTTACCAAAGTAAATAATATTTATTATTTGATTGCAATCAAAGTATATATATACATTTTCATAATCTCCAACTGTTCTGTAATGATGAGAACCTACACTACAGAAGACAAGTCGTTTAAATTATGTAGTGTAAAATAATTTAGCTTCTCCACTGCTGATATGTAACCCACCAAGGGTTACATCACAATATACTATGAACTTCAAAAATATGCACGCTGCAAAGGCATTATATCAAAAGCTTTAGTATATATAGTATATACGCCATAATATCATATTCAAATCATATCAAAAATACATATTAATGTATTGAAATTTGCCAACTAATTCATATATATGGTAACATAGATTCCGAAATCTTAAATCTTAATTACGACTGGCAGAATACTTTTGGAATTTAGAAATAACGGATGAGCTTTACTCTGAGATAAAGAATGCACAAAATAATAAAATTTAACGAAGAAAACGAAAAAAAAATCGATTTAAGACTTTCAATCAATAAATCATTTATTATTTTCTTTCTCTTTTTTTGTTTTTTTTTTTCCATTGGAAAAATCTCTTACAGATACCCCATCGTTACAGGGGTAATGGACGGAGGGTGATGTGGGACGACCCGGCAGCATAGAAGATGCTGCCATTTTAAAGGCTACTCACTAAAAACCCAACGGTTGCCATCAGCGTCATAATGGGACGTCACGGGATCGAGTTAGCACACACCGTGACATTCCGTCCTTTATGTACCCTAAATCAACCTATGAATTTGCATGTTATATGGGTAGCATGGATAACTAGTTTGCAGAACATTGTGTTGAGATATCTGGGGAATTTTGCAATTTTGTTAGAAAATCATGCAGTGATTTTGAATACCTTGTAGAAAAGATATCTCCAATGCTTGTTAAAAAAGGAATTGAACTGACTGATTGAAGGATTCAATAACCATTAAAAGTACGCCTGGCAGTAATATTAGGATACTAGCCACCGAGATAGCTACAGAAGCTTGCATTATCTTTTTAAAATTTCGATTCAAATTATATCTATTATTGTTTATAAAGTATGTTTGGTGCACAATGTCTTTTTAAAGGACTTAATAAAGGTTCACCACATTTTTAAACTCTAAATAGTTATGCACGTTTATCTTATAGATGTAATGTCGTCTCTAAGAAAAACTGTCAAGTGTCAATGTCAAACTTTGAACTTGCTCTCATTTGTATTTTGTTTACAAACATTATAGTGTAGGTAAATCTAATAATTATGGACCTAATTAATTTCCTAATCAATCCAAAAGGAAATCAGACGTGTTTGTTATGTTACACACAAAATGTTTCAGTTTCAAATATATATTCAGATTTTGAAATTCAAAATAAGTATTTCAATACAATTATAAAATTAGAAGATATGATAAAATATTTGTTTCCCGAATTCGTAAGTTAAACTAAATAAATAAACTTTTGAAATTATAAAATAAAACAGAAGATTTGTTTACGTGTGCATGACAGAGTTATTAAATATTATTTTACTTATATTTTACTTTAGTATTATTGATAATATAACTCTAAAATATTCATAAGACTTATGAATATTTTTTATAGGTTTTTATGATTAAGAATTCATTTGTTTTTTCAGGAAATAACTTTTGCACAAGCGTGTGAACTGTGTACGGATCTTATAATAAAAATGTATATTAATATTAGAAAAAATGTTATAATGAAAACTGCTGTTCTTAGATTAATAAATGCTTTAAATTTGGAACTCAATAAAAGTAAACATAATATGACGGCATCAAATCAGAGCTATTTAAATATTAGCAAATTAACAATAGAACCAAAAAGAGAAGAACCTATGTTAAATACCATTAACAATGCAGATAATCATGAAATTAATAATGCTAACATTGATAAACAGTGTCCGGTATGTTTTAAAACCTTTGACTCAATAAGAACATATAAAATACATGTCAACACTCACAAAAGAAAACGGAAGAAAACTTACTACTCCTGTAATTATTGCGATTATAAAACTCTTAACAAATCGTCATTACAAGGCCACATTAATAAAAATCATTTAAAAGTTAGACAATTTGTTTGTAACATATGTTTTAAAAGTTTTTATCATAAGAAAAATCTAACTGAACATAAACTAAGTCACACCAAAGGAAGAAATGATATTTGTGAGGTTTGCGGAGATACTTTTTTGCACAGAAAAAATTTACTTGAGCATTTAAGATTGCACAATGGTATAAAACCTTATGAGTGTAACATCTGTGGGAAAAAGTTTGTGACATCCGGCCGTAGATTAGACCATATAAAGAGAAGTCATACTGAGAAATCAGTTGTATGTTTGTTGTGTGACAAAAAGTTTAGTTTAAATAAAGAACTCACCAGGCACATGAAGACTGTTCATTCATAAACTAACTATTAGTTTATTTAGGATAATTAAAGTATAAATTATTTGCCATCATTTGTAAATAAATCTAAGCCTGACCTGTGTCAGTCAATGAAGTTACAATTAGAATATATTTTGCTATAAATATTAATTTTAAATGTTATATAATATTTAAGAGTATATATGTATATGATGCTTAATCAGTTATATATATCCATAAAATATGAAAATAACACCAATTATATTTTTGTAAAATTTATTTATAAAAAGTAGAATATATAAAGTAATTTTGCTCCTCTCTGTCAGATTAACTCTAATTGTAATTAAAGTCAATATTTCTATACAATAAATATACTTAAGGCAGTGAATATGAGTATTTTACAATTACTTAAAAGTAAATTTAATATTAAATCTTATACTGTAATTAAAAACAACATTATTTGAACAAGTGGATCTTTCATTTAGTTAAGAAGAATACCATTCAAAACATTTTGAGATAATAGTAGAGACAATAGAAAAATATAGTCATGAATCAGTACAAATGATTAAATCAGTATGTGAACTTCTATAATGGTAACTTCAATTTTGTATTAGGTAACTTATTTGTAATGTTACTATTTTTACTTATTCTTACTATTTATAACAGTAAACTATACAAAGTCTCGATAAATAAGCCATAGCCGTATAGTGGTTTCATTACATATAGTTTTTTTTGTAACAATTAGATGACGTTGTTATGATAGTGGCGTCATCTATTATACACTCCACGTAATTGTTCTATTCAGGTTTAAAGGTTTTTAGTATTGGTAGCCTTGGTTCGGTGGGACGTATGTTTGGGAGGGTCCTGCGGGATAACCACCATTAGGTTGGTCGGGATACCGGGCTTCTCCTTCATAAGTTACCTGAACAAAAAAAAGGGATTAAGGTTACATAAAAATGCCTAAAATTGTTAGTTAGAAGTTTAAGAATTAGTTTCAGTCGTAATTCCTATTCATATTACCTCAGCATTAAATCCATTTTTCCAATCGGCTGTATATCTAACAATCTGTGTGCGTCCATCAGGCAGCGCGATCCTGTATTCTCCGCGGGTTACATCTCCATCTGACTTAGCATTGTGGCTGTAATCGTTTCCATCTTCATTAACTGCATAGGCAAAGTCGAATGGCATGCCAGGTTCGTGATGATGATGGTGGTCATGACCGTGGTCGTGGTTTTCGTGGTGGTGGGGGTGATCCGGCTAGAATGACAGTTGACAAGAATCTTCTTTATTTTTTTTATCATCAAACCACATAAGTTAAAAATATACTATTTAATATGCGACAAATTTAATCTAATATTTCGTTGAATTTGAATTTAGAATTGGCGCCATGTCAGTTTTCTAATTTAATGAACACAATAGATGGGTTTTATTTACAATCGAGAGATGGCGCTTTTCGTAAATTACTGATATTATTAATGTATTATGCACGAATGTATTTGTTATACGAGATATGTATGGCGTATGAAACTATTAATTAAGTTTAGTCTCGCACGACAACAACAATGCCTTTATCACATTCACTTTATATAACTGAAAATAATATTTTATGTTTAGTGAAGTTTTATTGTAAATGCATAAAATTTTATTCTAACGTTGACCTTGTATAATTTCGCAACACTTGTATTGTAATGTGTATTTATTTGAGTATATTGTAAGATGTATTTAAAATGTCGCCATGTAGCTGTATTATATTTAATGGTGACTATTTAACTATTATTAAATTTATTTTTTAATTATAGTTTAAAATTATGATAGCTAATTGATCAGGTGTTTAAACGTTTTGTGAATTTTCTAATTCTAATTTAAAGTAAAATGGTTAAAATAAAAAAGGTCGAATGAGATGTGCTTTAGTAGTAATAACTAAACGTCATGATTTCGTAAAATATATAAGTACATATCATATAATAATTTTGTTTATTAGCCAAGAATAATCAATCAAAAGAATAAATCTATCATAAACCGATTTTTAGCTGCAACCTTACTATTTATGAAAACTTCATAGTTCAGTAATAGTTCATGAGTTCAGTATTGTAAAACGATTAGATATCTTGCGAGGTTGCCTTTAATGTTAACAATGCCAAATCAAAATCCCATCCACGAGCGACCTTACAATAAAAAAAGCTGATATACAAGATTATAAGATTCTGTTCAGTAAATAGATTACTATAACATTATAAGAAAATAACAGAAAACTGGTAATATTTAATGTGAGCTCAAAAATAGAGAAATAGTATTTTCTTAGATTTTCACGAGTACACATTTGAAATAAAACTATTTTTACGGATTAAAACTCACGTATAATTTGGTTACATTTTTTATTTTAACCCGAAGTTTCGAATACTTTGCAGTAATCGTGTTCACAGGTAGACGAGATGTAAGTGTCTGTGACAGTTCTTTTACTGAGTTTTAATCCGTAAAAATGGTTTTATTTCAATAGAGACATAGTGCAAAGGCTATACGTAAAGGCTTTTTAATTGATGACGTGAAGTTAGCTGGACTAGGTCACATATCTAAAAATAGGTGTCTAAATTAAAGTATAGCTAAGTTAGAAGTCGCAGTGTAGCGTCGACTTTACATTTAACGCTTATACAAAAGCTTATTTTAATATTATTATTGATATTAATGTTCTTTCATTTTTTTTGTACAGATCGGAGTTTTCCAAGTCTAACTTTATGGATAAAAATCATTAAATGAGCACGAATGTTCCTACATTTTTTTTACCTTTAAAATGTCAGATCGGCTTACTCTCAATAAATGTGCTTAGTTATTATAAATAATATAAAAAACATGGCTAGTTTGTTTGTAAAATATTTTAATATGGTTAATGCTTTATCAATTTTTTTTTTGCAGATTTTTATAGTAACTCTATCGTCTTGTAACCCCAGTTATAGATACGATGTCGGTAAGTTAGTCGGTTACTTATGAGCTCTTGCTATTATTATAAACAAAGAATGTGGAGCACAATGAGATTAGTTAGAAAGAAAAGAGTAGAGTCTAATTAAAGCTATCAATTATTAAAATTTTTTACTCATAAAATATTTTTTAAATGGTGTGTCGATTTTCCCATATGGTAATGGGTCTGACTATGGAAAGCAGAAACCCACAAAACCACAATTTTCCATTTAGAAGTAGGTACAATATTCCAGACAGATTTTAACATCAAAATACGTTCCCCAAAAAGTTTTAGAAAGGCTTTATTAAAAATATAAGAACTTCGAATAATTTTCTTACTATTAAATGCACCAAACTCGTATCCAAGACCTGTAGTCCTCGCTGATAGAGTAGCAGGTAACAATTGGTTTCGTTGTATACTTTAGTGTACATTTTTAATATATGTCCTTGTTGCAAAGTAACAGAATCTGTACGTGGTCAAAATACTTCTGCAATTGAACTGCAGTTAAAACTATAGTTTGAGGTGTGATTCTTGAGGACTGTGTATTGTTCTTCGCTTGTACTCTTTTCTAAGTAATTTCAAACAGCCGCAAAATTATTCTGAGAAAATTCATTTCAAAACAAAAAACTCTTTACTATATTTACTTTGTTTATATTTGTGTTTTGTTTTAGCTCAAAAAATAAGAGCAGATAATATCGAAGGTAACAATAATTTCGGCTTTTGTTATTTTGTATTGAGTTGTATATTTACAAGTTATAATATTTTAGACTATGGAGAGAGATTATCAAGTAAGTTTTTTGTTCATAAAAATCACTAAAATATATCCGAAGTTTCTGATTCGTGTTAGTTAATGTTTTTCCATATAAAATGGTTAAATTAATACACAAATATTTGTGTTCTGTTTCTAAGTTAATAAATAGAATATTTAATTTCTATCCACATTTAAGTATCTATAATAATTAGATATTTACTAGTCATGTACTTGCACAAAATATCTCCTGAACACTACCACACTATATCTACATAAATCTCTGATTGTAGTTCAGATAAATGACAAATAGAAAAAAATATGTTTTTAATGCATAATAATAATAAATAATAAAATAAAAAGCCTTAATTTGTTCTTAACTACATTAAATCGAATATTAGTTACTATTTTAGAAGTTAAATCACAGAACCCCTAAAAGGGTGGGTAAAGACCTCCTCCAAAGATGTCCAAACTTCTTTCTTTTGTGTTTTTAATGCATATCAATTTATTATTTTTAGGTATTGAACGTGGTAAGTTGCTCTAATTTTTTTTAGTACAAGAAAATCTTGATTGGCACGGTGACAATACAGTTTCCTAAAGAGTTCTTAAGAGTTCTCTAACGTCTCTGTCCCTAGGATATACATGAACTGTTGTGTTTTCCTTATACTTTCTCGTAAAACAAACTACACGTAGTTTGTTCACGATTAATTAATGAAAAATTACAGGACGACGAGATTCTAGCTCAAGGTCAAATCAGGGTAAGCAGAAGTATTCTAAACAAACAATAATAAACGAATAGAGTTCCAAGTACTTGTAAAGGACTGTGGTGTTAAATCAATAGACTGGATAGACTAGCTCGAAGTAGCTAATATTTTCGCTTGAATTGAAATTGAAATTCGGGAACCGGGTGTCCAATTTCCTTCTACCCCTATGATTTCTTTACTGAATTCTTTTATACATGCCATCCTGACTGATGCGTACTAGCAGATTTTCATTGATGTCGATTCATCAGATGGACCAACCTTTGTTTTTCCCCAATTAGTAAATAATAATCGAAAGAAATTATCAAATTATTGAAAACCATTCTAGCTTTAGTTCGGGTGAAAGTGAACCGTATTGTTAAAAATAATTTAATTAATCTTATTTGCAACTAACATCAACACTTTTTTTCAGACAATGAAGGATACAAGAGACTAAGTTAGTTCTATATAATTTTTAAATCCTCTGTAAGTCTTAAGCTCGAGAAATAAATAAAGAACTAACAATTATTCTATGCCGGATTCGAATCCTCCCATTTCACTAATTTTAGAAGATATTTTTGTATATATTTGACCAGTTCCTTTAATAGCAGTTTGATGATAATATAACTTTATAGAAATAGCAGGAAAAGTCATTTTTCAGTCTTAAAAATTA
This sequence comes from Mechanitis mazaeus, assembly GCA_959347395.1. Classification (NCBI taxonomy): domain Eukaryota; kingdom Metazoa; phylum Arthropoda; class Insecta; order Lepidoptera; family Nymphalidae; genus Mechanitis; species Mechanitis mazaeus. Next base: position 11,830,338 of record OY365749.1, read on the forward strand.
ATAATTATTTGAATGCAGGCGCTACTTTAGACCCAAAAACTCAAGAAGATGCCGCTCAAGAAGAAGGAATGAGTGTACAAGACGATCAGGCTGTAAAATTACTAGAGCAAAAATCTTCTAGTAAGCAACTATTAACAAAAGACGAAGATAATGGTAGTCAAGAAAAGAAATTCCTAGACGAAAAGAATGTAAGTCTAGAAGAGGACCAAGATGTAAAATTACTAGAGCAAAAATCTTCAAGTAAGCAAATACTTTCGAATGAGAAAGATAGTCAAGGAAAGAAGTTACTAGAGGAAAAGAATGTAAGTCCAGAAGAGAATACGCAAGAAAAAGAAATTAAGACACTGAAATCAGAAGAAAAGGACAAAAGCCAGCATGAAAATGAAAACGAAAGTGCAACTGAACTTCATTTAAGTGGAGAAGTTAATGAAGATAAATTCATAGATAATTTAAATGTTGAATCCTCGACTAGATGCACGACCGATAGAGAGATTACAAGTTAGTTTATATTATCTATACTAATATAATAAAACTAAAAAGTTTTTTTTTGTTTTCTTGTTTGAACTCGCTTATCTCTGGAATTTTAGAACGGATTAGAAAACCTAGGTTTTAGAGATTTAGGTGTGTCATTTTGTTCTAAGTATTAATAGCAAAATTGGATCTGGCAGTTTTACTATAAATGGTAAATTGTGTTTTTGTCTTTTATGAATCATATTTTGATGCGATTATTATTATTGAATGAATATTTTAAAGTATGTCGAAAAATATGCCCTTGATAAATTGAAACGTATTTTCTATAAACTATAAATTTTTATCAGACATGAAACATAAATAATACCAATTCCGAAGTATTAATAATATATATATAATAATATGATTATGGAATAGCATTATAAGCTCGTTTCTTATATATCATTTAATTAAAGTATTTTAATAAGTACTGTTAGATCATTTATAAAATTTAAAATATATTGCTCTTCGTAAAACACATTTTGTTTGCGCTATTAAAAAATAAGTAAACCGAATTATTAAACTTAACGAAATTTATCTACAATATATTCAGTTTTCATATATATATATGAAAAAGATAATTATTTTTCAGTTGGTGACTACAAACCTCGTAAGTACTTCGTAAGCGGTATTGCTTCATATTATGTATTTGTCTGTAAGGCTTATTAAATATATGAGACAAGCTTAATATATTATTAGCTGCATTTATTATTTTGCAATTATTAATAAGATATTTTAAAACAGCCCAAGACTCACAGAATACTGGTAAGTAATATTTCATTATAAGTAATCATTTTAATTAAAATTTTACCGTAGGGTAGGTAGTTATTTTTTATAGGCTAAAACAATGTGAAGACGTAGGAACAACCCAGGGAACAAATTTTATAACAAGGTTCGCTCTTCTTTTATGCGTTTTAAAATCACATCAATACCTTACAATTTATAAGTTTTATAATTATTATATTCTAACATTTTTATTAAATTGTGTTTTGTGGCACTTTGTTTGTAGATGATACTGGTGGTGGTGATAATGATGGTAAAGGTGGTGGTGATGATGATGGAAAAGTAGATGGTAAAGATGATAAGGACAATGATGTTGATGGTGATAAATCCTCTAAAGCTTTGATAGATGAGCGATCAAATGAAATAGACGGTAATATATTATTAAAATATGATATGTTGTAGGTCTCTTATATTGATTTTTAATGACATATTCTGATTTACACATACTGTTTTTAAAAAAAGAGTATTTGCTCCTAATATATACATATATATATTAAGGGAGATAAATAGAGATATATAGTATGTAACAAGTAAAATTATGAGTCATTTCAGGGGAATCCGAGAAAAAAGTCAGCAAGGTGTATAGAGGACCTAAACCAGCGAAGGCACCGGACCATTACATCGACGATATATGAAATAAAATATGTATTATTCACTCATATGTTATAATTAGTTAAAATGAAATTGCAAAAAAATACGTTATTTGTGAAATAAATTGTTTACCCACAATTATTACGATCTTTAATTGAAAAATTGGATTTATTAAACGTATCTTACCTCACGAGGAGTCGGGATGGACGGCTGAGTCACGGGGGGGAGATACCCGTTTCGGGGGGTTGTCGTTCTGAACGGAGGGGGGGTTGGCTGAAACATACATTTTGATATTATTGGCACCTGTGTTAATAATCAATCCTGATCCTGTGATTAGATCTAAAGAAAAACAGCGTATGTACTTCAATTGTTCGAAAAATTTAGAGGGAAAACTGTAGACAATTGTTAAATTTAATAGCTCGTATTGTGGCTGAACAATACGCGACCTCGGCTTAACTATTCAACTTTTAAAATTGTTTCATCTTGTAAAAACACTTAGCCATGAAAACGTAATGCTATGAGAATTAAACAACAATATACGTGTCATATCATATTTGTATAATTTAATCGTTGAATTATACAAATAGTATAAGGTGTTAAAAATAATCTATCTCACTCTAACAGCCAATTTCAGAAGGATAAATGTTAAAATAATCCAGTTTTGATTGTTTGTTTATCACGACATTATGTCATCAACCAATGACAAACGTTGATACGATATTTGACAGCAAATTAATTATTTTTTAATCAAGTAACTATTCTAAACATTCTAGTAACCGGCTGTTATGGTATCAATTTCTGAAAAACATATTTCTGTGACAACTTCAACGAACTTATAAAACATAATAAAAAGATACTATAGTATTATTATTAAATTATAATAATAAAATGTTATTAGACCAGAAAAGTTTTATTAATTTCTGTCTCTGTTTTTTCACATATGTTGTTTGTGTCTCTATGTTTATATTGTCTGTATGTTTATGGAACTAGACTTTCAAAGCTTAGTATAGTAATAAAGGAGAACACTTCTTACACAGACAACGTGCAGTATGTATTATATGTCATAAACAATTTTGCTTTGATTTAAACACAATTATATTACCTTAGTGGTGATGAATGGTATTTTGGGCGTGGGATAAGCGTAACCCTTGTTGGGCGGTAGGTATTCATTCTGTGCAGCCACCATTGATATTAAGTAACAGAATAAGCACGAGAAGAGCATCTGAAAATAATTAACGATTAATTAGTAACATTTATATATTTTTTTAATCTTACATGCAATCTCAACATCCTTTGAATATTCAATTTATTTTTTTATTTATTTATGTGTATTTTTCTTGCATTTATGGCAGTTTTGTGTATGTTTATTTATGTATGTAAATAATAATATATTAATTATATTTATAAATATATATTGTATCTTTTTTTATGTGCAATAATCTCATCACACATTGCATACGGGATATAAGTATATTATATTGTATATAACAAGTGCTGATTATTTGTCCAGGTCTACTAATTAAATTTTCGAAAGAAACAGGGCTGAGAACAGTATGCCTCATAATTTCGTTAAAAAGCATTTCTTAATAAAAAAGGCTGTAAAATTGTAGAAGATATATCAAATGGAACTGTTGTAGGGTTAAGTGCGTTTAGAAAAAACTATTTAGCTGTATTAACCACTATTCTACCTATATACATATGCATATATTATAATTTAGTTACTCACTAATACGAAGAAATAAAAATCTTATTAATTAATTTATTGAATAATTAATTAATAATAATTATAATGTTTTTAATCCTTAGTATCTTTATTACTGAACAAACGGAAAATAGTAATATATATGATGTATGGTATGCTTGTGGCAACACCAAAAGTAAAAAATGTCTATGGGTAAGCGGAGAAACAATGACAAGGTTCTATGGTACTACAAAATGTATTTGATTTTTATTTTAGAACTAAATGTTGTTAACTATTTCATCTTTAGAATCTTTGCTTTAAAAACCAAACTATATTTTTTTTTAATGCCCAAATCTATATAGAGAATTAATTATAATTAACTATTTGTACAAGCAAAGTAGTGAGAAAAACCTAGTGTTTTTATTCTAATATATCTATTTATACAAGTGACAATATCATACATTCCAGCTTAGTAAGTATATAAATATATGTAAACGTGAGATGCTGCGTCTGAGCGACCTTGCTCTATCGTTAAATTTAATAGTAGTTCATTGTTCTGAATGCGTCGATGTACGGACAGAATACAAATTAACATTGTTTATATAATTAACTGATTATGTTAATTGTATGTATTTTATTTATTGGGATCTACTATTGTACATGAACTTTTTTTTTCAGATTATATATATATTAAAAATTGTTGAACAACTTTTATTAAAATTCTAATATAATTCGTACTTGACTCTTTTCTAATTCTAATAAATTTTTGTTAAATTAATCTTTTTAATTGATTTCAATATTATGATATTTCCTATTTATTTATAACTTTTTCTTTTTAGATCCATATCAGTGTACGTCAATTTCAAGAATAGGAGGGCCCATATTGATACCATACTTATCGAAATAAGCCCTTCTGGATACTCTCCAACTTAAGAATTAAGACTACGAGGGTTCCAAACGCAACCTAGTCTGAGAAGAACCACACAACAAACTCAGCCGAGTATTAAATAAAACAGTTATTATAAATATCAGTTTCTTAATAACTAATATGTAGGTTGTGTTTTGTTGCTGTCGCTACATTTTCCCATCGCGTATTGTCCATTCAAGAACTTCAATAATGGCGTCGTGTATCTAACAAAAGAATATTCGCATGCTTCAGACACGGCTGTACTATTAAAAATATTTTAAATTACTGCTATTTTGATAATCTTTTGATTGCAGTGATAATAACGAATGGTTTTGAATTGTTTGAATTTTATTTTAATATAAGGAAGGATTTAATATATTATATGTATTTCATTTGTTTGTATGAATACTGTAATGAAATTATGTTATTTTTTTTTGTGAAGAAAAAGATATATTTACGTACTATTTTTTTTAATTATAGTAAATCTCTTATATTTATGATAAAAAGACCTTGATTGAAATTATTCTTTGTAGTTGTAAATATTTCATGATTTCGCTTGTAGTAAGAGCTATTGTTTCCTAACTATTTGAGATGAATCGGACTCTCAGACACACAATAGGTTTTGTAACCTACAAAGTAGAGCATGGAGCTGTGGTTTTTAAATTTATAACACTAACAATAAACGTAAAAAAAGTTGACAAATATATTAGATCTCAGTAAAGAGTTATTAATATTTTAAATAAGTTTTATATAAACTTTGATCTGTCTTATTAATAATAATATTTCTTAAAAAGCGACAACAATTTGAAACACAAAAAAAAATGTGTCAAAATAAAATTTTAATTAATAATATTTAATAATATTTTATCAAATATATTTCTAAATTATTATTATTTTTATAATTATGGTTATTAATATTTTGTTTTCAGCTTAAAGAAACCGAATTTATAATACATTTTCTTATTTTATACAAAATATATGAGAAAACTAGACAATAGACTTGAATTAGACATTATCTTTTTTATAAATAGATAATGTAAAAATTGTTTTATTGACTTGAGGTTATTGACCTTTTGATATCAGTTAACAAAATTAATAATCTACCAACTGATAATTTCAGTAACTAATTTTCATTTATTAAAATTAAATATTTGACAAGAAACTATTATTTCTGTTGTTAATTATAACATATAAATATTATATTTCTATATAATATTAATTATTTTGCAATATGATATTATTTTATTAATAACAATAAAAATTCTTAAGTCAAATTCCTCGTGACCCACCACGCCCTGCAGTCGTTGCATCGTGATTCAATTTTGCGGTTCGTAATTTCTAAATGTCCTAAACTTTAATTTAGATTTGTACATTAAGATGACTTTTGTAAGGTGAAAGGAAGCAATGTTGAAATTTGGAACAGGTTCTGGAATTTTATAATAATAATAAAATTATGTTTCATAATATATCGCTGAATATATATATCATATAAATATATCGCTCGAGATAAACATACTCAAACAAACGTACTCTCTCATTTGTCTAGTTACAGTATATCTATTTTAAGTACATCTCATCTCATCTTATCTCATTTCATCTAATCGAGAATCTACATTTGAAGTATCATATTCATATTTGTTGTTTTTCTAGGAATTTTGAATAAGTTCCTTCTTTCATAATAAAAAGCTTACGTATAATGTAATACTGAAATATTTCAGCAAGCTATGAATCTGTCATTAATAAATAGCACTTGTCCAGTCTTTGGGCTATCTGTCAATAACAGTACCCTTTTTATAATTAAAATATATCACTAATTTCGGTATGTATCTTAATTTTAAAAAAGTAACCGCCATTTTTGATATTACCATATCAAATATGGCGGCTGGTGACGTACTGTCAGTCTTCAATCATTTATTATTTTGTTTCTGTGTAATTGATTGTTTTTAAAACCTTGATTAAAATTAATAAAGTGCGTGCGTGCTATTACAAAATCATATTTTTATTGCATCATACTTAATATTTAAATTTAACTCTCATTGGATTAGAATTTTTCGCAACGCCATTTATTTCAAACACATTAAACAAATCATCCTAAATGTGGGATCGTTTTTGTTTTGACAAGATAATTATTAGAACCAATAAGGTTAACACACTTAGTGTTATTTTTAAATTCTTTAAGTATTGTATGATTAATAGTTTAAAAAGGATTTTGTAATGTTTTTATTTTGTATTTTTTTTATCTCCCTTCATAAACTGCATTTTTAATCTTTTACTAAAAAGGTTTTATTGTTTCTGTCGGTTTTGGTGACTTTGATATTACTTTGAATTTAAATTCCAACATCGTTTTTATCGCAATAATTTATCTTTTTTATTATAATATATTTATGAAATTATTTCATACCAAAACTTTTTCATATTACAAGTATTTCCATAAATTTCAACTATAACATTAAAGTAATAAAAACTTATATTATTTTTAATTTGTCCAAAAAATATACGACTAAAATCTGACATACGCTCACACAAAATGGCCGTCATAGACGCAACACCTACAATTAAATAATCATTACTATAAGATCAACGCAACAGTCTCACGGTTAATGATATAGAAAATAATGTTACTCTGACCTTTACGTGATTTTTATCTGTTATGTGACATTATTAAATTATAAAATGGCGAGTGAGGAATTAAGATGGAACTAAATATTATATAAGATATTAATGTTTATTTGAATTCAGAGTCCCATTATTAAAATGTTCTAATGAATAATATTTAAATGATAAAATAATTGTCAACACAGCACTTGAACTGCGACCCATAATGCCTCAAATGATCACTAAAAAACTATTATTATAAATAATATTGTGTAATAAATTATATAACCTAACCTAAATACCATAGACAATGAATAACAAAAACTGTGTGGGGTAGGTCAAGGTGAACTGAACGCATCTATGTGGGCATAGACAATTTATCTGAGTACTATTGACTATACTATACGCGATATAGTTTATATTTTTAGAGACCCAAACAGTCATTATGTTATTGGGTCTTTCGTCATGACCAGGATCTAGGTACTAATGGTTTAAAAACCCAATACTGATGTAGTTTATATTTTTGGAGACCCAAACAGTCATTGTACGGTTATTGTTTCTGGATCTTTCATAATAAGTTACTAAGGAGTTTAAATATAAAATAATTATTTTATTTCGATTGTTTCTTAAGGGTTTCATAAAAAACCTTAATCAGTTTAATCTTAAGAAAACAAATCCTACTATAATCCCATTATATGTACAGTACAGTTTGCAAAAAAATAATATAATTTTAAATTATTTTGTATGTTTAAATTTTGTAGTTTTTGATTCTATTTGTATATTTTTAGGGTTCCGTACCTCAATAACAAAATGGAATACATATAGTATGCTTTTGTTATCTGCCTGTCAAGATTATTAGGTTTTAATAAATATATGTGAAAGTTGAGAATGAGTAAGTAATCTAGCACAGAAGTAGTCTTTTTCATAACTACAAAGTTATAACATATGAGTAGTAACGCAATATAAGAGTAATGATATTTTCATTATTATATTATTATCATATTATTACTTTAATTGTTTGTTGTTTTGCTAACGGTAAGTAATTTGCGCGGTGTTGTAACATTGACCGAACACTTGATTGACATTAGACGTTACATAACTTTTATATAACACATTTTAATAAATAAAATAATATTAAAAAACACTAAAAAAGGAAAGATAAAGATAAATAAGAAAGATAATGATAGCAAAATAGTGGTAACGATTAGTGATTTTGAAGGATTCATAAAAATAAAGATGGAAGGAAGGGAATTTTGAAGGAGATATATAACTAGGGACTTTCTAAAAGTCAAATATTTGTTAAATTTTAATATATTATATTAATTTCCATAAGTAATAATAAAAACTTTCACCTTATAAAGGTACAACTTGAGACAAGCATAAAAACAACATGAATAAGAGAAAAATAAAGAAAGGCGTATCCTTTGATTTCGTTTTACCGACAATGAGAGATATTTGTTTAACAGGTTAGGGATTTTTTTAATATGCATAAATACTTAAACATACATACATTTATATGTATATTATTGACCGAAGCTCTTTACCGGTCAACTCGATCAAATTTTGTCCGCTATCTCCTTCGACACCGATACAGCTAACCAAATTTAGCCCAGTTCTTTATCACATGCCAGCCTTTCTATAGATAGATTTGGAAAATACTTCTAATTGTAGATTAACAATAAATCAAATAGAATTAATTAGATTAGTAATTTGCAATTAATTTTATTTTTAATTGAAACGTTATATTGCACGCGAAGATAGTAAATTCTTACTTTGACTGACATATTTTTAATTTTTTTTTAATTGCAGACATTAGGGAAATCATATCAAGCTAAAGTTTTCGTGATATATTCTGTGTTTCTCTTATTGAAGAGAGTTTCGCTCAGCTTACCCCGCTTGCATGCTGGCGGCCCTAGTATATAATGTCACACGGCGGAAGGAGGACGAGATATATTTTTTTCATCAATCCATAACGTCTCACGTTAAGAACAAAATACTCAAGTATTCTCTGATAAATATAGAGGACTTAATGTATGTAAATGACATATTAGTTAATATACAATATAATATATAATAATGTTCATTTTTTAAATAAATAAAATATCATACACTCTTATATTATTGTTAAGCCCGTATTGATTTTATTTCTTGAAATACCGTAGCAATTATCTAGTTCTTCTATTGTCTGACATTTTATGATTAGTGACTCTTTCTTTAACTAGGTCTTCTAGTGAGTGAGTGATTTGTGAGTCTTTCTTTAATCTTATGTATATATATATACTAATATTATATATCTATACTAATATTATACGCTACTGTTTATTAATAATAAATAAAATCATTCGTTTCCGTGTGACACAGCGAGGTAAAGCTTTTATTATAATTATAGATAATAATTTAAGTAAAAAAAATTGATACATTATATATATGTATAAAACAACTTCATTATTATTTAATTTGTGTATATATATGTGATTTTCATTATTTAACAATTTTCTTAAAATTATATCTAATAAAATAGTGAATTTGCGAATAGTATTAAAACAAGAAACAAACAACAAACAAGTCTGAGAAAAGATATGTTATAAAAAACCCTTAATCAGCTTTCTAAAAATAACAATGAATCAATAAATCAATTAATTAATCAATAAAATAAAATAAGAAAATATCATTTTATGTAAAATTACCAAAAGCCCCCTAAAAACAAAGTCTAGTTATTGTATATTATATTAATACTAGCTGTTACTCGCGGTACCACCCGCGGTTGATTGATTTTATTAAGCGAAGCTCTCTATGAGAGACTTTTCTGCATCCTTTGTGCAAGCATCAATCAAAAACGGTATATCCGAAAATTTCCAAATTTTGCACACTGACAGACATCAGTCTGGTGGTGGTTTTATTATTATTTTTTAATATTTGATGTCGTTGAGGAATAATCATGGAAATACTTAAATGTCATAGAACTCAATGGGAATTGTTTTTTACGCGAAAATTTAATTTGACAAAAAAAAGTAGTTGAGGACAGAATGCGTAGACGTGTTGAAAATGCAACTTCGGTGCTTTTTGCACCTCGCTTCGCTCAATATGCTAACATATACTGAGATTTGGGAGAGCAGCGAGTCAAAATTGAGGTCTAGTTCCCGACTAAGAAGGATAATATAAAGCCTTTCTCATTAGTTGCCAATATAAGAAAGATTATTAAAATTTGGTAGTTTTGAAGATTAGCACGTATAAACAATCAAACTTTTCCGCTTTATAATATTAGAATATATATATGAGAAACAAACCCTAATATAGGTTAACAAAAACTATAATTCCATTGCAACATGTGAAACTTAGCGTATTGAAACATTACAAAGATTACTTTATCAAGTAGCAAAAACAGTCTATTTAAATGTCATAATAATTTCGTAAAATCACTAACGTGGATTAATATATCCCTTCTTGTGTACTTGTCACTGCTTGTTTTAGTGATGTGCCTAATTCTATCGATGATTTTCAATCGATATTAAGATATACTGTACTGTAGGCTAAGTATCTGAGTTTAGGTAATACTATAAACATATTATGTAAAAATTATAAATCATATTCTTCAGGATACTGAACAAAATATATGTTATTGTATATTGGTTTTCGTGACCCATGATTACTAGTATAAATACATTTCCGCCATGCTGTTGATGAATAGATTCGAAACTAATTGAGCAAATTCGGAACGAACTAAAGTGAGTAAAACCGAAGAATTATATGTAAAATATATATTATGAAACAATCAAAATTAATAATAATAATAAAATTATTTTGAGTGTATTAGATTACTATTTAATTATTTATTATATTTAAAATTACATTATATTTTAAATTTAAATGATTTCATATAATCAGAAAATTAACAAATAATATTATTAATAACGTAGTTAGTTTTGTCACATATAATTCGTTATTTAAGTTAAGATTGAAATTTTTGACTTTCATTCTCTTTGTGATTATTATTGTTGAAGCAAATAAACAAACCAAAATAAAAATAAATATAAATATATTTTTTGTTCAGAGACAAAACTGAATTATAACTATAGATTTATTATATATAATACTAACATAAAAGATAATTACAACATACATACAAATTGTCGATAAGTATTAGCTCATCGACAGGGTTCCATGCACATCACTAATTTCTTTACAACTTTTTTGTTAAGATGTTTATATTGCTTTATATTGCTTCGTAATTGAAACGAATTCTTTTAAAAGTTCTTCTTGAACTTTCTAATTCATTATTAATTTATTATGTTATTGATATCATTTTGTTGTTACATTTAAAGGTCATGTAATATCGTGTAAGTCATAGCTATAAATAAATTATTATGTTTTGTATGTGTGAGTAATTGCACACTACTATATTTATTGACATTATATTTATAAATAACGTCTTTGTATTTAATAATGAAGTTTGGGTTAGTGGTGAGTTTTAATTTTAAGTTGATTGGTTCCGCGTTCATTCCCCGTCCGTGTTTTTAGGTTTCATTCTTTTTAACTATACACTGGAGATAGTTCTAAATTTGTCAAAGTATATTATATTTTATTTAATAGAATATAATAAATATTACCTTTTTGACCAAGGAGTTCATATTTACAGCTGATCTGAAAATAGACAACATATTAATTTTATTAAAATTATGCTCAGTGAAAAAATTTATATCCAGAATATTTGATATGTTTGCAATTTGAACACTAATAAATTTGATGGAATAAACCTTAAATATTTACTAAACAATACTCGATGTAACTTTGTTACTCTATGTTATAACCATAAACGAGATTAAAATATTACGTTTATCAATTATTATATAAATTTTTGTACAATATTTTTGCTATAAAAATATATGAAAAAAGTTTATAAATTAATTTAAAATATTATTTTAAGGCAATAAATTACAAACGGACACTCAAATAACTCATAAAACTCATAAAATATGATTCACGAGCTTCTTAACCAATTAGAATTAATATTCGTAACTTTAAGCTTAAAACGTGAAAGTTAATAAAAAAATTACGATATAATAATTTGCAACATAAACCAAAAACCAAAGATTTACTACAATTTTATTATAATTTTTAAGTTTATCAGTTACATTTTTAAAAAAGTGAATATATATACATGTCCAATATGGACCAATATTTGCAACGTTCGACTAATGTCGGCGAAATATTATAATAGTGTATGTTCATTATGCCTACGTTAGTATATAATATCCTGTCCATCATGGGCCAACCTTTAACCAATGTTGGCCCAATATCATAATAATGAATATGAAGTTCTGCTATGCCTATAATATCCTCGCATTAGTGCTTGAATATACTAAGTCACAGTTGATATGCCAAATTCGTGATGAACAACTCTGGTAAGGTCACGTATGGAATGCAGCTTACAATTTAATTGGTCTAGGTTGACTAGACTCAACTTTAAACCTAGGTGAGACTATTTATTAATTTAAAAACCTTCCATTGTATATTATTTTATTAAATTTCAAGTATCAAATATATTATATCAATAAATTTCTCTTTTAACACAATATTTCATTTGTAATGTTGGTAATTTGTAATGTACATCATTGTAATTATCTGAGTATTGTTGGTAATGATCTAAATATGGTGCGTTTCTTCATTAAATCTATTCATTATATTTAAATTTAAGATTCGTTTTTATTTAATAAATCTTTTAAATTTTAAGTATTTTAGAACATAACTATAATATTATTTTATTTTAAGTTAATTTTTACTAAATAATACTTTTTGTTTTGGAGCTTACAGAATAAGGTATATTTTTATTATATATTCTAAAATATATTTTTATATACTGTAAATTGAATCTTATAGAAAAAATCAGAATCATCTAAATACATATAATACTAACAAATAGCACGAGAATTTTATTTTTATTAACTTTAAAAAAAAAGTAAAATATTCATAGGTTCCATGAAATTATATCACAAATAGTAAAGAATTAAAAACTCTTAAAAAAACTAATTAGTTTTAACTAATAAGTTTTTTTTAGTTTTAACTCATTTTTTTTTATTATATTTTTTTCCATAAAAAAAAATATATATTTTTAAATAAACTAAAACAAAAAACTAACTAATTTGAATATAAAACTTGCCTCACGTCTATCCTTGTCAATCATTCTAAGAGCAAGGTATTGTTATTGCACTTTATGAGCAAAAAATATACAGACGACCTTAATGTGTTAATAATTAATGTATATATTATTAAAGACAAAAGCTTTTACTTAAGGACTTTAGTTTTTTTCACCTCTGCCACATAATTGCTCTTACAAACAATCATACAAAAAATGTTCAAATTCAAAATATTGAGATATTGAGATCTATAAGAAAACTGTTTTTACTAATAAAAAAAGGTATTTTTTAAAAATTAAAATATACTTCTTAGTATAATCCTAATTAAATTTATATATTTAATTACATTAATTTTCCTTATTTTGTATAATTTTTTTTGTAATTATATTCTGTCTTGTAACAAATTATAATTGAAAAGGCAATCCCTTGTGAATATACGAGTAAATTACGCTCTTTTAAAAAGTTTCAATTATAATATCATTTAAAACGAATAAAATTTAAATTTAAATTAATTTTACCGGTAATAAATTTTCATGTTTATTTTATGTTTTAAATAAATATTCAGGTATATTAAAATAATATTATTTCTTGTTTGCTTTTTAAGACATATGCAATGTTACCAACCTTACAAATAAAACGTCTCATTTGAATAACGCGGCGCGTTCAATAATTAACATACATACCTACTGACATACGTGCGAGACATTATTCTCAAATGCACTTACAATATTGCACACAGAATATAAATTAATTGCAAAATCAAATATAATATAATAAATAAACAAAATTTATTATAATATTTTGATTTCATAATATTAAAATTAAAATCATGTTGGCAACATTGGTTACAATGTAAGCAAAATCGGCGGCCATTTTATTCAAATTTATTCTACAATACAACTTACGCTATAATAATAACCTTAATCCACAAGCACTACACACACAACGCTCACCAGTACGCGCAATACTGTTTGATGTGAAAGGTTCTATCTATATATATAGCTGAGTCCTGTTCACAAGGATGTACAAAGAGGGGACATTTCCGGGTTTTTTTGATCTTATAATCTAATTGTTTCAGATGATGCGTGTTACGCAATGGCGCTAAATTGCTTTACGTTTCGTTTTACGATTTTTTTTAATTTATTGTTTTTTTTTACGAAATAGTTTGTATAATTGAAGCTCTCTAGGAGACTTTTCTGCATTCTTTGTGCAAGCATCAATCAAAAACGGTATATTCGAAAATTTCCAAATTTTGCACAAGAATAGACTGGAGGTGGTTTAAAAAAAAAACAAAAATATAATATGTAATATAATAAAAAAAACTAGTTGAGTTAGAATACGTCTACGTTTGTAAATACAACTTCGGTGTTTGCATCTCGCCTCGCTCAATATGCTAACACATACAGATATTTCGCGAGCGCAGCGAGTCAAAATTGAGGTCTGGCTCGCGCTCCTAGTTATAAAGTAGTTGATTTGACCCAAGCCGGATATTATAATATATTAACTATTCAAAATATTTATGAAGTCTTAACTCGACTTTGTAGTTACACACGTAGTTAAAGTCAGTTGTATGTTTAATCTACGATGGCTACTGTGGTGTATTTCTACAAATTATTTATTATAATGAATTAGTATCAATTAACAGGTTTAACCAGTGGATGTCAGAAATTATTACTAGTGTTGTGTTTAGACTAAAAAGGTAATGTAAACAACTTTTTATGATAGTATTATTTTGGTAGGCTTGAATACTATTTTAATATATTAATATATTATTATGTATGTTATTTCTTACAGCAATAATTATTTTTAATAAATTAAAAGAAAGACTTTGACAAATCGTCAATTTGAAATTAATTTGTAATATAATATATTAATATGCCCTTTCCACATAAATAAGTTTATTAATTAGTAAAAATCTTATTTTTGTATGTGAACTTTCGTGATCTCTGATGACTATTATATATTCCACATTATTATACTTTCCGCCGCGAATCCGCCATGTGTACACCCGGATCATTATATTCAACAGTAAAAAACTTAATATAAAAAAAATTTTGAGCTAAAAATATTTCTCGGCAGTATGATTAAGATCCAGCCTGCTTATAGTAAAAAAAAAAAAAATCGAACGACAAAGAAAATTGAAGTGCAATACAGATAGTAACTCAGATAACATTTAACCTTTAATAAAATGTTGACATCTACAAGTTATAATTAAATAGCTCAGTGGATCCTTTTTTATACAAACCGACCTCGGTATTACAGAAAGAATCTTCGTAGTATTTCCTCAGTAATTAAAAAAAACAGTTACGTTCACAAACATACTAGTATTTACACCCGCGACTTTCTTTTTGTGAAATAAATTATATATGTTTTATTATATCCTTATAAATATTTTAATTATTAAATATATACAGTTCGGACTTTACTTCGTGAAATAAATTATATACTTTTTATTATATCTTTATAATAATTCTAATTATTAAGTATCTAAAAATCCATTTAGAGTAATAAAGCAGGAAGAGAAAGAGATAATAACACTATTTCCTTCTCCTTTATGACCCACATCTAGTTCTCCCTTATATGGAAAATATTAATGGGATCTTAAAATGCTCATATGCATCCATAAGCAATTGATAATTAGTATAATATGGATTCTGTCGGAAGACAAAAAAGATGATGGATTTTTTATTGTACTTGTCTTGATCCGACCGAAAAGGAAGCCGGAAGCTTGAGTTTTTTTAGTTTAAACTGTAGATAATTAAACCAATCCAATATTAAAGTTGATAATCTTGAAGAGTAGTAATGATTATCGTTTTGTTATGTGCTTATAACTTGAAACTAAACTTATAACGTACGTACGGATATGTTGATAGATTTTCAAAAAATAGAATTTAATTGAGATTTAACAAACAGAATTAACACCCAAATAACACCCAGACTCCAAACATCAATCTGCAAATTACACAAGTAAATGTCATATATGGGAATCGAACCCATGACTTTTGGCTTTGAAGGACGACCATTTATCCATTAGACCAATCGGTCGTCCAATCGGACATCCAATTATTGTATTATTTGTTTTTAATAATATAAACTCGAGCAACAACGCAATATATCCATAATTTACATTTAAACCTTTATAAATTAATTTAATATTGAATTATTACATATTTCATTATTAACTAACAGTTTCAAGATCTAATCTTCTGTTGTTAATTGACATGCAGAACGTTTTTATAACAAACATTGCTTAGTTTTCTATAATGTGGTTTTAACTTGGTATTGAATACACCAGGGGAGGCCAATCCGTCGATCGCGGCCCCTAGATCAGTCGATCGTTGGCAAGAAAAAACTTATTGGTACCTCCCGATTCAAATCCTATATATTACGAAAATTATTGGAGTGCTAGCATCGACTCATGAAGTGTCCACTCTATATGAGTAACTCACTTTTTATGTAAAAATTCATAAAAAGTGAGTTCATAAAAAGTGAATCCAGAGTGGATTAAAGATTTTATTGCTCGCCAGTATATTTAAAAAATTCTTAGTAAGCAGACAGTAGATCTCCATTCTGATAGAGTTGACCACCCCTGGAACACACTAATGCAAAACTGTATTCTGATTGAACGAAGTCGTTAAAAGTGATTTTATATTCGTCTCGCAGGACATATATCTGTATTCTTAATGATGTAATAACGATATATTGTATATTTATTGAAGTATGTAACCTCTATATGTTATAAAATTTTTAAATTATTTAGGTATATGAAGATATTCAAAAAAAGTATTTAGATTGCCTATAATATATATATATATATATATATATATATATATATATATATATATGTGTGTGTGTGCGTGCATCTCTCAATCCATAACGTATCGACAACATATAACATACATTGCAGATAATTCTCTTATTTTTACTATAAAATACTAAAATATAGTTGAACTTTATTTTAAATTTTATTGAATTCGTACTATGAGAAGTTTTGACATTAGAAAAATAATTAATAATTTAATGTAAAATTTTTATATTTAGAGGAAAGTACAATAGTATAAAAATATTCTTTTATAGAGATAATATTATTTTAATATAAAAACAAAACGTACATATACAAATAAAAAGTACATATATGGGTTCTTACCTTGTGTACATGAAGCTGTGAGACCAGGAATTTGGGATCCATGGCTTACTTTACACATGAACTCTTCAAAGATGAGAATGATGATCACAAGTCTTTACTTTTATATATAAATAATGTTCACCTTCTGTTTTAAACTGATTTATAACGTCCTTACATATTTTACTATTAAAGGTTATATGTGTTCGCGTAAATCTCGGAAGCCTTTGACTTATATATAAATCAAGTATATATTTGCTTCCTTTATTAAGGATTATGCATTATTAATAAAATAAGAATAAATTAATATAAAAATATAATAAATGTTGATTTTCTTTCTAATCAGGAACTTATGACATTGCCTTTTGCAACTCCATCTAATTATGCATTTAAAGTATATTATTATAAAATTATAAAATATCTATTAATTATGTATCTCATTACCAAGTAACGCAGGATATATTAAATTTATTAACAATATTAATAATGTAATTACAGTAATTGCGAGTATCCGATATGTAGACATAATTAATATCATTATCTCATCTCAAATATTATTTGTTCATATAAAATATGTATCTGTGTGTGTTTGTGTAAAATATACTGTACTTATTGTTAGAGGCAAGTGAGACACATATTAAAAAAAAATGAATTAAATTCCTAGTGCCAATTTTAAGCAAGTTTTACACTAACATGCTTGGAAATTAGACTTTTATTTTGACAACCTCGAGATAAATTGAATTTGCTGTACTGTCAAACAACGTCAAAACTTATATGAAAATCTGTTTTGTTTTGGCGGCCAAATAAATTACTATAGAAACAATTTTTGTAGTTTAAAAATGAAATGAATTTTCAATCCAAAATATGGAATCCAAGGAGATAATTTATCAAAGGTTTTATTAAAATTTTAAACGCGTTTGCAAATATAACTGTTTAGTTCTCAGTCGTCGTAGGTTTAAAAAAAAATATAGCAGTAATGTACAAGTTGTATGACATAAGAGCAACGCCATCTAGTGGAAGTAACGTGGTACTACTTATCTTAATCGAGTGTATTAAAAAAGCTCGCACAAAGCAGACAGAATGGAGCAACAGCTATCCTAAGTTTTGGCAGCGGCTTTGTCTGAACAATAATAGAATTAAATAACTGATTTAAGTTCTAGGAGCCTTTTTTTTATTAATAATAAAAACTTCTATCTGTGGAAATACATGTAACCGACGCAAAAAGTTAAACATATATATGAATTTTGGATCTATATCAGCCAAATCAGATTTATAGAGGTTCATACAGATAGACATACATTCACTCAAAAGTTTATACAGTTATACAAGATATAGAGTCAATAAATATGAAAAAATATGTAAATAAATATATATATGTTTAAGGTAACCCACTAAAAACTTCCCAATTCGTGGCATTGATTCACTGAAATACTGAATAACTTCTACTCTCGAGTACATCGAGTTTTCAATTTCTACAAAGACTGGGCTGGTAAAAGTACATTTTCCTCTCCCTTTCTCTATAATGTAGTTGATAATAAAAATAACCATTTAAAAAGAATGAATTTCACAATTATATTATCCTGCACCGCTGTTAAGACACTGCATAAAAGATATTTAATTTATCTTTTGAAATCAAAGCAGAAAGATAGAAAAGATTATATCCGTTGCGTTATTACATAAAACCATTTAAAGCTAATATATATGATAATAACGTGTTAATTATTACTGATCGCTAAGCATCTGGGTTAACTACAATCATGAACGCGGTACGTTTATGAAACATTTACAGAGAGCTTTGTGAATGTAAGTTAGTGTACATTTTTTATTTAATATATTTTTGAATATTTTGTGCTTGTACTAATGTTTATAATTACAATTATCCTGCTATGTTTCAAATGAGTTTGAAAATAGTGATTCCGCCATGCTTCAAATGAGTTTGAAAATAGTTTGATACAGTTTGACAATTTCTAATAATATTTGCAGAAGTACAACCGGACAATATTTATATATCCATGATTACCAGCATTAAATTTTTTTTGTTATTTATATATTAAATTTTGTGTTTTTAAATTTTTTATTTTGTCTTCATTAAGTGTTATTTATACATTTTTTCTCTATATTAATTTTGTGATGTTGTCAATGTTGTGTGTTGATCTTGAATAAATCTTTCTTTCTTTATGATCACGAAAGCTTTGTCATTAGTCAAAAAAACAACTGGAAATTTAATTCGTTTTTTTGTACTTATATAGAAATGAAACAAATAATAAATACTAAGGTATTTCAAACTACGGAGATTAAGATTTCCCATAACACCCTTTCACTCTTAAAAGAATTCGTAAGCAACTGGGTACTTCTCTGTTAAAAACCATGCAACAAAAATTCTGTTAATGCATTATTTTTTAATGTTAGCAATGCGTATTTGGGATTAGTAAAAATACAGAGCAAAATGCAATTAAATTTTTTTCAGGGCCAAAATATAAAAAAAAATGGTCCTAACCTAACCAGAAGAATCAGCAAACAACATGGCGTACGTTGCTATGGTAACTCGTTTTAATTACAATCGCATGACCAATCACAGTGTTGAAAATTCTTGTTTACTGTCAATCTGTCAGGATTTTCAAAACAAGATTAAATTATTTATTTGTTTATATATTTATTTATTTATTTATTTATGTACCAGGTGAAACATAAATTACAATAGGAAAGAGACAAAAAGAAAAACATTGAATAAGCTTATCTCTAATAAGAGATCTCTTCCAGCTACCCATGAGTGTGACAAAGATGATTTCAAGATTATGTTAGGTCAACTTTCGTTTTTTTTAATATTTCACTCTTAATGAAATAAAATTGTATTTTGTTCAGGTTTAGCAAATCCCAAATACATATTTAACAGAATTTTCCTTTTCCGTAATAATACACATAGCACTTTTTGCTGCGTTGTTTTTAACAGACAAGTACCAATCTGTTTCAGTAAATAAACTTAGAGTTATAATTTCATCCATAAAATCCAATCTTTTATTACTTCATTTAAATCTTAACCTTCTTTCCAGCTCGGCCACTCATCACTTTCTCAATTGCAACCCTTCACTTTTAGATGTTATGATTTTATCATCACCTCATTATATTGTTACAAATGGAAAATATACAGCTTTTATAAGCTATCATGATTTTATTTGTATGTCATATCTTATTCGATCATCCAAGCGTATATCACAATTTTATTATCTTCGAAGTCATAGACTGGGCTTCAATTAGACTTGACTATAGCGGGATGCTAATGATACTGCTATTATTTTTGATACTATTTGTTTTACCACTTTGTGTGTTGTGTGTTTTTAGACTTAAGGTAATAGACTGTCCTTATCAATAGTGTCAAAATAAAACACATTTTATCACTTACAAAAGAAAGATTCGATGACTTACATTAAAAGATTTCATGTTCTTAAATTACTTAGCTCTATATTATTAAGATGGACATAGTTTCTATTTTATCTTTTATAGTTTCCAACTTTACTTACGTTTTTTTTATTTTAAACCCATTTATTTTTCGTATTTCTCGCTCTTACATTTTCAAACACAAATGTAATCTTCATACATTTTTTATATTTTCTTTGCATTTCATAGCTCTAAGGTTTTAGCACTGGATCCAGACATGGAATTTCTCTTTTAAAGTTTATAGAATATGGAAAATAGATATTCAACCGTTTTAGTACTACCCTTGCTTTAACTCAACTATCAGGTTTAGTTCGCATCTGCTGTCTTTCAAGATCCTTTCTCCTTTATTAATTTCTATTTTCTCAATACTGTAAATTAATTTCTTCTAAATTCCACTTATACACTGACAACCATCAATCGATGTATTGACTACTCCTGAACTGGATAAAAAATAAATTTACTTATTTATACTCGAAATCAATTTAATTCTCTATATTGTTCCTTTACGTCTTAATAATATTCAGATCAAATACTTTAAATATTCTAAAGGCCTTAAAATCATTATAGATTTCCTTTATCTTGCATTATCACTTCAGCCATAATGTGCATTATATTCATTCATTGCAGTATCTACAAAACTTCATCCTATGGAAACTTTTTTTTTTTTTTTTTTCGTTGAAAAATTGAAAAACCCGATGTGGGACTACCCGGCAGCATAGAGGATGCTGCAATTTTTAAGGCTACCCATTAAAAAACCAACGGTTGCCCTCTTCGCCGTGATGGGACGTCACGGGATCGCGTTAGCACACACCGTGACTCCCCGGCGAGACCCCCCGAATGAGGATGCCCCGAGCAACGTAGAGCACCCTCCCATCGTAGGCCTATGTTAGGTGAGAGGGGTCACCATCCCCCCTCACCAGACCTACAACTGGGGAGGGAAGCGACTGGCGTATTCCCGCCTCCATCTACCGAGATTCGGCTGAATTTCAATCCAGAACGAGTTTTGCTGATTGTGCGCATGTGTGCAAAATTTCGTGCGTGTAGCTCGTAAATTGAAGGAGTAGGGTAACAAAGAGTTGAACATTTGAGTAGTAAAGAGCTTCGCGTCTCTCAGCTCAATAAAGAGCTTCGCTTCACTCGGCTCAATCACTATTACCAAACTTACGTAAAAGCTAATGTTTAAAAATGCTTAAAATTAAACAATCCTAATTATAGACAAAATCAAAATTAATATAATTTAGTGTAATTTCTATTTTACGTAAAAGGTATGCGTGTATAATTTTTAATCGCAGTCCCTTTTGAGAGAACCTACACACCTACAGATATGCCCTTCATTTCGTCATATTTGATATTATAGATTGCGTAAAAACTTTTAGTATTATAATCGTAATAATATAATAAGTATTAATAGTAGTATTAAACATATATTGCTTCTATCGTTTATATCTTTAACATTCTAAAAGATATATTTGAGCTTAAAATTTATAAAACTAAATGTCGAATTAGTTAATTTATTATGAATTAAATTTTATCAGCCATTATAATACGTTCCTATAATAAGTGCTTTGTTTTTAGTGTTTGACATAAATTAGTAGCTGTTGGTATTTTCAGGTTGGCTAACTGCAGACAGCAATAGTGTTGTCTCAGTCTCTTCAGAAGGAAATGAAAAGGAGGGATAAAATGAAATAAAAAAGGACTCACTAACATCGTTTTAAGGTTTTTATTAACAAAGTTCTCTTTCATGAATGTTTTTTGTGCCTGAAATCAAAAATGAAAACCTCACATAGTGTGAATTAAAAAGATTATGCGGCCATTGTCTGGCCATTATTAAAAAAATATTAATAATATGTTAAATATATAATTTAACACATTATCAAATAATTCCGGATAATAAGGAATAAAAAATATGATAAGTAATATGACAAATGAATATGTTATTATGTCATTTTAATGTCTAAATAATGATATATGTGTTTTAAAATGAAGAATCTAATCAACACCTAAAGAGTAATTATTATTTTATTTTGAAGTTTAATTGGATTATTTATGAATGAACAAACGAATATTATTGTAAGTCATATTCATATGTGAATAATATGGTGTTTTAAAATGTGTTTGTTTTTGCAGTTTAATTAGATATATTAAAAAAATATATTTTTGGCATTATTGTACTTAAGTCAGTGCAAAACTATTTGTATCTGTATAATATCTATAGAAAATTAAGTCCACCTGCGGATTAGTTTTATATATCATTAAAATAAATTAACACTTCAAAGTAATTCAAATGATCAAGTCATAATCACGATTGAAGTACGAGTCACCAGGTCAGTTACATTACTATGAATCAAATACTAATGGATACTAAAAATGTTTGAAAACTGTTTTCTATTATCCTTCGATGTATTCGTATACTATATTCTATGTTGTCAATAAATTCCCTTTTACCACGATTAAAATTTGTAAATAAAATTGTTTTTACTTTAATATATTATGTAAGCACGTGCGATATTAATCTTATATTATTACTATTATATATAATTATCCGACTTTACTCACGTCAGTACTGTCAGAATTTGCCCGCCTTTGTGTCAGTACTGTCAAAACCGATTCGGAATCCTTACTCGGAAACTCTCGGTGAAAATCGGCGGGAACTGGGTATAAACTAATTAAACATAAAAACATTATATATATAATACAGGCTTTTATAAGAATATTAATAAGGCAATTCAAAGATATTTTCATTTATGTGTAATTTTGGTTAAAGAACTTAATGCAATAAAAAACAAAGAACGAATATAATAATAATTATTATAGATCAGTAGTTATTTAGTGACCTCTAACTACCAGTTATTTATTTAAATAATATTTTAAGTATAATAATATTTTCAACACGATCTCATCCCAACTACAATGTTTCAATTATACACTAACCTTAGCCTCTAACCTTGCTTTGGATGACCTTTTACGGGCGTAGGTATTTATAGTTTTTGTCCTAGATGGAGGTCTGGGACGCGCTGTAACAAGGTTAGGCCTTAATCGAAGACCTAATAGGATGAGTCATAGAAAGCTCTAGAAAGTATACAGGCATTAATACGAAAAAATTAACTAAAATTAATTTAGCTAACAAAATAAGCTAAATTAACAAATATTACAATAAATACTTAAAATTATATATATTTTTTTGTTTTTTTTTTAATATTTTACTGTCGGTTACTTTTTGCATAATACCATCCAATGTTAAATTAAACAATTTGTCACATAATTATATCAAACAATGATGGCATTTCATTGAAGTATTGAATGAGACTTAATATATATAAGAAATAAATGTCAGTCACAAGACATTTATACCTAATAAAAACAAACAGATTGACAAGATCATCTTTGAATCTAAATATTACTATTATTAACAATAGCTTTAAATACCTTATTGATTGACACATTGAGGTCGCAGGTTCGTTCCCAGGCGGTGAAGGACGTAAATAAGTGATGAGTGCGCGACTGGCTCGAATTAACACTATTGGTTCTGTATCTTTTTTTCTTAATAAAATATATTAATTTATTAATTATTATTTTAACTACAACATTTTTAACATTTATTGTAAAAGTATTAATTATGATTAAATTTAGCGCCAAAACTGTAAAACTAAAAACGAAAATATTAAAAATCATAAAATAAGAATAAAAATAAGGAAGTAACTTATAATAAAAACGGCGGTCCAGTTTATTAATTTTTGAGGTTTTACGAGGTCATATTCTAACTGCCTTTCTCGTAATATACCAGCTTGTAAAAGTCATCAGTTATAGCCACAAAGTCATCATACGTTATAGCCACAGATATTTTTGTAAATATAGTATATGTTTGATCATTAATCATCTATTTAGTCCTAAATCAATACATGTTATGAAAAAGTTAAGCCTTACATGTTATATACAAAGATGTGGGTCATTTAAGGTACTAGTAGTGTTGTGAAAAGTCTGTTAGTATTATAATTATGATATAACTAGTATACTAGTTTATCGATATTTTTTTAGGTTTAGTAAATTAGATATGTTACTTTGCATTAATTTTATTTGAGAATTTATATCAAGTTAGAAGCAGTCGTTCTTCGACGTTGTTCTTCTAGAACCTGATAGAAACTAAACCTGGTCTAATTGTTCATCTAAAATAGATTTAGATTGTAGTCCAGTTGCCAGTAGTTGGTTTCCCCTAACTGTTGAGCCAAACGTCGTGAATCCAATTACCATAATGGACAGTTGTTTATGCGATCCTCATTTTTTTTTTGGATCTGAGTAATTTGTGTCTGTTTTTTCTGTGTTTGTTAAACTCTTTGCGACACAGAGATAATTGCGCTAGTGAAATAGTTTTTTTAATTTAATTTTTTTTTTGACAAAAATTGCATTCAGTTTATTAAAATTTTAATAGCTATTGTTTGCACAGTATACGAAAATTTATTCTCTGGTAGCAAGTAACCATAAAGTGGAATATATTTCCATTACTGGAATACATTTTATTACAATTTTTTATAACGAATAATTGTATGGTATAAAAGTTTATATACTACAGGATACCATAAAAACATTCTCCTTTCATTTTGTTTTCACCTTCATTAGAGTTAAGCAAATATGCTTTCATTCATCAATAGTCAGGTTTTTTTATGTTATTATAAATTTTTAAAAATTGTTATTCTCTACAAATCGAGGTCTTTCATTTGATATCCATATTGCGTGGGTTATAGACAAATATGTGATCCACCATCTTGCAGTGGAGGCCATTTTTGATTAATAACAATATTAATTATACACATATAATTCTCATCGAGAATACATTTAAATAAAGATGATTACCAAATTTCTGAACAATTGTTTAAGATTTATCTCCAATATTTGTTTCCACAAACAAACAGAGAGATCAGGTTAATAAAAGAATGCATGATTCATGCCGTCCGTCTCACTCTCTGAGATCTCTCCACAATCTAATATACTACCCAGAGAAATGAAGAAAGAGAGCCCAGATGCAGACCGCCGACCTAGAGCTACATACAATAGACGAAAAACACGAGTTGCCTAAGGGGTAAAATTGAATCTGAATGTCTTAGCTTCGAAGCACTTGCGAACCTATCATATGACATACAATAGTTATGAACTATCGTTTCGAGAACAATATATATACACATGAATATATGAATATGTATATCCACAATTCCGTCACAAACATACTGTATATGTATAAAGCATTTTCTTATTTCAAAACGTCAAGGTGATCAATTATTTCCCGCTAAATTTATATTGCAAATGAAGTCTCACATAATAATAGGGAATTAAGTCGTCGTAATGATTTAGTTTCTAAATCCTTAAAAAGGAATTACTCAAATCTTTATAACATTTTAATAAATCTTCCTCAGACGTCCCTCGCGGCTTGATGTCTACTTTCTCCCAATATATTGTTAATGCGAATTTAATACACCTTTAAAAATAAAACTTTGATACTCTTAATAATATTAATTAACTATCACGTTCAGTATACTATAATTAAAATATTAAAGATTAATTGTTTCTTATTTATTAAAATATATAATATAAATATTTTAATTCAAATTTAAATTAATAAAAAATTATAATAACAACATCGAACTTATGACCTTTTGGATACCGTACAATCAATTTGTCAACTAAGCTATCGAAACACTGCTAGATTTGAAGAATTCTGTGGTAATAGTAATATTTATATATATCAGTGAATCACAAACTATTTCGCCATACATGTGGGTTACAATTTAATGTTTCTTGGTATAATTGTGCTTGTATAGTGTCCGCCCTCGACTTGCCTTGCGTATAACAAATGGTACAAATATATTTAATTATCTATGATCTCATAATTAAATACATCTTTCATAAAATAGTCGATGTATCTCGATAAAATTGTGGCGCCAATTCACTAGACATAGTTAACAGGTTATTTCAGTTAGTTAATGCGAATAATTATTTAAATTTTATTTATATATTCCTACTTAACGGTTGTATGCAGGTCATTAAGCAATTTTTTGAAAAAAAAAAAGTATTCACGTGTGATACTGGCAAGTTATAATTAATTGTTGATAATTTTAATATTAAAAAAAATATTATAGTTCAAAAAAATAATTTTCGTTCTATTAAAACGAGTTTAAGAACTATCTCTTGAATTTGAAATATGAATTAAGAATTTGTCTCATATTTTTATTATAATAAGTGATACAAAAATATTTTCTTTATCAAAGCTACAATGTGCAGATTGCATCAGGAAATATGACGTTTAAGTTAATTCGTCATCTACTTCTAACGATAGAAGACAAATTAACTGACTCACTGACAGACACCTACATCTCTTCTTCCCGTGAACACGATTGCTGCAAAGCATTCCATATGTCGGGTTATAATTTCAATGTTAATAAAAATTTGTTAGTCTGTAAAATAGTTTTATTGTGCCTAGAAAATTTTGATTATCTGTTGTTTTTAGGCTTTTCTACAAGGCTTGTGTCGTGTCTATTAACTTAAAAATCTAAAATAGCAGTAAAACAGAGTTTTACACTACCAGCTGTCGTTACGAATCGAACAAGAGACTCCGAGATTTTTTTTAACGAACAAGACGAGGCACTTTCTTATTACCGATAATACTTTTGGACAACCGCCTTGACTTTAAACTGCACTGAATTCAGGTAGGCAGTTCGCTTCACTTCACTTCCTCTTTTTGGGGTTATGAAAAAAACATTCTACTTTTAATAAAGAATATGGTTGGAATCAATCAAACGCCTGGGATCCTCTCATAAAATTTTAAATCTCACTTCTGTACACATAATGCTAGACCCATACACACTGTTAAAACTAGTAGTGTGCTTCTTGAACTCTATACTATACTATACTTCGTAAGCATCGGAGGTACATGACACATCTACCGACCCATTAATAGACATCTATCCTACACACTTACTGTAAAGCATTCGAAGCTGAAAATGTACAGACAGACGTCACCCGCACCATACTACAGCGCACATACTGTAATTGATCGTCTATCTTCCTTAGTTATTAGATCTAGCGATGGATTGCGACTGTGCTGTGTTATTACAAAATAAATAATGTGAAATTTATATATACTTCTTATAATAGTAATTTAATTTCAATTAGTAATGTCATAATTATAATTAACTCACATCACAGCGCACATTTTTTTTTAAATTCCTTATATTGCACAACAGCTTAGACAAAGTAGGTCCTATTAAAATATATATTTATTAAATATATCCCCGTTTTTTTGTGAAAAAGATGGAAGAATGAAGTAAACAGAAGAAAAGTCACATACAAAAATATATGCTGACACCAGTTATAAATATCTATATATTAAAAGTATAAAAATAAATTATATGTGATATATTTAAATTCATAATATAGTATTTATTTTGTAATTTATTCTATGCGATATTTTTTCACAGAATATTATTTTAGATTGTGAATAAATTATAACAGAATTTAATATTTCTTCAGAATTATGTTTTATATAATATTATTTTTTTACAACAAAAACCAATTCTAAAACAATATCTGTAAGAAGTTGCAAATTGAATTATCAAGTAATTGTTTCTTAACCAATAGTTCACAAAAAAACGATTTTATATATTATGGACGGTCAGCAACAACATTTTCCGATTCATTAATTTTAATGATATAATATTAATGTTTAACATTGTTACAAAAGTTCCGTCGTTCCGTGAGAAGTTGTTATTTATTAGTATTTTATTAATTATATTGCCAAAGCCGACAGACACACGATTGTTCAGTTATTATATGATTTTGGACTTAAATATAAATTAATATTGCTTTAAGAATGCAAAAAATAACAACGTAAAGATAAAATTATTGAAATAATTTCTATATATACTTGTATCCTCTGAATGTACTGTACGTCTGTCATCAAAGAGCGACCTAATAAGGTGTTGTAACTTGGAAGATAAACTAATTATATATTTCATTACCTTTATGATTTACTTCACCACCAAAGGTCGTATTAACTTTGTAAAAGAAGATCATAAATCTTGGTTCTCCCGCGTTCCTATACATGAAACATTATGCTAAATTACTCGCGTTTGCGGTAGATCATTATACAGTGCTATGAAGGTTTAGATATGTACTTCTTATATATGTGGGGAATAAAAAAAAATATCTTCAAAAAATATTTCTATATATCAATCGATGCGGAATTTTATATTAAACCTAAAAAACCAACATTCATCATAAGCCAAAATGTTCCCTAGAAGTTATGAGGGAAAAACTACAAATTAAAATATAGACTAGTAATATTAAAATAACTCTAATGAAAGAACGTTTATTCAGCTCGGAACATGTGAGATGTTCATAAATAATTGCCCGGGTTGGTTTCGAAACTAGTTGGGCAAATTCCAATATTATTAATATGAGTACAGACCGATAAATTTATATAATAGTAATCAATTATCACGAAATTATATAGTATGTTTGAATGAGACGCGTTCCAATTTTATTATTAATATTATCTCAAGTGTTTTAAACTCTTTTAACATATTATTATTAGTAAGGTATGTTATATACTTTAAAATATATATAATACTGTAAAATCGGTGAGTTTATTTTTTCAGTTTCTTGTCGCTTCTTCTTCTTGTAGCTTACATTTCAGATGAGTTTCAACAGCTCGTATCACAAGAAAATAATGTTTTTGAATAAAAATCTTTGAATATCTAGAAAAGATATTTTATATTTTTGAATGAAAATTTTTAGAAAATTTATTGGAAATTTTTGAAACCTTTTTTATATGAAGGGTGCCAACTCTATTTCTTCTAAAGTCATGGAATGTGCGTTTTGAACTGACAGTACCTACTAACACCGTAAAAGGATATATCACAGCTTACAAAGTTACATTTGCAGGATTTACACTATAATAATGTTATATTCTAACAATTATATTTTTATCCCTTAGAAGGATGTCAAGTTACAGCGATGTTGAAGGCTTAGAAATAAATGATTGCAAAGATAATTCTCGTAAAAATTGTTATAAAAGGTGGAGGGCAAAGGGCACTGTTAAAGGACTATAATAATGTTTCTACAAATTATAAAGACACGACATGTAATATCTGTTATATGTGCATTCAAACGAAAATCTAATCTTAAACCATTGCTAAAGAGTCAATTTAGAAGTTCAGACTCAAAGATCTCATTAGCCTTCTTTGCACAAACTAATTAGGACGGAGATTGCAGAGCTTTTGAACTAAAGGTCAATAAAAATGATTTACAAAGCAAATATCTGTATAATTGTATGTAATTATCCAGCTGCATAGAAATAAAAGTTATTATATGAATCATGAATGTCAGAAGACGCTATGTGTAGAAATGTATTGTGATTATATTTTGTACTTATCTAAAGGGTCAGATATTATGGAAGGGCATGCACAGGGATGGACTTACGAATTTATTTATTACAAAATATAAGTACATAGGTTTTTAAATTATCCTTCTATCGGTACTTGTTAATCATCAACTGTTAAAGCTGACTCTGTGTTAGCAAATTTCTTAGCAGTTAGTCACTTTATGCGCCGCTTTAAGGAAAGTTGTAAACTTTGAAACATTACACTGTGGTTCGAATGAGCTAGTAGCTAGTATGTGAATCTGTATTTGGAATATAATTCGGTCACTTCTGTTACTTAAATGAGAGATTTTAAGACCTACTAGATTTCTATTTTTTCCTGTTCCTTCATAGTTCTCTTTATCTTAGATCTATCTTAGATCGACATACTTAAAATGAAATTAAGTATGTCTTGAAGTTGTTTTTACGAATCCTAGATTTTTTTTTTAATCTTTCAAACTGGAGAATTTGCTTTCAAATTCTAAATTATATTTGGGAAAGTTTGTGCGTCATTGATATTATTAAAATAAGAATAATTACAAGTCATCATATGCAGGTCGAGGAAAAACAAATAAATCATTAATGACAATTTTACGTTTGATACAAGTTACATAATTTATAATTTCAAACATATAGATTAAGTAATTCTCAGATCTTTTGGTCTGAAATTCCACTAGTGTTCTATTTTAGCCAGCTCCTGTGATGTCCCTTCATGTTAAAAGGAAAATTCACATATCCTGCCTTGCTCTTAGTGTAAGAAGGTAGAGAAGTAGGGGGTATCGTACTAAAGCAGTAGTGAATCAGGAGGCAGAAAAGTGTTAAAAGTAGCTGTAATATTAACATGATCAACTTCAACAAAGAATATACAATGGCTTTGTCGTAATAATTAATATTATGTATTTCTTGTCGGTCTAGAATATTTTATCATAACAAATATTATCTTTGAGAAAATCGGCTATTGTTTTAAAAAATTGCATTGAGAAAAACCGTCTAGAAAGCTTTTTGTAATAATTTGTTGACTCCTAAAACAATACAGACAAAAATATATAGATATATATATTATATGAATAATATAAAGTTCATAACAAGAGCGTATATGTTTGTCTGTTGGTTCGTATCTCTTTTTAATTAAATTTAACTTAGTTGTTGAGGTGTTAGGGTATAAAATCTAATTTTATTAATTCATTAGCTAAATCGTTATTAATATTTACTAATTTATAATAGACAGGTGATTAACTTGATTTAAATCAGATTTATCCATTGAATTACAAGTATTCATAAAGATGGCTAATGACTGGCGTCGATTGAAAGTACAGGTAATTTCACATGTTAAAATTCTCATAACCTGATGAACACCTGATGAAACACCTCTGACGATTTAGATCTATTTTATTTCAACATGGCAAAAATATGTATTATACATTGAACATTCTTGAACCAATAAATGTGACACTTTTGGATTAAGAGTTTCTTTTCAGTAAAACCGCATTACTAGTTATGAAAACGCCGTCCGCCACTCCTCGCCAAGACAGATTTTCGGGTAATTTATAAGTCAGATTTTAACTCCAAGCAAAAATACTAAATTGTAGTATGTTTAAGAATTGCCCAATCCCATCTTAGTTCACCCTTCAACGGCCATGTAGCCAAGCTGGTCTACATCAAATTTGGAAACCCTTCACCCAAAAAGTTCTAAACATTTGTCTATCTAATATTAAAAAAAATAAAACTATTTTTTAAGGATTAAAACTCGCGTATAATTTGGTTACATTTTTACGAGATGTAAGTGTCTGTCTGTAAGTCTGTCAGTATGGACTTACTGAACACGATTGCTGCAAAGCATACGAAACAGCGGTTTAAAATAAAAATGTAAAATTATACGCGAGTTTTAATCCGTAAAAAATAGTTTTATTTGGAATATGTACTCGTGAAAATCTAAGAAAATACTATTTGTCTATCTAGTTAAATTTAGACATATTTCTAAGCAATATGTGTTTGTCTGTACAAAGTGCATCCAATATGACCTCGGGTTCGAGAATGCTCATAAAATTTAGCAGCAATAAAAGAGCGAACTCTAAATGAACATTATTTAAAGTAAATTAGTTATTTAAGTACGGTCATATAAATTATAATCAAATGACCGCGATCTGACCTTGTTGTGATGTGAATTAATAATGCAATTTGTTAAGATCAGTCTTATCTTTGCTTAATATTTCAAATTTTAATTTATCTTTAATAGTTGAAGAAACAAAAATGATTCAAAAATCAAACCTATGACAATAATTTTTAATTTGGTCTTATACATTCAAAATATGTACTTTCAAAAATGTATTTTCTAACTTTTAGCTAAGTTTATTAATAAAATTAATGTTGTTACTCCAATTAACAATAATATTTGACTGTTTTTGATTTTCATTATTTTTAACGATTTGTCCTTTTACTTCAAATCCTAGAAGTAATAAAGTCAATGTTACAACACATGTCTTATTATATCCTAATGTTAGGATACAGGATATAAGTCCTATTTATCGTTAGACAGAATTAACATTATATACCAAATAGCTATTTACGCCGATGACCGAATTATGTAACATCGGACCATCTTAAACCACTTCGACCGAACTAGATAAACCTTTCTCACGCATTTTAATGCAGCCGGAAATGAGCTGTATTATAATATAATAGTGTCGATTTTAATGTGACAGTTATGTAAGAGGCAGGTCAAATATATCTGGCTGTTAAGATAAATCGTTTGTAAGATAAGTGAGGGACAGTAATTGATGTTATTTGCACCAATAACGGCTTTAAAATTGTGCCTTTGAGCTATAAATTACAAATATATCGAACATAAAGGTTGCTTATTTACCTTAATATATTTTCAAAACTATTTGTTGAAATTCAAGAATATCTTAGAGATAAAACAAGTTTGCTTCCCACTACTCTATAAGATACAGTAGCGTTCTACTGACTGTTAATACTACTCTAGATAGTACTCTCCCTTTCCTAAACCCATTTTCTCTCCATTTCCTTTATTCTCAATTATTGTTTCAGGATGATAACGCATTGCTGCTTACTGATCAACATGGTTGGACCTGCTCTATATAAAAATTCTACATCTTCCTTTACTATACGTCATCGTTGACAGCGATGTCATAATAGCTTTCTTTCTATCTTTATCTGTCATATCGCTGTCAACGACAATGTAGAGTATTGTCATTGAGAGCAATGACATGACAAATATTTTAAAAATTCTTTGTCTATTCAGAGACACGCCCAAATAACAAATAAACAATGATGTATACACAATTCAAATAGTGACCCGAGATTTCGACACTGAAGACATCAACTAATGTTTTCCAGCCATTGTTCTACAAAACCTCCTTTCTACAACCTTGCGATATTAACGAATGTAGATTAGTATTATAACGTGTTTTAAATACAATTTTAATTACTGTACATTGTGTACAATGTATTTTAAAATTAATTTAACACACTTCAAGTAGAAATGACTTAGAAATACGTGACCAATGCTTTGACCAATGCTTTGATACAAGACGGCCATCTTGTTTTGACATTATCTAGATTTACAACATTATATTTCTAATTTAGAATTTACTGTTGATCTTCAATGTATATTAATACTAGCTGAGTGGTCAATTAGATTTCGAGATGAAGATATTGATAGAAATTAGATAGTCAGATTTCATGTTTTCTTTTTTATATAATTTAATATAATGTGAATGACCTCAATTGATCAACTCGCTCATAAATTACAAACAGACGTAACAACTATCATAAGTACATGTTACATACAAAAATATTTATTTTTATTATACTCTATTATGATTATAACATGAAAGGTTTTGAATTGAGTTCATATTGTAAGCAACAGCGTTATATCAGAATTCCTCAGGGCTTGAGACGCAATGAAAGAACCATCGCTCGTAAAATTTCAATTTAAATTAAATTAACATTTCTATTCTGTTTCTTTATGAATATATCAAATTTATTTGTCTGTATGTTATTGTAAATTAGTTTAATAAATTCAAAAAAATATCTAAATTCCTTCTATATAAATATATGTTTCTATATTTTTATGTAAATTTTAATATTCTTGTAATTTTCAATTAAATTTGTTTCTGTCATAATTGACAAGGATTAAATTTAATCAAAGAATTTTATATATTTTTTTCTTGTACAAAAACTCTCAAAAAGGTTAAAAAATAGAACAGGCAAAGCTGTAGCAATAACAAGTTTGTATTAAATCACTTTAAAATCTGTAAGATTATGTAGAAGTAATAAAAGAAATAAATCATTTAAAAGTATTTTTATAAGACCATAAATTATATTTTTGTTATTTTTACTGATTGGAGTTATTGGTATTAATTTATATTATATAAAACTACACTACATGAATATATTAAATCATAAGAATATTTTTTTCAAATTTTTGTACCAAGAATGTTGTAGTCCTAATGTTTTAATATGATTTAATAAACCCCACTAGCTTTCGCCCGCGACTTCGCCCGCGTGGTGTGTATATAAAAAGTACACAACCTTTTTAAAAAAAATTACCGATACTTAAATTACCGCGACCTTTTTTTAAAAATTTTATTTAAATGCGAACGACAAACCACTATCGCCGTTTAAAATGATTGCTGGCGCCATCTAGTGACGTCTTGTCCAACACAAAAGAAAAACCAATTTCATATAAATTTAATAAGGGAAAGAAACGATGGATCAAAATCTTTTGTGAGTCTCTACCAAACGACCGCAAATATATTATGTAGTGTTAAAAAGTAAGAGGACATTGCAGTATATAACGCTGTTATATTTTGATGAATACTTAATATTCCCTTCTTAAAGATACAGAGTTATATAATACTCAAACATAATTTGTAGAGCTTTTGCAATATATATTAATATTTTCAAAATGGTTTACAAATATAAAAAAAAATGTAGGATGAATGAACCTTACTATACAAATGAACATGCATTTTGACTGTACTAAAGTGGAGTTCATAGAAAATCGGGACACTTCAGATTTGATTGAAATTCTTCCCATCATATGTATCATTCTTACCTCATCTTCCAAGATTACAACTATAGCATTACATAATATTAGATTCTTTCAGGTCATGCCAATGACCTTTAAGTGACCAATATAACGAAAACGTTAAAACGAAAACGTTAAAACGTGAAAAACGTTAAGGTTTTTCATATTTAAGTATATATATTTTATATATATAATTTATATAATTAGACTAATATATAGCGCCTTGACCTGCGCAAGACCTGATTTTGAAATAACGATCTCTGTAGCGTCTGAAGATCTCAAGGTGATTCAATGGAATTTTTCACCATCATTATATGTAAATTGGCTGTTATATATTATATTTTAAGACATTTTTTATCTCACGCTTGAACGAAGGAGTTTCTTGTTACAAATTAATTACAGTCATCAATCAAATGAAATTAATTCGTTGTATTGTTCTATAATATTTAGTTTTTTTATTAAATTTGAATTTATTTTTAGCAAAAATTTTTTATTTATTATTTATTTATTTATTTATTTACGATATAACATACACTTACAATTCAACTTATCAATATTTTGTAAGAAGTTAAGAATGATGCCTTGTACATTTAATAACCCTGGATATGTCAGTAGGATACCCCGTGCTGAGGCATCCAGTAAACTCTGACCGTGCTACTACTGCACCTGCGTTTTTCTTATTGCATCAAGTATAAATAACAATAATAGAAATAGATAAATAAATAATAATAACTAAATTATTAAAAATGAGACAAACAATTAAATATCAATTACATAACATAATAGTAATAAATCTACATATAAATAAAGTATACATAAAATAATCATAATAATAACAGTGTTAAAATAGTTTTAAAATATTTTCTGTGTCGTGATAATCCAAAGATATATAACTATTCGTCTGTACTCACGTAATTACTATAGAGTTTTAGGGATTTGGCCGACTAGATACGAACCCATTTAAGGTCCTTATTCAAGAGCTCTGAGCATTTGAGTCGCGGCGTGAACGTCTCACTTCACGTCGAGTTCAAAGTAATAACCGGAGTACAGTCGGATAATTATAAACCATTGCACATAATACATTACATAGTTTTATTCTATTGATGCAAACGAAGTCGCGGGTATCATACTATATATATAAAATAAGTTTTGATATACATTCCAGATAACATTTTTAACATCTAACTTTGACATATCACGTCGTAGCGGAGGCGTCAAATAGAATTCAAACCATTGTTTGGATTAACCTCCAGCTCTATGTAGTAAGAGCCTTGATATATATGTAAGACTGTCTGTCTGTCTTGAATACCTGAATATTCTTACAAACATCGATAAACATAACATATATATATTTTAACTACCCCTTCTTTCTACTACTAGCTTCTATTCAGCATTTGAGTTATCAAAGTAAATGTTAACTAGTATGCTAAGACCAGCTAGTCACAATAGATAATACAAAAAATTTGAAAGCGCGCGCACAATTTCCCCATGCAAAGTCTATGGGAAAAATTAATTTTTTGACTAATTACTGCAATTAGGCTAATGAGATTTGAGAGTTGTCACTATTTTTCAGCAGTGTAGCATAATGAGACCTTTGATTTGAGCCATCAACGATATTTTTCCCTTTAGTGGTTCTCGAGCTACAGTGTGCCAACGAAATCGCTTCCTGCATTAATATATAAGATTAAACAGCAAAAAAATCTAAAACTAATGAATATTTGGATTGTTTTACTTAGGACATACAAAAAGATATTGTACTCTTTTTATTAGAATGAATTCTGCAACAAGAATATAAATTAAAAATATATAATAAAAATCGGGCTGAAATCAGTCTGTACAACTACCAATACATATTATACACGAATATTATTATTTTATTTTTTATAAATATAGAGATTTAAATTTATATTTTAGATCAACTTTATTTTTTATATCTT
The DNA here is from genome assembly GCA_959347395.1 of Mechanitis mazaeus. Classification (NCBI taxonomy): domain Eukaryota; kingdom Metazoa; phylum Arthropoda; class Insecta; order Lepidoptera; family Nymphalidae; genus Mechanitis; species Mechanitis mazaeus. Next base: position 11,867,493 of record OY365749.1, read on the forward strand.
ATTTATTAAAATATAGAATAAAATGGAATAAAAAATATAGAATAAAATGGAATAAAAATTGTTTTATTCTTGTAGTTTAAATAATTAGTTCATCTTTTATGATTATTTTATTTATTTATTTCTATAATTTATTGCACAAATTTTCACATTTTTGTACAAAAGGCTTAATGCTAAGTAAACAATTAATTATTAATTAGTTTTAAAATTAACTAAAAGTTATAAGAAACTAAATTCAAAACTATGAAGCGCTTTAAAGCTTATAAATTTGCCTTTCTAATAAAAATATTTATCCCAGTACAACTTTTTCCCTGTTTTGTCACTTTCTCACTATTTACGTCAAAGGTGTGAAAGTTTTTAACAGAAAATATTTTATACTGGGCATATAATTATGAGTAAGAGGGTATAGGTTTTATATTTACAAAAACTTTTATGTTGTATAATCTTTTTATTGTTATATACAAACTAGCTGTTGCACGCGGTTCCACCCGCGGATAGACCGCACGTTAAAAAAAAGTAAAATTAGCAGCAAAATGCTAGACAGCTTACAAGCCTTACTCAGGTAGTTCTTGAGGTAAGACAAGCAATCATTTCTTTTTTAATACATTAAAACTTGTAAGTTTAAAACCAAAAGAATTTGAAGTTTATGATAACAAAATTATTACACACTTTATATAAAATATATTAGTAATGTTTATTCTTTAAATAACTAACAGAACGCAACCACTAATGTATTATATGTTACAACCTGTCTGTCTGTCAGTCAGTACAGTAGCGGCACGAATGTGTCAGTACGTTTTCATCACGCATTCATCTTCTAACTGATTGATGTTTTAATTACAGTACTCTTATAGCAGCGACCTTTACTTTTTTATAAGAGTAATATTAGTAATACTAGATTAAATTAAAAACAATTACATATAATTACTTTTAATTCAAAAGTTACAAATGTCACGTCTTGAGGAATTTGTGAACTATTAAAAGTAAGTTGAAATAAAGTTTCTTTTCAATGTTACAATAATATTACTTCTGTACATTTTAGGTAATAAGCTCATTACAACTCGCATGTTTTTGAGTAAAATAATAGTGATATATAAATAGCGTGGAAAAATGAAAATAATATTTGTGTAATATTACTTTAAGACGTGGTGGTAAGAATCCAAAGTTTTAAACTAAGTATTTTTGTCATTACGCCAACATGCAAAACCTACTACAGATTTTAATTAAATTTAGAGCAATCTTATCAAAAACAATAATTATTCTCTTAAAAACGTAATTCTTGAATTAAAGTTATGTGTAAATTGAATTTTATTTCAAAGCTAGATTGAATAATTATTTGCTTCAAAAAACTGAAGAAAGAATCTTAAAAGGGTTATCCTATGTTACATTTTTAATTTTATCGTTTCTAACATTATAGAATACTGATAAGATATCCATATCTGTAGCCATAAAGTCGACGGATTGGTCTTGTGGTTAGTAGTGGCCATGCGTGCTCAGCCAAAGGTCGTATGTTCGATTTCCACACAGGACTGTTATTTGCTGCACAAAATGCTGATTTCAGTCTGGGTGTTATTTGTGTCCCTTATGTGAAACCCTCTCACAACACAGAGAATACTTTTCTAGAGAAACAAAAAAAAAGAAAGAAAGAAAGAAAAAAAATCTTTATTCTTTAAATTCGGACTACATTTAAAATGTAGTCAATCTTTTTGTTTCCTGTTACTTCTTTCAGTTACAAATCCGTGTTCTTTAACCTTTAGTTAACCGCGAAAATGTTATCAGTTAGTTATAAATCTTTAGAATGTAAATTCGTAATCATCAATACAAGTAAGTCACGATCTGGAGCAATTCTTAGAACTTATACATTTAGTTACAACACACAGTGAAGGGTAAATATTAAATTGTAATTATATATTAGTGACATCTAACAGGTAACGTTTTAATGACCTGAGACTTATTACCTTAGCGACCTCTGAAGAAACCGCTAACAATGAAAAGAATTATTAACGTAATTATTTCTATATTATCAAAATACAAGCACACTTTTTTCTGTTTGTTTTGTTTCTGTATGTTCAAGTTATTCTTACAAATAATCTTTTTCATTAAATTAAATTCATACCACGATATTTAAAAAATACTAGGGGCGCGAACCAGACCTCAACTTTGACTCGCTGCGCTCGCAAAATCTCAGTATGTGTTAGCATATTGAGCGAAGCGAGGTGCAAACAGTACTGAAGTTGCATATACAAATCCTCGGCGCATTCTGTCCTCAACTATTTTTCAAGATGAGACACGTTATTACATTTTTTTTAAACCACCACCAGACTGATGTCTACCAGTGTGTACAATTTTCAGATTTACCGTTTTCGATTGATGCTTCCACAAAGGATACAGAAAAGTCTCACAGAGAGCTTCGGTCAATTATTTTATAAAAATTTCGACATAATTATTTTATTGTCACTATTTAGTGTTACTTTTTTATTGCTATTTTTAAAAAACGCTCAAATATTAAAATAATTTTAATATTGAAATGAAACTTTTTAAAACTATGATAGTTTTGACAGTTAATGGTAAGCAACCAGGTTCATAACTTTTTGAAAGTTCTTAGGTGCGATTCTTATACTTAGAAAACTTTTGTCTCATTATGAATAAATAAAACAATATATATTAGAAATAAACGTAGCTCTACTTCTATTAGTGTGAACAAAGTTTTTCAATAAGACAAATACATTAAAATATTTTGTCAAGCAAAATATTTAGTTCAGAAATGAAGTAACCTAATGAGTTTCACTTCATTGTAACAATAACAAAAATAACTCATCCTATAACTCAAATAACAATAAAATAATTGAAGAATTTGCAAAAAATTAACAAAGATTCCCACCAAAAGAAAGGAGAACTGAAGAAGTACGAGAATTTCTTGCTTCGTGAGCCCTAGAACGTTAGAAAATCTAAAGAATGTGTTCTTGAGGTGACTAAAAATCAGCTTATACTCCATAAGAAATTTCAACTACATGAACTCATTTCCAATTTTTTATTTTTAGTTTAAAATAATATGAAATAAGTTGAAAATAATTTGTAGTAGTTACAACAAACTATTTTAAACATATTTTATAGAAAAGTCAATTGAATTGAGTGATATAAATTATGTTTTTTTTTTTTAACTTTACACTGTTTATTGTATTTTTTTTATTCTAGCTTCTAAAGATTGAAATGCACATGCTTCATGTACTTTAAATTTAAAACGTTGACTTTGACTTTTGACTTGATTTTATATTGCATTGATCAATCAATCAATCAAGATCGTGTGCAGATGTTGAAAGCTGATCCGCAATGATAATTTAATTTGATTTGTTGAAATATTTAAGTAATATTCACATTAAGTCGTGTCATCAGAGAATATTAAAGAAAGGCACTTAGATCAAGGATACGAGAATGTATATATTGATATATAAAATATGATATTAATATTAAAATAAGGTTAAATATACTTCATTTATTTATATATATATTTTTTTTGTTATTTGAATATTTCTTTTGTTGTTACCATTTTATGTTTTTTTTAATTTAATTCTTGTGTTGACAAATCTATAAAAATTCTGCTATAAAAAAATGTATAATTATGTATATTAGTTTCAATATCTTCTCCATTCATTCTTTAGTATTAAAGAATGTAATGCACAGCCTGATAACATTTACAAAGGTTATTTATTGAAATCTCGATTATAACTTATATTTATATTATTTTAATGTTTAATTTAGAATAACAAAAAATAATAAAATGTCTATAGCATTAGATTATGAGACATTTGAGACAGTTTAAAATTATTTCATTCAAATATAATTTATTTATTTGACAATATGTAGACAGAATATATATGTTATAAAATAAGACAATGATTAAGTCATACAAAGACATTGTTTGTTTCGTGTTGAGTATTTATTTCAAATGTTTCTTTCAGCAGAGCTGTTCAGGAAGAGTTGAAAATAGGTGGTAGTGTATGAGTGCAACCGAACAAAAAATATATTACAAGTAATTTTTATAAATATACTCAATTTAACTTATAAATTAAAATACAACTAAAACAATTTATATATTTTAATATATTTAACTAGTTATTTTTAAACTAGAGAGAGATTTAGAGTAACGTATGGTGTAAGGTGTATGGTGTATGGTGTATGGTGTATGGTGTATGGTGTATGGTGTAAGGTGTATGGTGTATGGTGTATGGTGTATGGTGTATGGTGTATGGTGTATGGTGTAAGGTGTATGGTGTATGGTGTAAGGTGTATGGTGTATGGTGTATGGTGTATGGTGTATGGTGTATGGTGTATGGTGTATGGTGTATGGTGTATGGTGTATGGTGTATGGTGTATGGTGTATGGTGTATGGTGTATGGTGTATGGTGTATGGTGTAAGGTGTATGGTGTATGGTGTATGGTGTATGGTGTATGGTGTATGGTGTATGGTGTAAGGTGTATGGTGTATGGTGTATGGTGTATGGTGTATGGTGTATGGTGTATGGTGTATGGTGTAAGGTGTATGGTGTATGGTGTATGGTGTATGGTGTATGGTGTATGGTGTATGGTGTATGGTGTATGGTGTATGGTGTATGGTGTATGGTGTATGGTGTATGGTGTATGGTGTATGGTGTAAGGTGTGAGGTGTAAGGTGTATAAATGTTTTACGTCTTGAACTGAAACAGAGCGAGGAAAATATTTACTTTAATGAGATGAATTTAAGATTCGGTATAATATTTAGATTATGAGGAGATACAGAATCTTATACAAAAGAGTACAGATCAAGGAACTCATGTGTTTTCCATACAAATATTTTACAAGTAGACATAATCCAATATTTGTATGAAAGTCAAATCTACTTAAGCATTTTTGAAAGTTGGAGACATGATTAAATTACTTTAATCCAAAAGTAAATCAGCTGCTAACACTTTTGTCACTTTTTATACACCAAGCGGGGTATCAATAAAAAAATAAATAAGCATTAGAGTTAGGAATATTTAAGTTCCTTGTATTTAAGTTGGCAATAACAACAGTTATTGCCAAGGAAGAAAGTTTTTCTCATTCTAAAGTAAAGGTGAATCAGTGAAATAAATAATAATAATAATAAAACATTTATTATGAGGAATCACAGAAAACTTTAATAATAATAATAATAATAATAATAATAATAATTCAGCTATTCTGTTCGTGATGTTTTGACAGTGCTTTTTAGTATATAATAGTGTGTATAGTTATACAATAGTGGTAACATTTACAACTTTATCTAAATATAAATGATATACAGCAAATAAATGAACTAATAATTTTATATTTCTTAGAGTAATTAAATATTTATATTTTGTTATGTGTACCAGCAGCGCCATCTTTTATGCAATAGTTATAATAACGTAGAAGTTTTTTTAACTCAAAATATAATATAAAACTTATATGCAAAATAAACAAATTTAAGTACATCAAAGTAAAATAGGTTTCATGAGCACAGCGCTATAAACAATACTTAATTCTAAAATAAATTAATTTTATAATAGTACGATACTAATTATGTATTATAGGAACATCGAAATATCATCGGCGGGTAACTCAGTTTGTTCTGGGTATGTTATTTATTCTGAAAATAAATAATTATTTATTGTTAAAAATATTCTATTCATGTGTTTAAATAAATCTGTAAAATAACTATTTTATTCCTTACCTGAAGGTTTCATTGGATATAAAAAGGCATCCATTGAATCTTTTCCAAAAGCACTTTTCACAGTGCAAGTATAGCCGCCCATGTCCTCCCAGGTTAAATTCTTTATATGTAAATCACCAGAGGGCAGCACCTGGTAGTTAAATAATTTAATAAGAGATGTCGCTTAAAAATAAAAGAATTATAATGTATAGATTATATTTCTATGATTTCCAAGTAAAATTTTAAATACTACTACATTTTCTTACCCGCATCCTGCTATTTCCGTAGATAATATTGTTGTTATTATCGAGCCAGTAAACTTGAGCTTTGATAGGACTATACACTCGGCAAGGTAAAGTTAGACTTGTGCCCATGTTTTGGAAGACATACTGGTAAAAGCCAGTAATAATCGGCTTGGTGGACAACATTTTTGACATCAGGACAGGGTGACTTCCTAAAATAATTTAATTATATATATTATTAAAAAATCTGTGTATATTCTATAAAGCGCCTGTTAAATAAGAATAGCAATGAGTATCATAGATAACCTTCCTATTAAATAATAACAGTAACAAAAACATTACACATTTCTTACCTTCAACAAAAACGGTGGTAATGGCACTAGTCTCCTTCATCCCTGCAGTTGCAACGCATGTGAAGATGTCACCCTGGTCTGCGTCATTAACTACCAGCCGACTGGTTAAGCGTCCGTAGCTTGAGGGGTGAGTGGGCAGGATCTCGTTTACTTCTTCTTCGAACTGTAATTACAAAGAGTTATAACAATTATTAAGATTTAATGGTATATTTTAAGATAAAATTTTATTCATAAATGGCATTGGCTGTATATTATTAGGAGTTAATGGCTTCTTTTTTTAGGAATAATATCATTTTAAAATAGCTTATAACATATATATTTCATATATATAGAAGATTTTTTATTCGATATCTCTTTAGAATTTAATAAACTTAGTAAAGAGCTTTTAACATATATATACAAATATATAGAATAAAAATCTTCAAAATTCAACTATATATAGGATACTACTATAATATAGGATATAAATTCCTTTAAACTATTATAAAACTTACATCAGATAAAGGCAGATTATTCTTCAGCCATCCAGCGATTGGCAAAGGATGTCCTTGTACTTCACATTCCAACACAAGCGCTGTCCCCGGCACAAAGTTTACATTTTCTGGCGGAGGTGATGATATTGTTACATATGTATTACGTTGCTGACTCCGTCTGACTTGCGTTATGTCTGTAAAAAAAATATAATCGTGTCAATCGATACTACGGCACAATTAAATCCGAAAAATAAAAAGGAGAGAATACTAAAGTAGTTCAACTTTAAAATAAAAAAAAAGGTTTTTTCGCGAAATACTGTATTACACTTTATAATCTCGGTCTGGTCGTTTGTAATTCAATAGGTAGGTACCAGATGTTCAATTTATTCTGCATAATCTAAATATTTTATTTATTCGTTTGCTGATCTGTTTTTTGTAATATTTTTTTTTCTACTGATCGTTTAGTTGGTTATTATTATTTTTTAAGATTGTATTTCATATAACGCCCCGCCCGAAAAGTTTTGTAATAAAATGCTTCGAGGTAATTAAAGTCCGACTCACGCTTGGCTAATTCTTTAACAACTTTATCACGTATATTAACTCAAAGTGTGTAATTTTTTCAATTTTTAAAGAAAAATTATTTTTAACCTCTATAATCTACAAAATCTTTTATAATATATAAAATGTGGTTTTATATATTTTTATTTCAAAGTAAACGAGTAAATAATTGATTACGAAAAAAATTAACTTAATTTTACACGACCGAAATAGTCTAAATATACAATTTTGAGTAAATGAAGAACTCACCATTCGGTAATAAATTGTTATCAAGTTCGATTTTTCCATTTTCTAGACGTGCATACGCTTGCGAACATTGTTGCGACACTAGCGCCGTGGCGATTAGTAGCGACACTAAACTTATCATCTTCTCTGTTCACTAGATGTCGTTCGTTGAGTATTATAAGAACCTGAAAAAATACAAAGCTGTGTAAATTATATCATTTACGTCAATGAAGTCTTAAATACGTTTTGATAAATTATGATACAATTGTCATAATTTTCGTCCAAACTAAACTGTGCTTATTAAATCAAGTTATTTCTAGAAAAGGGGAGAAATAATCAAGAAATTACAATTTAACTTTGTTGTATCTAGTAGTAACCGACATAAAGACCGTAAATTATTGGGTCGTGGGGCTGTTAATGCGTTATTTAGTAGTTAAGATCAATTTCATAGTATAATTTAGAACCTTCTCAGAAATAGTACGGTCTAAGATAATTAACAATAAACGATGAATTGTTCAAAAGCTAAACCAATTTAAAAATGTTTCTTACAAACCTAAACGACAGACTCACAATTAGAGATTTAATATTACAAATTAATCTTCCCCATGAATCATTGTCAATTAAAGATAATATTTAATTTAGTGTGTATTTTTTATTCACTCAGAGATGGATCAAATAAAATGGTTTAAACTTCTTCACATTGACCTTTTTAAGTAAAAATATTAGCAACACGATTTTAAGTTCAAATAATAAATATCAATTACATATTTATTTTGATAAGAATAATTTACTAGGACTTGATTATATATAATAATATGAGGTAACGTAACAGTTTACGATCAGTCACTTATTAAATATATTTACTACCTTAAAACAATTAACACAATATTTTTTTATGATTTATTGACGGTGCAGTAATATAGAAAAAATGGTCAACGTCAGAGTGTTCTTTGCAAACCCGAACACGTGTTGATTACTGATAAGAGTTATCAATAAACGGTTTCTAGAATTACACGTAAATTGAAAAAAAATACATTTAAACAATTTGTAAAAAAAATAATATTAAATCAGAAAAAAAAATGAATAAAACAGATTAAAAAATTTAAAATTACGAAACACTTTTTTACAGAAAAAAAAACAAGAAATACTTTAAATTTATTTAAGAAATAACTAGAAATAAACCAACAAAAAAAAATGTTCTAAATTATAACTATTTATTTTCAATAAAAGAAAAAATTTCAAACTCGTAAAACCAATATAAACGGAGAGCACGTACCTGTTTCTAGACACTAGATGTGTCCTGGATGCTGGTTTGAGCGCAATACGTTCCTCAAACCGATCCCACCCTTATATAGCGCTCCGGCGAGACCACACGGCGGCTTTTTCCGCCGAGGAAATACATTTAATTTATATCAATTAACGTTATCTATGACGATTCGTATATTATTTTAAGATTTTCTGACTATATCCATTCATATATTATATATTTTTAATATACAAAAAATATAATTTTTTCTTTCATTTGGAAAACAATACAAAAAAACAATATATTATTTGTTAATAAAAATATTATGAAATATTATAAATTTAATTCATTATTAATAAAAAAGTATAAAATATTATTTCTACTTCAAAATTTTTATGATATTAGTACAATTATATTGTTATTGGTTGCTGACGTCATTTGGGTAAGAATAATAATTTTAGGGTAGAAATATCAAATTATAAGATAATAAGGAAAAATCTCTTCAGTATTACGTATGTGGTTTCAATATTACATCACACTCGGTACTTCTTTCATAGAACTGTCAACGAATTCCTATACAGTGATTCATTGTCTAACATTTAGGGGTCTCCGAAAATACGGAAAAACGTGAAATAAAATGTATTGCTGAATCATAACTAACAGATTTAAAGCATTTAACAAATTCAAAAAAAAACTGAAAATAAAATTATTGCAAAAGACATAATTTATATAGTATTAAATTTAAAAAAGCTAAGGAACCAATTTTAATTTATCTATAAGATTCAGATTTAAAAATATTTTTTAATGAATTAGTGTGAACTTGTCACTTTTTATCACGTCACGTAGTTTTAAGTTTTGATATTTCCTTTCAACAATTTGATTCGTTTATTCATAAAATTTTATCTTAATTATCTTTTAGAGTTTAATCTTTAAAAGAGCTTTTATCTTTGAAACTTAACAAACGCCAGAATAAATTTTATCAACTGTCTAATTTTAAAAATATTCAATTATAATTTCATTTCTATAGAAACATTTAGTACAAATTCTGATTAGAATAAGTATAATAATAATGAGGTATTCTTTTTATTTTAAGATAAAAAAATAACTGTGTTCATTTTAAAAGCTCTGTCGTGTCGTCAAAAGATTGCTTTTAAAATGTGTTACGTGACTTTTGAAACGTACGGACTTACTTCTATGGCGTGTTCAATCTTAAGTCTAATTTGGTTGATATGTTAAGTAATAATAGAAATGTATTTGTTTCCTTGATTTAATGTTATTTTTCGGAAAAGGAGAGTAAAGTCATGAGCAGCAGCTTGTTTAATAATAATTAATAAATTTATGTATAATTTAAATTAATTTAAAATGCTTTAAAATGAATTAAATCTGATCACGTTTAAACTTCACGTCTTTCAAGCAATTGTTATTGAAATTTTCTACTTTTATTATTTTCTAAATCTTGAAACTTCAGGAGGTTTCTATTTTAAGAATGTTCTATTTTAGCTATTAACTTTTAAAATTCTATAAAATATTTTTTCCTTTATTATTGTATTTTAATATTTGTAACTATGTTAAGTTTATGTTTCATCATATTATATTAATGTATTCGAATTTCTAGGAACAAATTACTCATTACGTATTAGTATTTTATAGTTAAGATAAAAAAGATTTTTTATGAATGTAATTTTTTTCTTGCGACGCACTCATTGGACATGCCACGTGTTACCTATGACGCAGTATTTTAAGTTAAGGTGGTGACACACCTCAAAAACGCCTCGCCTTATCTCTATAGCTTGATAGCTAAATATGATATATTTAGATGCATATTTTTATATTGATATAAGGTATACATTACATAATATAATATATCTATATGTTTTTATAATATTATAGTAAAAAGCTCAATTTTTGAGCTTGCTATTATAATTTTCACCCAATACAACCTAACAAAGTCAATATTTTGGCACTACTCTGCTAGACTGAAAAAAAAAAAGTTTTCCGTGTTGCTTATAAGTATTTTCTTAATTTTCTATTGCTGCTATTATTACTGCTTAATAATGCAAGAAACAGAAAATCTTTGAAATATCAATATCTGTCTAAAAGAGGACGAATCATAAATGGACATTAAGTATCTTCATATTAGCAGCAAACATAGTTCGTATATAATGACTTGAAGTGGTTTCAGAAAAATCGCCACGTTTTACTTTACAAGTCTGTATCCACCCTTATTCCCACGAGTGTCATCTATCAATAAAGCACTGCTATTATGTAAATAAATCTTATGCTACATTGATAGAGTTTAAAACTGATTGACACTTGAAAGCTTATAAATAGCACCGCACAAAAAAGTAATTACGATGTTTGAATGAAATGACGATTCGGCAAATGCGTTACAATCTTAACGGAAAATACACACACATACATACATACATACATACACACATACATATACAAACTTTACATTAATAATTTATGTAAATAACTTTTTTCTTGAACTTTCAGCCGAAAATTTATTTGGAGGTTGACGTTTTCAAAATTAATTTATTTTTTATTTTAGTTTTTAGTAAAACCTTATTAGTATATCAACTTTTTAAAGTTCCTAGAAGTAATATAATAAAATTCTTTATAACTTTTAAGTGTTTAATATTGAGCGGAAATACCCACGTGGTGTTTTTATAGAATTATCCTGAGAGCTGATGACATTTCTTGAAACTTGGAACACACTTCCTGCTGATGATGTCTGAGTAATCAAATGGAAGAAATCATTAAAAACCAGGAACAAAGACGGAAAATAAAAGATTTTTATCTAAATGTTACTTTATTGAGGTTAATTGTTAAGTCGTATATTGTATTAGTTTATATTAAAATAGAACCCTGAGTTTAATACGACCTGCCTGGATCGGGGTAGTACCAGCCCTTGATAAAATAATAACATGTATGCTCCCTCTCTTTTACTCCTTTTCTCTAAACAGATTTCATCCCTCTCTGTTCTTGCAGAGCAGGACAGTGTAATTCGTATTATGTTGCAGATATGTTGGAAGGAATGTAATCATTTACCATTACTACCCTATATATATTAATATATAAAAATCTCGAAAATAAAGTTTTAATTTAATTTATGTATCCATTAATAAAAGAATTATTATTATTTGTTTTTTTTTGTCCTAAAATCACCCAGTGAGGACCATTGTATAGTAATTCATCCAGATCATGGCGGATCAAAGTATTGCTATGTCAAGGATATCAAACTACTTGATTTATACATCAGTTTTTTGGGTTATTCAATATTTATTAATTTCAGAAGATTTTGGAAAGTTTTATTGAATATATTATAGCTTTTACTGTATATTATGTCTCGTACTACAACTAACTACATCCTAAATTAAAAATAAAAATTCTTCAAATGTCTTGTATCTGAATGCAGGGTGCGATGACGTAAGGAAAAACAAAAAAATATATATTATAATTAGATTTACAATTTTGTGTAGAAGCTTGTGTAGAAGCTAAGAAGTTTTCTTCTCATTTGCAAAATTTGGAGGATTTGGACCCAATAGATGAAAACTACAGTCTTTTTTTTTAACAAAAAATACCTTTTAAACCACAGAGTAATGTAAATAAAAATATTCTTTAAATATATAACCATATTAAGCTTAAATTTAAATAAATATATGTCAAAAAAACTACCGATACAAGCAGGTTCGAAACCGTTACCTTTCGAAAATTTTCCTGTTTTTCTACCAACTGAGCTATCGTGTCACTGCACGTATTGTTGAATTTATTCTATAAATAACCGTCTGTAAGTGAACGTAAATATTCTTTCATAATTTTCAAAAGAAATAGCGTGGGTGGGCGGTAGTTCTAAATAAAATATGAAAGCACTTGCAGTACAAAAAAATAAGTTTTATCGCTTCTTCAAGATAAATATATAATTCAGAAGCTCATATTAAATTGTTAACTTAATCCTGAAAAATTATATATCCATTAATTGTAATTTATTAATTTTAGTGACCAACATTTTAAGAAAATTTTATTTATAAATAAATTGCACAAATACCTTAGTTTTATCTGAAGCTTTAATATAAAGATATTTAAAAAATATGAAAAATGGCATTTATAATAATAACTTTTAAATATTTGTTAGTTTTCCTCAATCTATATAATGTACTTAATAATAATACTTCAGTTATAAGTGAGAGCGGCGGTTGAAGGTTTCCACTGAATTTCATGAAACGGTAATGTCATTTTAAAGTTTGTTTAAAAATACATTATTTATCATTACGACCTAGTTTTTTCATATACTTTTTGGAGGACATTATCATTTGTTTATAAAGCATTAGAAAGATATTTGAATATTTACAATTGATTTAACTACAATTCCTATTTATTGTTCTCAAAAGTAAATAAATTTCGACTTCTTTCAGAAATTCAGACAGTATCAGAGTCAGATAAAGACAGAGTCAGACAGAGTCAGATTCACAAGCTAGTTATATCAAATTAAATTTGACAACAATACTGACGCCATCAAATAACAGCTACAGTAATAATTAAGTATAATAACCCTCTAACAGCATGGTTTAATAATTCTCAATAAATAAGAGCGGCAACCTCATTGATGTCGTCGCGGGGGGTTGTTTACTTCAATGGGGTTCATTATGGTATCTAGGGATCATGTTTATCAGATTTAATTTTATTATTTTTTTTAACTTTCACGTTTTATACTCATCGGGACTTAATCGAGTGAATATTTTTTTTTTAATTCTTTCAGTGCCAAGGAGCGCCGTCGCGCTGCTCTTGCTAGTTGTGAAAAATGCTAACGTCGCGATAGCGCTCCTTTTCACAGTTCACTCTGTTCTGTTCAGTTCTGTAATTTTCTTGTAAATATATATGTATTATTCAATTTTTTTTTATTATCATAGTATAAAATCTTCTGAAGAAAATGTTGAAAAATTATGAATATTAGTATATACCAATATTCATAATTTTACAATGCAATTTTGTAAAGGAAATAGTGAAAATTTGTCTTATTCATATATTCATTGCACATATTTGGACCGGTTTTATATATATATTTTGTACAAGCAAATCTATTATATTGTGAAAACATACAAAAATATTACGATTCAATAATTATTATTTATACTTTATTATTTTATAATGTAAATGGAATTTAAATAGCTTGAGTCCTTTAAAATAATAATATAAATTGAGTTAGTTATTAATATTAATGTTAGTTAATACATAATCCCATCTAGATAATGCTTCTAGTAACAATAATCGATAAACATTATAATAACAGATCCGAGAACTACTCCGCGAGTAAATAGATTTTAATCTGTCTTATATAGATATTTTTATATAATATAATAAAATAAGCCCTTAGTCTAAGGCTGATCTCACACTTTCGACACTTCGATCACAAATGTCACCAAAAAACTACAAGACCTATAATTCACTGTCGACAACTCTGCTAATTTTCGACATCCTGACATTATTCGTCAAGGAGTAGCATTAGAAACGAAACATACTTTTGAGTAGTAAGAACTTCGCTTCGCTCAGCTCAATTATGAGAATCTGCCTTTATTTGCTTCATTGGGAAATGCCTTTTTCTTTATTTTTTATGTAAATTTTTATAAATATTTGATTTATTTGTGACACTTTTCAGCATTTATTATGTACCAAGACAAATGTAAGTATTATTGGGCAAAAAGCAGAATGAGCGAAGCTCTATGACGGACTTTTCTGCATCCTTTGTGCGAGCATCAATCAAAAACGGTATATCCGAATTTTATAAAATTTGGCACATCGATAGACATAAGTCTGCTGGTGGTTCTAAAAAAAAATTTCGAATATTCGTTAAGGAATATTTGTGGAAAAACTAAAATCCCATAGACTTCAATGGGAAATATATTCTCGCAAAAATTTAGCTTTACAATGATATGCACGTGCCGAATGTTTAACAGCTTTGAGATTTTTTTCTATTTCTTTAGATTTTTTTATCTTGAAAATTTGTTGAAGACAGAAAGCGTAACGTTTTAAGTTCAACTTCAGTGCTGTTACGCTCAATATGCTAACACATACTGAGATGTTGTGAGCGCAGCGAGTCAAAATTGGATTGGACTCCTAGTATTTAACATATTATTATCACGGGTAAAGTTTTAGAAATAAAAAATATTTTAAACAATTAAAATGACAATCAAACCTGTCGTTAGTGTGTACACAGCCTTAACCAAGATACTCGTGGGCGGAAGATTAATACAATAATTACAGCATTTGTCAATATATCCAGAGAAAACCAAAGCCTGTGTTTAGTTTATTAATCAAAATACGGGTTAATTGACTAATATGTGATTAAATCTGATCTGAAATTTAATAGAACAGATTAATATAGATTGTGAAATAAATATAGTAAATTGTGAGATTATAATACAAATTCGTGAAGGACACTATAGCTCAATTTGCAGAGCGACTAAGACTTATCCAGAAAATATAAGGTTCGAATTCTGCTCATGTTAATATTGATTTTTTGTATTAATAATAATGTAAACAATATATTTTAATATCAAAGAAAATTGTTATCTAGTATTTATTAAATAAAATATATATATTTATATAATGTATGTTTTCTTAATATTTAAAGCTAATCTTAAATCCTACTATGGCGTTTCAATATGGAGGCTCGGCTCTATACATGAATGCTATTAATATTGTGGGAGCCTGTTATTATAACATTTATTATAATATACTAGCTGCGCATCTGGCTTCACATCAGCCTTGTGTTTATTATATTTATGAATTAAACTCTTAAATTTTGTATTTTTTTTAAATTAATTAATTCAAACATTTAATTTATTAAAAAAATATAAAATTTAAAATATAAACCTAATGTTTTATACTTCTTCATTTTCAGTTAAATAAGTCCTAAACATGTACTTTAAAGTTAATAAATAATAAAAATCTCTAAAAATGTCATACATTGAAGAACAAGATGTAAGATCTAAATAAGCTAGGATTTTGTGTGGTTTAAAAAAAAAAATATCAAAAATGTACTATGAAACACATTTTAAATTCGACGCTCAGAACCGCATGAGGACAGCTAGCTTTTATAAATATTCTAGTTTAAATATAATTCCCGTAGTAAAAGTATATTATGCATAAAAATCCATTTCCTTATTCATTTCCTTTACAGAAGAGGTAAGACAAATGGTTGGAAAAACTAAATGTGATGAAAAAAAAAGGTAATGGGCGTCCGGTCTGTCATAATCTCCGTATAGTCTAATCTTTATTTATTTATAACTATGCAAAACACAGGGTAATACTTGAAATTCACAACAAATAAAAAAAATAAAGTGAAAACAGTTTTTTTTTTGTTTTCTGTTTTCACAAATGTGTTTAAAATCTATTATTTACACTACACTGGTTACAGTGACACTACATTTTTGAACTGATGAGTAGAATTTCGTAGGGTTACAATAAAATTCTACTACCAGAATTCTACTCGTATATTTGGTATTGATAGAACGGAAACGTACCATTAAAGACAATTATCGGATATAATTATGTTAATAACAGAATCTTAGCACGGCACAGACGGTGCTATTTCATTAGTGATAATGTCGATACATTTTCAACGAATCAAATAGCGCCATCTGTTATTACAATTTGTAATCTACGCATCTAAGCCATAGTTCAAATATATTCAAGTTTATACAAACTCCTGGTAACTCAATCCGCTGGTCAGATATTACTTAGTAATTCTGAAAAAGGAATTAAATTTTTGATATTATGATTTTTAACACCAATATTATTAATTATTTATTAATTTTAAATTAAATCAACATCAAAATTACGATGTACACATTATTAGATTTATATGACGAATAAACACATGTCAGGTTGCTCTTCTAAAAACTCAAAGATGCTATAAGCGCGAACCAGACCTCAATTTTGACTCGCTGCGCTTGCAAAATCTCGGTATGTCTTAGCATATTGAGCGAAGCGAAGTGCAAACAGCACCGAGGTTGCATTTCCAAAACATCGACATATTCTGTCCTCAACAATTTTTTAAGATGAGACATATTATTACAGTTTTCGTTTTTTTTTTTTATTTAGAATGATTTTTAAACTACTTCAAGACTGATGTCTATCAGTGTGCAAAATTAAAAATTTTTTTGATATAGCGTTTTTGATTGATGCTTGCACAAGGATACAGAAAACTCTCATAGAGAGCTTCGCTCAATAAAAAATAATATTATCGTATTATGGTTTTTTAAACTATGATAAGTAAGTTCATGGAAGACCACGTGGAGTATAACATACACATATCTAAAATATCAGTACTAAATTTGTTAACTTCAATATTAATTGGAACAAGAGCATTTGATAGAATCATATCATTGTATTAAAAAAAATTAATGAATTCAATACATCAAATTTAAATTCATGAATTGTAAATATAAATGACCATTTTTTAAGGACCAATTGAAATTTTTGTGCTCTGAATATAAAAAGAAAAATGAATGTTAAACACCGTTTCGCATGTGCGATTAAATATTTTAAAGTATACAATATTCCAAAAAACAATTATCTATATTCCTTTTAAAATTTAATAAGCTTAATATAAAAAAATGAATATTTAAAATAAATAAATTAAATAATAATTAATTGCATTTAATTTATAAGTATAGATTACATTTGGATAGTATGATTACTAAATGTTGTCAAAATTAAAAGTGGATTCCAATATGTGAGATCATATCAAATATACCTAACATTTCTTATTTTATTAAATCAAAAATGCATCTTTATTTATTATTTATATATGTATATGTAGATTGTCTTAAATTACAATTTTTAAATTCTGTCATTTCTCTTTTCCCTCGAAAGAGTCGCTTGAGTTATTTCTTTTTATTGACGTAGAAACGAACAGTGGTTTCAGAAATATAATACAACAATATTAACTAAAACTTTACCTTATAAAACTACGGAATATTTTATTTCATACTGCTAAAAATAAAACTTTAAAACTTCTATTGGGATAGCTGATAATTCGAGACCGCAGTTCCAAGGAAACTCAACAATAAAAAAATATATCGTTAAAACTTCTTCATTTCCACCTTTTTAAGAGTGGATATTTCAAACGTTCTTTAAGAATAATCGATTAGTTCCTTCACTAAATTTCAATATCTATTTCCACGTGTATTATGTATACATGTATGTGTGTATGTAGATGTGGTCAGTCAGTCAGTAAAGCTTAAAGTTTTAAGTAGTATATCGATCAACTTCTTTGTTAATCGTATAGTGTATGATTAAACGAACCAATTAAAATAAATTATATTAAAAATAAAAACAATATATATATATATATATATATATCTATAATATATAATAAATTTCAAATATATGCCCCTTCACACTTAATATATATTATAAGAAAATAATGCTTTACAGGCTTTGAGAAGTAACTTGGTTAATTCCATCACTATGGACTTTTTGCTGAACTGAGCGAGGCGAAACTTTTACTGCATAGACTACTCAAAAGTGTGTTTCATTACTAATGCTACTCCTCCTAGACGAATAATGGTTGGATGTCGAGAGTTGTCGAGGACAGTGACTTATAGGTCCTAAAGTTTTTTAGTGACATTTGTAATTATAGTCATTTATTAAATGTTCAGAGTGTGTCCCATAGAGTCCACATGTGGAACGAGTTTTTATTAGGCTTAAGATTATAGCCACTTTTTACTCTGCTAATTTTACGAATATGCGAAACTCATTCAGCAATGATGCTTCACTCGGCTCCCGTCGAAGTGCACAGTCGCGGACCTAGTTTTCCATTTAATTATCATTTTAATTTATTTGTAGTGACGTCATCTGTACATGTTAGAACATGTTACGAGACGTTACCGTAGTTTAATCTATTACCATAACCTGTAATCGGTCGTTGACGTGGTCAATGGTCAGGGCAGCTCCGTGTGAAGGGGCCCGTCACTGCACGCCCACTCGTGTGCGTAGCGCTAGTGATGTGTCGCTGATTTGTCGATATCTCTTAAAATTTCTAGGATATTATTAAAACATATTTTTGTTATTTATTGTTCGTGACTGAAATTATATTTAGAGCTTTTTTTATAAATTACTTAAGTGTTTAAAAAACATTATTTGTGTAATGATTTTAATGGCATGTTATTATTATAGATAATATTAATATACAGATATAAAACATTTTTTTTAGAAGCTTAAGAAATATTTTTCCAGGAAAAGTAAACAAAAAATAAATAAATTTAAGATATGAATGCAGGCAACAATTCTTTTTTATAAACAAGATGATATGGCTTCAAAAAATAAATGCTTTAATTGATTTTATTAAAAATGAAATAAATGAAGAAAAACCAAAGTCATTAGGGTCCCTTAATATTTTGCTTACGTCTGGTTGTTTTGTATACGTATTGTAATTAATAATTCTAACAAAAAAATATTAACTTAGGTAACGTTTCAATGATTATTAAAATTCCCAAAAAGTATAGCTGTAAATGACAATATAGTAATTGGTACTGTATATCTATGATAAAAAAATGTTTTATGTAATCACATCACTATGAATAATAATTTACTAATAACATTCACTTATAAAAATCAAATTTTAGATGTAGTTTACAATAATTTAGTGAACCAGAAGCGACTACATCGGTTTCCACTTGTCACAAGGTATATACTTAACAGTGTGTCTTCTAAGATAACAATGAAGAAATGTGTATTTTATTTACAATTAAAAAATAATGGTTTAATAGTAATGGGGTTCTGAATATACTCTGATAAGCATATTTTTGAAACTTTCACAAATTAATTTCATTTTAAATTAGGGTTACGGGATTTATTCGGGTCGTTTGAACCTTAAAAACAGGTTTATAGAGGAACAAAATAATATATATATTATATTTTTATAAATTTTTGGAAGCAATATCATCTTGTATTTGAAAAATAATCGTTATCGGCATTCGTGTTTAAAAATTTATTTATTTTTATTTTTTTTACCTAAAAATATATTTGTGAGGCTTCTATAAAATGTTTTATTTCTGTATAATTTATAATAGTACCATGGTCATCAAAAAAATATAAAAAAAATGTTTTTTTTTTTAAAACTGTTAACAATTTGTTTCATGACATACTAAAATTTTTTTTTCTTATTTTTATTTTTTTTCTCGTAAGACCTCCAAGTCAACTGAATATCATTGTTTTTCCTTGCAGCCAGAGTACAACATTAAAAAAGTAATCGGCTGTAAAGAATGTGTGTTATATCATAAAACAGAAACTTAAATCAAGCATAATCATTTTAATTAACAAAAAGTTATAACCGATATAAATTATTTATAATTTATTGTGAAATCAAAACCAGTCGATTATAAAATAAATATATACTAAAAAGGGTTAATAAAATTATTTTATCTGAACTGAATTTTAATTAGCAATAAAAATATTTTAAATGTAATAAAATATGTTGCAATGGTTGTTTCAAATACAATTTAAGAAACATATAAAAATAAAGGTTATGATTAAAATAATAAAATAATAATATCACAAGGCCGTTATTTTTCTGACGGTCTTCGCGAAATCATCAAACGAATTTTGATAAAACTGATTATTCCACACATCACTATATTAAAACCGATATAACGCAAAAGAATGATAAAATACTTTCGGTACAAGACACGGCATTCCACACTGCGCAGTCGCGAATTAAAGACGTGTATCGATAATTATACTAAACAATCGATCGATATATCGATAACTCTAGTGTACTTCACTATTTGCTCTCAATACCGCCGTAGTGGTTAATGGCGTTGGGACTGTGGCCACGTGGTATTTAAGATTTTTAAGATGTTAAATGTTTCTGGAATACAATATTATTTGTATTTTGCTATAAAGTAACAGTTAGCATATTATAACTGCTTTGCCAGGAATAGGTAAGTCTTTTATCTGTTATTCTAATTTAAAACATATACACTTGTTATAGAGTCTATATTACTTTGATGGTACATTAAAAGTGAAATTTGACATTGACATTCCATGTTAAGGAATGAGTACATGGTATCTTTTTTACACAAATTTAATTTCTGTCGTATAACAAGTCAAAAGGTAAAGAAATGTCAATCTACTCGTTTATTGTATTTTAATATTATGGATTTGCGCTTTAAATTTCAATTCTAAGTGACAAATATATATTTAATGAAAAAAAAATCTTGAAGAAATGTATAACAAAAGAAAAGTCGAAACGCACCGTAACAACGTCGTTCGACCGCTTCCATTACAATTATTCTTACTGACATTTGAATACATTTTAAGTATGTCTTCCTTTTCACTTTAGAAGTACGGGAAACTAACATTATGATAGTTTTATAATTCTACGAACACAATACAAAAATCATTATATATATATATTAAAAATCATTTTTAAAATCTTATATTTTATATATAAACATTGCCTTATCAGATTCTAGTTGCACAATTCTAAAATGAGTGTATTGAAGAAAACCCGACAATAAAACTCGAAAGTGTCTATGAAGGCGTTAACTAAACTTATCTATAGTATATTATACCTCATTATAATTAATAATGTGTAAAGATAAAAAATATCTTTATGAATCCATCTCAACACTCCTTTGCGTGGGCGTGTGTTTTACAGATAAGCACGGGAACAAGAATACTGAATTATTTTATTCAGATTATAAAACATTCTGACAGTACTATGTTATTTTATCTTTATAGAAATGAATAAGATTATTTATAATGCAAACTTTTATAAAAGAAAGAAAAGTCATCTTTCAATATATTAATATATAAATAATATTATTGACTCTAAAATAATATATATATCTAATTTTATATTTTATAATGAATAATTATTTGCTTTTAGAGCAATAATACAAATGTAACATATATTATATTAGAAGCATTAGTTAATTTAAAATAAAAAAATACTTTTTTTTTTTTTAATATTTATAAAAATACATTTCATATAATAAATATTAAGAGAAGTAATATAATTAATTGTTTTAATATACATAATCAACACAAAGAGATAAGTGTATTTATAAATAGAAATTGAAAGTTTCTGATGCAAGATGTAGAGTCATGTCACTAGTGGGTGTGTCTCTACATACAACGTCATACCACGCACCTACTCTATATAAATCTTAATATATTAAGGAAATATTAAAAAAGATTTCAATTATATATAATTGTAAATTCTGTTACCTAAGATTTCAAATATTTTATTAATCGTAAATTGAAAATTACTTGGTTTGAAAGATTAGAAATTTTTACACTGACAAACAAACATTCACATCTAATTTAATAAATATTAATATTTTATTAATATTTTATATCATGTAGAAGGAAGTTTTATTTCCATACAAGGTCAACGAGATAGGAAAGCCATCACGAGGCTGTCGGTTCCTATTACAGTTCTAGAAATAATTCAATAATGAAAGATTTATATTGTATAATAAATATTATATTTATTCGAAACTAAACGTTTTTGTATCAATAATTTGTAATGTATGAAGTTAAATTCCTAATCAATCTCATTCAAAATTATTGAAAAACGATATTTTTTAATTATTATTTTTTCATCATTGTGTGTCTAATAATTAATCTTTCAGATCGAGAAAAAAGTAAAAATTATTAAAAATATTATGTAATATAAAGTATATAAAATTCTATTAAAATCCGGCACCATCCAGTGGTTGTCAAAAATCTGGCTCTTACTAGAACTAATTTCGTTGATTCACTCCCTGTATTATTAATATCCGCTATGACGACCCCTCAATTGACATCTTTAAAACATTTTTTATTTTTTGTAGTTATTGCTATTGTATTATGAAAAAATTTCTAATTGAATTGAGAACCACTGACTTTGACATTTTAAAGTTTCGTGCAGAAATATTTTGACATATTCTTTTCTCACAATATTTGAATTAATAACGAATAAAAAAAACATGAATGACATTACAGATTGTCATCCAGAATATGGTGCATAAAATAAAACAATATATATTTACCATAAATGTTTTTTTGATTTTATTTTAAAACAATATCACGTAAATGAAACTTAGCTGTCAGAACACATTATTTAAGGAGTAGTTCTGTAACAAAACACCAACGGGATATAATAAAGCTTAAGATGTATACCGTTTGAATAGGACAGAATACTCTGGTTTAAGTATATTTCTCTAACATTGTGACAGCTAGTCACGTGAACCAGTTAAGGCACGGTGAGGCTTCCATTATTACTTTGAGAATCTGTGACATTTAAAAAAAAACTTAGACAATATACTCGAATATTAAATATGACAGTTTAAATTTATATAAAAATGATCTGTAAGTAAAATATATAAATATTAACAAAGATTAAGCTTAGTTAGTTAATTCGGTTTTTAATATGTGAATATTTATATATTGTTATGGAAAATATTATATAATATCTTTCTCCAGAACCGTCTCCTTAATAACAAACGGATGTACTGTAAGATCAGTATTATATAGCTCTTAGTTTTATTATGTAGAAATGTGGACTAAAGAGTTATAATAAAACACTGCATTTAATATTTAATATTAATTTATTGCAATTAGCAAATTACAGTGGATTACTTACTAAGTGTATATATATATATAGTCTTTATTATACACCAAAAAAACCAATCATATATAAGAAAAAACGAAAAAAAAATAAAAACACATAGGTACAAGTGGTGGCCTTATCGCCTAAGGGCGATTTCTTCTAGGCAACCGTACCGAACGGACTATATTTATTAAAAAAACATAGAGGCAGGTGGTACAAAATTATAATATAGCAATAGACATACATACAAAAAGTAACACACTAACATACAATAAATATAATCTAACAAACTAAACAATATTTTAAAATTATTAATTAATATGTACAGAGTAATGGTTCCTATATCAAGCTTTTGTGAATAAAAAGTAAAGAATTATATAATTTATTTTGGCTTTGCTACATTCTTATGTACATTATCTGTGGGCTGGCTCGCCTTAGCCAGAAATTATTCTGAAAAGATTTAATTATTTTAAAGTTTGTAAAAAGCCCTTAATAAAACCTCTTTCTTAACCTCCAACTTTTGCAAATAAATACATGTATATTAATTGTAGTCATTCTTTATTTATTAATATAACTTATCATGTATTTGTAATCATTACGATTATTGTTACAGACAGGGTCGAATGGACATTATATCTAATCGCATATTGCACCTGTATATCTGCATTTCATATAATCTTTATTACTCACTTCCTACTTAATATGAGCTAAAATGAAAACATCTAACACGCGGCAATCGAGCTTGCCGCTATGAAAAACTCGCAAATTAATTAAAAAAGAAATTAAAAAAATTAAATTAATTAATTAATTAATTAAATTTTAAATTTTAAAAATTCGAAATTTTTTTTCCATTTTTCGGTAACTTCGGCGGCCGATCTGACCACCTTCCCGTTGGACAATCAACATAATTTTGAAAAGTGAATCTTACATTTATATGCTGATTCCAAATATATCTTTAGTTTTTCAAAATTCGAAAAATAAAATTCGACAGACACACAGACACACATACAGACAGACAAATCGGAAGGAAAAACTGAGTTTTTCGAAAATTATGTACCTTGTACTCCACTACTGGTGCTTCGTATCCGGGTAATCTCAAGTTTAAATTGGTTAAATATAAACACTAGTAGTCAAAACTAGTCAATAATGTATAAAAAAAACTCTCTTTGTCTCCTACTGCTTGCTACTTTCCCTTTCTCCTTCAATATTCCCTTAAAACAAATGAAGCTCCAGTTACTATTACGTAGAAAATATTAAATACTTAAAAACTTATCCTGTAACACGTAATAATTTGAACATTGAAATTTTTGAAACTAATTGTAATATCTCGTCTATCCGTGAACACGATTGCTGCAAAGCATTCGAAACCTTGGTTTAAAAATAAAATGTAACCAAAATTTTACGCGAGTTTGATCCGTATTTTTTTTTAATTTTAATTGTAACAATTTTTCAGCATTCCTCTATTCTACTAATATTATATGAATTAAAATAGAAGCAAAAGATAGTTGTAGAGTTCATTGACATAATTTTATATCGTACGAGGTGGCGTGATTTCTTTAACTGCAATGAAAGCTTAATGTTACTTACTGGTTCATCAATTCTTAGAACGTGTTGTAAACATTAAAAATATGATGTTAGGCAGTTTTATCTATTTTGTCTGCTCGTATATTTATATTATTAATAATACTAACGTTTTAAAATCTAGAAATACTTTCTTTATTCTGTAATATAACAATGGATAAAAAAATATATATGAAGAAACAAGAAATTTAGTTAAAATAGTGTTATATAAATTTAAAATACTTTAAATCTAATTATATTATATACTAGCTGATGCCCGCGACTTCGTCTGCTCCCTAACCTTCGCACTCCGTCTTCTATTATGGGACGGCCAGATATAATCTAAATTAATTCTTAATATTTTTTTTCTCATTATCTGACCCCTTCTATTAACACACTGTAAAAACTAAACTTTATATTTAGAAAATTTGGGCACTCAATGATGATATACCTTTCATCTCGTCTACCCGTGAACACGATAACTGCAAAGCATTCGAAACGACGGGTTAAAAACTAAATGTAACCAAATTATACGCGAGTTTTAATCCGTAAAAATATTTTTTTTTTTAAATTGTACTCGTGAAAATCTAAGAAAATACTATGATATACCTTTCTATTAGTGTCCCATCAAAATCGAATCAATAGAACCAGAACTTATTCGAACATACAAACATAAACTTATATATTAATATTATATATGCTTATTAAGACCATTTCATTCATTATATTGAAAAAAAATCGATGTACAGATAACTTATAGTAAGCAAATGCTCTTAATAAATATGCTATTATTACAAGTTATTTAAATTTTAAGTACTTGTATAATAGACATAGACAGTACTTACTTTTACTTGTTATATATAAATATATATATAACACATACTTTTAAATAATAATCTATAGCCACATAAGATAGTTATATATATGTTAAGTTATTATGATATATCTTATCTTTAAAAGTATGTAACTGGACGTTTCTTCACCATGAAGTATATATTAAATTTCTTTAATTGCGTACAGAAAACGGTTATACAAAAATGTAGTTTTTTATATAAATAACAGATATATAAATAATAAAAAATATATGTTTTCATCACGAGCAGAATGTTTAGGACTTTTTTAAGGCAACATTCTATCTAAAGATATATATATAATATATATATATCTACAATATATATATGCCGTTTATCCAATAGTGTAAGGAATATAATGTACTCTTTTATTTATGTTTTTCTTTACTTTTATTAATTATATTAAGTTGATTATTTGATTTTTGTCGTTTCATCATTTAATAATGCGCTTGTAGTCGTATATTTTATATCAACTTTATAGCACAGCATGGCACAACATAGTATAGTATAGCATAGTCTATCGTAGTTGTATTTTAAAATACACAGCGACAGTAAATGTTATATTCATAAGGTTACATATTAAAATATAAATTAATGCAAAGATCACGGCCTTAATTATAAGCATAATTTTTATACCTTGAACATATATTAAAGTTAATTAACTGGCCCTTGCCTGCGATTTCGTCTGTCCACGTTTCTTCCAGTTTGAATTATTTTATATTTGTAATTTATAAAAATACTTATATTTTATTAATTATAAAACATTTTTGTACATTTTTGTGTTTATTGAATTAGATAACAATTAAAAAGACTAAAAATTCTATAAAAAACTTTTCTTCAGTTTTGTTATAATCTAATTGTAACCGAAGCCAATATCTTCTTCACATCGAATTTTATAGAAATCCGTTTAGTAATTTTGATTTACCGTTAACTCATAACATGCAACACGTGTGGCCCACTAGTCACTAGAATGTGGTGAATGAAATTAGGTTTTATCCACAAATCTAGCCAGCTTGGCCAGATGGCCCAAATTGGCCCAACTCAACCTATAATTAAAAATGTGTCCTTAAGCCATTTGTAGGATATTTTAACCATTTTCTTACCAGAAAATAAACTCAATACTAACATGGTGGTAGATTAAATTAGGTTTTATACATAAATCTTGCCAGCTTGGCTTGTTGGCCCAATTTGGTCCAACCCAATCCAAAAATTAGAAATGTGGCTTAACCCATATGTAGATTTTTTTAACCTTTTTTTTCCTAACAAAAAATATTCATACAAATCTATAATTTTTTGAATATTTTATTTAAAGAACGACTGTTACTAACGACTTCTTTGGCCTTGAACTGATTCTATTCGTCAAACGGACATTGACCCTAACGTTTTAAATTAAGGTTGCCACTTGAGCTTACATATATACATATATATAATATACCAGCCTTACAAAGCTGAAGAGTTTGTTTGTTTTGAAATCATTAATCTTCGAAACTACCGAATGGATTTGGAAAATTCTGTGTAGTTATGAAGAAAGTTATAGGCTATTTAGTATTATTTTACAGCCGTTAATTATACTAATAGTAAATTCAATAGTCGTCGAGGGGAAAGGCCCGTAAAAGCTAGTAGTAATATTAAAATTGCAAACTGACTTAAAATAATTCTATATTTCGAAAATGGTCAGATCGACTTTATAATATTATTATTTATAATATTAATATATATTAATAAAACTTATGCTATAATTTAGAAGTATTAATATTTAATTACTGCAATCGAAATAATGCAGTTTTTTGGTACATCCCTACTGGAGCGACCTTATCCGAGGTAAAAGTTTAGTAGCGGGTAACATGACGTATACCACGTATACTGATTGAATGAGTGACCCACATGTTAAGTGACGTTGACGGTAGTCACTGAATTGATTTTATATCTTTATCAGAAGTATTTGACACAACTATTAATACTAACTAATAAAACATTATCGATTTGAAATTAGATCAGATATTGTGTGGTTAGATTTTTTTTTCATATTAAGTTCAAAAGAAAATAAATATATAATTCAGTCAATCACAAAATTTAAAACATTATTTAAAACAACAGCATATTTTACAGGAAAAAAATGAAATCTTATCATGAACACGAATTATTACATCGTAAAGTCTCTATGATATAATCTAATAATTTCAGTTCTGAAATATTTCATTTTCAGGGCTCACTTTCTACATCTATAATTTACTCAAAGCAACAACACACATTGTAGCTCATACAGTATCGTAATCTAAATTACATAAAGTAAAAAAACCCAAAAAACCCAATACAAAACAGAACGTATATCTTTCTGTTTGTATGTGTTAATTCCAGTATCTGATTTATTATAACTTTTTATTAAAAATAAATAACCTTAAATGTCATAATTATAAAAAATTTTAATTATATAAATTAAAATAAAAGAAATGAGTAAAATTTAGCAGTATATAAAAGTGTATATAAAAATTACTTTTAAGGAGTTATCTTCTCTTTGGCTTCAATAAGTCTTAGTTATTACAATTAAATACAATATTTATGAAGCAAAGACAAGGACAAAGTCTAGCTGTGAATAGCTTAATATACTAGAGTCATATGTATTATATTTGCGACAAAGTAAAACATTATTATAACAAACTACACATTTCAGAATAACTACAAATGAAACTTGCAATCATTTTAATTTCTTTAAACACGTATATGGTTTAAGAAATGTAACTAAAAAGTTGAATTATTACCTAATAATTAATGTAGCTTAAAATTATTAATTAATAATAATAATAATTTAAAAAGACCGTTTGTTAGTTTATGAAAGTGTTAATCTTCAAAACCAGCAGTTGGATTTGGAAAATTCTTTCTGGTTATGATAGGTTCATATGAAAGGCTGTCTAGTATTAAGCTACTGCTCTAAGATATTAAAATAATAAATAAAATTGTTGAACCGCAAGTATCAGCTAGTAATTAGTATTATTTAAAATATATATAATCGTATACGTTTCAAATTTTATCTTGTATATTTGTTAGTTACTATATTCTAAAGCTTGCTTGGTAAAGATAAATAAATAGATATATAACTAAATAAAAAATGGTTTTATGAGCTGAAGTATGCTGTAGTATAGACTTTCCGATTTTATTTATTTTAGGAGATGTTAATGTGGACATAGCTGAGGACATTCGTAGACCATGGGACCGTCCACTGTCCATGAATCTCTGACGACAACACGTAACCAAAACAGTGACTAAGTTAACTGCGAAATAATAATTATTGATAAAATGTTCTTAGTTTTTTTTCATCATACCAACACGTTTATAGATCATTGACCCATTCTAATCTCACGTACTAAAATATATATTATATTAATAATTAATCAGGAATTGTGATGTGTCATATTTATATATATTAATATTGTCTTTCATGTCTTTGTCTGTTAACAGTAACTGGACTGGAGTTTTACAATTTTAGTATCTGCTCTAGAGACGAGCAAAATTCACCTTCGTAATAAACCTTCACTATTTATTTATTTATTTATATATTTTTATTCCACTTGTTTTCGTCAGATTGAAGTGACAAAAGGGCCTATTTTGACACCATACTTATTGAAATAAGTCCTTCTATTGAGACAGTGTCTATCTTAAAGTTCATACTACGACAAGAACCACAAAAAAAACTCAGCCGTATTTTTTAAAGTGATCTCAATTTCCCAAACATCAAAATACTTAATAATCAATTTGAGAATAACCAGTACACGAGTATAACGCAAGGGTCAAATATGGAGCCATTTTGTAATTGCATTTGTTGACATATATTAGATATCTTCGTTTAGTAAAGAAGTCTCCAGAAAGAACTTTTTTTTAAAATGCACTTTTCTTATTAAAGGAATATATATATTTAATTAAGGAAGTATAGTCACGTTGTCTGTTAGCTAGTAAGATATATATATACATTATCCACATACATACAGACCGTTACATAGTGTCATAAGATCATGCGATGCTTGCGTCACTCTGACGCTATACTTGTCCTCGACATACATACAATTAAAGGAGTTTTTTATTACGGAAATACTATTCTAATTCTTATCTTCCAATATATACATGTACTGTCGCAGTCACAAACCACTATACATAAGCATTATATGATTTAGGAAATATACTTGCAAAATTAATTTTATTATCAACTAAACTTCCTTTTGAATATAATATATTCTAAACTTATTTCAGTTTCTTTTATCAGTAATACGATGTATATGTCTATCTTTTCTTTTATATAGATTTTCTTTATTTTTTAACTCCTCGGTGAGTAAAATATATGAGATTAAAATTTTCATAAAAGGATTCTTCCAAACTAATTAATTTTATTCTCAACGAAACTGCCTTTTGAATATAATATATTCTAAACTTATCAGTTATATAAATAAATATTCTTTATTTCTAACTCATCTGCGTAAAATTAGGGATTATAATATACCTAAAAATGCTATAAAAGAAATTAATAATAAATTAATTAATTTAATATTCACGGAACCAACGAGACCTAAACTCTTAACAAATATGCAACTTGACATTCAATAAGAAGTCAATAAGTAATTTACACTAATCAATAAGACCACCGAGATGTTGTTGCCAATCGGAATTGTACAGAGTAATGAATATATATAAAAGATAAGACGATTTTGAAATCGTTCTGTAAAAAAGATAAAGATAAGTTTATCGTAGAAAAGGCTATTGAGTTCAAGCCTACCGGAATTGTATAGTGTAATGAATATACGTAAAAGATAAGACAATTTTGAAATCGTTCTGTAAAAAAGATAAAGATAAGTTCGTTATAAAAAAGGCCTATTATGATAATTTATTTAAATAATATATTATTTATAATAATGAAGTATTATAAACTACAAAAAAGTAATCATTATGTTTAGACAAATTAATAAAACCTATTAAATAATGTTGTGAAGCAAAATATTGAATAACTTAAGAGGTCGGTACTTCGTTGGTAACATCTTCAAACCGCAGCGTTCATATGTTAATTAAAAAAAGTTTTATCTAAACCCAGAACCTTTTGCTGTATGAATGAGAACTAATAATTTAATGTTATTGAGCAAAGCTCTCTATGAGACACTTTTTTGCATCATTTGTGCAAGCATCAACCAAAACAGTATAACCAAAAATTTCCAAATTTTGCACACTGACAGACATCAGTCTGGAGGTGGTATTAAAAAAAAACAATTGTTCGATGTCTTTGAGGAATAATCATGGAAAAACTAAAATCCCATAGACTTCAATGGAAAAAAAAATTAAAACGAAAAAACGCTGAAATTTAGTTTTAGAATAACATGCACGTGCAAAATTTTTTCAACAACTTAAGAATGTTTTTTTTTTTGTTTTTTTTTTATTTTGAAAAATAGTTCATGACAGAATGTGTCGATATTTTGTAAATGCAATACACTAACACATGTCGAGATTTTGCGAGCGTAGCGCGTCAAAAATTGAATTCTGGGTCGCGCTCC
This sequence comes from Mechanitis mazaeus, assembly GCA_959347395.1. NCBI lineage: Eukaryota > Metazoa > Arthropoda > Insecta > Lepidoptera > Nymphalidae > Mechanitis > Mechanitis mazaeus. The sequence goes on from OY365749.1 coordinate 11,898,823, forward strand.
TAGTGTTGAAATTTAAAAAACGCAAAACCTTCTTTTAGTTTAAGTCGGTAATTCTCAAATGTTTGTCGTTGGTATGCCGCGACCAATTCACCATTTATAATTACTACAAATTCCTTTCATTGAATACGCTGAATCGATTTCAAGGGTCTGTTTTATCGATTATTAACAAATATTTAAGATAAAACATTATATTTCGTGGTAGTGGGATTAGTTATGCGCGTGTGAAATTATAGTTTATGTGTGTGTGTGTTTACAGGTATTTAAGTTACTAATAATAATATTGTTAACTTCGTGATCAATTCCTATTCTTTTCAAAAGTTCATGGTATATAATATATAAAAAATGATAAATGAATGTTCAACTATATCTCTGAGAAGGTATTAGTCTATGCAAATGCAGTAAATTGGTTCTGTACTCGTGTGAGACTGCCTGGCGACTGCAATTATTGGACTTTGGACTATTGCATCACATCTCATCACATCCTACATCAATTGAGATGAAACTCACTGAACGGAATCAAACTTCGAAACTTTAGTTTTATTTTTAAATAATATTCAATTATAAACTATAATAATATTATATAATTTTTAAAAGCGCAGGCGCAAAAATTTGTTTAAAAGCGCTAATCTTCAAAAGTTATGGATTTCAAAAATTCTCTTTACTTATGAAAGACAGGTGAAGCTTTTTACTCATAAGGAAGACTATCTAGCATTTGCTATTACTCTTAAATATCCTGATCTATACATATAATATAACTGTAAATAACGTGTGCCTGTACATGAAATATATTTTGAAACTTTTAATGCACTAAGTTTTGTACATTTTGTACATTTTGTCTGTCCGTATGTATGTTCGTGCATAACTAACAAATTATGCACAATTACGCTACGGATTTTGATAAAATAATACTACATTTTGATAGCTAAATGTCCTGGTCAACATTTAATATAACTTTTACTTGAGAAAATCTGATTCCCACGAAAAGATACAAAATACTATATTTTTTGAACATTAAATTAAAAGTACCACAGATAAAATACCCAAAATGCGTACATCTTATAAATTAGTTTTGATGTCCAAAACCAGATGGCGCAACAGGGTTCATGAAACTCGCTATCGGTGTGTTTTCTTGGAAATGATTACCCCCGTAATTTCTCTAAGTAATTCGATCACTTATAATTGGTAAGAAATGACTACGTTTCAAATTCATTGAAATTAGTACGAGTTCCACCTCAATACAAGTCAACTCAAAAACGAAAATTTATAAGAAAAGCCATTATAATGATTCAAACAAAAACTATCAACTTTTTACTGGCGTTAATTCAATACGTCACGCGGATAATGTCGCGGTTACAGCTAGTAGTAAATAAGATCGATTGTTTGCGGGTGAAACCTCTAGTAACAGCTAGTGTATTTATTTCTTCCGTCTAAAATAAAGTCTATAATTTCGAATTACGACAATTTAATTAAGATAATTGCGTTGTTATTATGTTGCCTCTTATTATTAATACAAGATGGTAATTATTTCATTAGCTCAGAACCTGGCTCCGCTTGGAACATGTGGTCATGATTAAAGGTTTGTTCAGTCAAATTGGTAAAAAATATTAGAACATTGTTTTTATAATAAAAACCTGTAAATTGGATAAAAAGATGGTTGGTCACAACTGCACAAACTGACAGACAAAGAAGATGATTTTCTTTATAGAAAGCATATTAATTTTTCATATACAAGTCGTAAGGAAAGAACTGCTATATTTATTAAACTCAAAACTTCTGGAACTGTCTAGAAACTTCCATTTTTAAATGGTTTAATATTCAGCAAAATGTTAAATAACATATGTCTAAGATTTGTTCATTTCTGAAAATTGATTTATTAAGACACATTTTCCTTATATTTTTTATAGTAATCTTAAAATATTAATATTTCAGCTTCATGTGATGATGATGATGTGTGATGTTTTTGGCGGTGATGCAGCAATTATACTGTACAGTGCTGTACAGAAAAGGAGATAATGATAGATTATAATAAGATCTAAATAGATCTTCTAAAATTTTACATTATTAAAAACATATCGAATCTAAGATAGGTCGAACCATAGTCAAAATATCTCATCATGTTTTCAGTTTCTTAAGTATTTCTTATAAATTATATTAAATATAATATTTTTATGTGATTTTTAAGATTATATAGTATTAAAAGCGTATATAATTAAAGGAATGCTATAATTGTATTTAACCAAGACTGATGTGGAACCGTAGCAGCTGTACGTTGTATTAGTCACTTTTATAATATGTGCTGATGGAAAATTATTAATATGCGGGATCCTTTTTCTTCAAAAAATCCATTACGGAAGAATCCCCGGCTATCAAATTCTTCCCGTTGGCCAAGAAGGTGATAGCCGGGGGATTATATGAGCCTACCAGACAGAATAGAGGACCCTACCATTTTTAAGGCTACCCACTAAAAAACCAACGGTTACTCTCATCGCCTTGATGGGACTCCACGATCACTTTAGCACTAACAATGACACCCCAGCAAGAAGTATACTTTCACCATTTTTTATGTGGTCCATCTTTGTCTCTCGTCTCTCTTCGTCTCTCGTTTCAATAGACACTATTTAAGGCACCAATATGGTAAAAATGATTGTGTTTGCATTATTAGGCCCTGGTTAATAAAGGAAAAGAAGAAGAAAAGAGAAAGTACATATTGACTGTACCAAGTATTTGTAACATTAATACATCCCCTCCCCTCCTTTCTTTGTGTCAAAGCTAGAGTAGCCCTGAGGACCGTTCATCTAACCGTATTTCAGACGCTGCTTAAATCATGTTAATCTTATCATTGAATGATAACGGTGGTTTAGTGTGTTAATTGAATTCAACACTCTCGCTCAGTTCAGATTTCAGCTCTATTATCATATTCTTTAACAGTATTTTTTTGGAATTTCACAATATTGCCCTATTTGTGTATTTTACTTACAATATCTTTCTCTTATCTTCAAATATCATCGTCTTCATCCTGGGGTAGTAAGAGTTAAACCTACTTATTAACCCAGGCTGAAAGCTTAGCGATGAAAAACGATTTTTTGATATATGTTGGTCTGGCGTCGTATTCCTTTGTTATCCAGTCCAGAACCTACCTATTACCTACCTACTTACATCTTTGTTAGATAGAAAATAAATTTTGTAAAGAAAGCTAGAAGATTCTTTGTCAAAATTTGCACATGTATTGCAATAGACCAGGTCAAACACCTTATTGCGTGTGCTTTTTAATGTTTTTTCGTCATAAGAATATGAGTACCATTTACGAGTTATCCATTACAATCACACATGCATGTATGCGTGTGACGTACATGCAAAATAGTATGCATGTGACCCAGTTTCCATGCAGATATGACGTCAGAACTTTGCATGAAGGGCTTTGGACTTATCGAAAGTGTGGTTTGGTTTGTCCTTGAACGAAATTTGGAAGATATTCAACGAAATTTAATCATTGACGTGTTAAAAAACAATATATTTTGTGTACATGAAATATTTTTCACTAAAAGGCAAGGTTTGTTAATTAACGGTTGAGACAAAATTAATTGCTTTTTTTTTGGTGCTATACCAGATAAAATCTTAAGTAATATTATGTTATTTTTTTTGACTTAAAAATAATCCTCTAACGACATACACTACATGGCCTTTACATCTTTGACAGATGATATAACCAGCATAGCAGTGGCACTTGCGCTCGTGGCTGACATATCAATAATGAAATATAAAAAAAATTAATGAAAAAAAATAGACTTTTTAAAACTTAATATCTTAGGCCTAACAAAAAAAACCCAACCCAAACTAATCCACGTAAAGAAACCTTCTAGCTAATTATACGTATCATAAAATAACAATATACTATTTTTTATGAACATGTAACTAAAATCATTATAAATACAGAATCAAAATTATCCCTAAAAAGTAATTACTATAAATAAAAATCTTAATTCATAAACGGACTCGGAAATGACATCACTTTTACGTAATCATTCAGTTTTTGTTTTCAATTACACAAAAAGTTACCGGTTTTTTTTGTTGGTTTCGTGTTACAGCAAAAAGTACAAGATGTCACTATCAAGGTAAGCTGTCAAAGGAGATCAGCAAATATTATTTTTAAGGTCATTAAAAATATTAACTTTTCTATTAATTTTGTTATTTTTATGTAATTTATCGGAATTAATAATATTTACAAAATATCGATATAAATGAGAATAAAGACTATTTTCGTAAACGTTATAATTATTAAAATTAACCTTTTATTAGCTAATTAAAATATTTCAATGATGTAACAAAAGAAAATTAAAAATTTCTTATAACTTCGCATATACATTTAACATACAGACATATACATATACATTTGAATATATCGAGTAAGAAGGTCATATGACTACATGTTTCAAGGCTTACGTCATATTACACCACGAAATTTTGAACTTTTTTCCTACTTTTTTTGCGAGAAATGAATTAACGCTTGAAAGAAATGTGAGATTTTTTCCGAGAATCGAAATTAACAATTATTATCATAGAAAAAACGCTCTTATCTTGTTATCATAAGGCTTATTATGGTGTATTAGAATATAAAATAAAAATTCCGTTCTCAACTGGTCATCAGAGTTCAAATGTAATAAGTATTTAATAAAGTAGGTTCCGTACAGTATACTACATATTTAAATTAAAATTTTGTGTAATTTTATTTTATGCAAATAACATTTTTATTGATTAAATTAAAAGACTGTAAAAAAATGTAATAATTAATAATTTCCAAATTCGACATCAAATCGCGAAACAAGACAAAGAATACTAAGTAGAACACAAGAAAGAGAAGACCTCTTTTCGCCGTCTCTTTCAAAAGCTTTAAATATTTCAGTGCCTTTGGTTTTTAGTATACCAATCAACAAACAGCTTTCTCATTCGATACAAATAAAGATGATCGTTGCTGAATTATAATTGAAATAAACGCTGAAAGTTGAAATAAAATGCCTGAACTTTAGTACCATGTTTGAAGGATTGTTACCTTATTAAACTATATAAAACAATTCTTAAATATTTCTTAAATAATCTAACTCATATAACCATACATGGATGTATGTATGGACATACATCCATATATCCATACATACACACATACATACATACATACATACATACATCCGTACATACATAAAAATGAAACAAACACCCAGAATAGTTAAGTCAGAGGATCTCTAATACTTTTTAACTGCGAACCGACTTTCATTGGCACTCGGCCTTCGAATCTCACCTGCTGTCTCGTTTTTGTACTTTTTTTTGTCCACCATGTTGCTGAGTCATACCGGACAATATTGGATAAAAAATATTGTGTCAATTTTTTATCATTTCAAGATTTAATATTTATTAATGATCGAGGATTATCTGAAGATTTTTTAAAAAAAAATTTGAGTGCAATTGCGTGTAGGGATTATAATATTGAGTAATTGATGTGACTCATACTTGAACAGAATCTTCATTGAACAGAATATTTATTAAAAATTAGTTTTAAAAATGAGGTTTCATAATATTTATGTAGTACTAGTAAAAAAAAATTAAAATTACAGCTACAATAAAGATAATTTACTATCTTAATTATTTTATATAATTTGGAACATCCAATTGACGTAATTTTTATCAATGTCTTATCAATCACGTTTCAGACAAAATTATGCTTCATGTTTTATTAATCTGTGATATATACTAGTGGTTGTCCCCAATTTTGTTCATATCTATTCTATACTGATATTAGTATCGTATTAAATTTATTATAATATGACATATGATATATCTTCAAATTGGGTCCTTATGATATATTAATTTTAAAACTATAAATAAGCTTAATTAAATATGGTTGTTAATATTTTGTTTATATAATAATAATATTGTAACAGAATAAAATAATTAATTATAACGACAAAAAAAAAATTTAAAAAAATCAAGTTTGACCTTGCAACTAATTTGATGCGTACCAAATTAGAAGGTCGAAGTTATGTTTCCACTATATAGTAAGATTCTAGATCGTTCTAGAATATTACTGTAGGGTGGAAATAGAGCCTATACCGTGGTCCCAGAATCTTCCATACATCCGTACTCTGAAGTTCGTATTAACCATGAACGAGTTGGCTTGACCAGAGTCACAGCTTGAAGCAGCGGTTAGCTGGGTTTAGAGGAGGGACAACAAATCCACCTAATCATCCTACAAATTTCCCTTCTCGAGTGGGGAGGGAAGTGAGCTTTCTTGTAAATAAAACATATATATAATTCTGATAACAGTTCAGTTTCAAAACGTGACTTTCATCTTTCTTTCAGAAATATTAATGTAAGAAAAAAAATAACTAAAAATAAAATTAAAAAAGTAAAAAAACAATATTATCCACGCTATTGACACACTTTTAATAAAACCTTAAATATAATTCTATTATTTAAATAAATATTAATAAAAAGTTTATATATAATGTATAAAATATGAAATTCTTTGTCCATTTACCGGAAATCTAAACAAATTTACAAATTAGTTTTGGTAATTTCTAATGGATGGAAGATTAGATATAGATTTTCATTTTAAGTGAAGAAATACTTCAAATTAACTATTAACGGACTTAGAAAAAGGCACATAGTAATCTTTTTAATTGCATAGTAACGATCTAGTGCCGTGACACATTTATCGATAAAAAAGAATAGTGGACGTGATTTTTGTCAGATACAGTAACATACAGAAAGACATTTATATTGACCGTAAATAATCTTATTATTCAACAATTGTAATTTTATTTTTTTTTTCAACTTTATGTCCTATATACTTATAAATTTCTAAATATATTTAATCAATCACCGTTATATTATGTACCAACTGTTATTTCCATCCGCAGTGGAACGATTTTATTTATTAGTTTCGAAAATTAGGATAAAACAATGAAACTTGTAGTATTAATTTCAATTCTGATAAATTATCGATATATCGATACACATTCTCACATCTCTAAATATAATTTTAATGGCCACATAATTGCTAGGTTTGTTTTTATTGGCATTCGCCCATTGTAGATCCCATTACTCAAATTAAAGCAACAATGTACATTTATGTCAAGGTATATTCGTTTTTATTTGTAAATAAATAAGACTCAAAATCGAAAGATTAAATAAAGCCATAAATTACTTGAACGGCGTGTAAAAAGATTTTTTTTTTTATTTTATGGCAATCGATTTTATTTATTACGTTAAGAAAAAAAGATTTAATGGTAATTTTTTCTGTACATGTGGTCAGTGGTTCCCAACATTTAATAATATATTTTTGAATACTATTTTCAACGTTTATACTTAAAGGCTAGAAAATATTTTTTTTTTTGTGATCATTTGGTTCATTGATATATGGAAAATCTTAAATATAGTTTATTATTATTATTATTATTATTATTATTATTATTATTATTATTATTATTATTATTATTATTATTATTATTATTATTATTATTCATATAAATAACTATTAACATCGCAATAAACTAAAATAATAAGTTTTACTTAGGTTTTATACTCTTAACTATTTTGTATTGATTTTTTTTTTTCAAATCCATGTCTTTTAACCGAAGATTTCTTGTAAAAATCTCTGGAAAAGTGCTAAGTCATCGTTTGTATATTTATATTTTTTTGTTTGTTAGTGTGTTTGTGTATGTCTATACTATATCACCATTATTCGAATATAAAAATTAAAAAAAATAATCAAATCAAAAATCATTAAGGTCACACATACAACAAATCATGATAAGATAAGAGTCAATTCATTAGTTATTTGATTTAGTACATTATTTTTTATCATATACCTTAGAATAGGAATAAAAAATTATTGATTTAAGCTGATTAAAATATAAAATAATGAATTAACAAAAATTAATTATACTTTGAGAAACACTACATCTATATAAATGAATATTTTTCATATAAGTATCTCATGTGTTTGAGGGGAAGTCTGTGTCAATATGACGTGACTTTATAATGATTAGATTAGGTAAGTCTTTTGAATTATATGTTTTATGCTATGATTATTTAACATATATTTTTAATAGCTACATGGGTAATAAAATTATTGACAAAAAATGCGCTTATAACTATTAATATTAAAAAAATATATAAAAAAACTGTAAAACGTACGTCATGAGGGACTCGTCATAATTCTATAATTTATTATATACATATATAAATAGTCATGAGTTTGCAACTTCCGTAGCCAAGTTATCTCGATTGATCTGTCACAGATAAGTAAATAGGTATACTATGATATATAATCATGTAACCTGGAAATACCCATGTAATCAATAGATAAAAAAAAAACATTTTGTTAAACAAAACTTATTTAAAAAGTTTAAAATCATGTTTTTTTTGTAATCTGTTTGTCTCTAAATATATTTAGAAAGTAATTATAATAATTGTATTAACATAGACAACAAAGTTTAATGACCGCCACTTACAAAATGGCCGATAAATTGCTGCTGTCATTATTTACAGCCAATTGAAAAATAACAATTTAAAATTAAAATAATTGATGTTATATTATTTGTAAATACATTTTGCATGTATAAAATGAATAAAGTGAATATGCGAAAAGATTAATTTGTTTTACTCTTCGAATGATATCTTTAATGTGTATTCGGATATTAACAAATTGTTGCATTTGCTTTTTTTATTTTTAAAACATTCGTCTTAACCTTTCAAGTAATTTTATACTCAACAGAATTTATAACGTTCTTTTCATACAAATGTTTAGTTTTATATTCACTATATTTAAAATTGTGTTACAGATGAGTTTACAATCTTCCTATTAATCTAGTGTTATATAGATACAAATGAAACTCATACACAAGTTTCTGTCAATCAAAGTTTAAATAAAAATTTATTTTACACAAACAAACAAAAGATTTGACATACTTAGTTCATAATAACAAATTTAGGGTATTTTTAAAAATATAAATACAAAATTTCAACTGCTGCCTTATTATTATAAGAGCTTAGATATTTAATGATTTGGCACAATTTGAAAAGAGACAAGTTTCGTTTTTAATTCTATTTTTTACTGAACATAACATTCTCAATTATATATATACTACTTATGATAATATATTACTTATGAAACCGTTTTTCTTTTGCTTAATTTTCTTACGCTCAGAATAAATTTATTCTGTATTTAAAATGTAGGTTAGTTTAACAGTTTTAAATATATTAACTTTTCTTTTCGTTTGTGGAATATTATTAGGTATTTCCTAAATCTTAACATTGTTTCTTTTGAAATCCCACTTGTCCTTCCCCTACACATTCCTTTTTTCATGACAGGAAGGCCGCTATTTGTGACGTCCAAGTTCTCGGAAGTGCTCATTCCGCTATGAATGACCGAGAGATGCCATGATTTTCATTATTGTAGGATTTGTCCAGTTTTTATTACAAAAAAAGATATAGTGCTAAATATATATGTTTAAGTGTATGATATAGTTCCTTAAATAGTACGAGGAACTCTTTTCTTACTAATTATTTTTTTTATATCCCACTACTGGGCAAAAATCTCTCCCCACTTGGTCATTCTTTTTGAAAGGCATCCATCTCGTCCCTTCATCTTCCGCGCCTACGACTTGTCTGATTGGGGTTCCATTCTGACGATATTTTTGCCACTAGTTACTAGTACAAAAAAAACGTAATTATCAGTTCGTTCTTAAATAACCAACCAGTATATGTTAGGTTTTCCAAATTAAACGAATATTTTCTTAAAACATTCACAGAATTTTAAATATTTATAATAATTTATATAAAGCAAACATATCCAGACAAAAAATGTAAAAAAACGAATACATTTACATTTTTATCTCTAACTATTTTGGAATCTTCTATGTGTTCTCATATCACTATATAATAATCAAATAATACGCCCGGAAATTGATATACAACTATATTTATTAAAGTTATCAGTTCTCGATAAAAACAAAAATTATAATATTTTAAACCCAGTTTGTTGACATTAAAAATTTTACAAAATATATATTTTCCTCATATTTTACACAACCAAAGATTATATATTCTCTATTTTATTGTAGCTATATTACCTTGAGACAATTTTTCTCGCCCTTTTAAAAACATTTATTTGATTCTTTTTTGATTGTTATACCTAAATCAAAGACCTTCACATAATAGTCCAAATAAGAGAAAAAACAATTCTCTATTTAATTGATATATTTTACGTCTGGTAGTTTTCATTTCTACATATCTCCTCCCAGCCGAAGGAAGACCCCGTTATGTAGAACTTCCAGCAATATAGAAGAAGCTGCCATTTTTAAAGGTTACCTCCTAAACCAGACATCTTGCCGTTCTACTGGAACGCCAAACCTAGAAAACCCTTTTCAGCAAGCCGACACTGAGCACCGACACTCGAAACCTACCAGGGATGTTGTATACCTGAGGCACTCATGGCTGTCCCAGAACCACGGAGCACCGTGTACGTCGCAGCATCGCAAGCGACAACTCAAGAATCAGGGTGTTGCATGTGGCCATCTCGCAATGCCATACAGGGCCAAAAGAAGGCGAAGGCGAAGGAAGCTGGCTGGACTGACACCCGATTCACTCCTCCTCTAGGGCACTCAGCGCAAAAAATACCACTACGGAAGCGCACCAACATGGCGACGCCCTCCTTCAGGATAAGTTACTCAGCCTGGACCCGACCCGAAAAGACTATTGAAAGAGCCCCGAGTTCGCAACGCCGATAACCTCCAAAGGATACCGCCGCCTTATCCCAACCCAATTGTCATTCATAAGCTAGGCATGTACCCTTAATGCTAACTCCCCGTTGCGCGGGGCATTAGCTAACGCGAACCCGAAGGAATTCATTAACCGTTGCCCAGGGAGCATAGGCCTATACCGCTTCTCATGCCACCATAGCAGATAGACACACGAAAAGGTTCCCTGCAGGTGGCCTCCGTATTTAATAAACCCTTGCCTAAATTCGAAGAATTCTTTAACTTTTGTTTAAAAAAAAGAACAGAAGAAGAGTTCTGTTTATGCTCTATCGTTAATTTTTTTAGTCTACCCCAGTCCTTTCTCTGTCCTTTTCTTGTAATCTCTGTCTAACAATTGCCTTTTCTATCTTTTCTCTGATCGTGTAGCCCGATAATCGAAATGTAGATATAATATGTAAATATTAGTGCACATTTTAGTCCATGGTGTAACATAAAGACAGCTACAACAACTAGTCAATCTGACTAATATTTTTAGAGTCTATAAAATATGATATTTCAATACAAATGAAACATGAAATTGATGTTTAAGTATTTCATTATATTAACTATTGTCAAAAATACCCAGATTTATTCAGTTCAGTTCAGTTCAGTTCATCCAGTCTTCTTTTCCCATTATCTTGAGTCGAAAATGTCCAAAATACCACCTACCATAAAATTCAGTAAAGTAAAGTAACAGATCATCTTCAAATTATTTGTTTATATACTGTCACACAAAATTAACTGAAAAAACTGGTTCAATTCCTTCTCATGTTAGTGATGCTCTAAAATCAACTGCGTTCAAAGTCCACGCACTCTAAAAAAACGGTCATTGTTTTGTTATCACTCGTTGCAAAGATTATTAAATACGTATTGGTTTTTTATATTAAAAGAAATAGTAGTAGTAATATTAATTAAAAATATAATATAAAATAATAAATGTAATAAATTTTTGTTTACATTTGTATTTACAAATGTCAGTCAGATATAAAATAAAATCTATTGTTGACAAGATTCTTCGTAATGTTCAAAATTCTTTCATCTCATTACATGAATAGCAACATCCGGACACACCTACAGCTACTAAATATAATATGGGAGGCGTGTCATATAGAATTATCCTACAAAGCATCAGAAGATGGCGTCACTACCGGAAACACGTGTAGTATCGTAAGATACTATGACGCAACCATTAAAAAAATTGCTCCCTTTAATAGATTTTTAATTTGATTTTTAATTTAATTTACTATAACCTTTAAAATGTATTTATTCTGCATTTTATTTTAGTGTTTTAAATTAAATTTATAAGGTTGAAAAGAATTAGGAAAATATTTTATAACAGGAAAAATATGAATATCATTGAGATTATCACGTTTTATGATACATCGTGATAGTCACATGAGTATCACGATGTATCATTAAACTTTGTTTCTGTCTTCGGGTATTACGTTATCAGAATGTGTACTACTTTACAAATTGGTTTTTTAATTGGAGCAGAATTAGTATATAACAATTATTAATTTTAGTAGTATTATTATGTACAAGTAGGAGTCGAACCAGCGACCTTTACAAACTTTTTAAAATACCACTTTATACTGGTTCTGATAATTTAATAAATATGAATGTAATTCATTCATCATCATACACACATACATACATTCCATTTAGAAACAACTGAAATAACACAAATTACAAAAAATACTTCTTTTAACAAGTGCATTAAAAATTATCGTCCCACTAAATGCAAAGGAAAAATCCAAAGAATGTATTCAATCTTTTTTATATTTAAACTACCTGTAAATAAGAGCTATATTGAAATAACATAATATAGTTGTTAATTGATCTGTCGTCTGACCGTCTGTCCCTGCAGTATGTCACGTGTAGAAAAAATTTACTGTTTCCATTGCTTCATACGAAACGATATTATTTATGTAAAAAAATATGTCGAAATTCTTTTTTATTTAATTTTTTTTAGTTCTTTAAATCTTGAATTGTTATTAATAATATATTATTGAGACTTAAATTAATGTATGTATAATTCGTGTTCTTTATATTATGGATAATTCAATACCTTAAAATTAAGATATTAATCTTTAAAAAATAATATAAGTCAGTTAAAATTTTCTAACCATTTAATACATCACTCAAATCTAAGAAAAGTATTACATTATATAATAAAAATTACATGAGTAAGTTAGTTATTTTTAAAGTCAAATAATATAACGCCAGCAGAGTTGTTGCCAGGTGCAGTGGACACCTGCTTCTCTCTAGTTTTTACAGAAGTTATCCCATAGTTTTTGTTTGAACAGGTAACTTATCTGACTTCGGGGAACTCGTCGCTGGGATACTTAGAATAATAATTTAACTAGATCGCTTTTTTGGTTTTTAATATTATAGACGAAAGAATGAATTACAAGAAACTTTTACTTCATTTTGAGGATTATCTTAGATTTCTGAAATTTTAATAATATTTACTAGTAAGGGCTAATTTCTAAAATACATGCCTCATCTATCAGATCCTAGTATTAGAATTATCGTTTAAACAAAACAAAACCAAAATTTAGGATGGTCTAAATAGACCAAGTGGTTCAGTTTTAACACGAACTTCCACTATTATATATTTATATTACATATAGTCACATTGCTCTTAAAATGTTCTAGTTGCACGCTGCTAGGGGGCAGATCCTTGAGAAGTAACGGCAAGACTATATACATTATCTTGAATTGCAGCTATAGAACGGAAATTTTTATTTGTTTCTTCAAACGCGCGAATTTACTAATCTTTGGAATGGATTTTTAAACAATCTGATTATAAAAGACAGGTTTATGATGAAGGAGGATAAAATGCGGGTGAAACCGACGGATATAGCTAGTTACATAAAAGGTACTTTTTTATACAGTCTGGCTATGCTTTAGAATCCTAATTGATACACATTATACGTCTCCTTGACCGTCTCTTACACAATCTGTTATATAATCATCTATCTAGCTTTAAAGATTATGTAAAATATTCCGAGGAACAAAGTTATCTCATACAGAAAATATAGTTGCTGTTTCTAGCTTGTAAATATCTCTATAAAAACATATAAGTATATTAATAATATGTGCACTCGTTAAGTTCCAAACATAAAAACTACAGCCTCACAACTGAAAAATTTTGTATTATAGTCAGATCTTTTTATTTTGCCATGGAAAATTATTTTGTTTAAATAAAAAATCAGTGGTAAATTATTATTATTATTATTGGAAATATTAATTTATAAAATCAAGATCAAATCAAATTCAATACCAATAGAATAACTGGAGAATAACCTTAGAATACTTAAACAGCAAGGAAGGTATATACCAATTTTCATGGCTAAATCTTCGGCCCCATTTCAGGCCCCCTTTACGTCTGAATAAAAAGAAATCAGTTCTTATTCTTTTCATGTATTTTCAAGATAACACTCATGTGGCAGGATTCACACAGCCACACATACGCAAGCACACACGCACCGAAGCACGCACGCTCGTACGCACGCACGCACGCACGCACGCACGCTTGAACACACACACACACTTATTGTTCATTTTGTCCACCTTTTCAGAATATTTTAATAAATTTTAGCCTTTCTCTAGTATGATGTGTAAATATTACTGCGAAGATCATCTAAGCTAGTTTTTGGGTCAAAGACTTAAAAACTTCCATCCATATACTTTCTCGTTTAATATAGATAATAATAAAATAATTTAGATTTATTACTAACAGTTAATAATTAGGCAAATTTATTAACGCAGGGCCATCTTATTGTAGACATTTTATATGGAATCCTTATTATAATAGACTAGTTGTTACTCGCGGTGAAACATGCAGACAATTTTAAATAACAAGAGCATAATTCTAAATAGCCTAATGAATCTGGCTATCATAATTAGATTATCAAGTTCAACCAAACGAACAAACTGATCAGCTTAATAATATTTGTATACATTAGTTTCTATTGTATGTATAAAATTAAAAATATCTTTAAGAATAGTAAAACTACAAAAACGAATATAGTTTTATAGAATATATGCATTATTTAGTTAATAATTATTTTTTTAGTATTTCAATATACGTAGAATAAATGCTAAAGTTTTATCTCTATATATAGCAACGTACGTGAGCCGGGCGGCGTGGGCCCGCGCTGACGGCTCAGGACTTGTTACTTTAATCAAACTAATCGTTCTGTATTTAGATATATAAAGCATGTTGTGAAATTTTAATTTATTAAAATGTTTAAATAAATTTAGATTATATATTGCAATTCTCAAGGTTTTCAATTATATACAGAATGCTGAATCATATAGGTTGTGACGCATTAGTTCAGTTGGCAGAGCGACAGATTCTCCGGACAGACGCGGGTTCGGCTCCTACTATTGTTGCAGAGTATTTAATTCTACTATTCTATTTAAAAAAATTATAACATGGCTGACATTTTTACTGATAATTTAGAATATTTTTATACAGTAATTTAAAAAATATATACTTTTCAAAAAATATATTTTTTTTAATATTTGTGACGTCATCTCGTGTTGTTTGATCAAAATGCAAACTAGCTTACATTAAACCTTTTTATTTATATTCCCAATTTTGTCTTTTGATCACTTTTTTTTATATTACCAAGGGATGCACAAGAGAGAGAGAGAGATCTCTCTCTCTCTTTTGGTGATGCTTTTAGCTATTATAAATTCATTAACCTCTTGATACACGAATTCTTAGAAATTTAGTTATTTAGTACAAATTTATACAAACTCAAGCAGAGAGTACATTAATCTACGAAATTACCTTTTATATTTACAAAATCTTTCAACAGCGCTCTCGTATTTTCTAATTTTATGTTAAAAATATTGATGTTAACACAATTTAGTATGTTGATGCAGTCTGTCTGTACGTTTGCGATTTAGATTCACTGTTCATGTTCACCTATAATATTTGGTATGCCTGAATTTTTTTCTGTATGAAACATCTTTTAATATTCAGTAAATATAAACCAGGGCAGATCTGAATATGAATTAAAAAGAGAAGTTACATCTGAAATACCGACCTTACCAAAAAATAAAACTTAAATGGTGGTATCTTTTATTATGCTGGTGGTGGGTTCCCACCCTCATAAAGAGTGACTATTCTGTCACTATTTTGATAATATTTATTTTAATATTAACTATATTCGAAATATAAAACTAAAAGCACTTAATTTCAGCGTTGTTTTAAGAAAGAGAGAGAGAAAAGATTGTTTTTTCATCGTTTTACACAACCCTCATTAATTGTATAATAATAAGTAACCTTACAATTTCAAAAGTTTTTTAATTTATCTTATATTAATTCGAGGAAAATTTTGATAGCAATTATATGTATGGATTCTTTTATTTAATGAAAGTAAGAGAATTAACATGTCTATAATTGTTTAATTGGGCGAGCCAGCCCTTGTGTTAATTGGTAAAAGCTCAAATTAGTATATTTTAAAAAAAATAAAAGTAACTTCGACAATTCAATTTGTCGGCCACTTTTCCACTAGTCGGCTAGTCGATCAAAGTTCTCTCCTAAAAATATATTGTACTATAGAATGTGCCCTTTGTAAGTTACGATTCTTATAAGCTGCACCTTTTGACTATGAAAAAAAGTACTGAAGCAAATTTAAGTCACATAAAACTTATAAATAACTTTTCATCATTTTAATCATTTTAAAATTTTAATTTCATTTCATTTAATTTCATCATTTTAAAAATCATTTCGTTAACTCTGAAACTTTCACGCGACTCGCACACGTGATGTAATATCATTGAAATTCATTACAACACGCCCTTTTTTTACGAGTTTCCTTTGTCTTCTATTTTAGTATTTTAAATGATTGAATATCCTAGACTACGTTTTTCTTAGTATTTGTTTGTCTGTCTGTCTATTTGTTGGAAACTCGAGACTTATTTACATGACTCTTTTGTCTTTGATTTAAGTATATATTTAGGTGGCTGCTAAACTATCATTTGCAATAGGAAACAAGAGAGCCTCTCCATTGTTTTCCAAAGCAGTTCTTTCTAACAAAAGTTCTGAGTTCTACAAACCAAGTTTAATATAAGCATTTTACAACCAATTTGAATATCAAAATAAATTATATGCATATAGTTTCATCAAAATAGGTTAAGTAATTTTAAAGAAACGTTGATATCAAAACTGGCAAAATAAATGTTTCAAAGGAGTAAATGGCGAGTGATTTCTAAAATTCAAATCAACGTTCAATAATATTGTAATGCATTCAGTTCGTAGCGGAAGCTGGAATGAATGTTTTAATCAAAAATGGTCACTTTTAAATGCTATGCTATTAATACTACATATTTTATCCCTTTTTATATGTTAAATAATTCTGAAATTTAACTTCAAACAAAGAACATATAAGTGTATATATCTTTATAGTCAGACAAGTACTACGAGGAGATAGATTATTTTGAAGATTTCAAATAAGCATTATTAAGAACCAGCATAACATATATAATATTGTTATTTTTTTAGAAGTCAATATAAGTTATAACCAACTATATTAACAAAATATAAAGATATACCTTTCATCTAAACACAGAAATATATCGTAATATATATAGAACAATCGTTAATATATTTAACAAAATTTTGGTTTCTATGAATAAAAAATAAAAATTTACAACATTTAAAATATAATAATTAATATTATGAAATTAATAACCTATGCGTATGGTATTAATAAAAAACATTAATTTTCAATTTATTCAAAATACATCGACATTTCATTGAATTGGGAAAATACTTTTACATTCAAGGTTTCTTGAATGTTGAATGAATATGTGAATATAATATTAGATTACATGTTTTTAATGTTTATATAAAGTTATTTTACATTTACTTTTAAATCAGGTCCACAACTTGCTTCAATTGTCTCGAAAAAACGAGAGAACATTATAAAAAAAACATTTCTAAATTAAGAAAGTGCACCTCCAAGTACCCCTCATATATATGCGTCTGCGCATCTTTTTGTTCATCCGAATTTATTTAAATGTGTTTGTGGTAATCTTTTTATAAACTCTCCTTTTGATGTGTTTCAGGTTAATCAAATTTTCTGTACATTTTTAACTAAATTAATAGAGAAATATTAGGATTATACAGGAGATTTTTTTATTTATTACCATTTTAAAGCACAGTTTCTATGCATTTTAATTATTTTATGGTAAAAATAAATACATTGGCAATGTCGGTGTTAAAATATTGGTCGGTTCAAACAAAAGCTCTGTTAACTTATTATTTCACACCTAGCGCCATCTGTTATTAGTTCTGAAAAGCGACGTTTATTAAAAACAAGTAAAAGATTAAATTAATTGTACGTTTTGTGAAATTTTTGTTATAAGTGCTGAATATTTTTTTAGATTCTTTATTAAGAAATTTATTGATAAATTTAAAAGTTCTATTATAAAAGAAATATGAACTATGAATATGATACGATAACAAGATGGCGTATTTTTTTGTAAAGTTTTTAAGTACACTGCAACAAATATGAAGAAAGAATGACGTGTGGCTTTACACGTAGACACATGTTCAATATCTCCATGTTTCAGGTTTAAAAATACTTATTTGTAAGCATCTTTACAAGTTCTTTTATTAAATTCGAATCAACTAACAGTTTTGTCAATATTTTAAACAATTTATTTTATATTAATTATAGTAATATTCAATTTTTTTTTTTAATAGAATAATTTAGAAATATGGTAGAACTATTAAAAAAAACTTCCTACACTACACGATATGCGTGCGTTTTTCAATTCTGTTTCCAAGATGTTCCCGCCTATATATATGACGCGAATACATTTGCCGCCATTTAGTCCCCTACAAAGCTCTTGTGTGTACGCGCCTATTTTCAAAAAGACTTCGATTTTTAAATATTAACTTTTTTTATTAATTCTCTTGTGTTGTGTTTAGGAACGTGATAGTGTACTTTTTAAAGTGTTTTTTTTAAGGTATCTAATATTTTATTAAATATATAACTTACTTCTTAAATAATTATTTAATTATAAAAAATATTTATATTTTTAGCCAAAATACTTTTTTTTTACATTTTAAACAATATTTATATTTTTTATAATATATTTTCTAGGGCTATATATACTATCTAGGGCAGACGCCCTAGATACTTATTAGGAAGATGATGCAAGAAATACTCATTTTTACAGTAGTTTTTACATTAAAAAAAGATGGGAATAATATTTTTTTGTTATACATTTATAGATAAAAAAAATATGTGTTAAGTAAATGCATCTTCTAATACTTAGTGTACAATTGTCAACAATTATATTATGTTTAAAATAAACTTATATATATTTTTGTACTTAAAATAATTTCGAGATATATTAAATTATTAAAATATTTTATATTATTGGTCTTGTAAAACTTAAAAAATTATAGATTCAATCTTTTTAATTATATTTTTTTACAATTGTTCTAAACCATAGTATTTCTTTTTTTTTTTTATATTACAGAAGAATTGTATATACAGTATTTGATATATATAGAATGTAACGAAAATTTTATAAATTATAGTCTTAAGTAAAACTTATACTAACATTCAGATATTTGTTTCAGATAAACCTAAGAATCTCATCCAGTACGAATGCATCTCCTAGTCGTAATAGTTGCCGCGCTGGCGGTCGCGGGCGCATCCACCGTCAATAGACATATGAAGCTGTTAAACGATATCGATAACCATGTTGATACTAATGGTAATTTCCTATTTGATTATTTTCAAACAAATTACTTCACTTCCGACCATTAATGTGATCAAAAAATATCTACGATCCATGTAATAACCACTCTTCTAGGCCCTAAATCGTCAACGAAGAATTTCCTCACCCTGTCACGTCGTCCCGGCGGCGTAGTGTCTCACGCGCCCGGGGAGGTGCTATCGCTGACGTGCGAAGCCGTCGCAGCGCCCGCGCCATCTATACATTGGTTCAAGAACGACGCGCCCGTTTACGAGGTACCGCTGTGACAGCTCATGTTTCTCACGACATCTATTAAACAATTATAGAACCATTGTGTAGTTTGTAAATCGCGCCATCTCTTGGGCGAGTTTTGAAGTAATTGTAGTATGCCATCTATTTAATTTATTAATATATATAACTTTACCTTGTCTAACGTCATCTAATAATTCAATATTTTGATGATGAACGAACGTCTCCTACAAGTGATCGTATCGTTCCAGTACGACAAGGGCTCGACGGAACTTCTAGAGGCGAGTCCGTCGTCGCTGGCCCGCGTGTCGTCAACGCTGCTGGTGGCTCGCACGGAGGCGCCGACGCGCTACAGTTGCCTGGCGACGGCGGGCGCGCGGACTCTACGAGCCGATACACTCGTGTACAGCAGTGGTCAGTCGACACAAGCTAAATTTGATATAAAAATAATAAATTTTTGACAGTGTGTATAATATATTTGTCGGCACTTGGTGAAGGTTTCTCTTAGTCATAATCTCATTCAATAGTGTGTCTGATAAATTATTTTAAAAAAATCTTAAATTTTAGCAACCGATGGCACCGTCGACAATTCCGAGCGGTCAAAGCTCGTACCCCTCGCTCCTAAGATACTGGTCTCGTACAAGGTTTACGTGGACACGATAGGAAGCGACGTCGTGCTTCCTTGTGAGGTCAAGGGACACCCACGACCCGTGGTTACCTGGAGAGATAACAACGGCAACCTCGTTAAAAAAAATTCGAGGATGGAGGTAAGAAATCGAGCGAAGGAGTGAGACGGGGCAAGTGAGAGTGAACGAGTAAGTGACCGTGTTTCCCGCAGGTGTCCCGTGCAGGCGCGCTGGTGCTCCGCGGCGTGTCGTGGCGCGACCTCGGGGCCTGGCGCTGCACCGCCAAGAACAGCTTCGGAACCGCCGCCGCGGAGACCTTCCTGTATCCCGCCAGGGTGAGAACATACATATAGCAATACCATCACACATAACTACATGTACAACTGTACCACAACACATTATAACATATAAAACAACACTACTAACTACATATAGCAACATATACAGCAAGGCCACAACACATTACGATGTATATAACAAAAAACTACATACACATAAGGACATACACCGCGACACCATAATACATCACATAAAATACATTCAGTTGACGATTTGAATGTAATAAATATTTAATTAAATTATATTATTATTTTCAGCCGAACGACACCGACGGTTAGACAAACAAACACAAAGTAAACCAAGTTCCTGAGCTAGTTAAGAATGCAAGAGCTTCACACGCCAATGTGTGATTCGCTTCGATATCTTACTTCTGAATATTTTATGTATATTTTTCATTGAAAATATTCACTTAAATAAAGTTCGAATTTGTTATGATTCATATTTCTAACCGCCTTTAAATACGTTTTTAATTTGCAGTATTTTTTATTTGTTAATAATGTATTTTATATAATATTTTATAAGCAATTATAACATTGTAGTAAAATTTTTAATTACAAAAATAAATTTAATAAAAAAAATGTTAGTTAACGTGTACATGTTTAGAAAAACGTGTCCTGGACTGACCGAACCACCGCAGGTCTTATTATATTTGTCGTATATTTTCGGCTGGTCCGATTTGTTATATATTAAACGTGTATAACAATAAATTATACGATCTATTAAAGATCTTAAAACAATATTTTAGTGGTAATTTTGCTATGTCTTGCCAAAACATAATATCTATTGACGAATGAATGATTGAATGATTTGAAACAAAAAAATCATCGCAGCTTTTAGTTCTAATTAGAATTGTAAGGCTTCGGCCTATTCGTTGTAACTTACACAGCGGTATTATTAATGTTAAATATTGTGATCTATTACTTACAGTATACTGTGATTCGACTAGATATTGAAATTAAATAAAATGTGAAAACCAAACGCTGTTTTTTTATTTCTCCTCTAATAACAATATTTCAGTGCTTTTAACTCCTTAGGAGAAGCCCAGAATATTTAGTGTGGGAAAATTTTTTTTCGTCATTGTAATTTTTAACAAGTCTCTCTCTAAGAAAATAAATAAAGTTATAAATTTCAAAAGATAATTATTTCGTATAACGATTAATAATAGGAATGAAATGTGATGGACAAATGAAATATCGTGAGTAATCATATTTACCAGTCGAGAACAGTATCGGATACAAAACGACTCCTTGCGAGACACCGGCACATATACTACAGATGCGGTGGCGGCTTTCACACAAACAACTATCAAACGAATTAATTACCGATGGAGATGATGATGAAATGTATTCGATAGAAAAAAATATGGTCGGTTAAAAAAAAAATATTTCTATTTTGGGCATTACTCATTAGTTTAGTAGCGAAAATTCCAAATTTGTAAGAGAATTTCGATGTTTGCGCTGGAACTCCAAATGATTCTGGGAACCCTATAAATTCATCTATCTTCAACTAAAACTTATTAAATCATTTCAAAATTTACCTCGGATAAACAGAAAGATAAAATAAACAGATCGGCATTAATTATACAAAGGGTAGTTTATTACATTAAGCGTTGAATGGGTGGCGAACCGTTTGTAATAATATATTTATTCTTGTATTTGTAACACATTTTTAATGTAAAATTATTTTACAAGTACTTCAATTTATTGTTAATTATATCACGTGACTTGAGGGTAAGAGTGGGGTTGTTGATCACTCACTATTTAAGTCTGCCCGGTACCGGAGTGAAATGATTCGCATTTAATCTAAACTATAAAGTATGACTCTGCTCAGATTATAGAAGAATAGTGATTCTTATATTTAAATTGTTTTATTGATGTATTTAACATGGAACAAAATAAGTGTGACGCTGGAGCCGCGCCGACAGATACCAAGTACTATAACCAAGTACAAGAGTTAGTTATTCAGATTGACTAAACTGGACTTATATTTATAAAAGGCATTTTTCATTGAACACGACTAAGAAAATGCGATTTTTAAAATATGATCTTTTAAAAAAATTATTTTCATTTTTCTATTAAAAATAATAGAAATAATAGAAAACATGAATTAGCTAATCTACCTAAAATATCAGAGATACTTGAAGAAGTTCATTTTTAAATAATTAATGATGTGTAATAAACAATATAATCGTCGCAGTTAAAAATATCTATAATATTAAAAGTAAAATACTATTTTACATATGGTAGTTGTCCACAACATAAATATTAGAGATTAAAAAATATATATATATTTTCTCAACAATTAGAAACCAGTAACCTAAGTCAGCAGTATTTTGATAATCATATCAATTTTACCCATATTATATGGTGCACAAAATGACCACTACATCATCAAATGTTACCAAAGTTGTTTCTCAAAAGCTAGTAAAGATGTATTAAGATGAGGATGACTGTAGAAAGAATATTGAAAACTTTTTCATAGCTCAAATGTTAACACCAATCAGACGAATAGAAAAACAAATATCAAACTTATAATAAATTAATTTCCATAAAAATATTGCTATTTTATCCATTTCCATCAATTTCCATAAAAATATATAAAATAATTATTAAAGACAAATAATGGTTCCTAAAACCTTTAACCTGTCTCTTACATGATGCCAAAACTCTAAACACATAATTTCAAGCGCAGATTCTCCTTATCTTCTAGGTAATCAGGTTACCAATACTGACCCAATTAAATCCAACAGCTATTTATATAAAGTTATTGCTTCAAATTTAATGATCTATTAACCAATTGTAAAGCTAACATCGTTGTATACCGTCTGTGCTAGACTTCAAACGTGCCACTTGTGACACGCGTGCCATTGGTTCGCCATCCCTGTTATAGACTATTAATTTGCCGAAATTATATTTCAGCTACCGAAGAAAAATATAAAATTCTTTCTCAGGGTGTTATTCTTTGACCTATTCTGTTTCTAATTTACATAAATAACTCAAGTGTCGATCAGTCGAAAGAGAAAGGATGTCTGAAAGTTTTGCAGCATGATGTTGTTGGATATCGATATAAAAAAGAGGCCTTTAGACAAATGAGTTGCAAAAAATAATAACCTATTAGTTACGTATCACTCTCAATTAAAAAAAACTTGTTAAGGTAGCAAGAAAAAAATATTCAAATTAACGAAAACATTGGTAACATACATACTTTGTAATTATACTCTGAAGATTTACAAGTCAGAGATCAAATGTTTCCTTTGGATTTATAAAATAATTAGCTAAACCATCGTGATCCAGTTAGTTACAAATCATAAATAATTCAATCTTAAGATTCTGTAACATGCTTGACCGTTTTGAACTTTGATCCTCGTTGAATCGAATATATGTAACCTCACATTATTAAACCGATATTTTAAATGATTTTATATAGATTATAATTAAAAAACATATTGCCAAAAAGCAAATTAATTTAATGACTTCAGCAATAGCATAATACTAAACTAATTAAATTTCGGACATTAATCTATGCATAGAAAAAATATTATTATTATTATATATTAAAATACTACCATAACGAAACTTCACGTACAATTTGATTTATTTTAAATTGCGTAAAATGTACACGATGCGCCTGCGCTGTAATGAGGCTCACAATTGATTGACCATAAAACTAAGATCTGTTTGTGAAATCTTGGTTTATGTTTTAAATAGGTTTTGCACATTTTAATATAAGTTATTTAATAAAAGTATTAGTTTTCATATATATTCATAAAATTGATAATATGGATAGTCAGGTAAAAAGTGAAGAGCGAGTTATGTAATACATAAATCTTCAAGAAAATTCATTTTACACTAATAATACGTAATCTATATTAGAATAAATCCATATTTTGTAAAAGATTACAACTTAATACTCAAATGTGAATAACTATTATTATTTTGTTAAAAATATATATGAAAACATTTTGATTAATTATTATCTGTAAGTCAGGGAGGTTTAAATAGCACCCACTTCCTCCCCCTTGATCAACGTCTAGGACTAGGGTGTCAGACTGGACATCTTTAGTAATAAGTCAACTTTTCTGTAAAATATGCTACATCTTATTATAATTACATTTTCCAAATCCCAAGAAGTTCATTAATCTGAGCTGATCCTGAGCTTTCATTATCTATTATTAGAGGATAAATGAATGAACTGTAACCTTTTTTAAATGGTTACTTACTTTCAAGGTCAAACAGGAAAGATGGGAAGAAGTAATGGAAACTCAGAAGACAATGAAGATGACAGCCTTGATCACCTTCATTCAATATTCTGTGCGAGGATATTTCATGTAACCTTCGAGTAACGTCTTATACAAGCTCCAGCCAGTTGCAGCAAAGCTTTGAATATATTTTAATTAAAACAATCATAACAATATGAACTATAATTTCAATAACAAAATTGGAACTACACATGAAGATATATAAGGAAAACTTAAGAAATATTTTCGATTAATTTTAGAATAGTCTAGTATCGAATAGAAAAGTACGTAATATTTGTATTTAAAATATATCCCATACATTGTGTCGAGGACGATCCGCGGTCTATCATTAGTGCGTTGAATTTGGATATAAGACGATCTCGAATTCGTGAGCTTGGAAAATTACCCACATCACATATTTTGTACGTGGTACAAGTTATAAGATGCGCTTTTAATGAGAGTTCTTAAAATAATTATAGCTTTTGGTTGTTGACCTTTCCGTATGTCAAATAATTAATTGATCGAGATGCCACCTATCGGATCTTAGCTTTACTCAACCGTGAGTCTATTTGGTTAAAAAGAAGTTATTAATATCATTATTATTGGCCGTCTGCCCAAAGATTCGACTTAATTAAGTCAAGAGTCTTTGGTATCCAGTCCAATGGTGTATATTTGAACCAACATTGGAACCAACTTTGGCACTAACTGCACACAGACAGAGAAAAAAGTATCTTTCCCCATCCTACTATCATATGTAGTGATGAGTAAAAATTGTAAAGAGTCTAAGTATCCAGTCCAATGTTGTATATTTGAATCAACATTGGAACCAACTGCACACACACAGATAAAAGGTAGCTCCCCGATTATAGTATCATTTGTAGTAAAGATTAAAATGAATTAAAAACTGACTCTGCTCACTTGGACCCAACACTCTTATAATTAATCGATACCGAGCGCAGGTAGAGACGTCACGACCTTATATTAGGCAACTTACTAGAGAAATACGATATGGAAGGATTCGCGTTACAGAAACAACATTCAAAATTATATATTTCTGTTAAATGAATTAGCATGATTTTATAGATTGTTTATGGAGGCTGTAGTCAGGTACTTCTGAAGTTAACTGATAATTTAATTATTTCTTAGATGTTATGAATTTTAAGATTTACATATTTAGTAAGGATATTTTTAAACTCATCCTGATTGTATTTACTTGTATCCTACTATGAAGGCTTAAAAATATCACAGTTTAAAAAACATAAATAAATGTTACAATAGTTTGATGCTTTTGATACATTTGAGTTTTTACATAAAGAGTAATAAAGTGTTAAAACAATGTTCTTTTTAGATGTAAGAGTGTAAAAAGGGAAATTAAGATGTTGTAATATTACTTTAAGATATCTGAAACCTAATATAGACAAACCTATAAAAGTTTTTATATAAAATTAATAATAACAAAGAGAACATGAATTCTAAAGTGCGGTGATATTTTTTCGTAATATAACCAGCAGATAAATTAAAATTAATAATATAATAAATAAAATAAAATGAACTGCAAGTATATCAATGATAATACAAATAACTGCAAGTCAAGCTATTGAAGAGCTTTTCTAAAGCGGATCGTTTCGTGGCAGACCTTGCTCTGGATTAAGATTACTATCGATTGTCAAAATACATGCGCGTGCGTTTGCGAAATATAGAGGTGGGATGTATCGATAAAGTCTATTGTTGTTTGTTCTACAGATACATATAATTAGGAAGATATTTTTGTTTTTCTCTTACATAAATATAAATAACAAAGTATTTTTGTTTTGTAAATTTTCAGTGAGAATGATTTACAGGAAAAAATTTTTTATATGCGTAATTATGCCGGGAACCTTTGTATACACAAAATTACAATCTGAAAAACATAAGAAACACAAAAATATTAAACCTAACATAATCACAAATAACACAATTACCATTTTAAAACACAAAAGAAAGTTACGTGAGTAAAACTATCTATATAAAATATTACTATCGATAAAGTGGCAGCCCATCCCTAAACCTAAGGTTATTTATTTTAAATAATTGACCTTAATGTAATTACACGTTATTGTTGCACCTCATTACTATACATTATGTATTACAGATACGTGATGCTCAATGATATTATTTATATAATTAATAATCCAGAAACAGTACTCAAATCTAATAAGCATTACTTTTTTTCTGTTAATAAACTTATTAACACAAAAGATCTACTTTTTAACGTACTTTTAATTTATTAAATAATTTTATCAAATACTCAAAGATCTATATATTAATTAAACTCCCTTAGGGAGATATATATGTTATTTTATTACATAGATAACAGAACACACATAGTTTTTTATAAATTAAAACTCAGCATACTTTAATTACATATATTAAAAATAAATGAACATGAAATAAAGTGAATTTTAAGTAGAGCACGGCTTGAAGTGATTAGATTGTAGTGCTCATGTGTGGAGTATGCTCTACCGTTCATATTTTATTATCAACTTGACCATTCTCTTAGTTTTAAGAAAAAAATCTTAAAACTGAATTTGGAACCAATTAACCGCTTGAGATGTATAAAGAAAAAATAAATATCAAATCAAGAGGCTTGAAAGGTAGAAAATAATAAAAAAATATAACCAATATAACCATTTACATAAAACGCTTTAATAAGAGGTTTTATTTAAAAAATACAAAGTCTTATAAGTTTTTTTTATTAATAAATATAATTTACACATTTAATTACAAATACAATTAATCTATTTTTAATAATCAAGTAGAGTATCTTTCAATTGTATCGTTAAAATTCAAGATGTTCATCTCAAGATGCTGCGTTTAAGAGATTCACGAGTATATAAGCTGAGGGTTATATCTCCAGAATCAGTGCACATTCATCGTTACATACATACATACCAACAACAGGTATACAAATAATATCAAAATTAACCATTATTTTAAGGATATTTAAAATGTATTAAATATTTTTTTCAATTAAATACATACAAACAATATATTTCTTAATTTTCAGAAAATATAAAAATTTCATTTTGAGGATTTTCCGAAATATACAACAATGAAGGTATTTTTTTATATGTAAATTTTCTTTTAAATATATATTTTCATTGTGTACTTAAAATACGTTTTTTTTTCAGTTTTTCTTAGCATGCGTCTTACTTGTGGCGTCAAGTTTGGCAGAGCCACCGGTGGATAACAGGTAGCTCATATGAAACCATTATTACCCGAACCATTAAATATAATTATATAAATTATTAAATATAAATTATTAAATATAAATAATAAATATAAATTATTAAAGGTATCACATAACGTAGTAAAATTTCGAACCACGTATTTCTACATTTCCACGTATTTCTGTAACATATGTCTTATGAAAATCCTCATTTAAATACCTCTGGGGAAAATTTTTCTGCACTTTGCATAATGAGGGCCTTTGTCATAAAAGGAACAGATAATAAAATCATTTATCCAATCGCAACCTTATTAAAAAGACCATTAAATATGTTTGAACTTATGCACCATGTATTTAAATAAATAATAAATTTTAATTGAAAATCGTCCTGGTGGTAAGCGGTCCAGCCTGTTTAGCCAAAGATAGTGGATTCACATAATCGAACTTTAGGAGTTGTGATCTTCAAGTTGCTGTTTTGAGTCTTGTGTCCGTTATTTGTATGTTTGTAAAACACAGCGACTGCAGTCAATATCAAATATTATATTACTCTATAATGTCTTTCAGATATCTGCCTCCTCAAGCAAGGAACTCACCACCAGCTCAAACGTATGGCGTCCCTGGATTTGGTCAGAGACAAACTGATGCTGTCTTCAGGCAAGTAAACCTTTTCTGTTTCATACACATATATACATAAAAGTAACTTTTTTTTTAAATTCCAAAATGTTAGTTCATTAGATAGTATTAGATCTATTAACCATAATTATTTTGTACTTTGTCCGAGATAAATAGTTTTGGATAAAATAATTATTTTAAGATTGCACGAATGAATAAAATATTTTAAAAACATTTGAAAATTTTATTCAATGAAAGTTACATAACATATTAATATTTCTATTTTTACATTGTAAACATTAAGTTGTCCTAAAGGGTAAAATTAATTAATTTAAGATTATACCGAAAAAGACTTAATATTAAATCAATAATAAATAATGAAATTATTTTAAACCAAGGATTTATAGACGGACAATATATTGTTTTGTTTTTTATCATAACTTATTGTAATATTATAGAAGTCGTCCTTCATCTACGTACGGAGCACCTGCAAGGAGCCGTCGTCCTAACCTGCAATACGGACCACCTCAAGCGAGTTCTAACCAATATCAAGGACGAAGCCAAGCTCCAAACAGCCAATTCTTGCCGCCTACAAACAGATACCAGGCTCCAACAAACCTACGATTAACTCCAAGCCAGTATCAGGCACCAAACAAACAATATTTGCCACCGGCGGGCCAATACGAAGCTTCAGAAAACCAACGCTTAGCTCAAAGCGTACACCAGGCACCAACAGCCCAATACCTACCCCCAATTGGCCAATACCAACCTTCAACAAACCAACGTTTAGCTCAAAGTCAACACGATGCACCAGCAGCACAGTACTTGCCCCCCACTAGTCAGTATCAAGCTCCGTCTTCTCAGTATGGTCTTCCAAACCTAGCTCGATCCAACTCACCATCACAAGAATACGGTGCACCAGGACTATCACGCAGTATGAAATGTTTATACAGTAGCTTGGCAATGGTTGTGGTTCCAAATGTATTGCTTATTAATGGTAGTCTTAAACCGCTTATAAAAAGTAGTATCGTATTTTTTATTACCTTCGCGACTTATACTGTTTTACTTATCTGTAGGTGGTAGTAACAGTGGATATGACAACCAACAGAGCAGACAGTACCTACCACCCTCCGCGCGAGGATACGACGACGGTAGCAATGGAGTGAGTCCGACAGACAAAATCATATAATGGTTTCAAATGGTTGTATTTTAATATGGTTTTGTTAACCTGTATCAAACTTATAATACCGCCTCATGTGGTGCTTTCAATTTAGAGCAACTTTTTAACGTTCGTACTATTTTCATCTTACATATTTATAAGTATTAAAATTACTCTCTCTTATCCAAGTTAAATATAAAGTACAACCTATTTCGTTATTTAGAACCTAAATCTGATAATAGTAATAAAATGTAAAGGAGCCAGCAAACTACGAGTTCGAGTACATGGTTCAAGACGCAGCTTCCGGTAACGATTTCGGTCACAGGGAAGAGAGGAAAGGAGACAGGGCTGAAGGACGGTACTACGTGCTGTTACCGGACGGAAGGACACAGGTACACAGCAACCAATGATATATATTTACATCCTTGTTAATTGATATATGTATAGCTTCAAGATATACCACCAAACTGTTCTTGCAATTTTTTTTGTGTTTTTTATGAGAAAATAACAATTGGTTCGTTTAGTACAATACTAGAAATATACAGAATCAAAAGTTACGTGACCCTCTCTGCTCCTAGACGTATATTAACATTACTTACCATGTCATTCTAGACTGTTGAATACGAAGCTGACCAGGAAGGTTTCAAACCCAGAATTTCGTACGAAGACAACGACGCAGGCGCTGGGTACGACGGTCAGAGCGCTTACAACAACGACGTTACCAACGGACCTTATTAATATCATAGATAACGAGAAAATATTTATATAAATTTCTTAAATACCTCTTTCTATATAAGTTATTTGTAAATATTTCTAATTGTAACCGACGACTGGGCAATGTTAATGGATAATGAGTTTTATTTTGTAGTTATTAAGTTTATTTCTGAATGTTTTTAGCTTTGCCATATATCTCATTATATTTTTAAGACATTAGAGGCCAGTTATACCAAAACGTTTCTGTTTTTGTTTTTATATATTTTTGTAAATAAATAAAATGCTTTTATATTTTTTGGTTAATTTCAACAAAAAACCTGAACTGTAAGACACATGGTAATTTTAGTTTCATTTAATTAAGTAATTACAATTAAACCATGCTAACAAACACCAATTAAATTATCCTAATAATAAGGACGAAAAATAAAATATAATATTTAACAACTACATTAAATCAGTAAACAATAATGAATGTTCGACTGAGATTGCTAATTGAATAAGAGAAGTTGCCTGATATGGCCAATTGAATAAGAGTAATAGACTGAGATGGCCAACTGAATAAGAATAGTAGACTGTGATGACCAAGTCAATAAGAGTAGTAGACTGATATGGCCAATTGAATAAGAGTAATAGACTGAGATGGCCAATTGAATAAGAATAGTAGACTGTGATGACCAAGTCAATAAGAGTAGTAGACTCTTATTAAACTGGCTATCTCAGTGATTGACATATTTGACAAATCTAATAAGAAGAGTGTTAAAGATCTTACCTGGAATGACAATGACTATGAATAAATAAAACCAAATCTACATATCAGTTAAGATTACTTTAATAAATTAAAACGACATTTCAAAATCTTACAAGTTTCACTTAAATTGACTAGATTTTGGATAACTTCAATTAAAAAATAATAAGTGCATAAGGATTGGACATTTTTGAATTATTATAAATACAATATTATTAAATACCTTTTTAATGAATATATTAAATAATCGTTGCTGAAAAATATATTCATGACAAAAACTAATAGTTTTTTGTTTTTACAAATGTTCATGGCAAGCATGGAATGAAAACTAAGCAATTATTTTTTTTTACTTTATTTTCTTTTTAGAAGAAAGAAAGTACGGTCTTTATGTTTTATATATAACAATCAATTTCAATCAGTCAACTTAGTAACTTAGCCAAAATATAATAAAAGACAGTAAGTACGAACACAAAAAAAATAACATTGTTTTGTCTATGTTAAATAATACAATTAATTCACTAAAATCACGAATGTATCTTACATTACAAATCGATTATCTTATGACGTTCTTAGGACATACATACATTCAAACATATATATGTATACATATAAAATATTATTATTATAAATACATGCTATATCTTAAACTTATCGCTAATGAGAAAGATCAATGAAACAAAACTTATACATAGTGTATTTGAACTATTGTTTTATTTTAATAGTAGTATTATTAATATCTGAATTTAAGGTTGGTCGGTAATAGATTATTATATTACAATTTATGTATAATCTCAGATTTTTATCTCTGCTTTAATATTACCTGGTCTCCTACCATGAACTCTTAAAATTATTATTGTTTAAATAAAATTATTTCATTGTTACAATAATTTTACTTTCAAAGGCTCAATTTTTAGAAGTAATCAACAAGTTAAACCTATAAAAAAGTGAATCACAGAAATTGATTAAAACAATATTCTTTTATAGATGTGACGGCACGAAAAGTAAAAGTTTACTAACTGACTCAAATACAAAACATAGTAACTTTTTTTTCTTATAATACTTTAGAAAAAATTTAAAGGGCTTTTAATATTATATAAAAAAAAACTATCCGTAATTAAATAGTTAAATTGAATATGAAATGTATTGTTGTATTTGTAAATATATAATATTAAGTAACAGGCGATGCCAGGATAATAAGTAAAGATAGATTTTAACACACAAAAATAAAAACGTATTGAAGATTGTGCTGTAAATGCTAAACACATTTAGCTGGTCATTTTGCCCCTAGTAACGTAATAAATATTCAGATTTTGTGCCAATTTCTTAAAGTTAAGTTCCACTTATATTATTTGAACTTATTTTTAATTTAAAAAAAAAACATATGGAATGAAAAATCGTCAACACAACCAACATTAGTCGTAAATTTCTGTTGTTAATGCGTTGATGATTTTTCTATTCTATATTTCCTCATACAGGAACTTGATTGACACACACACATGCAGTACAAACACACATACATACACAAACAGTTAATCATTGCAATAGCAGTACATGTTGAGATGAGGATGCGTTGCGCTAACGCAGTGTGGCTCATCGTTATATCTATAAAAAAAATAAATAAAAAAAAGATAATTTTACATAACTACATTTTTTATTTACATAGATGAGTTTTAAATACGATTTTGAAATAATCATAAATCTAATAATTTGAGTTTTCATTATAAAATATATATATATATATTAAAATATAAAATCATCCAGCTGTACTGACGGCAAACCGTGATTTCCTTTAATCTCAAGAATAAAGGCCCCGAATGCATTCGAAACCAGTAGGGCAAGTTCCGATACAGCCAGATAATTATATAAAATAGATTACTATCCATAATTATATGGACCACGAAAGTTTGAATACAAAAATTAAAAATAAAACTTACGCGTTAGTTCTCGATATATCTCTGGAATCAATAACGAATCTATCTTCTTTTAAGATGTAAGTGACGGAGGCTTCGTAAATACCGTGGCCGGGACCAACGGCGATCTAAAACATTCAGAAAATATATTTAAAACAAAACAGAATACTTTAAAAAATCAAATTACTTTAAAACAAATGTCGTAAATTAAGAAATATATGTATTAGATTCTTTTGACGAATTAAGAAATGAAGATTTAAGTTTCTGAAGTCAGTATTCTGTTATTTCAATTTATTATTCTCACAAATAAAACATTATTATAGAATTAGAGTTATGTTTATTTTATATCTAATATGGAAAAATTTCAATTAGTCTCTCCGAGAGCATAATTTAATAAATACATACAACTTAACTGACAAAAATCTAAAGAATGGCGCCGTCTATCGGTGATATAACATAACTTCAAACTTTATAAAGCGTTATCCATAATAATGTTAAAATTTTACAAAGAACGCTATATATGAAAATTATATAGTCATTTTAAACCTGATTTGCAATACCATCTATAGGTAAGTATAAAAAATGATGTAGTTATCGTAGTTATACAGTGTAGTACCTTGAGCTGGTAGTTGTCGGTGGTCTGCCGCACTTTGTCCCCGAAGCGCCCCACGTACCCGTCCTGGTCGCGCGCCGCCACGAACGTCAGCACGCCGCTGTTGGCGCGCGAGCGCGTCACCCACAGCACAGCCTTCAGCGAGCGCTCCACGCACTGCGACCTAGGGACATCGCACCCAAAGGGTCTATTTAATTATGATTTCTTAAAAAGAACACAACGCTTTTCGCATACTACCCTTAAGCTTATTGCGAACGGAGTCATAGTGTCTTTTGAATTGAAATTTAAAAACGAAATTCTCTCCATTTTGGTTTAAATTTTATATGAAGGGACCATACGAGCACACCCTAAACGATGCTCGACCTACCGCATGTCTTCCGTCAAGTGGTTGATGTAGTCGACGAGCGCCTTGGCAGTCTTCTGGTACATGGCGTCGCTCTGGGACACGTTGTTCCAGGACAGGCATGAGCACCAGTGTGCCTCCACGCCCGCCTCACTGCACGACCTGCTTCTCGGTATCTGCAACATTACCACATTCTCAATTGTTTATATAGATGATGTTATAAGTTAGCTTCTTAAGTATTAAACGGAAGTCTGGTAATAGATAGATTTTTTTCTATTTGAAGGCATAGTAATTTTAAAAGAGGTAAATTATTTTAAAAGAATTGTAATAACTATTATTTAAAATATAATAGTAATTACAACTCTTCTATGGGGTATAACAATTTAATTAAAAGATAATGGACTCACTGGTTCCAACAATGATATCCCTCTTGTCAGATCGGCACCCTTAACTTTATAATCGTTCATAAACTGCTGCAAATTTATAACATCTAAGACCATAGCATAAACATCGTGGGGCGTGGTCAATACGTCAGCATTGATTTGTAAATTTTTCTTTGCATCTGGTCTAGATTTCGTTAACTTTTCCGGAAGTCTGATTGCCATTAACGGCAATCTTTCTTCGAGTTTCCCTTGAAGAGTATCGCGAACTTTAGCGTATCTGAATCAAAACCAAATCGTCACTGAAGTCACACAATATCCACATTTTATTCTGCTGTCTAATGGACAGCTTTTACAGAGCTAAACTCGACAACAATTTTGCACAAACTTGGTTATTTGTCTTATATACTGTAAAGATCTTACATTGTTATATAATTGATAACAAAAAGTAATAAAGTTTTAAATTTGAAAAAGTATAAATTTACAACAAATATTTACCAATAAAAAGGTTAACGTACCACATACTCACGAGAATTTTTAAATTCTGTTCAAGAAAATACTTTCACCGAATTTACATATAGAAAGTTTTTTTTAAAATATAGAACAAAAAAACATCAACACAAGCAAGGCTTGAGCTTGCTTTCTTCCAATTGAGTAGTTACCCCTTCCAATTGAGTCTTGAAGTATCACAATTTCATATTTGATAAGACGCGATATTTATTAGACTTATTGAAAATTATAACTGTATTTTTAATAAGGTTAGATGATACCAACTGACATTATTATTAGAATTTTTTTTACTAAAAGAAACCACAGTCTCACCTTGGTCCATGGTCACCCATAACTATTAACAGAGTGTCCTCTCTATAATCTTTATAGAATTTAGTGAGGTAGTCTGCGGTGTCATCGTCTGCTACAGAGATCATATTGAAGTCATCATGGGTTATGTCTGCTATGAACGTGAATGCATACCGTTTGCCGTCGAGGCGAAGAAACTAAAAAAAATTTTTATATTATACCAACTGAACTATCCGTTTCAACAAAATAAGATTTAAATTTTTCAAATATCTTTTTTATTTCTTTATTGAGCGAAAAGCTCTCTATTAGAGACTTTTTTTTGCATCCTTTGTGCGAGTATCGATCAAAAACGGTATATCCGAATATTTTCAAATTTTGCATACTGATAAACATCAGTCTGATGGTAGTTTAAAAAAAATTGTTGAAGACAGAATGCGTCGTTTCGTAAATGCAATTTTGGTACTGTTTGCAGCTCGCTGCGCTCAATATGCTAACACATACCCAGATTTTGCTAGCGCTTCGAGTCAAAATTGAGGTCTTGTTCGGACTCCCAGTAAATTGATTACCAAAATTAAGAATTTATTTTCATATCCTCTGTAATACCTGATCAGTAATATCCAGCATTAGTTTGAACTGTGGAGTGTCTCCTACGCAATATTTATTCTGGTTGGCTTTCCACCATTTTTGCCCACTCTTTGATTCTTCTAAGTAGAAGTCTCTAAGATAGTGGTCCGCCGGCTGCTTCTTAAAGCCGTTGAACCGATACTGAAATGTTCCTATCCAGGGCATATCTTCGAAATATGCCGTGCGGTAACTGGAAATTTAATTGTACAATTAATGATTAATTTAAAAAATGTCTTTAATATAATTTTTATCATAATTTCTTAATACAGAGAATATATTATATTGACTCGTGACGTGATGTTCTTCTCTAGTCATAATAATCAAAAGCATTATGGATATAAAAACATTAGTGATCGACCAAAATGAACTTTCAGTTTCGACCAGTTTCAGTCAAAAACTCAAGTTTCGTTCTTAATTTAGGTTTGAGTTTCAGCCGAAAGTTTTAAAACTTACAGCCGATCCAGAGTTCGAGTTCCGTGAATTAAAGAGCGTCGTTTGACGAGCTTATAACAAAAAAAAACAAATATAGATGAGATAGAAATAGCTGGTTTTGCTGGCATATAATGATTTTTATCAAATTAAAAACGAACTCTGCTTTAAATTCGCCAAAATTGTTTACTGTCAAAAATTTAGAATACTCATACAAAGAAAACTCACATATGATGTTACTGTACTACTTAGTTGACTCCCAAATATCTAGTTACACTAACTATAATTCTACCTCCACAAATCAAGCCTGTTTAGGAAATAAACTCACCCATCATCTTTCAGCTTATAAAATATAAACGGCATGGAATCCAATGTGCCGTTGTTCTTCATCTTCTTTCTAACATCCGGTAATTCTAACTCTGTCTTACCAGTCAGTATCGGGAACAGCGACGCGGGGGTTCCGTCGCCTAAGATGTTGTATCTGTCACAGAGTACTAATTTTGGTACAGATGTGTACAATGACTTTACCTCAATAATACATATAAAAAAAAAATATAACTAGCACAGTAATGATCAGAAACATACAAACTCTATTAGTTTTCGATAAAAAAACTATTTTCTAAGAAAATTTAAATGCGTATCCAACTTTAATAGGTTCTATAATTAATTTGTGTCGATCAACAGTAAATATTATTCATACACTTTCGTGATCCACGATTACTTATTCATGAATTCTAAGCATGGCGGAATCGCGGCGTGAACGGATATTTTGCCATGTTTAGAGCTCATGAATAAGCCTCCAAATGAGGTCGATAGTAGTCGGGTAAATTCTGATAGTATTTAGGGGAGAACAGCCAAATGAAAAATAAATATGAATTAGTTATACCTAAACCACCAACATATATATTTTAACGTACCCATTTAGGACCGTAGCTCCCCATAGTTCAGTGATGACTTTATAACTCTTAGGCATCCGTCGTATGAAGCCGTTCTTAGCTGTGGAGTCGAACCCCAGTATGAGTACATTGAGCGAATCCTCCCGACCGGGGGGAGGGGGCTCCGGACGGACGGACGAACGAAACCCCACCGAATGTCCTGACCATTTGGATGGAAGAATACTAAAAGATAAATTAACATTTTTAGAAGAGATTATAATAATAATATAATTATATAAATAATAGATTAAAAAATACAAAATATTTTTAATTAAACTTTCATTATAAAATAAATAAAATAAAACTCATTTATTTCGACCTCAAAGATCATATTTTGTTAGTAATACAATATATAAGAAATGACTACTCTAATGTTAGTAAACTTAATAACTACCTTAATCTAAGCCTTATATCTAAGACAGCCCTGATTTGTCAGTACGTGCACCATACGGCAGTGGTTCAGGTACTGACAATCCAGCCTGTCAGCAAATGCCCTCAGGACGCCACTAGGACTATCTCTAACCCTGCGCACCAGAGATGTGCACCGCTTGCGCATTCTATAATAAAATAAATTAGCCAGCGCCATCTATCGACTAGATCATAAAACTAATTCTTCTGACCTTCTCTGATGTTTTCCCGTACATGTAATTTTAACATGATCACTCTTGGTGAGTTCATACTCCTCCTCCCCTCTCACCTCCGTCGGTGATCCGAGAACATACTTATGATCGCTTTCATATATTATATCTTTATATGAACACACTATATCTTTTGTAGTGCTAAGAATTTCAGGAACTACTCTACATTTAGATTGCTGAAAGATAATAATTTATTATCAACTATTTCAAGATACTTTTATACTAAAATTACTAGTATTGCTTACTGTTAGTGTTTAAAAAAATTAAGATTATTTGTAGTTTTTCCTGAATAACTTAGAATTAGGGAAAATTTTGGCTCGTCATGATGGTTTTTTAGATATAGATCAGTATAAAATTCCGCATCAGATGATGTATAGAAATATTTTTTTGAAGATTTTTTTTTTATTCCACAAATACTGTAACTATATACAATAGAATAGTATAATATGCTTACATAGCATTTAACCCAATCAGTACCAGGACATACGAGCTTAGGTATTTGCTTATCAAACTGAGTGACCTCCTTAGAGAAGGGGTCCAGTTTCGGTATCTCACAGCCAGACCCTTTGTCCAACTTGAGAGCCTCTTCTAACTTTCTTTCTATGTACCTGGAATAAAATAGTAAATTAATGCTGGTAATGAAATCTGCTTGAAAAATGTACCTACCCTCTGTATTGTACTTTAATAAGTATAAAACATATTTAAAGCCAGTTTCAACAAACTATACCATTTAGATTTATTAAATTATTGCTTAAAATTCATATTTTTAAATTCAATTAAATTAATAAAAAAAAGGAATCAAAATAATCTTAAATTTAAATTATTTAAATTGAATATGATAGGAATTTATTTGATACTCCGATTTTGAAGACTGGATAATAAAAAACTAATATTAAAGCGATTTTTAAAGGCAATATATATTTGAATATTAGCAAAAGCTAAGTTAATGCAAAAAAGGCAAAGCAAAATGCAGAAATAATTTCTACTTACTCAATAATAGATTTTCTGAAATAGAATAAGATAAATCATTAATCATTCATCATGCTTATATACAATACACATATAACAATAAAATTACAATAAGTGGAGTACACAAAAACAGCTGTGAATGCAACCAAAATAAAAAATATATTAAAATATAGTTTTGGGTTATCTTTATAAACAATTCCAATCATGCTGTTGCAAGCGTGCAAGATATATGTCTCGTAAGATATATAATTATAATTCAGCGAAGGCCAACCCGTCGATCGCTGCCCCTAGATCAATCGATCGCGGGGAAAGAAAAAATTATCGGCACCTAGGGAATACGGGAATAGGTCCCGTCCTAAATATTACGAAAATTATTGGATTATATTTAAAAAACTTCTAGTCGGTAGATCGCAAAGAATTAGAAAGGCAGACAGCAGATCTTGAGTCTGAGCCCAGAGGTGGTCTGAGTTGGCCACCCCTGGCCATTCATATTACATATTATAATAGAGGTTTTGTAAAAAGTTACCAAACTAGCTATTATTTAGACTAGTTTTAAAATAGAGTTGCAACGTTGCTTAATTGTGAACTTAAGAAAAAAAACAATTTCTTAAAGGCAGAATCACTATCTTATATTATCAATTACATGATCGATAGAGAACACGAGCCACATTTAATTGATTAGAGAAAGAATTTTATATAATATCTTTTTAAAATGTGTATGTTTGTTTATGAATTAACAAATTAGGAAAATGTAGAGAAAACATAGATAGGAAGGTAGACAGGTATCTTTCTAACAGATACATTTTTGATATTTTTATGAAACAATAAAATAATAGAAGAATTTTAATGTGGTTTGATATGGCTTACAATCTAGTCATAAAATACGCTCCGTATTCCAAAAATATCTCAGGTTTCATCGAAAAACCCAAAAATTATTTTGAAGTATACATACAATACAAAAGAACAAATTTACTAAAAATATTATTATAAATTTAGTTTACTATTGGCTTATTTAATGTAAGTCAATATGTCGTCGTATTTATGGGATTATACGTAAATTTTAGTTGCGTTTAGGAAATTTGGCAGACGAAAACACGGAAAACGGTTAGTATGTGATGTTATCACTAACACCTTCAGTGTTTAAAAATATTTTTACATATTTTCAATCATTCTTATCGTCTTGGGATTTGCTGTTTCTAATTCCTAGATTAAAAACTTATCTCTACCTCTATACATATTCTCTGTTTTGTCACTTTTACACCTCTGACGTAAATCGTCAGTGAAAAATAAACCAGCGAATAAAGTCTACTGAATATAAATATTTTTATATAGTATGTATATATAATAAAACCTATCTAGCTTGGCATAAAATACAAAACTTTCTACCCATGTTATACCAACTCAGAAGTTTTCAACATTTTTTTTTTCTATATTTAATATAAATAAAACGATTATATAAATGATTTATTAACAATAAATTTATTTCATATAAATATACATGTAATCGTTTAATCCTTCTGTTTACATTTCACACTTATAAAGACCAGTGGCACAAACTTGATAAGAAAATATGATTTTCGAGATATCGATTGGATTATATGCACTTGTTTATTACCTCTGCTGCTGTACGTGTATTTTTATTGGTTCAGGTGTTAAAGCATATTTGAGTTAAAACTGCATTTTTATCAAAACTTTTGAATATTATATATTTTATAATGCACTTTAAAAACATCACTTATATGAGTTATATACAAAATATTGGCAATGGCGAACTGACATCTAATTTGAAAAACAATTGTCTCTTCATATACTTTAATATAAAACAAACAATTTATAACAAACATATAGAACAAAAAACAAGAAACATGCTATAAATAATTATACTATAACAAATGATCGACACTATATCTGTTCAAATAGAAACTATACAATTACCTACCTACTTGTTTCAGTACATACATAACGGTATAATAATAATAAAATCGATATTCATATCAGTTGGTTAAGCTTATATTATTTATTGCATAGCAGATGACGTAAGATTTATATCAACAAACATGCATGAGATTTAAATTTAATTATTTTATCTCCTAACACTTTCTTTCTCAGTTTGTTTTTAATTGCATAGAACTTAATCAAAAAGCGTAAAATCAGCAAGAAAAAATCAAATTTGCGAAACGCAATACCATTGGTTGAATTGAAACATGACGTCAGAATACGCGTTGAGTGCTTATTGCTTCAATGGCGTCTATTCTTATTGTTAGTCGTATTTGTAACAATTTTTTTATTTATATTTTGTTGTGTTTTCTATTAACTAGTGTCACTTTCGTTAATACTTTTGTCACAGCACTATCAGACAATCTTTCGAAACTAGATTTATTATTATTATTGATTATCATAAATCTTGCTAGATTCTAGTGAAATAATAAATAAAATCAAATTCCAAATCAGTCTTAGGTAGGTATTTCAGGTCGGCAAAAAGGCGTACCAAAAGCCGTACAACCCGGAACAAAAGCCGGACAAGCCGGACACGCAATCAAAAAACCTACCTATGTCCGGCTTTATCCGGACGCCTGGCAACGCTAACTACATTCCATCTGATGGAAAGTGGAAATATAGTCATAGGTGGTAAGGCGCATTAACTTAGCAACCTATTCACTCTTCTCTCGAAGACACCCACATTGTATCCAAGCGGAAATACCGACGCAGGCATGCTGTTCCAATCCTTTGCAGTGCGAATCAAGAAAGGTGAAGCAAAGCGTTGCTTAATGACATATCCTTGTTTTTAATGTAATTTATTTTGTGTTTTATATTCAACAAAATTCCACATTCACCTAAACCTCAAACGATAGATAGAAATAATAAGTACTTCTTTTAAAAAAAAAATATTTCGTAAGCAAGATATAAACTTTAATTATCTTTTAAACCTTTCAAGTCTACAGAACTTATTTTTGATAAATTTACACCTTTTTACCTATCTAAATATTACTTACATTAATGTGATCTTCACAACAATGTCGGGTATATTGCTGCAAAAATAGTTGAAGACAGAATGCATCGACGTTTTGTAACTGCAACTTCGGTGTTGTTTGCACCTCGCTTCGCTCAAAATGCTTACACATTTTCTACTTCTCGATAGGACCAAATTGGTGCGATTAAAACGAAATTAAACTAATGACGCCGTGTGACGTCATCCAGAGTGCGTAAAAATGGGGGCGTTCAAACGTGTCAAATTTAATAAATATTTTTAATTCTTAAAAATTTATTCAAACATACATTATTTATATTTATTACTTACTATGTTATGACATATTAAATAGTTATTTAAACTAATAAAAAAACTATATGGATATTCCCAATTGTTATAATTATCTGTTGTTTCAAAAAGTTAGATATGTAAAATACTCGCACGAAAGTAAATTTTGCTTGTTTCTTGCTGGGGTCTTAACCAACATGTATTAAAGTAATATTAAAACAATCCTACTTTTCCTGTTCGCTTTACATCCTTTAAAAAATATTGTTTTACACCATATTTTTGCTTTCTTCAAAACTGCAGTCTCAAAAAGTTCAATTATTTTTAAATATAGCAATAACACTTTTTTTTAACTACGATAGTTTTAAGAGTTCACTGTATTTCAATGAACAAACTGAGACTCGGTTTCTCAAACCGATTAACCTTTTTGATTGGTGTTAACATCGTGGATAGTGATGGTCAACCAATCACAACTTAGAAAAATTTACCAATCATTTGTAAAATAAACATCTAGAAATCGGGCAAAAGCAGATTCACAGTAGGCAGTCGGAAACCAAGACCACTTTTCGTCAAAAACTTTTGGATAATTTGTTTATGATGTGAAAAAGTTCTACTTTTCAAATATTTTTACATTACATGTCAGCATGGCACTAACTAACTCGTCACTAAATATATTAACGGACATAATAAATAATCGACAATCTACAATCCGAGATTGAAATCAATCTTAGAATTTGGCTGCGAATTGAATATTTTATTCTTATATGTTTTAAATAATATGTTTCATATACAATATGTGATTTATATTTTAATAGAAATATCTAAAGAACTTTAGTTTAGAGAACATAAGGAAAAATATTTTATAATATTACTATGAGGGAAAATTTCTGATTAAATAAGTACGTTGTAACGTTGGAATATATTATGTTTATTAAAAACAACGAAAATATGACATTTTATAAGATCTCGCATATTATAATATTCTTTTAAGGAAAAGTATTGTCACATGTACAATTTTTGTTTTATTGTCATTATACAAGAACTGTTTTAGTTCAAAAAGCCACTATAAAATTTCAAACTTTCAACACCAGATTTCTAAGAAGAGTTATCAAACTTTCAATTTTTCCGAACCAAATCTTGATATACTCTATAACCCGGCCATTATATAACCTTGTTTGTTGGTGACAACCAATTAATATATTTTCTTATTAACGATATGGATAGTAAAATATATACATTAACGATAGAATAAATAAAATAAAGTCAAGAGTTAAAAGGCATTATCATACCAACTTAATTATTTTCACACTTGATTTGAATAATAAATTATTTTATTATTTGATAAATAAATAAATAAATAAATAAATAAATAAACGACTGTATAGTATAAATTATAACTCAATGGAAGTTTCAGTTAAAATTTGGTTCAGTAAAATCTATTTTGATACGGTTTTTGGAGATGGGCCGACCAGTCGATAAAGTCGGCTAGTCGGTGTTTTATACTCGGCGATTAGTATCCGAATAGAAAGCACAACCGCCGACAAGCCGGTTCTTAATACCTAATTTTAAAGTAAAAAAAAAAACAAATAATTTTGCAATTTTTGATAAATTTAAATTAATTATAATCATTAAAACTTACTATAAATGTATTAATCTAGAATATTTTTTTATATTGTCTTACTTATTTTGACAAAACCCGACATTAAATCTACTTTCGGAGTGATAGAGTAGTGAATGGCCAAAATCCACACAAAATCCATCCATGTATATTTTTGAATTCATAATATTTGTATGACAACTTCCATTTTTATTTATATTTCAACCAAGTAAAAGTAACTCTTCAACAACTACTATTTAAACGGCAATAATTAAGAAAAACTTTCACATTATTAGAAAAAATAAAAACAACGATCGCCATGGTCGACTAGTCGGCCATTTAGCAACCGACTAGTAGGCTGAAGTCATTGTCAGCCCATCTGTTTATATTTACCTAGAAAGTTTAGGGTTATAATTTATAAAGTTAGGCTAGGCGAAGCAGAAAGGGGTCACATGTTTACACAAAACCTTTGGCAATCATAGTGAGCTATACTAAGTATCAATCTTGATCAGAATTTAATTTTGCAATAGATTTATAATTTTACATAAGTATATAAGCTAGCTGTTACTCGCGATTCCACCCGCGAACAAACCTAGTTGTTTTCTATTATAAAGAATTACGACGCTTCGCCAAGTATGAGAGTACTAGAGCTCGACATTTTGAGCGACTGTCAGTTTCGTGGTCACTTGGAGAACAAGGCCAAGTTGGCCTCGATAAAATTGGGTGTGATCAATAGAGCGAGGCAGTAGCAAAGACTTGCGCTTTATAAGGCGCAGGTTCGGCCACATATGGATTACTGTTCTTATCTCTGGTCCGGATCACCCCA
The DNA here is from genome assembly GCA_959347395.1 of Mechanitis mazaeus. Classification (NCBI taxonomy): domain Eukaryota; kingdom Metazoa; phylum Arthropoda; class Insecta; order Lepidoptera; family Nymphalidae; genus Mechanitis; species Mechanitis mazaeus. The sequence continues at coordinate 11,943,556 of OY365749.1, forward strand.
ATATCAGCTTCTGCCTTTTGACCGTTTACAACAGAGAGCCGTTCAAATTGTCGGGGACCCGATACTCTGTGAACGGCTAGACTCTTTGCCATTGCGTAGAGACGTGCCATTCTTGTGCGTCTTCTATCGCATTTACAACGAGGAGTGTTCTAAAGAGCTATTTGGTCTGATGCCTGCCACCGTATTCCACCACAGCACAGCACGTCACCGCCTGCATTTTCATCCATGCCACCTGGATGCGTGGCGAAAAACAAAATAGGAGCAGTAGCGTAATGCTGGATAGCCTAGATTTGATAGCAAGTCTATCAACTCACCATGAGGTTGGAGCCGCGGGCGGAATCTAGTAATGATTTTAATTGGGCGTTTCGGATATAATTTTTTTTAATTTTCCATCTCAGTTCACAGTCGAACAATTCAGTCTGCTAGATCTATTGAGGGACAGGATTGAGTGTATGCCTCTCGTGTTCACGACTTGCAGTTTTATAAAAATTGTATGACCTTGATATTTATTTTATTTCCTTTACGGTTTTTCAAGACCGCATACACCGTAAGAGGGACTACTCTGAAGTCTAGGGAACACTTGAGACCTCTCCCCCCCGAAAGTGTCCATTACTCCGGTAGCCATATAACGCAATAACGCACGCACGCTTGTCGACAGTTGGCAGGACAGCCTTTCGTGAGTAGTTACTCCACAGTTGGGACCCTACTGATTCGTGTCAGCCAGCGGTGCACCGTAGCTCCCATCCCGCTACTTTCCGTGAATATTCTCACGATGAATGTATTCTTGTTCGATTAGTATATGTTGCCTGATAAGCACCACACGAGGACCACATGTGGGGTATCGATTTGTATATACTCTTACGGACGTAGTTGATGCAGCGCTCTACAGTTATGTAAACAAAGCCGGTAAAAAATAAACATTACACACTACAACAAAGTAAACAAATACTTGTTTTATCGCTTGACACTTTTTATTTAATATTTAAATTGTAATTATTCACAAAATAAGACATTGAAAGTTCTACCACGTATGTTTTAGATTGTTTTGTTTTACATTCCTAGAACTTTTCAATATTCAAATCATCACATCACATCAAATTCTAACACCATCGAAAACCACACAAAATATATATATTTTTTTTAATATTAAAATTTAAAAAAACTGTTAGTTCAAGAAAAAGAAACCGAAAGTATGTGCGACTAATTATAATAAATAAATCAAAATGCATTGATTGTTCCAAAGTAAATCATAATATACAATGCAATATATAAATTATATAAGATGACTTGCACAAAAGCATTAAAATTATCATAATAATAATAAATTTATTTTAGTATTTATTTCTATGAATAAAATATGTTTTTAGCAAATCGTCTTATAAACTTAATAATTAGACTATTAATAATATATCAGGTCACATACCTCCTCGTTATGTCCAGATTCTGTTCTCTCTGCGAGTTATCAGAGATTGACATATAATATATAACACAGGACGCTAATAGAATAATAATAATTATTTGATTTCTTCTCGAACGATACCATCGTTTTGGCATAGCGCCGCTCATCTGTAACAAACACTTAGATATTTAAAATATCCATAAAAAGTTTTCAAGAAACGTCACTAGTTGTAATTTTACAGTCTGTTCATAAATTTATATTTTTTTTTACAGTATTAGCATTTGACAGTCAAAATTGGTGTTAAACTTCCCCGTACCTGACGTATCATAAAGTAATGTATAAAACGTAGACAAAACTTAAAAGAGAAGCAAAGACCGAAAGAAAGAGACGGAAAAACTCCTTTTTATATAAATTGTAATTTTTTTTTTAAAAACGGCCCAAACTTATCTATTATAGAATATATTGTTGATAGCGTGCGCTATTGTAATAATTTCAACAGTATTAAATATATCAGCGAATAGGTATACCCATGATGAATTGTAGTCTTCTATCGAATCAAGGAGATAATAGAGAAGTGACATTGAATGAAGTACCTTCGTTAAAACAGAGTTGCCATTCAGTTGATTACAGAAATGTATTTCACAAAAAAATATAAAAACAAATGAGTTAAGTCTTTTAAGGAAATTTCTAGCTCTGCTTGCGTTTGATAATTTTTACTAAGTCATCATAATTGAAATGTATATAATTACATAGCTTATTTAGTAATTTGAAACTTATGTTTGTTATCATTATTTAATAGGTAAAAAAAAAATATTCAATTTAATAGTCTTCAACCGTGGCATTACTGCATATAGTCTAATAAATACATTTTATTACTATGCTTAAAATACGCGAACTACATTATTTATTTATTCTTTATTGCACAAAATACAAAAAAAAATTGCACAAAAGGCAGGCTAAATGCTACAGAAAAAATAAGAATAAAAATGACATATAAAAAAATAAAAATATCTATGTAAGAATTCTAAACATAAATAATTATCTTAAAGAGAAAAATGATGGTCCGTCTTATTACTTATTTCATGTACGACAATAAACTATCCACTTTGTACCAATTGCGACGTAAGAACACAGACAGACCAATTTACACGTGTAAAACATAAGATCTACTTTTACAGGCATGTTACAGATGCGGTTAATGTCAGAAATAATTTAGACATTAGAAATATAAAAAAATTAGCCTTCTAGAATACCAACAAAAGTGGAAACTTGACACTGTATTTAGAAATTTCAAACTTATTGCATAATTAAAAATTTAAATTGTATATTTAACTTTTTGATAAAGAACGTTATTTTAATAACCCCGATTTTCGAACTCGGATTTTTGGAATTTCTTTACATTTTGTAAATGTCGTCAGTAAATCTAAACCCTTATTTATACACTTTTTAATGTTGCAAAACATAAATACAACTTAATGAAAATAACAAGTAATAGATCCTTATACTATATTTACATAGCATTCGTATTTATTTAATTTTCCATAAAATTAATTTTCAACTTATTTTCAATGATTGTGTTATTATTTGTTATTATCATTAATTTCAACAATACAATACTTGCAGTGTTTGTAGTATCTTTTTTTATAAATATATGCAATAGTAATATTATATGACACATGAGGGTAGACTAGATCATGTACAGAACTCAAAAGCGTTTAACCATCTAAGCATCACACACACATACATATAATCACACACACGTACAATGTATTAGCATGTTGCTGACACGAATCTATAGAATTATCCCCAGCTTAATGCGGCTATAGAAAATGTTTACTTTATAAACAATAACTTGTATGTAACAAGTTAAACCAAATACATTTATAAAAATAATTTATTTACTGAACTGTAACTAATCAATAGTATTTCAAAACTTCTTAAAATGTCACTTCACTTTATGCCAATTTGACTCAATTAAATATCAGACAGTCTGTTAATGGAAGTCTTGCATCATTGTTCATAGCATAAATAAAATCTGTTAAGTTTGCCACAATCATAAGGCATAAGTGTGAAATGGATTTTCCCACGGTTTATTTTTGTAATACATTAAAATATATTATATAATTATATAATTGTATAAGTGACATGTAATGATATTACAAAGTATTAAAGGTCTATACAACCTTGATGCACTGAAACATTTATAATAAAAAAACCAAAGAGGATTGAATAAGATTACACAATAAATACATTGTTTTGTTTTATCTACTGCATAATTATGTAACTTTTTTTAAATACATTTTACTCACAAGGTCATTGATTATAAAAATACATATTACTTTAATATTGGTAAGTAAATGTTCAAACAACTGACATTTTTCTACAAATTTAACAAGCATAAAATTAGGACTATACATAATATATGTATTTATTTAATTGCCATGAAAATGTTTTTAAATTCAAATTAAACATTTGCATAGATGTTTTAAAATTAACATTCTTTATGACCATCAAGAAAACAGAATGCGTTAAGAATAAAATGCATGGACATGTTTACAATCAATTTTTTAAACATGATAATAAAAGACAAGAACATGTCTAGAGTTCTATATTCTATATATTATATCCATAGTAAGGTTTTCATATTTTCGAGTTACTATTTTAATATTAACTAGAAAACATAGATAATATTAACAAAAACAGAAACAAAATAAAGTTTATTTATAGTCATTGTATAAAAGTACATGTTTTACTCAAATACTCAGTGCATTTTAAACATATATTACAACTGCATTTCACCTAATACTTCTGGCCAGCAACATTTCAAATATTTGATAATAAAATGAGCAATTTCGAAACCATTCAAATAACTTGCTTTATGTAAACTCATGTCGCGAAGTTGTTTGTTTTGTCGAGATAACACGTGCAAGAGTGCAATAAATTATTCAATTTAAGGTCTTAATGTCAAATGGTATTTTAAAACACTTAAATAGGTATTTCAATTTTTGTTTCTCAACCCCAAAGAAAATTACCTAAAGCTACATCTAAGTTTTGCAAACTATAATATAATACATGGCTTTTTAAACTTTTATTACTCACCTGTTCATAAGTATATATAATGAAAATATCACCAAACTATAATTTCATAATTCACTTAAAAAAATTGTTAAATATCATAAGAAATTTGAATGTCCGCGGTTTAAGTACTGTAAGGTTCCGGAATTTACGCATCTAAATCGACTTGAGTGATAAAAGCCAATACTTAACAAACACTGATAATGAGCAATTGTCCAATTGTCATTGTTATTACTGTAGAGTATTGACTGCAAAATATATTGAATAAATTGACACATGTCAATGTCATTTAAAACTAATTTGTCAACAATGGCTTTCTATAATATTTAATATAATTAATTTTCTATAATAATTAAATTTAAAAACAGTAATGAAAATAAACAATTTAATAAACTAACTATTTTACTGTTATAATACTTACTAGACCAGAAAGCAAAGTAAACATATTTTGAAGTGCTGCGTGCTTAAAGAGTTCATATAAAGAAGAACAGATGTCACTTTTTTAAAATCGTTATAAAATTATTTCTGTGATTAATGAATTCGAATTTTATATTAATATTATTATCTGGGACAGGTTTTTATGTTCAAAGCTGAGCATTATATAAATAAAATTTAGGGTATCTTAAAAGAGTATGGTGATCTCGCAAGTGATGATGCCGTTTTAAACTTAGTTCATTATATCTTGAATCATGTCATTCATTTCTAAAGGAATATAGTTTTTGCTTTGCAAAAATCGCAACAATAATGATGTTGTAGAACAAATATATTGTATAAAAGAATTGCTATTTTATTTAACCAGCACTGTCACAATCCTTAGAGCAGCGATTTAATTTTTGGCCACGGAAATTTAATTATTCATACTTTTTTGATGGATATAAATTTTGGTAATAACTAAAGTGATTGTACTTTCTAGTTTGAATATTTTCATTTTTGACTTGATAATAAAAAAAAACAAATGATAAAGATGTTTACAATTTCAATTAATAGTTTGGTATCATATTATTCATAAAAAATAACCAAAATTGGAGCTGTAATGGTTTTTTTACAAACCTATAATTTTTGAATCCCATTATTTTGCTAAACACCTTTCGGAAAACATGTCTTTGAGGGATATCATGCAACATTCTATTATGATTTTTTATGACAGCGGTATTTAAGACTTTTGAGTAGATATTGGCATTGATAAAACTTAAGTATTATATAATATAATATAGGTAAAGAAAAATTAAATTTCTGCTTTGTAATTCAATTGATGGTTGGTAAGTTTAAAATAATAGACAAAGCTATAAGCCTTTGGCGTCTTTTAAGCGTGGCCTTGGATTACATAAATACGTACGTTACGAAAGTTTTATCGATATACTCGTAGTGCGGTACAACGGTGTACGAATAACTTATTATATTCATTATGGTGTGTTTGGTCATAGAGTAGCAACTAAACGCGTATATTTATTATAGACCTTAGTGACAGAGTACTATAAAACTTTACTCTTTGGCACTCCTTAGTCAACATCCGTACACAGTGGGCGAGTGTCGTGTTATTTTTTTTCCCACCGCATAATCTATGGTATGTATTTTTTAATTTGTTTTTATTGGTATTATATGATTTTATAACATTCTACATAAAGCTTTTATAAGAAAATTAAAATAACAAATCCATGATAAGATTTTTGTAAGTTTTATGATGTTTTATAATTGTAAATTAGGATATATTTGATTGTATTTTTATAAAAGGCATACCTTTGTAACGACAACCAAACTTTTCCAATCAAAGCTCTAAGAATGATTGAAAATCTTTATAATAATAATTGATTAAGATCCGAGTGATCTTAGAAACACAACACTCATAATTAAGAACTATCCAGAAAAAAATATGAACATGTAGGTATATAAATGTGAAAGAAACAGATGTTAGAATTATTTTTGTTGTGAATGATACGATCTACCTACAATTATTATATTTATTAGTGGTTAGCATCAGAAACATGTCTCAGTAACGGATAGTATATGTAGTTAAATATTCTGTCTGTAAAAAAGGTACATATAATAAAAATTAGAATGAGGTCAATCTGTACAGTGACTATTAGTTATATATAGTAGTTTATAACGTATTGTTACTCGTTAAGCTGATGATAACCTAATGGTTTAAAAATTCTGTTTTTAAGTTTGCGTAACACGCTAAATCAATCAATGTCCACATTGATGAAATTTGGCGGTATTTGATTGTCTGGTATGATAATTAAGTTACTATTCACTGCACTGGTTCCTTATTTTTGTACGTCCGTGAAGATTGCATTAAAGTTGATAGATAAAGTCACTTTTACTGCTTGCATTTAAAGGCTAAGCAGGTAAAACTATAATGCAACATAATAACTTGAAAATTATCTTATTGAATATTACCATAGACATGAGAAGCTACAAAACAGACAGATGAGACTTGTCAGGTTTTTTCAACAAAGTTTCTCCTCCAAAAGATTGCACACCTTTGAGGTATAAAAAATATATATTTTCCAAATCCCACAATCACAATATAAGTATCCTCTGTGTGTGTTTTTTTACATAAAGAAACTTATGCACATTGTAGAACTTGGCCATGTAGTCGTAGATACGTAGTTGCTTTTTCTTTCCACAAATAGCCTAATTGAAATTAAAATTAGTATTATAAGTCAAAATATAGCTCAATCAAAAGTGTTTGCATCAACCTTCAACGTACTAACATGCAACATATAATTTACAATGAGCCTTTTTTTACAGATGCTTCTGGTGCTGATGACTGTCATGGCGGTTGCCTCAGCTGATAAACGATGCCGCGGGGTGTACATCGACGACAGATACTACAACTTAGATATTGTAAAGGAGGGAATTAATAAAATTCACGATATTGCTTATAATAGGAACGAAAATATAGTATACTTAACTTTTGAGGATTTAACCGAAATTCCAACACGTCTTCTGGGTCAGTTGGATCTGTACAACTACAATGCCTCTGTTATACACGGAATTCGAAATGCTACAGCCATTGCCATAGACCAGTTCTACAATAGGGTCTATGTTGGAGGTTCAGATGGTATTTTTAAAATAAATGACAAGAAAATACCAGAGAGATTTCCTATACAGGACGACATAAGACACATGCACTACAATAACGGTTTATATTTTACAAACAACAAGGCTGAAGCATTCAAATTTGAAGACGGTTTTGCTACACCGGTACCAGAATTGCGGGGACTCGAAGTTGAACAAATGATAATTGATAATGATAATAATATATTTTTTATTCGCAATAAAAAGATTTTCTCAGTTAAATTAGGCACCAAAGCCGTCAAAACACATGAAGGGTTGGAGGCAAATGCTATAGCCACAGATGTTTATTCCAAGCCTTATTTATGTACTAAGAACGCTCTTTATATGTACAATAAATATAAATTTGTGTTTGATAAGAAAGGAGAGCTACCTAATCTTAAAGCGTTGACGTTTGATAAAGCCAATGACCCTATTTATGCTGTGGCTGATTTAATTGTTAGGCTCAGGTTGAGTTCTATGGGATGTTTTGAAGATTAAAAAACTATAAAAATTAACCACTATTAGCATTTAAGTTATTTAAAATGAGGTCATAATTATCCAAAGGATAATTGTTATTTAATGCTTATTCTAGATAATTTTAATTATGTACAATTGTATAAAGTCATACCAAAAAGGTTATCGATAAGTAGGTTTACGTTGTAAATAATAAAAATGTAATAGATAAATGAGAAAAAAGCTGGTGAAAAATAATTTTGTTTTTTATGTTAGATGTTAGAAGTTGTCACATCATAAGGAGTCGAATTATTTTAATAAAAATGGAAATTAAATGGAAAATAACCAGTGCATTTAGAAAGGTATTATTAATTAAAATGAATTCTTAATGCTTACATTTCGTAATTGTCTTAGATATTTATCAGAAGATAAATATTTTTCAGTGTATTTTATCACTAAAAAAATCCATATCCCGAACAATGAAAAATGTTCAAAAATACTATATAGTTTTTATTATTTTAATATTATTTTTTATAAGTGTGTTCATGTGGAGATGGCGTACAGTAAGCAATGAATATGTAGATTGGGCTCCACCGTGAGTAAATATTTCTAATATAGCATATAAAAGTGCTTTAATTAATTACTATTATTGTTGTTTTCTGAAAATAAACTGTTGAAATATTGGGCCTTTTTAGTTATTCTGTCTACAAATTTATATAATAATTACAGAACATATCAAAAGAAAATTTACCCGGAACTCGGTTGTCAGTTTCCGGATATAGAACCTTTTTCTGAAGTTGCAATTAGGTATAACCGGGATATCCAGAAAGTTGTCTGCCAAGGAGAAGATTGGGTGGAGTGTAATGCAAGTTTAAAACAATACAAGAAGCTGGCGACGGCTAATTTTTCACAAACTAGGAAGTAGATATTAGTCTTTTTACTGACTGTAACTGTATCTTTCAGATGTCAGAATGTAAAATCACTCAACACATTTTAGATACAACCACAGACATTGTGTGCCATTACAAAGATATAATATATATAAGTGACCACGTGTATATAGTAGCTGATCCAGTAACGCTGTACGGTGATGCTGTATACAAGTTGAATTCAAGTGATGGCTTCAAGGTATCCTGCACTGGTTATGATAAGGTTTGGTAAGAATTACATTAGTTATACTTTTGTGTTCGTTTCAAAGTTTTGATTTAATGTTTTAATTTTGTATACCATTTGATTAAAATGTATTATAATCACTTTTCTTAATCTTATGATTCTTTTCTAGATTGGAAATAACTTGGACTGGGTTATTATTTGTATCTTTGTTTTCTTACAAATAGATTGAAATTTGTTTTAGGTTAAGTATATTAGCCAAAAGATGGTCCGGTTATAAAGCTGGTATTCGACCATTAGAACGAAAAGCAGAAGAGAATAATAATACAATAAACATTCTAATCGTTGGTTTCGATTCAACGTCTCGTAATGGTTTTATACGTAAAATGCCAAAAAGTTATAAATATTTAGAGACAGAAATGGAGGCGGTTATTTTAAAAGGGTAATTTTTTATTTATATCTAGTAGCTATTTATCGTATTGTATTATATAACATAGCTATGTACAGTATTGAAAAGGGTAGCAATAGTAGTTGTAGAACTACTAGAAGTAATAAAAATGTACGCTAGTAATTACATTAACAATTGTTAATTTAGGGATAATAATACTCCCAATTAAAATTCTTGTAATGCTTATGTGAACGCTATGACGTCAAAAGCCACGTGAGGCAATTTGGAAAAATGTCGTGTACTTAAGCCAGTAATTCTGAGTCTGTACATCAAACATTGTTCACATATTTTAAAACGAGCAACTGTTGAGTTTCTGGCCAGCTCTTCTCAACAGAACAGCATTCCGAGCTGGTGGTAGCTTAAGGACTGACTGACTATACTGACATTTTTATAATGTAATAATTGACGATTCAAAAGTGCGTGTAAATGCCTATTTGAATAAAGATATTTTGAATTGAATTGAACTGTTGGTTAACTCTAAAGATTGATGTTGTATGTATTCAGAATGTACGTTAATTAATTAAAATAATGAAGATTAATGAAGTAATCGTTAATTAGATTATTACTTTTGTTTATCGAACAGCGGATATATAAACATATTTAAAATAAAAATTTCATTCAACAAAACAGCTATATAAGTTTTAACATTACCATGTCACAATAATGTCGATTATAATAATACATAAAATAGATTATAATGTAAGGATCGAATTATATGAAGATTAAATTACTTATAAATTCTGAAGATTCTACACATTACTTAAAAATTCTGAAGATTCTAAAGCGAAAACGTTGGTGTAGGACTTTACCTATTAAACAATATTTACGGTTAATTATAATTATCTTATCTCCAGTTATAACATAGTGGGTGATGGAACTTCCGAAGCGTTATTCCCTATCCTCTCTGGAAGAACAGTACAGCAACACGCGAGTGAGATAAACTTCAAACAAATCTTTCTGGATCCTGATCTCTTTATATTTCACACCGCGAAGCTTAATGGGTTAGTGTTTTGATCTGTTTTAGGTATATCCCATAGCTGGGCAAATGGTAAGATTTCAAATATTTTGACTTGAATTCAAGAACATAAAAATCCAATACAAAAAATAATACCTTTTTTTTCCGTTGAAAAAACCCGTTACGGGTACCCCGTCGGCTCATATGGGTGGTTTTAACACCTAATAAAACATTCGGTATTAAAAAATATATGTACATATTTACTTTAATAGGTAGGTACACATAGCATAATTATTTTAATCTATCGTGTGAAAAAAGAATTACTTTACGAAATTGCGGTTGTTATGAATTTCCAATTTACCATCCTCTAGATACGAAACAGCATATTTAGAAGATATGCCATGGATAGGGTCTTTCCAATACCGTTACAAAGGCTTCAAAGGAAGACCGGCAGATCATTACGTCAGATCTTTTCTCATGGAACAAAGTAGGCATGGAAGAAAATGGTGGAACGGTATCAAGTCCAGATACTGTATTGGATCAACTCCACAATATCTCTTTCTTCTTAATTGGACGAGACAGGTACATGTTTTGTTTTATTAATAAAAGATTAAGAAAATAAATACTTATTTATTTTTTAGGATTAACAAAACTTTTTTAGATGTTAGTTGCATCTTAAAAAGTTTTGTAAGACATTTTTTTAAATGTACTTAGTTTTTAGAATTTTGAACTATTGCTAAAATCTAGCTATTTCATGAAAAAAATCTTTAGCTTGAATACATTTCAGTTTATGAACATAATGTCAAAGCGCTTCTGTTTTACTTTCATTGCTGACATCAGTCATGACGACTTTAACTTAATCTCGACTGCGGATGAGGATATGGTGGATTTCTTAAAATATGTGAAGCTTAACATGCTAGAAGACACAATGGTTATAGTCATGGGTGATCATGGACCAAGGTTTGACGGCATTATATTATATATAGAAATTATGAATGCGAGATGACTTTCTCCAAAACAAAACCAAACTCTCGAAAGAGATATCCTAAATCTTTCTTAATAAGATGCTATCTAATGAAGTTGTCAATCTTTTAGTCTGAAATCTTTCGTTGTTTTTATCTGATGAAAAGGCAATTTTTGTAACATGATTAAATTTTAATTAAGCAATTGTTCACCGACACCTTTTGCAATTTTCTGGTAGGTAGCATAATTCCTACTTTCCTAATTAAATTATTTGATTTGTATTGCAAAAACCTATCATCTCCTCATTTGAAATAAAGATTTCACCTCATCCAAAAAATGTTCAGTGACAGGAACAAATAATAATCTGTACTATTAGGTGCCAAATCTGGAGAATGTCGGGGTTGTGGAAGTGTATGCCTTTCAGGCTTTTAGCAAGTGTTCAAACTTGTATGAGGTCTCTCGTGAAGTGCATCATTAATTTTGTTCAACTGATGACAGTAGACTTCCGAATTCATTTTTGTGTTATCCAGTAAAAGCTCAAAAAAGAAAATCCTACCAATTAGACAGCATCACCTTTGACGAACATGTATATCTTTCGAAATGGTTTAAGCCTGTTCATCTTTTTTGCTTTATGATCTCTTGCGTTTGATATATTATATATAACCCATTTTTGACCACAGTAATGATGCGCTGCATAAATAGAGCATGTTCGTAACATTTGAGAAGCGAATACAGACATCATCACGATGACGCAAATCAATGTAAGAACATGGGAAACCCATATATCGAGCTTTGTGTCGCAATCCAGTCTTTTGAAGTGGTCACAAATAGTTAAATTCTATAAATTCGTGTTGTTTTTCGCCGGTGTTCAACAACTAATATCTACAGTGTCTTTATCAGCTTGAAGCGGTCTCCCAGACTATGGCATACTATCAACAAATCTTCTCCATACACATCTGTTAATTATTTTTTGGCTTAAACAACATTTTTAACTTTTCAATAGTAAAAAGATTAAATATGATGAAAGTGCTGGTTATTGCTCTCCATATTTAAAAGGGCACCAACTAAAAAATACTGTGTAAATCCATAAGCCTCACTATATATATAGTCTCAAAACAAATAATGATTTTGCGATATAAGTTTGAAGTTGGGTTCGAAAAAACAGAATTAACTCTTCTATAGCGAAAAAAGTAAAATATGTACATTCAGAAAAACTTTTTACAATTACATAAATCTTCATTAACCTTCAATTATTATTCATATCGTAGTTTTACATTTATAACTTATTAAAATTTCTTGGCAGGTTCTCTCCAATGCGCGCTACGTATCAAGGCAAGATGGAAGAAAGACTGGCTTTTATGTCGATAATCTTACCAGAAAGATTGAAAAGGCAACGTCAAGAAGCCTTATACTTTTTAAAAATAAACGCCAATGTACTGACGACACCGTTCGACATACACACTACACTGTTAGATGCAATGGGATTGGAAAATCATGCCAGTGACTTTGTGGTGCCTAATTTTGAAATGAAGAGAGGAATGAGTCTTCTAAAATCCGTAAGGGATATGACTGTATAAACTAACGATTAATATGTCAGTGTGTTGATGTTATCCCATTTATCAGATCCCAGTTTCGCGCTCGTGTGAGTCAGCGGGTGTGTTGCCACACTGGTGTACGTGTGTGAGTGCGCAGTGGCGGGACGTACCTGTTGATGACCGCTTATACGGAGCTGCCGCGAAAGCTCTTACCGACTATATCAATAATATTACTGAGGAAAAACGGTTTGTATGTTATATATCAGAGGGTCGGGGAGCATTAAAGGTGATATGATAGTTTTATGATTTGTTTCTCTGGATTTTTTATATAAATAGATTACAAAAAAAATTGCCAGTAACATGTGGCAATTACATTTTACAGTGAATTATGCGCTGAAAGAAAACTGATATCAGTTGAGTGGATGGCGAGCCAGGAGAATAAAGATTTGTCTGAGAAGAAAAATGTTGTTTATTACCAAACTTTGGTAAGAAACTTGTACATTAATAGATATTTACTTGGGTACTAACTTTATTTCATATAGAGATGAAGCTTCTTAGCATTCCATGGATTCATCCATCCATTTATCGCGTTTTAGGGAGAGGGGTGCAAACAGAACCTAGGATTTGCGGTCCAGGTGTAAATTTAAAGGCGCATACACACTCACCCTCACTATATACACTTTTCTTCTTACCTAACCAAATTTGAAATAGAGTTGAGAAACCTTAAGAGATTCTATCTGTCAAGGTTAACTCTAGTTACAATATCGTCATGAAATTTTCGGATGATATGTATTTTGGTAACTTAGATCTTTATAGAGTTCCCATTTTGTCTTTATTTTGATTCCAAAATTGTTTCAATTTTCAATCAAGTTGAAGATTTTGCTGAAGTCATGTTTATGTTGCTTAATATAACTTTGGCAAAAAGTATTTATTGAGATTATAAACTAGAAAAGGCCAGTTAAGACGTTACGTTAGATAATTTTCATATATTTAAGATTTTTGATCATAATAGACTGATTGTCTATTATGATCAAAAATTTTTTAGGTCGTTTAAAAAGTCATTAACTACATCTAATGATGTAGTTCTACCTTCATCTATATAACTATTTTTTTACCTTAAAATAATACTGCCGGATCCCGGATCTGAATTTATTAAAAATTGGATGATCTTAATTTGTTTATTTTATTGAGCGAAATGGGCGGAGAGGACGAAGCTCTCTATTAGAGACTTTTCTTCTAGGTTTGACGGACACAAAAAAATTATCAACACAACAATATATAATGTTTTAATGGCCAAAACCTAAATAGTACGTTTTTATTTTGTTACTTACATCCTGTAATATTTGTCATCTTACCTTCATTCATTTTTTGATTTTTGAGTAACAATAAAATTGTTTTTTATTGTATATTTTCAATTGTTTTACTATTAATTTCTCTTAATATTTTATGTATTTCTACTCGTTGTCGTTTTTTATTCTGTTTTGTTATTTTTGTTATTATTATGATTGTTTTTTTTTTTGTATTCTCTTTTCACCTTTACATTTTTTTTTACTGTTTAACTCATGGGCTGAAGAGAATGCCTGTGGCATTAAGCTTGCCATGGCATGTTTAGTGCAAATAATTAAATAAATCTAACTCGTTACCTTTTTTACTTTAGTATAAAATTAAATTAATATTTTTCACAGATAATAATGAGTCCGGGGCGGGGTGCTTTCGATGGCACGATGCGGTACGACGCCGATATGGATCGGTTTATTATTTTAGAACAGGACATCTCTAGAATATCTGCGTATGTAATTTTTTTTGTAAAATATTAACATTAAAGTTATAGAGACTGACGCCATATTCACGTTTCTCTCCTATTTATCATCAATAGTAGTTCATAGTATATAGCATGCAAAGAGGGATTTTAAGGTCAATGTTTAAGGAAACGAGTTACGTGATAACTTATGACTTCAATATATATTTAGGCTTAGATCAGGGATTGCCTATAGGCCCTTTCTTATTCAGCATTTAAATGGATTCATTAACTGCGAAAATTCAATAGCCGAATCTTTTGTCCTTGCGCCGATGAAATGCTTGTCAGAGGAAAAGGAATTGAGGTCCAGAATAAAAGAAAACGAGGTACATAACAAACAATCTGCTGCGATTAATATCTGGTTCCCCAAAACATCATAGACGTATCTTCCGATTTTTGGCACCTTGGATTGGTTTATCACTACATCTATTTATTTTCAGATACCTCAATGAGCCTGCGTGTGTGAGTGATACGCACCCACACTTAAATAAGTATTGTTATTGTAAAAGCAAGTTATTTGGCGTTTTTAATATGTAGACAGACATGTAAATGAGTAGTTGTATGATAACAAAAATAATAACGCTTTTTTTCATCATAAAAAAAGTATTTTTATTACTATTTATATCCTAGACTAACATCTTATTATTCATAATAATACTCAAAGGCACTTTGACTTAAACAATATTTTTTTTATTTTTTTGTAAACGTAATTACGTTTTGTTAATGGTATGCGGGAGGTCCGTATGAGGTTGTCGGTTTGTAAGATTGGCTGTTACCATGGAACCCTGTTAGTGAACCCGAAAAATCTGGAGTATTGTAGTTGTATCCTGAAAAAAATATTTAGGATTACTTACATGTATATTTTACAATATATATTTTTAATATCTTAACAAAAAAAAATCTATAATAAAAATGCTTATTACAGCTGCACTTATTAATAACGATATTTATTTCAAAACTATTAGTCCAGAAAAATTACCCATCACAGAGCCATTTAACACACCATTTTAGTAACCTTTTATATAACACGAAGATTTCTCTTTAAATTGAGAACTATAGCACTTTTAATATTGTTAGATATTTATTGTGATCCAAGTTTCTCACCCTGGTGGTTTTGTTCCGGGTACCTGGCCTGTCCTTCGTACCGGACGTCCGCGTGGAAACCAGTCTTCCAATCCGCGTGATACGTCACTAGAAGAATAAAATGACGGTACTTATAAATACGTTATATTTTGTTTTGTTTGTAATTATAAACAATATAAGATATATAACTTTCCGAATCAATTTTTTTTTCTTTTTTTGTGTTGGTGACCCGCGGGATGCACTATGTAAATTACAATCTAGTCTAAAGATGAATGAGTAATATTAATTTAACCCAAATTAAGAAGTAAACTAAAAAACTAGGTCCACGCAAGCGGGGTCGGCCTCGCGAGTCAGCGCGCGCGAAACAAAACCGTTCTATATGTTTACCATATAGGACACATTTTATCAATTATCTCGAAAACTTCAATTACGATTCGGCTCATTTTCAATCCAGACCGGGTTTTACTCATTATGCGCATGTGTGCAAAATTTCACACGTGTAACTCGTAAATTGAAGGAGGAGTAGGGTAACAAAGAGTTGAAAATTTGGGTAGTAAAGAATAATAAGAATGTGTCCAATAACACTATACTTATAGTTTCTATTAAGGCAAAGACACTTTGTTGTTGTGTTCTTTACGGATGATACACGTTCACTGAATAGCGCGGACTTACACTAATTGTTCACTTAAATTAACTCAAAAGGCTTTGTCCTTTTTAGACTTCCCACTAAGTCTGTGTTGTCGAGAAGCTGGATAGCCTCGACATTTTCCGAAACAATGACAACTTTTTTAAGAGAAACTTACTGAGAAAAATAAGTATATATAATTATACTTTTGATTATAAGAGTCGTAGAATTTTTTTCTGTCGGTTGCATGTATATATAAAAATTTAGCCCCGCTCTTATTTTGTTAAATATTTTTTATTTTTTAATTTTTAAAAAAGTTTTTTATATTAATATTTTTTGTTTGCGAAAAATTTCAATATAAAAATTAAACAAATACACTTATGGATTTTGTAATTTTTTTTTTGTGACAACAGATAGCTTATTTCTTAGGACGTTGGGGGGATTCGTCTAATAGTAAATAAATTTATATAATAAATACCTATTTGTGTCCGTCCGTCTGGCAGCTGTACTCTATACTCTCCGCGAACCACGTGACCGTCGGAGGTTTCCCGACGGTTGTAGTCGTTACCGCTCTTAGCATCTTTCACGGAATACCCAAACTCGTAAGATTTTGGCTGAAATTAACAAACAGAACATATAAAATAAGTTTATTTATATATTTATATTATTTTTGGAGTTTTTCGATTGTCATTTTTTTTGTAATGTTCATAAACATAATGGTCGTGTTATTACTATTTTAATAAATAGTAGTATTATTATTATTACAAAACTGGCAACATTATGATTTACTTACAATTAGATAACCCTTAACATCGACGACCATGGACCTTTCGGAACAAACATGCGTAGAGCATTTTTACACAAAACATTATCTCGAGTTTTTTCAATATTGCTATATAAAATGATTGATTCAACTACATATATGCATATTTAAATCTCGTGAGAGCAAAACAAAATGTAAATTACTTAATATATTCCTAACACTAATATGACTTTTTTAATTTATGGATTTATTACAAAATGTAAAGATTTTAAATTATCACAAGTTTCACATAAAATTGAATATTAACATTAATTTTTTTATATTATATAACCACTCCATGTATGATAATACAAATATATTTAAAGTTTTAGTTCACTCTCGGCAATTATATTATCGGTATCTTTTAGTGAATATACATTGAATGGTAATAATTTATCCAAAAAGTAATATTTAAATTAAAAAAGTAATAAGGTTTTTGATACTTAAATTATTAATATATTTCAGATAAAATGAAAACACTTGTAATATTAGCAATTACGGGTATTATTCATGGAGGGGTGGTTGATGAAAAATCAGAGCCAAAATGTGTAAAAGTGAACGATGTTTACCACGACATTGAAGTGTTAAAGACAAATATTGACAGACCTTATTCGATAGCTACTGATTACAGCACGAATGTAGCTTATTTTACTTATAGTGTGAATAAAGACGACGATGTATTTAAAACAGGATACATTAATTTAAATACGAAAGAGTTTGCGGATTTGGAAGGTGTTGCAAACGGTTTCACACTAACAATAGATCAAAAGAATCACGAAATTTATATAGGCGGAGACGATGGCATTTACAAATATAATCAAATAACAAAACATACTGAGTTTTACGCTGAAAGGGGTATAGATATCTGGAATATATATTTCAAAGATTTATTATTCTATTCAACATTTCCAACGCAATTTTTTTATACATATGTTAATGGAGAATCAATGAAATTTAAGGATTTACAAGATACAAAGGTAGATCAATTCGTCATAGATAATGAAGATGTAATGTTTTATACAAATGCAACCGGATTATTTGGTCAAAAGAAAGGGGCAGATGATGCAAAATTATACCAAGAATTTTCCACCAACGGAATAAGAGGTCTTACAACAAATAAGAATGGCAACGTCTATTTCAGCAGGGCGGATGGTATTTACATTGTGGATAAAGCGTCCGTCTCTGTAGCTAAGATTGCGGATCTTGATGACGTATATGGCGTGGCATTCGATAATGGTAATAACATCATTTACTCGGATAGCAGTAAAATGATTCGACTTAAACCTAATAAGGATAAGAGCTGTTAACGCTAAGTAGATAATCAGTTAAATATTGTCTGTGGACGAAAATGTTTGCCTTTTCTGTTCAAATCAGTGCAGTTAAATCTTCTGACATTTATCTTTACCTGTATCATCTAAAAGTTTGATGTCAGCATAATATTAAATTTTAAAGTAATATTTGTAGCTGAAAACATTTTTAACCCTTCAAAAAGGGGAGAATTGAAATAAGATGTTTTATATATCGATTTTTAACAATATTTTCTATCTGCAGTAGATTTTCTTTTTGTCTATTTGGTAAGTTACTCAGCTAATATAATATGTTTAAATTGTATAATTTAGTTTCTGAAATAGACCTTGTAAGTATAATGATGATGAGTTGCTGAGGACGACCTCTATGCTTGTTTATAGCAATTTTCACAACACACCCGCGCTGACCAATTCAAAGTGACTAACCGACGCGCCAATATCAACTCGATTACGACTTTATATCATTGACTTAAGAACGAATTTCCAGTTTACAATATGTGAATCAGTCGCAAAAATTAATTGGTTTTAACCTCAATGAGATAAAAGATCAAAATATTAACCATTGTCGTCAGTTTTAGACGTAAATCGTAGGATTGTGCACGTTAAATCAATCATGTTTTACTTAAATGTCGCATTATTACTTACATTGCTTGGTGTTGAAGCCAAACTTAGAATATACGTAACCGACACACCGATACAGAGAATAGGAACAAGATTATACAAGGTCGAATTATTGACTGATAACTTCAAAGACCCGAAAGAGTTGGCGTACGATTCCTCAAGTCGAAATCTTTATTTTATGTACATGGACGATGTTTTGGAAAATTCGGGACGGGCGTATGTGAATATTATAACGAAAGAAGCAATGAAAATAAACGGAATTGAAAGAAATAAAGCTACAGCTGTCGATGCAGATACCGGGGAAGTTTATTTCGGTTCTGATGATGGTCTTTACAAATACGATCCTATAACCAAAGAAGCTACCAATATTGGACTATATAATATAAATGTTTTCAAGCTAGTTATACGTAATAATGAAATGTATTTAATAGATGCAAATAATCATATGCTATACAAAGTGTTCGATCAAGGAAATAAGGCTGTCAAAGTTGGCAATATGAATACAATTGTGGAATTTGATGTTGATTATCACAAGAATATACATTTTGTTACAATGTGTGGTGTTTATTGTGCATTGGGTGGTGTTGAAGTCATAAAAAATAAAGACTTGTCTGTAGTTTATCATTTCATAAGCGATGAGTTTAAAACTTTCGGTGTTACTGAGGACGGCTTGTTCGAAATGGACTGTATGAACGGAACAGCAAAACGTGTAGCTTATTTGAACTTTTTTCCTAGAAGTATTATATTTGGTGACTATGGAGATATATTCTATTCAATTGATAATAATATATTCAGATTGAAACCCCTTAATTCGTATACTGTTTACAACATGCACAGACGTACATAGAATTAAAGTTTTTATTATATTTTGTTTATTTTCCCTATGTTACTTACAACTTCATTTTCGTGGTCATAATTATTGTGGTTATAGCCATTTCCGTGGTCAGAACCATGGTTGTGGGATCCAGTGAAAGAGTTTGGTGGTAAGTAACTGTTTGGCAGAGTAAATCCTGGAAAATTACATTAAAGGTTCAGTAATATTAAAGAAATCAATTAGAAATTATTTGAATTTAAAATTACCTGTTTTCGGTGGTGAAAAGGAATTGCCTGGATTATATGTATTTGAATTATAATTTGGCTGATAGTCATAACCATTGACAGGAGGTTCACCATGAACCAGCGACAGTAAACTCAAAGTCACGAACACCTGTACAGAAACAATTATAAAGATTTATATATTTTTATCGACAATTTCATAAAATGGATGTGATAGTATATTTATTTTAATGAATTCCTTGTACCTAAGTACAAAATGGTCGATTTTATGCAAGAAGATGTTATGATAAATACATTATGATTGAATCAAATTGACCCCAAATGGCCCTATGTAATGTGTAACGTGGGAAATGTACTTCCGCGTTAATTACAACAGACGGACACAATAGCCGCTAGCATGGATAATTTTCTGATATCTATCAAGTATTTATAGAATGTTTTTCAATAACTTAACAAAACTTTCACATTTAATAGAAGAAAAAAAATTTTGCGATGTATTCATATAATTTTTGTGTCTATAAAATGCACAATTTTCTTATCATGATATAAAAGTTCATATCCATATATTTTTTTATTATTACATATTTGTACTTTTATTTATTTTTTCCTTGTTTTAAAAATATATATTAATTGTTTTCTAGTCATATTTTGTATAACATAAACCACAAAAAGTATAACCGCCCGAACAGGGACTTGAACCCTGGACCCTTGGATTAAAAGTCCAATGCTCTACCGACTGAGCTATCCGGGCTATGTTAAGATGGTTAGAATATTGGTATACAAATCAATAATTTTTCTAAGCATTTTTTAATTTATACGTCCATTAAAAAAATTGCCGCCCGAACAGGGACTTGAACCCTGGACCCTTGGATTAAAAGTCCAATGCTCTACCGACTGAGCTATCCGGGCTACATAAAAACCATGAAAAAGTGTAACCACATTATACAAATCAGCTAATAAATCAACTGAATAAATACACTAATTATACAATTACAATATAAATTATAAGTGGTTATTCCATGTTAAAATATATAAACAGCTGTTCACACGCTATAGAATGTAATGAAATAGAAGTAATATAAAATATATAGCTACTATATATCATATGTCGATATATGCCCTTAAAGCTAGTACATATTAGACTATTAATATATATTCTTAATATGTCAAACCGATTAATCTACATGGCGGCATCAGTTTCAACTTGATGATATATTGTTCAATATTAATGATTTAACACATATATCGTCATTTCTATAAGACGAGGCTTCATGAAGTAAGAGATGACACTTGTCAATTAATGTAACAAGTATAATTGATGTTTCGATTTGATCAAGTCTGTTAATTTGACAATATAAGTAATCATGTCCGAAGATTATTTATTATACTATATCTTTAAACAAGAAAACATAATATGTCGAGCAGAACGTTTGATAATAAGATTTAGATTTTATCCGCCTGTTTCACAATAATTATTTTTAGTGATATTTAAAATTAAGGATAGGTTATCTATTCATCCTGGGAAACATCTTTACCACGGACAAAGCTGCGGTTAAAACCTATTACATATAATTAACATCCACATATCTTTGGAAATTGAACGAACAGTTTATTTTAATGCAGAGCTATTGTGTAGATAATACAATACTTTTAAAATAGAGAAAAAAGTTTTACGTTAAATATTACAATATACTTAAATATTATAAAATATGTTTTGCCATATTTTAAAATAAAAAAAATTACAAAAAATATACGGAAAAAACTCATCTCTATTATATATTTACATAAGCAAAAATTTTTTTTTGGCAATTTCTTAACTAGAATTATTTCTTGTTGAAGGTACTATTTTGTACAAATGTTTTTGTATAAACATTCAGTCATATTACATTAGTTTTTATTTCCATACTGGCTGCAGGCTGCAAAAATAAAATTTTAAATCGTCAAAGTTCAAATATTCCTACTTTAAAGTACCCTAGGGTTGAAGATTTCTTAAACGGAATAATTTTATTTAATAAAATTTAAATAATGCACCAACATACAGACAGACAAGAGCAAAATTTGTCATCTACAAATTTATTTTAAAGGTCTTTACTTTTTTTTTTTTGATTCATCATTTATTTAGAATGCACACTCTCTTGCAAAAGAAAAATACTGGAGAGCAAGGAAGTCTCCTAAAAATAGTAGTATAAAAAAAAGACGCGAAGATCCTTAAATTTCGGAGATCGTAAGCTTAACTCGCACTTAGAATCGCACTTGTAACTACGAATAAGTATTATTAAGTATTAAGCTTCTGTATATTTGAAGAAGATTAGTAAAATATATTATTAGCTTTACATGCAAGAGCTACACCGATTATATCTGTAATGATA
Source organism: Mechanitis mazaeus (assembly GCA_959347395.1). Lineage (NCBI taxonomy): Eukaryota > Metazoa > Arthropoda > Insecta > Lepidoptera > Nymphalidae > Mechanitis > Mechanitis mazaeus. The sequence goes on from OY365749.1 coordinate 11,966,215, forward strand.
TAGATATTTTATGATAGAATTTTTAGTATTTTATAGTTTTTAATAATTTTTATATATATTTTAAATGTTTGAATTAATTATTTGTCTTTTTATATTTATTAATATGACTTTCTACTTAATATGCTTCTGTGCATGAAGAGGGCTTGTTAATGTATATTTCTAAAGAAAGTTTTAATGGATAGTGATGTACTTCCTCGTTAGTAGGCCCATGTTTAATGAATTTCTATGAACTTTAGAAAATATAAGACACTGTACAAAATAGAGAAATGTAAAACCAACTTATATAATAATATATAATAACTTATATATAATAAGTATAAACAGTAGAAATAATTCGAAAACACCTTGTATTCAAAGTCTATTCTAACACTATGCACTATGATGAAGATAGAAAGTTCTGGCAATAATTGTTTTTTATCAACTTCATTGTAACTTCTAAAGTATTGTCTGTTAGCAAACTTTTCTTAAAAATGAGGTATTGTATAATTACTATTATTTTAAATACTTAAATCCAGGCTTGTCAAGGGCACTGTATGAGGCCCGTAGCAATTTCATTGAAGGGGCCCATACCTATTCTCGCAGTCTTTACAGATCGAAGGCACCTTTCGGTTGGGGGGCCATGGCATTTTTCCTTTTTTTTGGCACCCTATTGTAATACCATTGCTTACACCCCTTATAAATGTGAGAGCATTATAAAACTCCTTCTTTTGTCCAAATTTAGTTGAATTCTAATTTGGTCTCAAAGTATCTAAAACTTCGTTTCAATGGATACAATTTTTTTAACCATGCAGCTTGAGTCTGATCAATACAATGACTTCCCTCAGTCCAAATAACAGACCTCTTTTCTAGAAAAGGAAAAAAAAACTTATTCCGAAGAATCTGTCATTTAAACTGATCTTTGATATGAGGAAGGTTCTACCTCTGGGTTACAAAACTTAATTTGTTATAAATAACAAATACAAATGTTAGTGAAATAGCATTCACTAATATTTAAAACCAGTGAAATACCAGTAAAATTATAAAAAACATTTTGAGAGAATATTTATATGCGATAGTGCTAGGTGATATAACGTCTCACTTCAACCCTTCCTATCGTATTAGGAACTACCTTTTCAAAATAGATTGAAATAAAAATACTGATAATGCCGATGATAAAGCAGGTTTTTGATGGGGTTGGAGTATAGGTTTTGAACTAATGTTCTAAAAGTGTATCGATCTACTGTAGTCTGGAGGCGGTTCAGAAATGTGTATACTGTGTGCTATTTATAGCCCTGCGCCTGAATCAAAGTACACATGACCAAACTAATTTTATCTTTCGATATGTTATGTTAATATAGATAAATAGAAAACATTACACAAAATCGAACAAAAAATGTCTTCTATCACAAAAATAGAGTCGCGTAGATGAGCTAGTGGATAAAAAAAATTGTTAGCAATGAAATTTAAGCGAATTAGGCTTAGTTCGATTGTAAAACTCTAATCAAATTGACTATCCAAGGTTCTAGGTTCTAAATACCAACGTAGACTATGGTTTTTGGTATGGTCAGTTGTGTAAGTAATCCTTATAGCATATTACAATAGCTTTGAATTCCCATGAATAAATTGCTATTTGATTATGGAACAGTCATGCCACAGGTTGTCAATATTTTAAATATGTCGCTTGTGATATCAAAAATGTTTTATTTCTGTCTCCCTCTAGGTAGGTATACATATCAAATAACTAGCTGTTACTAACCACGGACGATTATATTCAATATTAATATAATTAACAAAAGTAACCAATAAGTAGTCTTTCTCATGAACATATCAGTAAGATTTTTTTAAAATCCATTCCGTAGTTTCGGAAATAAGCGCTTTTAAGCGGCTTTAAATTAAAATTAATAAATTTCGTTTTAAAAGAAATACATATTTGTAATATTTTTACGAAGATATTGTATGCTTTTGTTTCGAACAATTAGGACTCCTATTAAACTAAATAAATGTTTAATTGTGGAATAAAAAACATTTTATAAGAATACGAAATTAAAAAACTTACAAAATAATCTAAATATAATAAACAATACGTAAAAATAATTTCAAATTTAAGTAATAAATAATATTAATTAATTCTTACCTTCATTTGAACCATTTTAAAATTTATTATCTGGAAAGAAATAAAATAATTAAAAACAATCATATAAAAAAAAAGAAATAAATACTTCCAACTAAACAAACTTATGGCTGAGTGTCTTATCATTTACAATACTTTTATGTTATATTAAGATTAATTATTTAATAGTAATATTCCGTCCTTTGATTTAAAAATCAAAGGGTATCTATAAAAGTAAATATGATCATTTTAGTCATTTTAAATGAACGAAACCAACTTTGACACTTGACAAAAACTATACGCAACATATTAGTTTAATTAGTAACTCAGCAGTGACATGTTAGTTCTGGACTAATTAGGTAGAAGGTACAGTTATAGTACATATATATATTTATAACTACCCGGCCGTAATCACTATTACATTTTGCCCAGAGATCAGCCGCAAGCAGTTCACGCCGCGATGTTCATAACTCATGAGCGCTAAGAATAAGGTTCCCGAATGGATTCGAAAGTAGTCTGGCAAATTCCCATAGTGATTACGTGAGTACTTACGGACAATTATATATAATAGTAGTCATGGATCCGAAAATTTAAATACAAAATATATATATAATTATCTACATATAAATATACCATTTTGTAAGTTCGGCACATATCCGACATTACGTGTAGTTATGGCTTAATTAAAATGCTTTTTTAAATATAAATAATTAAATTAATAAATAAAATTAAACAGAAGTCAATTATGTTTTTCTACACTGCATAATATAATCAAGATTTTACTTTCCCCATGGGAAAACGCGATGCAAATTATATTTCCTCTTTAAGACATACCAATGATGATAATAATATACAGTTAGATTATTTGACCCGAGGTGATGGTTTAAAATGAGTTAAGGAGAAAATTACTGTACAGTTACAATAAACCTTACACCCCCATAGCTTTACTTCGGGAGACAAAATATGAATTTTTTAAAGAATTAAGTTTCTGAATTTATTAAAAATATACATTAAAAGATAGTGTCCTTTAGTTACATTTAAGGGCATTCAAATACAATATATATTTATAATACCGCAGTGGAAACAATTCTGGCCATAATAAAAATAATAAATTTTTTCAATATACTGTACAATGCCTTAAATTAAATTTACCAAATGTAATTTTCTTTTTAATAATACAGATAATAAATATCAACAAACCTTTTTAATCTACAACAATTTCGCGCGCTTCACACACCGCTCTGTCACTGTTCACAACTTCAACTGTGTGACTGTTGTAGAATTTGGCGAAATGTTGTTTTTATAGCATGAGAAATATCATCTGCCGCCATTGTTTTGAAGACGGATCCTAAGAATACTTATCCTCATACGATCTGGATTTGTAGTATGACAAGATAAGACAGTTAAGACTTCTAAGAATAAGTCTGTGGTAAACACCAGGATTAACACAACAGTATTTTATTATGGTTTTTAGCAATTATAATTAATTCATTATTTTACGTAAATATTATTTGATTATTAAGTTAAAAGTACGCAGAAATATTGAAAATATATTGTCTTTGCCTTAATTGTTCTTATTAGTATTTAATTATTTTAAGTTGTCTTTGTTACTAAAAACGTAAAGTTTTAAATAATAATAAAAAGCGGTAAATATCAAAAATATAAAAACCGTATTCTAGATAAGATCTATATACTGTCCAAGTCACTGGCCGCTCACGTAATGCTTTTTGTGAAATGACCCGTGGCGACTTGTAACGAAAAAATGCTAAACTGTAATGAAGTTACCTCATTTTCAAAAATGACAGGTAAAAGAAATGATAGCTGTATTGAATACAAAGAATAAAATTAAGTGTTATTAAAATTTTTAGTTAAAAATAGGTTGTCCTTAATTGTAGCTAGGAAAACAAAGATTACATATAAAATCACAGCTTATGGTTTTGATACATCCACAGAAAAGACAATAAAATTTATAATGACAATATTATATGAAAAGATGCAATTTAATTTATAGTTTAGAAAATATATAAAATTTGAAAATTCTCCGGTACTTGGAGAATTTATAAATTATATATATATTTTTTAGAAGGAATTAAAACTATCATCTCCCAGAAATAAGTAAAATCAACTCTTAAAAAACTTAAAGTTCTTTGAGACTGAACTTGCCGTCTGAATTTGAACTTCGTTCTTATAAAGACTTCTCCGAGAGTCATAATAATTCTATTTTTCAGGATCTATCTTCATTTCCCGTACACAATAAATATAAATAGATATTTATTTAGAGAAATCTTCATTATAGTACTCGGTCACTCAAGTTTAAACCCGCATCATATAGCTGAAGCAACAAGAAAAGATTGCAAGGTTCCAATCCAGTAACAAAAGATAAACGGGGAAAAGATAAAAGTTAATGTAACAATTAGTAGCAGTAATTGCGGGACCTTGAAACTTTCATTTGCACCATATCATTTGCATACACGGCTGTAGCAACTTTACATAACCTCGTGGGAACTCGTCCGGAACTATTGTTGTTTGTGACTAGACCCCTGTTCTTCGATGGAAATTATATAAAAAGAATATAAAGGAAATAAAGATAAAATTATAGGATTTTTTAATCAAACACTCATTATTTATTACTAGGATATACAACAATTAAAATATACGGGTGTTTGTGATAAGTCGTTCTAGCATATATTGAACTACATTGTCACAGTAATTCCAAAAAATTAGAGCTCATTTAATATTGGATATTGAAAACTTTTGTTTTCATTGCACTAATAAGCTGAGTCAATAAGCCAGGTTGCAGGTATTACAAAAGAAAAATAAAATAGAAATATTTTAAATTACCAAAATTATAATTGTCATAACATAGCCCGGATAGCTCAGTCGGTAGAGCATTGGACTTTTAATCCAAGGGTCCAGGGTTCAAGTCCCTGTCCGGGCGACAGTTTTTTTTTAATGAATATATAAATTAACAAATATGTTAAAAAAATATTAATTTGTATACCAATATTGTTATTATCTTTACATAGCCCGGATAGCTCAGTCGGTAGAGCATTGGACTTTTAATCCAAGGGTCCAGGGTTCAAGTCCCTGTCCGGGCGACATTTTTTTATGATTATGTAAATTAAAAAATAAGTAGGAAAATTATTGATACCAAAATTTATATCATATTGTAACATAGACTAGATAGCTAAATCAATAAGGGTGTAAGTTCATGATTGGGCGACAAATTTTCTTACACATGAACAATTCTCAATTAATTCTTGCTGTTTTAAGAAAAAAAAGATAAATATAATGTATATTTTTATATTTATATGTACCTCATATAATAAAACTTTCTGCACCTACTGATTTCTAGTTGTAGTACTTTTAAGTTTTTGTTTATCGCATTACTAGTCCGGTATATATATAAATAATATATTATTTCCTTTTCTAAAGTAAAAAATTACATTATATTATTTATAATTACATAAGTATATTTAAAAACACTGAGAAATCTAAATCAGACGAAAGAAAATTTGCAACATCTACCAGTTTTAAGAAGATTCAAGGTCGTATCATGTAAAATGAAAGCAAAATGTCGAAACAAGTAATGAGTACTGTTCGATCCAAATTAGATACTTATGGAATACAATTAGTAAATTTGAAAGTCACGAATATAATTGGTTGGTATGTAATGAAGATTTAAAGTCCGGTGCCCAATAAACAACCAGCAGTTCTGACTGATGTCACCTCTCATATCTCTGATATAAAATAAGTCTGAAGACAGACTGACTCATCAAAGCTGTAAAATAGAAACTTTGTCCCTTAGCGTACATTTTTACCTGCCGATTTTTTTGCCGATAAACATCTTTTTTTCATTATATGTTTAAGGTATATTTTTCTGTTATACCTCCCTAGGCTTAGTATTTTCTTAGATTTTCACGAGTATACATTTGTAATAAAACTATTTTTACGGAATAAAACTCGCGTATAATTTGGTTACATTTTTTTTAAACCGACGTTTCGGATGCTTTGCAGCAATCGTGTTCACGGGTAGACGAGATGTAAGTGTCTGTCTCACTAGGCTTACCTGATTTATTCAGTTAATTTTTTTTTCAACACCTATCTGCAATGTGGAAATTTTCTCCACATTGCAGATAGGTGTTCCATGGGGTCCACTTTTCTATCCCTTCGCCGACTCTTAAACAGATCAAGCACCCCTCAAAAGGTACATTTACATATCTTTCCATACTTTATAAAGAACAACCTCATGGTTGTTCTATTTCTACATCGTGACATTCATTTTATTCGGTTACCACAATTAACTTCTGTTCAGAATTTTTTTATTTAAATATTCATCTTATTCTTATGTTCCTTTTTCTTCCCTCCGGAACACCTGTCTCTCAATCTTGATACCACATCTTTGTGTATCCTATTATTAACAAACTGAAGAATGCAGATTATGATATTCAGGGGTAGAGGTTGCTACGTCATCAGATTTTTATCCGTTAATTTACATCAAACTAAAATAAAAAATCGTAAATCGAATCGTAAAATGAAACGAGGTAATTTTTTTTAGAATTGCTATCCTCAAAAGCATTTTAGGTATTATGAATCATGAATACCGCAGATATTTACCAAATAGAGAAGTATTTCATAATCTTGAAGTAACTCTACATTTTACAACAGATTACTTTTAAAGCAACTAGAGCAAAGATAGTATAAGTAGAGATAACTATTCAACTTGTAATTTAAAGCGTGATTGAGAAATACGTGCAGTACCATTATATATTGTTGCAGTATTTATATTAGGATAGTTCATTAATTTCTATTGATTTTATAGTGGACGTTTTTTATATATTTATTGATATATTCATGTGTTAACTATTTTGCATATATTAGGTATTATTGACCTGATCTACAACACTGCTAGTAACGAATATGATAAGACAAAGAATGTAATGGAATTTTTGTATATTTTAAAGATTTTTGAGTAGGGAATGAGTTTTCCATTTTTTGGCCCACCGTCACAAAATCTACAAAATCTCATTTAAACCGACAACAATTATAATGCTATTGTATTATAATTATATTCATGATCAGAGATACGATGACCTTGCTATCTTTATACATATACCGCCATCTATCAATTTATCGCTAGCCACAAGACAATCCAAAAAACGTCTTGTTGCTTGGTACAAGTACAAGCATCAAGTCTCAACATAAGTACTTTATATAAAACTAACTTATTTTTTATATAAATTATTAAACCAAGATATTCATTACAATAAAATATATTAAATAACTGATCCCTGTTCTAAGTATATTTCTAAGATACTTTTATAGTTACTTTACGAAAAGCCCCTTTTATTATTTTAAAACTTTTTTACTTTCTTCGGTCATAATTTAAATTTAAAAAACTTCTTATTTCCCGCAATTTCCTATGACATACGTCAGAAAAGGGCAGCCCCATACGACCTTACGTAGTAGATACGTACTGCAGACATCCACTAATAAGTAATGATGACCTCGCTCTACATTTAATATCCATGAAAGCACGTGCTTCAAGAAAAGAAGTTCATAATGTTACCAATGATTTATTAACTTAATCTTAAACACATTAACTTACATCATGTACTTCAATTTATTAAAATATATTCTATATTTAATATTATACTGACGTATCAGTTTCCATACATATAAATATCATATAAATGTCAATATTAGTTTGACCACTGTTGGGCAAAAATGTACGTCGATTGCAGTACATAGATGCAGTAAGGTTTTTTAGGTAATATGGGCTATGAAATAAGATGATATGAAGTATGATTCAGATTTGTTTCTATTGTAGCCATATTATTCTGACACCATTGAAAGTGACACTGTTCATGGTACTCTGCACTGAACTCTGGTCTCCGTTACACTCTGAAGAGTTAAACTTGTTAACGAAAAAATGGTAATTTATATTTTTATAAATGTCTATACCCCCATAGTATTTAGTGAATTTAGAGACTACCTTGTAATATTAATATCAATTACCCAATCAACTTACATTAAAATATTTAGCAATTACTACAATCTAGACTCCGGGTAACACTTAAGCTATCTTCACATATAAATCAGTCTGATGTTCATCTGTATGGGAACACGCCTTTATGTTATTTGTCAATCCGTTCTTCCGTGATGCGCAAGAGTTGGAATACTTATTTGGACGTTAACAATTACTTATTGTATCTTATTATTAAACTGTCTAAAATAACCCTAATTTTTAAATAAATAATATGTAAAGTTTTCGAAAAAATACAGTTAATAATATTGCTATGGATGTCGACAGTGCAATCTATCGGTTCAGGATGTTTGTTTTGAAACTACAATCATTTTACTATTTATAAATAGTTAGTATTCATAAATATATGTAATGTATTAGTTGATTGTTACGCCATCCGCAGTCACAGAGTTATATTTATAGTTAGTTAGATATTTCAATGTTTTGTTTATGGAGAAGATAAGTTTTACTGTTAAAATTAAAAGACTAAATAAAATGAAACCAGTGTTAAAAAATATTTAATATTCTCAAAATGTAAAAGTTACGGAAATTTGAAGCCGGAAGGTACGTCACGTCGCCAATCTAGACTGCGTAAAAATCACTAGATTATATTTATAAGTTTATTAGTGACACACACACATGTGTGTGTGAGTATGTCACTAATAAACATACATACACACATACATATATACATACACACACACATCTATACTGTGTAGCCTGTTGAGTGTTTGTATATCTAGTATGGGTAGGTACATTTAAAAATCCATACAGTGTTGTAAAAGATACAAACATGGCTAAGAAATTTATAAGCTATTTGAGGAGTACAATCTCGAGTGGGCTAAGTGACGTCACTGTTGAAAAGTAACTAGGTACCTAGTTTAAATTATATGTAACTCAGTGATACATAGATGAATTCCAATTTTGGTTTCACTGATTTTCTAATTTTACCTATATTGTAATTAATATCATGAAACTTCCTAATTTAATGGTAAACTGAGAAGTGGTTTTAAAAACTGTTTAAAATCACTAGGATATATCATTAATAATGCTTAGTACATGTACATGTACATGTTGAACCAATTTATGTATGTATGTTCATAGTTAGTAATTATGACTTATACAAATAAAAGCTAATGTGATTAAGTTAAAAGCTGTTAGCATTCTTTGTCATTCCTACACACAGGTAAGTTTACTTATAAACTGCTTAACGGAGATAATAACTTATTTTCAAAATAAAAAAAACTATTAGAAAAGTGAAGTATATCTATGAAGTTAGGATTCGGAAGTAAGCCTTCGGTTTAAAATATTAAATAAGTAGGTATTTCAGGATATTCAACACTTCACTGAGACATTTTAGGAATTCCATCCAAACGACGCCGGAGGTGCTCAATTGCTAATCTATGAGAAGGTAGGAATCCACTTCGTCAAAATTCAATTTAATATTTTTCATACATAAACAAAAAGTAAATCAATTAGTGTTTACAGAGTACGAAGAATTTAGTGCGGACACTGTACTACGTAAAAATATTAGTAAAAAGTACGAAATTGATTTAACAGTATCGTAATGACTACATTATTTCTATTATGTAGTGACGTTACATTAACAGTGGCTAACGTGGCAATAGCTACCAACACATTGATATTGTATACCTATTTACAGATTTATAATAAATAATTTACGCAATTAATTATACCAGTTGTTCAGTCACCACATCATACTCTGAACATTCAAAAGAAAAACTCAATACACCTGCCATAGTCGAAATATTAACCATAATAATATCCTTTAAATATCGATATTTCTTTTAAATTTAGTTTTATTGTTTAGAACAGCTCTATCTAGTATCAAGTAGCAGAACTGTCGATATTTGCACGTGCTGTCGGTTATTATAAACAAACTGCGGCACGCCTTTATAATATTATGTAGCTTCATTCCAAGTATCATATTATTAATACGTTCTATCAGGTTTTTATTTGTATTATTAAATTACTGTTTTAATTACACTTATTTTCGTAACGAATGCTTTTTAAGATTTTAAATACAAAAATAGTGATAAATAGTTATTAAAATAAATAGAAAAGTATGATTAGTTAGATTATCTAAAAAAACCTATAACAACTGTTTGTTTATTTAATTAACAATTTATGAGTGACAACTAGAATTGAACCTACTTCGAGAATAATTAAAAATATTTGAGCCTATCTAATGTCGGCGTCTTTGTAGTCAAGCCGAAAGTCGTCGAGGCGAAGGTCACGCCTTCCAAGTAGGAGCGAATATAATTTTCTTCATAAAACAAAAGTCGAAGAAGTGAACAGTTATAAAAGTTACTATCTTGGAATAGCATTTCATCTTTTGTTTCTGTGAGTATTTTTGTAAAGCTTTGTGGCGTAATACCATAACACAGTAACTTAAATATTTAAGTATTAATTTTTGATTACTAAACTTTTTTATTAAACGATTTTTCATTTTATTTTTTATTTCATAGTATACATTTTCTGACTATGTATGCGTTGTATATACGTTGTATATATTACCGTTTTGTTATTAGTGGGCAAAAAAGTACATATAAAGTTGTTAACATGATATCCTATTTGCTTTGTTTTTTAATGATAACATTTTTTATATTGAAATTGTATATTTAAAAGTAAAGTACTCAATATGTACTAGTTTAGTTAACAATTAATGATTTTTTTTAAGTGTTAAAGGATTGAGGATGATATTTCCGGTAGATAGTAAACATTTGTCGAATATTTTCAAAATGGCTTCTTACTACTATAGTAAAATGATAAAATGTAAATAAACATTAATTGATCTATTATTTAACAGGAAACAATGTTCAATTTACAAAATTCGTCTGACTACATGAATGAAATGTACAGGCTTTTTCCTAAATCTGAAACTATTGGTAAGTCAATTAATAAATTGTTTTAATTCTAATACAAATAAAAGTATTTGAAAGTGTAATTAATATACATTTAATTTTTAAATAAGTAAGGTTTTTTATATTTTTGTTACGTATGTGAAGATTTACTACAAAACAGCGATATTATTTATGAATTTATAAAACTAAAACTTTAAAACTACCAGAATTGCAATTAATTTCATAAACTTTTTACAGAATCATTAAACAATGCACGGAACTATAAATCACCATTTCAAACTGCTAACGCAAATAAATCTTCTAGTTCTCCAGATTCCATCTCCCCTGAATCGTATTTTGATATGCCATTTTGTAATCGTCAATCTGAATTAAGAACTAGATGTGAAACACCAAAACCCACATATTATGGGTCACAATATGGATCTACAACAAATATTTATGATTCTCAAAGTAACTTCGAATCATCTATTTTAAATATGTCACCTAGAAATATGGATCAGAGAGGAATGTATGAATCTCCTACCTATGTTTCATGTCACAATCGTGATGTGACTAATTTCATAAATTATGATTCTATTAATCCTACAATTTCTGAAAGTCCATTCCCTGTTAGGCGTCAACGCCCGATAGTTGGAAGAAAAATCTTGGGAAACTCTCATACAAAACAAGAAAAAGAAACTTGTTGGCAATTTGAAGGATTATCAATAACACCACCAGAAAGAACCATTAGAAGCTATGAACTGTTCCCATCCGAAAATAAGGAACATGTTTTTAATGATTTGATAAACAATCCTATTAAACCACCACCACATTTTGATACTTTATCAAATTCATCAAACATATCTCACCCATTGAATAGTTATACACAAAATTCAAATAATTCAAGACTTCAAATGCATTCCCAATTTAACAATGTAACCAATGTAACAAGTTATTCATATACGGATGATGTTGGTCAATCCACAATGTGTACATTTTGTCGTAAAAACGGAGAAACGGCAGTGGTTTATATGACTCACTGTGTGAAGAAGAAAATAGGGAACAGACATATAGTCACCTGCCCCATTCTGAGGTCCCACGTTTGTCAAACTTGTGGTGCTTCTGGAGACAATGCACATACTATGTAAGTTTTCAAATACATAAATGTCATTTTATTCATTTATTTTTACTTTTTGATTTGCCAAAAGGTATTTATAAACTTACTTAATTTACAATATTATGAATAGTAATAGTTACCGTTAAATTTAATTTTATTATAGGACATACTGTCCAGTTCTACGGCGCTCCAACAATGGGATGCCACTGCAATCTACTACCATTACATTGAAAAATACTAGAGTTAAGAGCAATGGAAGGAAACGGTTCTAATTGTTTTTTTTATTTACTTTTTTATACTTCTATACTTAAGTATTAATTTTATACTGAATTGACTGAAATATTCTTATAAGTTTGTATCAAGATTAGGATTTGAGATAATTTAAAATTGGTAAGAAATTGCATTTTTATACTTATTTTATATTAAAAAAACTTTGATAATATTAATATTCTTTGACAATTTATTTGACAAATATTAAAAATCATGATAATTACAACTGAATACTTTTTTACAGTTTGAATTAAAATGTGACTAAATATTGATCAGACTTCTAATTGACTAATATAAAAAAAAATTATGTGTGCTTGTTTTAATTATGACAAAAAATATATATTTACTGTATGACAAAATGCATATATAATAATTACAGTTTTTTTAATAGACATATAGTTTGTGTTTTCAATAAGACTTTAAAAAAATGAAAGTGTTAAAAATTTTAACACTTAGTTTCTTATTTACTCTTGTAATTTTAACATTAAATAAGCCAAAAGATGTGATCTCAAATTATTTTCTTATTTAGATTTGTTGTTAATGGTATTAAAATATTATTTTGTAATTTTCTTTTCAATTAACAAAAGTGTTTGTTAAAGAACGAACTTAAGATTTTTAATTGCTGTAAAATGTATAGCAAAACAAGAAATAATGCACTCTAATGCAAGTTTAAGTTTCCAATATTTGTAAGAAAAATAATGTGACTTACTGAATATATATATTATGTAACACTGTACTGAATACATGTATTATGTAACATAATATAACACTTGTTTTAATATGAAATATTTTTTCCATTATATATATGAAGTAAGTTGTAAGTTGATTTTTAGGCTAAGTTTCCTTTTTAGAAGATAATTTTGTTTGGATGTATCTAAATGATTTTTTAATTTTTTAATCTCTGAAAATAAGAGAACTTGTTTTGTTAAAATATCTTGTTGAATTAAAAAACTAATGATTTAATTGTTAATATCGTACATTGTGTACATGATTTTATTATATGAAACAATGAAAAATTGTTGCAAATTTTTGAATTATATTATAATAAATAATCGTTCATTTTTATTTATTACTCCATACAATACTAGTTACGATAAGTGCGTTTTTAGGTTCGCGGAATAAAAGGGTTGGTGGGGGGGGGATGAAATAGCCAAGTCCTATAGTGTTTAATAACTATTTATTAATATATATAGCAATTTTTATGGTGATGAGGTCATTAATTATTGAATTATCATCGATCAACAACCTTTATAAGCAAGGCACGGGATCAATTGAAAATGATCCCCGACCTAGGTCATATTGAGGTCATTACAACACATTTTATCGAAAAAATCGAACAATGAATATTTTTTTATGCATGTTTGAAAAATAAGCAAGTAGAAATGGTTGCGAATGTGTGTAACAATAATTTTTGGGCATGACAGAAGTCTACAAAACGGGTGTCTAGAATGCTCAAATTGACAAAAACAACAGCGCGTCGAGTTATTAAAGAAAGATACTGATTAAGTGATAAAAAATAAATGAGAACAATTACAAATTTATGACAGTACATTATTTTATATTATTGTTCAGGATGTCTTCCATTTCCCACGGTTTCCTTTTTTCGTCCACTCAGTACTATTATTAAAATCTGTACACAAACCATCGGTATTTTTTCGGCATTATTTTTTTTCCATTCCATATGGATAATTTTGTACAAGCTAAGGACAACACAATACCATACCAATAAATGCTAGGTTATTTGGAAAATCAATGGATAAAAAAAAATCTCGAAGATTTAGGTACTATTATTATTAGTAATTGTTTGATTAACTGAAAGTCAATCCTAAGGTTAGACACTAGAAACTTTAAAATAGAAAATTAACGTTCAAATTATTCGGGTTAAACGTTAGATTAGGAAGGAGCCAAATGTGCTTCCTATTTATAGTTTCATGTCACGGTCAAAAACTATTTCAAAGCTTTGTTTTGTGCCGTGAAATACACTCGTACATTTTAGTTTAGTTATTAATTTTATTCTATAAACCAATACTTAAATTATACCATTAATACATATCTACAACACATATTTTTAAAATGGCGGCATATGATTGGCCTGTTGACACCGAAAATTATCCTGTTATGCGTGTAGTCACCCCTAAGAATGTAGTAATGCGGGGAATTTATGGAATGTAAGTATATGAATATAATATAAATATTTTACATATATACGTTATACTTAACCGAATTAATAAAAACTATTCATGGTTAATATTTTTAATTGTACTCTGCGTCATTAAAATATTTATATATACTTATAATTAAAGTAGCTGCCAGACATTTGCAAACAATAAAAATGTTCAGTTATTTAGTGTATATAAATTTCATGTTATTTCTTATCAATGTATAAATGTGTTACCACATACTTTTAAATTTTGAAACATTTGTAAGAAAAGATTATAATCACCATTTATACATTTTTAATGTTGTATGAATTGTGTTTAGTTACATATAACATAACTCGATTTACTTGACATTGGCTAATCTGTGTAAAAGCCAAAATGATAATAAAAAAAAAAAACAACTCGAAAGACACAAATGTCAATCTTTGATTCGATGTCAGTTTGAAAAGTCTAGCTGTCAGTTCGTAGTCGCGATTTTCATTAAATCAAAACAACCAATTTGAAATGGATTTTTTTTTTGTAAATTAAATTAATAAAATAACAAAAAATGAGTGAAGTATCGGTAAAAGCTTCTGAAACCTCTCGAACTGCAACAGAAACAGAAAAAAGTGAAACTAGTCTTAAAGATAATGAAGACATAGATCATTCAACTCAGCCCGAATTTATATACGGAGGTCCCTTCGTGAGGGTAGTGAAGCCTGTCCTCGTGGATACTATAACTCCAATTAATATTCAGCTGCAAGGGACCTTCAAAAGGTTGGTCAATTGCGCACTTATTCAAAGATCCCTCCAATATTTATCTTTTATTGCATTAATAATAGATAAACATTGTAAATAAATGTGATAATTATTTTATTAATTAATCGTTCTTAGTGAGTATCTTCACTATTTTTGTTCATTCAAGTTAATACTAGTATAGCATACTTAGAAACCTACTAGTTTTTTTTTCCAATAAGATTCTTATAATATTTAAATCTAATTTTAATTGATTCCAAATGTTTTTTTAATATAAGCATAAATTCTACATTGTAATATTTATGTTTGGAATTGAAAGTTAATTCTAAATGTTTTTTAATAACATTCTTAGAAGTCAGTGTGTATTCTATAGCAATTATTTTGGCAACTTCATATAAATTCATAATCATGTTCATATTTATGAATGTGTGAATTGAAATTTATAGACATTTACATTGCTATCATTTAAATCAATGATGTTAAAATTTAAGAATCACTATGATGCTCTAGTATAGTTTTTTTTATTCTCTTTATTTATAACATATTTTTTGTTCGGTAATCTGTACACCAGCTACGTTAATAAATGGGCTTGAGGCATTGGTAGAGCGAGGATATTTGTGTATTTTAAAAATGTTTTTTTTTTATAAACACTTCTAATTCACCCTATTAGAAGTGGAAAACAGAAAATTTGCTTAATTAATTGTAGATTTTTTAATAACAACATTCCATTTTAGCACAAGTTTAATATTAAGGAGTATTATTGTGTGTGTGCGTGTGTGTGTGTATCATAGAATTTATTCTCAGAAACACAATTATGTGAATTCTAATGTTATTTGGCACAAAAACAGTCTTAGAGAAAACAAATTGGGAACCTAATCTGGGATCAATTAGCCTCTTAGATCAATTTTGGGGTTTGGGGTTTAATATACAGATTTTTTCTCACGATAATTACCAAAATAATGGTAATAATTACTTATATAAAAAAAAAACAATTCACTTTGAAAAAAAAATTAAGTAATTTATTTTTATATTCTCAAAGATTTTAAATTTTTGAAATAAAAAAATTAAATATTTAAAATATAGGATATGGCACATGGTTAAATTAAAGGCAAATAAAACAACTATTGTAATAGTAATTTTTTGTAATCTCTCATTTGTGTGATTCACGTTTTCGGACCATCGTTTGTAGCCCGGATAGCTCAGTCGGTAGAGCATTGGACTTTTAATCCAAGGGTCCAGGGTTCAAGTCCCTGTTCGGGCGGCAGTAACTTTTTGGCTTTTTTATTTTTGTTTTTTTTTTCGTTATAATCTATCATATTAATTTATAGTTTTTATTTTTTTTTATAGTTAATTTCTATTTATTAAAAATAAATTTAAATTATGCTTCTTATGAGTATAGGTATTACGAACGCTAAATAACATTTGAACTTTTATAAATATTATTTATTTCTATACATATATTGTTATATATTTTTTAATATGAACTTTAAAACAAACCAATAATTTAATTACAATAATTTTGTATGTAACTCAACAAAGTCAGGCAAGAAATGTTTAATACATACAATATGTTTAATGAATATATAGTATATATATTATTTCAGGAGTTTTGCATATCATTCTTTAAAAGAGCGATTTCCAGTAATATTAACTAAAATAATAGACTATTTATCTCGAGAGGGAGCTAAGATAAAAACTGCAACCAGTGCCGTAAGTGTTTTTTAAAAGTATATGTTTTTTATATGGATTTTTATATATATAAGATGTATTCTCACGCAGTCTCAGTTATAATTTTGTACTTAGTTAACGAAATATTAAGTTATAAAAAAACGCCCGAAGATATATAGATTTTTGAAATTCAATTATATCATTTGTAACAATATATAAAATAGTTAGACTCATGGTAGCGACATGATCACTCATTTAGAAGAACGGCGAGATAGTTTTCCAGGTGTCTCAGGTTCGAGTCCTGTCCGTGTTGCTGTTTGTTTCATTCTATATTTATCTAGAATTTGAAATAGCATTTGCAATTGCATTTTTTTATATTTCTTAAATGTACAATAAAATGACTACCAAATATGTTTATTAAAACTTGTTCTTGATGTAAAAATTATTTGAAAGGTTTGAGTTTTCAGTGACTATATCCAACTTCTGAATCTATTCTTAGATAGAAGATCTAATATTAATTACGGCCGTAAGTAACAAGCTAGTTGGAATAAAGAATATGAAATGATATTTCAGACAGACGAAGAAATACGAAGTTTAATACAATATATAGTTCAATTGAAAAACGAAATAGCAACCAATAAAGCGTACACCCTGCTGTCCGCTGACACTCCTGAAGCACAGAAGTGGAATGAATGGATCAGAAACGCGGATAGTCCGTATTACTTCACAAATACTTGGGTTTTCTCTGAATGCTACGTGTACAGGAGACTTAAAGATGGTTGTGAATTGAGGTGAGTAATTTGAGATGGTTTGGATTCCTGACCAACTTAGTGAGCGAAGCTCTCTATGAGAGGCTTCTGCGTTTTGTTTTGCGTTTTTGCAAAAGAACTATTTTGTTTGCACATTATTTTGCACACTGATAGACATCAGTCTGGTGGTGGTTTAAAAAAAATACAAAAAAAAAATATCAAAAAATGTAATAATGTGTCTCATCTTGAAATATAGTTGAGGACAGAATGCGTCGACGTTTTGTAAATGCAACTTCAGTCCTGTGTGCACCTCGCTTCGCTCAATATGATAACACATACCGAGATTTTGCGAGCGCAGCGACTCAAAATTGAGGTCTGGTTCGCGCTCCTAGTAATAACTTATAGCGTTTACTGTTTTAGCAAAAATCTGGCTGACTTTGATCCTTTCGAAGAACAGAAGATGCAATCGTTCGCAGGAAGCCTGGAGCCGATGTGCGTTGTTGCAGAAAAAGTCCTCGACATGCTGGATGAGAGTGAGAAGGAGAAACGGAAAGCAGATTTCATTACGTTACTTAAAGTAATTATGACTCTAGAGCTTTGTTTTAAAAATCATATTGAGAATTGCCTATTGCAATAATATTGAAATTATGTTTTTGAAATGTCCGCAGATATGTCTATGGTCGAACAAGTGCGATCTATCTTTGTCTATGGGCGAGCAAGTGTCTTTGGTTAGTAAGGAGGATATCAGGAGCTCCGCTTCACAGACCCTCATTGACCCTTTACAGATGATCGTGGATTTTAAGGATAGGGTAAGATTGAATATAGGAATTATCAATACTATAAAACTCTTTTTATTGTAATCAGTATTTTTTATCATAAATTAAATTCTTTTTCGTAGGTACTTGCAGATGATTCTGCAAAAATTTGCGACCAGGTGATCGCAAGAGCTGAAAGTATAGCCAAGGCTATTGAAGCGGTGAGACATATCATGGATTTTGAATTAAAGTGTCGCTTAAGAAAAATAAAAACTTCTCATTATAAGCGAATTATAAAAACTAACTAAAAAAAATAATATAGTACCTTCAATTTTGAAAAGACAAATAGTAATATATTAGTGAGCAAGAGTAGTGTAGTGTCCTCGTACTAAGGGCTCGCCTGTCTCAGGGCTCGTCGGTGAAGGCCAAGTGCAGTTGCACCCGTCTCGCCATACTGGCGGGAGAGCGAGTCTGCGACCCGGTACATACATACATACATACATACATACATACATACATACATACATACATACATACATACATACATACATACGAACATATATACACACATACAAACAAACATACATACACGCACGCACGCACGCTTGCACGCACGCACGCACATACATAATACATAGATACATACATACAAACATTATTATTATGTATACGTAGAACGATTCCTCCATTTTTTTATTAAACAAATATATTTTTATTTAGTTTAGATGCTCATTCTTTGCTCGTCTTCAATAGATGTATTTTTATACAAAGTAAGTAAAAAAATAGATAGACTTCGACTTAAAAATGTTTCGTTATATGAATGGTGTAGTTTATATTATTATAACAATAGTATATTATACTCATATCTTTAAGTATTCGAAAAAAAACTATAGAAAATGTATTTACTATAGAAGAATAAATCATTTAATAAATTTTTTTAGCCCCCTGCCCCTCCAGCAGAGGAAGTCCCCCCTCCCGGCGAGGAGGGGGAGGAGCCCTCGCTACCACCCTGTCCAGCCAAGATGACAGTACCCTCTACTGTCATGTTTGGTATGTAGTGTTTGTGTGGTTTTGTGATTTTTTTTTTTTGTTATTATTTATTATTATTATAATATTGTAGATATCGTGTGTGACAACGCGGGCTACGAACTGTTCTCTGATTTGTGTGTCGCTGATTTTCTCATCTCACAGAACATTGTTAAAAAGGTACATGTTATAATTTAAAAAAGTCAGAAGTCAATATTGTAGTATAATTGTAATTTATACAATTATAATATACAGCGTCCACGTAATTTCATGGAAACTTTGGAAATGTGAATAATTAATCTAAAATAAACTTTATTAATCATAAAATTATTATGAATTATGAATGACGAATTCTTTTAGGTGCGATTTCATGTTAAAAAAATACCATGGTTCGTGTCTGACGTCACACCGAATGACTTCAAGTGAGTGAATATTGACATGTCATATTGAAATATGTTATTAAATATTTATATGATAATATGTTATATGTTCCAGGTATGTTATAAGCGAGTGCTCTCGCTCCAGCTTCAGTAAGGTGGTAATGCCTCCGCCGATGCCAGGTAGGACTGTGCTGTGGAATTAATTGAGACAAACAAATATATCTCGTATTACAGACAATACTCTCTAAAAACTTTTTTTATTGTTGAAGGAAATGTTAGTTTAATTGAGATGTTATATTATACTTTTAATATCATTAATATTATCATATTTTTTTATATTCAATACTGTAGAGCGAAACGAGCGGAGCGCTCTATGTGAGACTTCTGTTTGAAAGTCCGGGGTTGGCGTCTAAATGACTCATCCGATCAAGAAGATATTTTGCACACATGTTAAGCATGTCACGGTGGTTTTAAAAAAAAATCGTAAAAAAATTCTGTGGCGTTGAGGAATAATAATTGTATAAAAATCCCCATAGGCCGCAATGTTAAAAATATTTTACAATGATAAGTGCTTGAAAAAAAAAAATGTATTTAAAATAAATATTTCTCGATGACCGCATCTACATTAGTGTTAAAGAGCGCTTCAATAAATGATTTATTCTTCCACTGCTCGCTTCGCTCAATATGTAATCTGGTTGCGCCCCTAGTTATTATTTTTCAGTATCTATTATAAGATTACATTAAAACTATTGCTGATGTTAATTCTTCATCAAATATATCATACACTTTAGATTAGTATTATATTAAAGTTTTAGTAATACTATTAATAGTTTCATGAGGTCTATATTGCTACATCTGACGCAGAGGGTGAGGAGGGCGAGCCCCCAGAAGCGCGCGCCGTGTCGTCAGACGCATTGAGGAGCCTCGGGGACCGCTGGGGGACTTACCTGGATAATGGAACTTTTGAGATCATGGTAATACATATACATACATACACACACACCAAAACCACTGAAATAGTATGTAGAAAGTTATGAAACAAATAAATATCAATAGGTTTTAACTTTCAGTGTGACACTTTCTGGACGTCCCCTCACGTGTACAAGGACATGAAGAAGTACGATCCGAACTTGTACCGGAAGTTACAATTCGCGGTCGCCATTTTGTTTAAAGGAGACCTTAACTACCGGAAATTGTTAGGGGAAAAGAACTGTAACCCCACTGTTAGCTTCGAGTCCGCTTTACAAGGTATATTAAAATATATATATATATATATATATACAACGATACTCATTCTTTAAATATTTGACAAATTGAACAAGATTCATTTTAAAAAATAATTTATTCACACATAATTACCACAGTCTATTTACTTAATTGATAACAAACACTGAAACTATATATTTATATTGTAATTGTATAATTAGTGTATTTATTCAGTTGATTTATTAGCTGATTTGTATAATGTGGTTACACTTTTTCATGGCTTTTATGTAGCCCGGATAGCTCAGTCGGTAGAGCATTGGACTTTTAATCCAAGGGTCCAGGGTTCAAGTCCCTGTTCGGGCGGCTATACTTTTTGGTTAAAATATCTTTTTAAAATTTTCTTTTTTTTTAATATACGATGAGATATTAACGATTTCATAAAAAAATATAAATCTTGTTTACCATTTAAGTAAAATATTTAATTTTAAAAAATTATTAACAAATAATGTATTATAACTTATATTCTAATATTTATAATATTTATAATTGTATTATTAATACAAATATTGTTATTAATATTTTAGTTTGAAGTTAAAGAATACATGTTTTGATTCCAGGTTTCATGCCGGCTCCTATCATAGCGCTGAGAACAGTGAAGGCGGACTTGATCTGCGGACTACCGAAGGGCAAGACTGATCAACTCACCAAGATAGACGAGAGGTGGATGGAGAAAGGAGACTATGGGTTATTATTATTTATTAAATTCATATCTATAATACTGTTAGTTTCTTGATTTCTCTTATCAGAAATGAATAGAAGATTGATTCATTGACAATGGAATTGATTTGATAAATGGTGTATTGATTGCAAAATGTTATTGGTATTGCTATATCATTAAATTAACAACTAAAATCAAATAATTTTATAATCTTATAACTCAAGTGGATTGTAGGTTTATCTTTAATAACAAACCTATAAGCTAAGCTATAGCTATAGAAATTTTTATAAAAATGTATTTTTGTCAGATTAGAGATATGCAATTTTCAATGTAAATTATTATTTTCAGAGTCATTCAGTTCTGCGGCAAATGTGAAGCCCTGAAGGTGTCAGACCGCCCGTGTCCGCAGTACGGAACAACCTGCAGGGGGGTGGGCTGTGATGCGGAGGGACAGCCGTGAGAGGACATTAGAGGGGGGGAAACTTAGTCTTACTTCAGATTCGCTTCGTAATCATCGTTTTATTATTCGGTTTTTTTTAATGCCATTGATAGCTATATATAGCACAATAATTTACAATTTGTTAAAAATAAATATTTTTACAATAATTTTGAATTTTTATTTTACTTACAAAATAATTGTGGACTCCATTAAAAAAACATCCAATTAATTTTTAAATTTTAAAAAATTTAAAAATTCGAAATTTTTTTTCCATTTTTCGGTAACTTCGGCGGCCGATCTGACCACCTTCCCGTGGGACAATCAACATCATTTTGAAAAGTGAATCTTACATTTAGATGCTGATTCCAAATATATTTTTAGTTTTTCAAAATCGACAGACACACAGACACACATACAGACAGACAGATCGGAAGGAAAAACTGAGTTTTTCGAATATTGTTTCAGTACACTTCACACGGTATGCAACAGTTAATTTCATATAATAATTGTCTACTGACGGATGGCACCAGATCTATTGTGCAAATTGAAAATTTAATTTTTAACCTTTATATAAAACTTAAGTTGGCCATACGATTAGTTGGTATGGTTCGCTTATCTTAAATTGTAAAATTATTTTTTTCAATAATATGAGAAATGGATCACTTATTGATGATTGATCACTCATTTTAATTTAAAAAAAAAGGGGAAAAGGGCCTGAATTAATTAAATAACTGCATTCATCATTCCACCTGATGGCTGATGAAAAGGGTAAATGTCTTAAGTAATAATGGTAGACCCTAAGTACCGAAAGTTGAAAGAACCTACATTACACTCTAACGGAAACACTGATGCCGGCAAATTGTTCAAATCCTGCGTTGTACGAATTGAAAGACGAATCAATTCGCTTGGTTTGGGCAGGAATGTCCGTTATCCAACCTATCAGACCAGGGGATATATCATACGCTGTAAGCTTGCTTAAAAGGCTCGCATTAAAAACCCTATCTAATGCCTTCGAGAAGTCCAAAGAAACGCTTCGTAGTCTTGCAAAGTATGGAGTTGTTTGAAATCTATAATTAATAATATAATTCATCTAAAAATTGGATGGCGTACGCCTGCAAGGTATAGGTAAACTCACCGAGACAATTTTTAGGATTACTCTGTGAGGTGACACTAATGATTTACAACAGCTTTATATGCATTTCTTATTTAAAAACATCCTTAATTAAATCAAATTTTAGCGCCCATTACTTTAGAAGAACGTGTTCACTTATAGTGGTGTTATTGAATAAATGGTGCTACAATCCTAGTTGTCTGAATAAACTAAATTTACAATTAATAAAAACCTCGATAAAACAGAATTTAGTTTTTACTTTCCTAAAAATGTCTCAAAATAACAACGGAAAACCAAAGGTTTGTGGCGTCTTGAGTTCTTGTAAAGATTACAATAGAAGTTACTGCTTTGTTTTGCAAATAGAAGTTTAAAAATCCTTTTTTCATCCCTTCTATTTGAATAGTGTCGCTTTGACCCTCTTTAAACGGGAGCAAAATAACACTTTTCCGATAGGAATTTTTTAGCGGACAAAAAAGCGATTTGAATTTGGAACATAGACATAGGTACCGACATTCTTGGAAATCGAAAGCAAATTTTATGATTTGCTGCGAATGACGTCTGTGTTCTTGTAATCAGTAGATACATATTTCCTTCGCTTCGCTTGTGCTTGGTAATAGCGCCCTCGTCGTATAAATACTATTTTGCTCGATTGTCATATAATCTACTATTAGATATTGTAGATATCAAAGACATTTGTAGTTGACTATTAACAAATTTTATTAACACACAGTATTTATTACACATTAAGTATAAGAATAAAATAATAAATACATTTCTAGGAAGATACAAAAAGCTTCCTCTCTTATCTTCAGAAGACATTTTGGGGTTACGAAAAGTAAAAACACAAAATAGAAATAATAATTTATATTATAAGAATCAGAAATGGAAATTACTTAAAAAAAAAAGGAATCCAACGACAATTACAATTTATTTATTTTTAACAGAATTGTAAAATAAACGTAATAAAGCTGGGAATCAAATTAACAATAAATCAACAAAACATAAACTAGAACTCAACTAAAATATAAACGTAACGATTAGTTTCGTAATTCGATAAGCAAAAATGGCTTACGTTGCCGTTATACTAATACCGAAACCACTAAATGATTACGTCCGTTCGATTCGAGATCAAGCCAGCAAAATGAATGTAAATATGATTGAAACGTTCCATTTATAGATGTTTTACCGCAAAACTTCTTTTCTCTAACAATATATTATTTATAAAATTACGATCATTTATAAGAAGTTGAAAATAATTTCAAGTAACATTACGATACTATGATTTTGATTACTTATATCTTCTGTGATAATTGTCTATATATACCGGAGTTTTTAAGTACCTATTCCGAAATTATGAATAATAATGAAAGTGAGATTTATAACAGAAAAGATAATAGCATTTTCTCTGAATAAACATTTACAAAATAGTTTTTGATCAACAAACCTTATCTTAAAGGAGACACTGGACAAAAGATATAAGATATAGAAACGAAGTTCCATGCGAGTTTTATTTAATTCAGATTTAACTATAATAACATTATATTATATTATTGTTTTAATAAATGTACAAAATGAAATCAAAGACTAGAGAATCGTCGTTCCACATAAGTTTCGTAAAGGAGTTTGGTTTCAACAACCTGTCAATCACAGCTAAGATAAAGCTGAAGCCACTTGAAGTAAATTTAATTGTTGATTGAACTAAACAATCAATGTTTTATAATTGATCATTAAAATAGAAGTTGGTGTATCAACACCCATTTGCTAGGTTGATTTACTTCAATAGTATAGTCTCACAACATTCTGCTCTGGGGATTTTTTAATAGAATCTTTTTTCAACAACATCTTAAAAGTGTTGACAAATCCGATACTATACATACGCTTCCAACCCTATATTTTACACAACATAATGTACTTGTAGAAACATTTTTCTTTTTCATACCCGAAACATACGATATGACGTAATTCTAAGGTGTAATAGTCTAGTCTCATATTTGATGCTTCAATTCTCCGAAAATAATTTTTGACGACTGACGATATGCTGGAAATTATGCGCCAATGTTGTTTTGCACTTGTATATAAGGGTTAGATTAAGTGAAAGTTGTTAATACTGGTAATACCGTTTGTTAGTACTGAAAATATCGTTCTGTCGTCGCATGGTCTAGCTCAGTACGATTCCTGAATTCTTTTGTAGACTTAAAAGAAAACTTTTTCATGTATGGCTCCTAGTTGAATCGAATTGATACAAACTACAAAATTAAAGAGTAAATTTTATTAAGTTAATTATAAAAGTTAAGTTGGAGGTTGGAGGAGTCAACCGCACTCTCCAACGGAAAAAAAAGGACTCAACCGCACGCAGACTGTATTTATAATCGATTTACATGTTATTATGTGTGTAAGCGTAATAAACAAAGCTTCGACGTTATTATTATTAATTGTGAGTATTCATAGAGTTTAGATCCTTGTAATTACATTATGACGTTTCATTAGTGTAATCTATGCTTATTTATAATAGAAAAAAATACTCTTAGAAATAAATTGATAGTACAATTTTTTTCTATTTATCCTTCCATATCTTAGACTTTTTTTGTAGTCATGTTTCACTTTAAATATGAACCATATTACTTATGAACAAGTTTTATGCTCCTCGGTTAATTAGCACACAGTTCGACGTGAGGAAAAGGGAGGGAGGAGAAAAAGAGGAGGGACATTGACTCGAAGAGGAAGGGTACCATGTATTAAAAAGGAAACTAATAAATGTGAATGTGTTCAAGAATTATAGTGGGAGAATGTTAAAGATCGAAAAGGTGTGAGTATAATTAATTATATATTGTGATGACAAATAGTGGTCTAAAATGTGGGACAAAAAAAAATACGTTTGAAGAAAACTTAAGTCTATATGTACGTACTAAAAGGAGTAGTAAAATAAAAAACAATCGGTAAAAGTGCAATATATAATATATTATTGTATATACTAGTCAGCCTCATTGGTTGATGGCGACCCAGCCGCTGCTGCCGTCGGGGAGCGACACAGGCAACAGGCGCAGACCACACTGAGGACACGGACAAGATATCAAAAATTAAGTCAAAAAACGCTTTGGATTCTGTTTAATATCCTCTGCTCGTTGTCATTCTTAACCACGAGTATAATTATTTCCTGATTATCAAGGGAAAAAACTTTTACTTTTCAATTACAGACATTAATATTCCAGAATATTTCAAGTCAAATGTAGATATAAGTGAACAGCATTTATCAAACAAAATCCACAAATTTATTGAAAATATTATTAAACGGAATAAGCGAAAACATTATTTTGTTTTTTTTAACACAATTTATAAACAAAATATGTTTAAAACAATTAATTCTTTATGAATTATATGCTTTCAGACAACATATTCTCCTACTGCAGTGGCATTAAGGCGGTGGCTAAAGTGGTATTAACTTTAACACGCCCTTTTATAACATAAACTGATCGCTGCATGTTTAGGCTGTTTTAATGAAACATTACAACGGCCGGTTAAAAACCTCTGTCAGTCTGTGTGTCTGTCTGTACCTGTTGGTCGCCAAGTTGGTCGCTTGTGATGTTGTCGAGGAGAGCGCCCTCTGGCTTATCCTCGATGTTATCTGAAATTATAAATTATTTCAATTTATTAAGAGTACTTGTTAATTATTATGATCAAATATGAATATAAAGTAATTAATATTTAAAAGAGTATTGTTTTTACACTTTCACGATATTTACACATTTTTATTATATATATCGGGACTTTATGGCGTAAATTAAAAAAAAAAAAAATATTTACGATATATATATTTTTTTATTTATTTAAAAGAGTATCCATGTACCTTTTATCCGGTAGTCTGTAATCAAGCAACTAGAGTGACGTTTTTGTATTATCGTGTTCTGAAAATAACACTGATATTATAATATAAACTTACGTAGCGTGAGAAGTGTTGAATCTTCGTTGTCGTGACCCAAGTCTATCGTTTTCCCTGAAATAAAATGAAGTAAAGATAAATTGTTTTCTACTTTTATTAATTACTAGTGGAAATAGAAATAAAAACTCACCATCTTCGAGAATTATTTTTTTATCATCAGTAAAAAAGAATTTCGTTGTTTCGCTTTCAGTAGCCACTGAAATAAAAAAAAAACAATAATATAAAGGCGTGTTTACAAGTTAAAAATATTTAATAACGTTAATTTGTTATTACTATATATTACCTAGCACAAAATTTATTTTATTATTTTTTATTTTGAAGTTATTTATATATAGATATTACAGATAATATATGTTTCCATGTAAAAACTGCTCTAAAAAGACGTGTCAAGATACCAGATTGAACTGAGGGTTGAATAAAGTTAGCTAATATTTAGACCAGGGTGTTAAGATTTCTAAAACTATAGAGGTAGTTTGTGATGTTTGGTTACACCTTAGTTCGGTTATTCGTCACTAGATGGGGTTGACAAAGTTTGGTTTATATTAAAAGTACGGTAATTAATTAAATTAAAAGAAAGTAAAACTGAACTTATACAAGTCGCCGGTGACTACTTATTGAATGTTTGACTCGTTCTCAATAAATTTGTGTTTGTATTTACTAATAGTATGCAATTTGCATTTCCTCGACTTTAAAATCAGAACCATTCTAAAGGAAGATAAATAATAATTAAAATGATTGATTAATATAAAATGATTTAAAAGTAAATATGTAGTATTTGTGGCAAAATAAACTCACCGACAGATTTATTAGTGTCCAGTTGCAACTCCTCCGTGGTTTCATATATCTGTACATAATAGTTATAAAATACGTTACTGTGATATTATTTTGCAATAAAATTAAAATTCAACGAACTTCTGTTATGCGTTCTATTGTAAATCTTTATTAAAACTCACTGTGTCCGAAAATTTATCAGATTTATTTGAATCTTCATTTAGTTGCGTCTGAAACATAAAAAGTTAAAAAATAATAGTAAGTATAGTAAGCCGTGAGTTGTTGTTTGTATGTGTGTCTCAATGTGTGTACGTACACTCACGTGTACGTATACGCACTATCTGTCACTCACATGGGCACCGGTGAGTCGCGGCTGGTTGACGACGATGGACTCTGCCAGATGTCCCTGTAATAGAGCATGATATGGATGATGAATACAGCATGTTACTATATATACAGCATGACACTATAAATAGAGATGTTACTACAAATATAGCAGGTCACTATAAATACAGCATGTTACTATAAATACAGCATGTCATTATAAATAAAGATGTTACTACAAATATAGCATGTCACTATAAATAGAGATTTTACTACAAATATAGCATGTCACTATAAATAGAGATGTTACTACAAATATAGAATGTCACTATAAATACAGCATGTCACTATAAATACAGCATGTCACTATAAATATAGCATGTCACTATAAATACAGCATGTTACTATAAATACAGCATGTTACTATAAATATAGCATGTTACTATAAATATAGCATGTCACTATAAATACAGTATGTTACTATAAATATAGCATGTTACTATAAATATAGCATGTCACTATAAACACAGCATGTTACTATAAACAGAGTACAATGCAAGATTTTATGCATAATATAACGACAATGTATACATGTGTATGTGTACGTAAGTGTGCGTGGGTCAGTGTGTGTGTATGCGTGTGTGTACTTACGCTGGTGTTCATGTGGTGGTACAGCAGTTGTTTGCGCATGTAGCCAGCGCCACACACCACGCACTCGTAGGGCTTGCGGTCACTGTGGACGAAGCGATGCGTGTTGCGGTTGTCGCGAGAGTTGAACGACTTACCACAAACCTATAACACATTACACATACAACACCTCACCTGATACTACGGAGTAAAATAAACATACGAGTATTTGTTTATCACAATCTTTATTTACTCGTTAACGCATGTCTCACCTCGCACGAGTAGGGTCTCTCCCCGCTGTGTATTCTCGCATGTTTCTTATAATGCTCGGGATACACAAACGTCGCTCTGCATATGTCACACTTGAGCGGCCTCTCTCCAGTGTGAGACGCCTTTACGTGATAATCTAGTAAGCTGAGCAATAAGTATATAGTGAACTTTTTTTTAAATTATGTAAGTACACATTTGGTTGAGCGTCTATGCGTGGGTGGATGCGTGCGTGCATCCGTGCGTGTGTGCGTGCGTGTGTGTGTGTGTGTGTGTTACCGTCGTCGCTTGAACCGCTTGGGGCAGTGGTCACACTGGTAGCGCTTGTCGTCGAGGTGCGTGGCGCGCTTGTGTGAGTGCAGGTTGGAGCGCTGCGTGAAGCGCGCGCCACACAGGTCACACGCGAACGGACGCTCGCCTGGAGATAGTATATTGATTTAGATATCTTTGTCTTATACGCGATACTTGTTATCATTTAATGGCTGGACGTTTTTACTTAAACATTTGAAATTCATAAAACGTTCACTATTTTAAAGTTTCTTCCTTATCTGATTCCTAATTCGATACATGTGTTCCTCAAGCGTTATTTTTATATATCTTTTTACATAATTCTTTATATTGTTTCATTTTCTTATTTCATTAAACTGCTAATATCACACGTAAGGACCTAATACTTTATGAAAACATCGATAATTTTTTTTTACACTCCTTTTCAAAGAGAATCGAATCAATATCTATGTCGACTAACGGATGGAGTGACTACACTAGGTCCCGTCGGCATCAAAAATTTATTTTCCCCATTCGATGAAGAAGAGAAGCCAAGTGTGTGTTCACTGACCGGTATGTGTCCTCATGTGGTCGCGCACCTCCGCTCGTCTCGCGAAGCCCTTCCCGCACGCGCCACACACGAAGGGCTTGGAGCCCGAGTGCACCACGCCGTGCACCTCCAGGTTGTGCTGCGTGCCGAATGCCTTGCCTGAGGACGTACATACATACACACGTACATACACACACTGCGGCTGTGAGGGGGCACCGCCGTGTACTTCCGCCTACCTACCGCATATGTTGCAGATGAAATCCTTCACGCCGGAGTGTGTTTTTTCATGTTGACTCAGATTTTGCATCGTGAAGAATGATTTCCCACATTGAGTGCATTTAAACGGTCTGGGACGAACCTGAAGCGTGATTTTCAATTTTTTATTTCTATATTTTCAAACGGCACTAATACATTAACTAAAAGTACATTCAATCAATACAAAATAAAAAAAATATTAAAATATAAAAGAAAAAGTACATCTTTTATATAAAACAATGACGTCTATATTATGAGTAAATTTTTATTTGAGTAATAGAAAAACATATCTTTACCTGATGTGTTTTTAAATGTGACTGATGGGTGTATTTGGACGCGAAGCCCTTCCCGCAAGTCCGACACACGTAGGGCTTCGCTCCGCTGTGCGTGTTCCGGTGCTCCGCCAGCAGCGTCCGAGAACTGTACCTCTTGTGGCATATGTTACAGGAGTGTGCCTTTGTCTTTTCTTCCGTCTCTTTTTTTGTATCTTTGTCTGCGTGTTGTACTGATAAACGATCAATTTACAGTATAATTAATATTTGTATTTTATATAACTTAAAAATAAAATAAAAAAATGTGTATGGTGAAATTTTTTTAGCTTTAACACTTCTTTATTGTAATGGTTTCTTTTCGGTCTGTATATATTCTTCAACATAACAATGATATAACACAAGTATGGCAGGTATACTCACGCGCGTGTCTCTCGCTGTCCGCTCGCCTCGTGCTGACTCGTCCGCAGGTGGCGCAGGGGTACAGCCTGCCGCCGTGTGCTGACCGCACGTGCGCTGCCGCCACTGCAGCATCGCTCCACGGGGCTGCCGACGTTGTTTTAACACAACAAAGTGTTTGGTCCCATGTATTACATATTATTGGTTTGTTTAAATCGTATATTTATTTATTAGTACGCTTTACTTACAGTCGTTATCATTTCTCTCGCACAGCAAACATTTAAACAGACCATTCTCATAAGCCAGCATCTGTTATAGAAATAATAATTACTATAATATGCTATCTAACTGAATTTATTAAACAATTCATTAAGAAAAAGAAATGCACAATTTCATCGATGTTTTTACTACAAATTTTAAAAATCTAAGCAAAACTGCTGTTGGCAGGTTAGTCCCGTTATCATAAAAACACATCGTACATTGTTATCTGTAGATGGCTCGACAGCCTCACTCTGCACCGACTTCACTCTGTACATCTCTCCTGATTCCACCTTGATGAAGGCACCACCTGTAATTATATTATTAAAATTACTCACTACGATGATTATAATTACAAACATATGAAAGACAAAAAAAAAAAATTCTCAATAATTAATATTAACTAAGTATTAAACACACATTTACATATATATGTAAGCTTTGTATACTGTATGTGGTGAACGTGGACTAATGTACAAGATGTGTGCACTGCCTAACATGTATGATGTGGCACTTAAAGATTGACAGCAGACTCAAGACGGAGATTTTAAGCCTGCTCGTCAAGTGAATTCATTTTTATTTCTCATTATCTGACACTACATAATATTGGTAGTAAAAACCTTTAATTGTCGATTTTTCTATTTTAGGTTAGTAGATAACTCACGATGTGTAAATATTTGATTTTAATTAATTGGAATGTTTAATTTTATAATAACATTAAACTTTTCTATTTTAGATAAATACAATTGTGTGTTATTTACTCCAGTGTCATCCAACATATTACATATATTATATTAGTTAAAAGGAAATGTTAAACAATCTCCTACCACTACCATATTATCAATATCATCACCTCACCTCTCTCCCTAGCGGCGGCGATGATGGCGTTAGCAGTCTCCTCATCACCAGATACTTGTAACTCTATCTGTGATTCGGAATTTGAATCTAAAATCAATATTTAAAAATTTAATGAAAATGTAATTAAATTGAACAAAAAATCTATTGTTGCATAGTAAGCATAGTTTTAAATATAATTATTTTGTAAAAAACTGTCTGTCAAACTATCAAAACTAGATTAAATACCTTGACTTGCTTCAGGATCTATCTCTTCAGGCAACACCAGAGATATCTCATTGTCTCCATACAGGAACTTTTGTCCAGACACAACCCTCAGGATAGAACCATTCTGTCTGTCCATAACAAGGGTATCTGGAAAACATAATACTTAAATTATAATTAAATTATATTTATTGCAAAATTATACATACTATATATACCCTTAAAACTATTTAAAAGATTACTTATGTAATAAATAGTGTTTATTAAGTAATAAAAAAAAAACAAAGCTGCAATTCATCATAATTCTTACAATATTATAAAAACAAGGTTGTTGTAAATACAACATTATTAACAGAATTTGATGTGTACTTTATTCTTCATATTATTTCTTCATATTTATTCTTCATAAATATATGACAAGAATAAAGTACAGATCATATTATTGCCCTTCTGGTTCTTCTTAATAGACCTTAGCAACTATAAATTCAAATCTCAAAATAGATATTTTAATATAATTCCATACATATAATACTCACGTTGTTCGTTGCCATCTAAACCCACCACGCGCACGTCTACGTAGTTGTCGGGTGTTTCTCCATCACACTGCAATATTATTATGCAATATGTTAAGATATTAATAAAACCTATCTATGAATGCATAGACAATATTTTATTCTATTATATTTTTATTTATGTAGACTTAACAAATTTCAATGTCATTCAGTTTAAAATGCAAAAGATTTAAAAAATAAATCAAAATGAACCTTAATATCGTCTTGAAATGCTAGTTGATCCTTGAGACTTTGTGAATTGTTTGTGGACAGCATTGATAAATTACAATCTGAAAATAATATTTATATTATCAGTCAGTCATATTAGTGTGAGACGGGCAATACATATATTAAACAATTGTAATTATTAACTACCTTATTATTACCTACTCGAGAGTCAATTATATTGTTATATTAAGGCTATGATCTTAAATACTAATGTTACAAGTCACAGATATCAACAATTTTGAATAAAGAACTATATGTAGTATACCTTCGTCAATCTCCATCGGCTGTTCGTCATTGTTCTCCAGATCACTGGTCTCGACGGACTCTTTCTTCAAACTTTCATCGAATTCAACATCGACTTTCTTCAAAATAGCCGAAGAAAGAAAATCTTTTGGCAACGAATTCACATTAAAACTCAAGATTGAACTCGTCGAAACTGATGATATCGGTTGACTGAATGTTAAATTCGACGAAACTTTCAAATTTTCGTCGGATTTCATTGGTGAAACAAAACTTTGAGACATTGATAAATTTTCATTTAAACTTACTTTGTTAGACATTACTAAATTTGGGTCTATCTGGTGTGGTATTGTTATAGTTTTTTTGTTGGCTATTGTATTTGTGTTAATACTCTGAGTCAGGACAGATGAACCAACAGTCACTTTTAAATTTAAGGTTGATGATGATGGTAAGGTCATGGTCTGAAAATAAAAAAATTATAAAACTTGAAATTCACTTATAATAAAGGTATTTAAACTGATAAATAGATGGACTGGAGCCAGGAAAAAGTACAAATTTTAAAAAACATTTTAACTGAGTCGTGGAACACAAGAAATATAATAAATCATAATTAAATCTACAAAATTTTAAACATATAATTTTATAAGCAATTAAATATTTTAGTGTTCATTTCATTCAAAAGTTTCTTTTGTTAACAACCGCTGTTATACATAATAATAATAACAATAATCATAAAAATAATAATAATAATAATATGCTTTTTATTGTACACCAATTAAAGAAAGACAAAAAAAAAGTAAATTTACATGTTAAAATGATGTACAAACATAGGTGGTATGTACATACAATAGTATTTGTAATAATTTATCATTTACTTTCAATTGGGGCATTGTAATTGATCTTGAGACTGGCCATTTTCCATTTTTAATAAGAAAATCTGGAGGCAATGGTTGTAGCTTTGAGGCCGGCAATACAAGCTTTTTTATCTCCTTCTTCTCTATCTTTGGTGCTTCAACATTATATGTGTCATAGTTTATACCATGTTTATTTAATGTTTTTTTAAACTGATCTTTTAGTTCTAATTTTATTGCCTGCACCCTGAAAAAATGTTTTTAATTATTTGGAAATATGGAATCTTATTCTGTTAGGACACTAAAACTTTTTATAAATGAATGGTCTATTGGCTTTGATAGACCATTCATTTATAAAATTTCAGTATTAAAATTTTTGATAAACAAGTATTAAACTTTTTATTTTTCGTAGAATGATTATTTCAATTTCACTTGCAAGTATTTTTAATTTACCTGACTTGTAAAGAGTCATACTCGACTACAGCTTTTTGACATTTCTTACAAATAATATGCGAGTGTATTGAATCTTGTTTTACTTGTCTCTCCACTATATTACTTATCACTTCCTCTAATTTCTTATCAGAATTTAGAGATATCTGAAATTTATTAAAATATTTGGCAGTACTAAGTAAAATTGTTTATATTACCAAATATGTATGTAAAGATTTTAATCATAGCTTACACCATCTCCAAATAAGTTTATAGCATTCCTGAAAGATACTCCGGTCTTCGCGTTGCAAATAAAGCAACATTGGTTCATTCTGGAATTTAACCATTTCAAATATAAATAACTTGGCCGCGTGAAAAGGTGTAAAAATAACTTTATAATCTAAACTCTTAATAATATTCTAAGCATTTTCACCTGTTTAAATTTTTATATAACATTGTAAAAATATTAAAATAACTTTGTTTTTGTTTAACTTATCACGAAGATCATAAGTTTCTTTTACACAACTACCAGAGAAGAATGTATAGTTATGTAATACTGGTTTTATTTACAAAAAAATAATTATTATAGTTATTATCACAATGTTTACATCCTTATCAGTTACCAATAATTTTAAATATATTGCCACCATTGACAAAATATTCGTATGGAATTTATGTATTAAAAATCATACATATCGTCAGCCATTTTAGCACAAAACCCTTTAAAAACACATTTAAATAATTAGAAAAACAATATTAAAAACAAACTTTGTTCAAATACCTGTAGTATTATCAACTTTTCAACAGTTTTTTTAGTTTCTGAAGGTTTTCGAAAGTATTTTATAAATAAGTTGTCAGCAATGATTTCTATACACAGGCAGCCACCATTACGTTTCAAATAGTTTATTATTTTCCCGTTTGGCGCTGTTGACTTCCGCGAGTGTTTCAAATTTATCTATTATGCCAGTTCTACACAATTATATATAAACGGATTTTATATCGTTTTTTAAAATCACTAGACTAGTAAAAATATCTCAATTAATTTTGTGAGTTGTTGTTATATATTGTAATAGGTAATACAGTATTTTAAACATTGAATAAGCTATTTTTGTATTATAAATGTTGCCAGAAGTAAAAATGAGAAAAAATTGTTTCTATTTTTTTTAATCTAAGCACCATTCTAGTGGCGGGAAAGTTAAGTTTTATTAACAAACTTTGAAATTATTTAAAAGTTACGCTTATATCAGTGCCAGAGTTTTTTTAAATATATAATTGTAATAACTTATCCATTAAATATATGAATAATTTAAAGAAAAAATAGAGAAACTACAGGGCTATCAAAAAAAATTGTTTATTTTCTATACAATTTACATTTTTGCGTCTTTAGTGCAGCATCCTAACAATAACTTTATTACATAGACTTAACAATAAAATAAAATATTCAATCGTAAACTTACTATTTACAACGTAGGTACTTTCACTCGTTATCTTCATACAATTTGATGATAAAAATATACAATTACTTTTTCGTAAATATATATTTGAGCAATGACAATCAATGGCAGGTTCGTGAGTGATGGTGTTCTTGTGTGAACGTTTATGATAAAACAGGTTAGTGATATATATATATTAAGAATATAATCGGAGTGCTTGTTAGTTTATATTCAATACTCGTAGTTTACTTACCTGTTTTCTTGTATACATAAGCTTTCGTCACAAAGATTAGATAATTTTATTTATACACCAAGATATGTTAGATTCAAACTTGATTACTAAGAAGAGGAAATAAAAATAAGACAGGCATTGATATAAAATTGTCTGTTAATTTATAGTTTGTTTGTGTTTAAAGGTTCATCTACGGTCAGTGTTGAAATGAAAGAAGTTTTGTGTTGACATGTATTTAATGTTAACCATGTAACTACACCTAATACCAATGTCTAGAAATAAGAAAAACTAAATTACATCTTAAATGTAAGGCTAGAGTGCAGTTTCTGTATGTTTTGTTTATTGACGTTCTCTTATCACATGTTATGTATTGAGCGTGGTTCGGTTGTTTCCAAATGGATATGAAATAATACAATATCGGTTTATTGTTATACAGTGACAATTTACATTAGGGCTAGAGTCCAACACAAAGCTATCACGACATCGAGGTCCTAATCTATAACATTTATTTGAGTTATCTCTAGAGAAAAGGATATGCATCTAATACCTGATAGGTTTATTCAGCTATAGGGCTATTGCTGGCTATAGAACTGTTTACGGCATGAGTTGTTACTATTAAGTGTTAGTTAGCTAGTGTTAGAACCATATCATAAACAGCTTTATAGACTGCTACCACATTTCACACCATACATCTATTCTATACATTAGAAAAGAAAACAGCATCGGTAGTCATGTATGAGGATCTCACAAGTGATTAGACTTTGCAAGCGTCTTTTATAATTCAAACATACTTTGAAACGCTTACAAAATATTATCACGCGATATTAAATCCAATTTTCACAATTTTTATTCAAATTTTTAAGAAAATTTATAGAAAATCTGTTGTAATTTTTTACTAGTCGAATATAATTGACATCGCAATGACACTTACTATAGCCTAAGGAGTGCTAAACTAACTTACACTATAGTTTGGTTCTTAAAACATTAAAACCGATAGTCTATTGTCAAACGAAACATGCAAGAAACATGCACGCAAGCAAAAACGAAAATAAAACTCATGTACTACCTTAAACCACAGTTTAATTTCTTGTACAATTCACAACTTGTCCCGTACAACACGGGACTGTACGGTACAGAATAGTACAGTACGCAAAGCACAAACGTACATGAATAATAACATAAAATCTACACCTTTCACAAACTTTGCGTACAGAAACTAATGATAAATCTAACAATTACCGTCACATGTGGGTACATTAACGTGCCATTCTCAAACTGAATAAAACGCAGTCAAGGGTACATCACACCATCGAGTTTGAAAATGGCACTAAATACATTAAAAACTAAAAACTAATTAATTATGGGAATTGAACGATATTTGAACCGTTCATACAACGCGCCACAACGGCCGCCGCATAATTAAATAATAATAAAAAAACAAACAATAATAATGGAAATGTAATATATGTGTTACTTGAACTGTGTCTAAATTAATAAAAAACTAACTGTTAATGTCTTTATGAGTGAACTACATCACAAGTATAGAATAATAAAGGAATTATTAGAAATGTTGCCATTGCGTTACCCTTTATTGTTATGCCAGAATCATGTATTTTGAGGTAATTGTTATTAAGCAATGGCAATACTTGTCCCCCCTCTCTTGGTGTGTGTTTGTGTGCCGTCCGTCTTGATATGTGTGTTTGTGTGTTCGCCGCCTCGCCGTTAGCTAGAAGCAAATACGTTTATGTGAGTTCATGTATTGAAAAATGCGAATTAGTCGGAAATATAATGAGGTCAATGTCTTGTCATATACATAAAATGTGTTTGTTATACAAAAAAAAATATATATAAATATAATAAAATTAATTTTTTTTAAAACCTCAACATCTTCGACTAAGTCGCTATTGTAAGTATTTAATTGTTTGTAGAGAGTCAAAACCGAATATTGCTAAAGTAATTAAACAAAACGAAAACAAAAAGTTCTAACGAGATGTCATGTTTCAGTATACACTCATAATTATTATCAATAATTATTTGTCTTTTTGATATGTAGCTCTACACCGAAGCTATACCACATATACACACACATAACAATAATATAGTTCATAGACAAATGTGTCGTACGAAATATAAAAAAATACAACTCCACCTACCCTCAGTTTTTTAATAACATTTTCAATTATTATTTATACAGAGATCATTTACAAAATAAAATTAACAAATATTTTTTTATATTTCGAACGTATTTTTTTACAAATTGACATCTCAAAGCACATGTACAGTCGAGCACGACGGGTCTCTGCTATATTCAATTCCACTACAAAATATTACACTCTAAATAGAAATCTAACAAAGCCTAGAAAGCAATTTAATAATCAAAATATACGACAGTTGTGCGCGACGGTACATCTAATTACAATTTATCTACATGCCTCAAATTGACAATGTCACATAACTGTGTCAGATATGTCATTCTATTTAAAGCGTCTCAATATATAAAATCTTAGAACCATTTAAAAACTGTATTAAACAATATTAATTCTTAACGTAATCTGAATTGTAAATAACTTTTTTTTTAATTAATTAAATAATATTTTTTTACATTACAAGCGATTCTTAAAATCCTATTTTGATTGAGATGTTGAACTAGTGCTTTCCGTTCTTACATTATATAAACAATGCATTTTATTTATATTCGCAATGACACTCGAGTACTTGATTGTACTGCAAAATTAATATAACGATATTTACAAATCGCAAAGTTAATATCCTATCATTACCACTTTGGCTAATACTTTGGCAAAGACAAAAGTTTCATAAACGTAATAAAAAAATCAAATCCTCTAGTGTCAGATTATTTTAAATATAAAAACATATTCAGAAATTGTACATTATATAAGAATATTCGTCAAAACAACGAAGAGGGTATATAAAAAGACGCCATTTATATGTTTGCTCAAAAACATTCCAAAATAACAAGCATTTTATATACATAATTCAAGCAAACATATAAAACTCTATGGTCCCTACGGTAGACAAAAAAAAAACAAAAAAAAATATTGCATATATATAAACATGGTAACATCTTTGGCAAGACTGCCCATTGGTCCGTCGGTGTGTGAGGTGTCTCTCTTACTAGTAGTCGTCGTCGAGGCCGTTGTTCTGTCCCGTTTGTCCCGTCTGTCCCGCGCCCTGTCCCTTTGGCTGTCTGTCCGTCTGTCCCTTCTGTCCGATCTGCCGCGACGACGAGAAGCAGAGCTTCATCACGAACGGGAACTTTGCACCTGAAATTTTAACGTAAATTGTCTTAGTTAATCAATATTTTATTATATTCCATTAATTAAAATTAGTATAATTGTCAACCCCATGGCTTTTATTACATATGAGAAACTTGCTAACTAGCTGAAAGAAGATAAAACTGATTGACATCGATTGCTATACTTGTCGAGTGTACCTGGATGCTGTATGGTGGCGTGGTTGCAGGCCATGATGGCCATCACCGACTGAGAGATGTTCTGGAACTCCATCAGACCCGACGACGACCTGCAAATATTTTTAATTTTTTTTTTTAATTCTTGCATTTCATAGTTTATTATTTCTCGTTATTTTCTCCCGTTTTAATCCACTCTTCTCACCTCTCACTCTTCAGCGGGAACTTAGACACAGTATGAGGTGGCGCGACTCCGTAGTCCTGGAACACTTGCAGCAGCTGCTCATCTGATACGTCTGGGGGAGTGTTGAAGAAATGCACCACCTGCGAGAATATACAGACATATAAGATATTGAAGAGAACTAACCTAACCTACATTTTATTAATATGAAATAATCATACATACTAATATTGAGGAATACGAGGAGGACTGTAATGAAGGACTTCTGCTGTCGCTTTAATATTGAGGATATAGAATTCATATCTAGTAGCCTCTATCGGATTATTTTTATTCATGATTCCAACCGAATTTACTTACGCGATATGTTGTAAAGAACTTATATGTTTATAAAATGTTTAGAGGTACAAGTTTTTGTGCGAGGAACAATATTAAAACTACGTGTCAACGTCATGAGAAGGTATCGGTGAAAGGCAGGTTGCCTACAGCCAAGATCTATGCGTTTTTGTAAAAGATCGCTTCAATAATCACTTATGTCAATATCATCTTCATAGAATTAAAATTGAACTTCTTACCTTGGACGGAGGCTGTATCCTATTCTTGTGTATGGAGGCTGGAGTCAGGAACCTGTTGTTCTTATTTCCAACGTAGTCTTTGAAGGAGGGACTCTTGTCCGGGAGAGGGTACGGATTCATCACCTCCGATAGATACGCCTGTTTCGAGAATCTGAAATATTTTATTTAAAGTCAATATTTTTCAATTATTTTTAAAGAATAAGGAGTAGGGTGGCCTACCACTCTTCGGAATGTACCCGTAACTAGTACAGACTATCTAAACCTTCTTGATGTCACCCTAAACTCAGTCTTGGTTTCGGTTCTTACATGCAGTCTAAGGCTCTTTTGCCTGCTAAGAAGCTGTGTATTCTCTCGGAGGAGTTTTACTATAGTATTGAACAGAACAGATCAGAAAATAAATGCATTACATTGAGTAATGCTAACACCTTTGGATGAATCAGCGATATATCAGTTAGAGCAAGGCTGGCGAACCTTTTTTATATCCGTGACACAAAGTCAATTTTTTTTTAAATAGATAACGTGCCCCAATAAAATTTCATTCGAAATCTTAGAGTGGTGAAATAATATGCAAGTATAATTAAAAAATAAAAACAATTCTTTAAATATTTTGTCAATCTTTTACAATTATTTTATTTTTGTGGGTGCTATCAAATCTTTCCAACGTGCCAATGGTTCGCCAATCCTGAGTTAAAGAAGTTGGCATCGATTGAAAAACGAGCTAAGTGGCTTGTAGGTACAACCATTTTTACTAAGTTTAAATTATAAAGATTTGAACATCGCAGTAAGTTGGCCGGTTTATCGATATTTTGTCGGTTATGTTTCGGAGTGTGCAATTAAGCTGCACAACCTAACTCCATCATCTCCTACCTATCACCGAATGACCAGCAACTGGCCATTCACACTGGAAGTGCAAGTCATACAAAGCTACAACTTTAAATATGAGAAAAGCAAGACATTGAACTTTACCAGTTTGAAGTGTCCAGAGAATTACAATCTCCCATAGATTGCTTTTAAATCGAGAATTAAAAGGTGTTTTCTGAGTAAAAATCCTAGATTCAATACTAACGCGAGTGTAAGCGTGTAGTCCCCGACGGTGACGTTGTTGAGGTTCTGTACACAGCGCTCCACTGACACCCCGTCGCCCATCTGCACCATGGCTGTGCCCTCCTTGGTCTTTAGGAACTTTATCTGCGAGGACACATTACTACATTTATAAAAATCAAATTTACAAATTTATACTTCATTCAATACATCGTCCAAAAAACAAAATTCACACAAGAACTTCAACTAAAATATTTACTATATTTTTATATCTTAATCCGGAGTTTGATATTATTTTGAGCAATCGTGATCCTCGTCATTTCAAATAATTTTAATATAATGCATTTTAGAATTATTTATAAATGTCTCATCTTTGGATTTTTTTTCCTGATGATATAAAATAAACAAGAGCTCAATACAAAAACATACTCTAACAACGTTTCCATAAAGACAGCAGAGGTTGAACAGTCTGTCCGCGTTGACTGTGACGGGGTCCAGACCGTACACCATCATCACGGCGCCTTGCTGAGGAGGACCGCCCTGGAAAGAGAG
This sequence comes from Mechanitis mazaeus, assembly GCA_959347395.1. Classification (NCBI taxonomy): domain Eukaryota; kingdom Metazoa; phylum Arthropoda; class Insecta; order Lepidoptera; family Nymphalidae; genus Mechanitis; species Mechanitis mazaeus. The sequence continues at coordinate 12,008,249 of OY365749.1, forward strand.
ATAAGTGTTTGTGTGTCATTATTAGCTACTTTTAAATTATAACACTTAACAACGTGACGATCAAAATAACTAAATATCAATCGAAATTAACAAGTATATTAATCATTTTATATTAATATATAATAAATATAAACTAAATTAGAAATCAATGGTAAATAATTATTTAATATAGTTTTAAAACTCACGACACTGGACTCTGACAAATATCAGATGGGGCAAAAAATATCTGCTCAAAAAAAAAAAAATTAAAAGAATAAAAAATCGACGTAAGCCTTACTTCATATACCTGATTCTGCGGCGGCATGGGGTGGTGCATGGGGGGAGGGGGAACGAACCCCTCCCCTCCGTAACCTTCTGGACCATAACCACGACCGTCGCGCTGTAAAGAGATATAAATCAAAGATACAAAATATATTTAGGTTTAATTGAGGAAACAGTTAGAATTTGTCATAAACTCAATTTTCATATAAATATTTAATTTATGTATATTAAAGAGATAAATTTACACATATTGTATAGACATTTATTATAAATATTTAAATACATAGATTTTGTAAAACAGATTTTTGTGTTCATTTTTATGTCCTAAAAAACGAATGAACGCATTTACACCAAAAGTGGTTGTTTATTCTTTGGTTCAATATACAGTAATTTCATGTCTTAATAATTAAGAAAACACAAAAATAGTCGACCTAAAATTTCAATATATTACTTTTAGACAGTCAGTCAGTCAGTCAACAGCGAGTGTAACATAAAATGAAAAACAGCGTTGAAATAAGAACGTTGATATCACGCCTATGCTAATGTAATTTCCTTTTATTGTTTCTAAGAAATGTAGAAAGTACTCGTCAATATTTTATATGTATATATAAAATAGAAGTGGCTTTAATTCTATTGGTATTAAGATTTAGTACAAACACTCAAAGAGAATAAAAGAAACATTGTATCTGTTAGCTTATATATCCTTCATAGACATGAATTTTTATCTTAAAATATATGTAAATGTCGCTAATAATCACCGGGTGATGTGGGGGGGGCGGTCCATGTCTGTCCTTCATCATGCCGGGGGGCGGAGGGCCGCCGCTACCGAAGTCCATATCTGTAATTATAACACATATTCCTTAATAATCTATTTAATACAAAAATATAGGTAAAAATATGTATCCTAGTACATTTCGATGTTTAGTTTAACTGTTTACTTCATATAGGTACTTATTTCTTACATAAATTAATAAGTTGGTACAAAAAGCTTTTCTTTAATATATTGGAATCAAAGTAATAACATTAAATCGGCCGACAACAAAAGTCCAACTGCATTAACATAAAAGGTCCCGAAGTAATTCATGACCTCATAAATACAGAGGTTTTAAAATGGACGATCACAAATAATTATAAATATATTGTAGATCAAGAAAATAAAGAAGATACAGTAGCATTAAGCGTTAATATCGTGCGCCATTTTTGTACAATAGATGTAATATACTGGAATAGACGTACATACATGCATAGGATTTATAGGTTTATCGAAATGAAAGTCTGTGTTTGCGTCAATGGTTTATTGTGTGATGTAATCGTTTACAATACTAACTTAAGTATAATGTTATTTACTCTAGGTTGTGTCATAGTAATACATAATGTATGTCTAGCTGTTTAAGTATAGTATAGAAAACAATTCTAACGTGTAATAGTAGGATACATTGTAGAGCATGTGTGTATTTTTGTATCGTATACATTTGATATACTCTACGGGGTTAACACACACTCGTGGGTTGCTTCTCTATAATTAGCATATCATCTAAGTATACATAGATATCTGGTATTACTTATGTGGTTAGGGAATATCTTAAATACGGACACTGATACTTTCATACACACCATTCTGGTCGCAAGTATTTTGGCAGTGTTGAGTGCAATTCTCTTCGCCGCATGGTCTCGGGTGCGCTGTCATTGTCGCTGAATCTGCCAATAGCCGATTTACATGTCCACCATTACAATATAACATTTCATGTTTTATCCTGTTTCTTTTATAACACAATGATGTTACACTGTACACAGGACGATCATTACAGTATCATATATATGTATGTTTATAATTATTCATGTATCACAGTTTTGCTTCACGTAATATTGTTTAAAATTGTAAATTGACGCATTTTCATTGGAAATTACTACGTTAAGTACATTAATGTATTGAACCGTTACTTACAACATGAAGTCCGGTACATCGAACTAATTCACGTAAGCTCGGTTAATTGTTTAAAAGCATACGCGCGTGTCTATTAAAAGCATTACTTCCAATGCTACATTAAAAGGCACCGATGTTAAAAATACATTTTCAGAACAATTAAATGTATTTAAAAAATATCAAACAAAAACGATTCAATTTTAATATTAACTTAGTTAAGTTTAAAACCGCTAATTTAGTTTTATGTTAAAATTTGAAAGTTTTCTCTTTAAAATTAAAACGAAATCCTCTACATTGTGGAGATGATTTATCCAATAGTTTTAAAAGTAATTTAAGTTTTGTTCGAGACTGCGTTACTTAAGAAAGTAACTTAACTATTAGCTTTAGGGAAGTAAAAAATATCCCATATAAATATTTAATAGTTACTTGATTAGGTTATTAAAAAAAACATTAAATATATAATTAAAGGAAAATAAAGGCGACTTATTCTATTAAAACCGCTTTTTTCCTCTCATAGAAGTTCCTTATTAAAATTATTTTGCGTTACAAGAAAACTTTCAAGATGAATTCTACAGAGCTTTTTATACGAGTTGAAATTATTGTAATAAATATATAATTGATTATATTTTGTTTATTTACTATAAAATAACTTTAATAGTAATTAATGTATTAATTCAAATAATTTCAATATTGATTGCACAACAATCCGCCATTCAAAATGCTTTAAGCAAACACCCCTTTGTTGTTCTGAAATATAAAAGCACTGAATTGTTAAACTTTACGATTCATCCGATTTACTGTGATTGAACTTTCTCCATTTTAAAACAATATCAGTATCGTGTTTTAATTATACTTTCCGTTATGATTTTCATAAAAATAATTAAAAAAAATAAAAAATATTTTTGTTAATAATTTCCGAATAATAATATTAATTAATTATTATTTTATATATAGCAAAATCGTTTTAGTGCTAGACGTATAGTTTACTTATGAAAAAAAATTCAATTTATATAAGCATTGCATTTCGTAAACACGAAAGAGAAGCGGCTCCAGTATATAGTCTCGGGTCGAGAGCATCCCAACGCAATTTTCATTTTATTTTCGGTACATACTTGGCTCTTCCAACACGTTGAATAATAACAAACGGTTCATAAAACTTTAAACAATGCTATCAGCTGAGGGGAAAAAATACAGGAGACCTACAGAGCGCTATGTTTTCTAATTATTCTCATTTTGGACCACGACTTCGTTGAAGCCATATTTGACTTGTTGTTTTGTTAGTATTTTAGGAGTCATACAGAAAAGGTAGTATGTTCTTTTCTGTATAATATATAACACGGAAACTTTAAAAAAATCCCTATCTGAACATTATAAGCATTTTACCGCGGTGTTAAGAAAATTTATATTGTTCAAGAAGAAAAAACAAAGACGAGTTTTTAGTTTTCTATTCATTTTCATATTTTTGATGAAAGAAAAAAATTTTGTCACTTCTTATAAAAACTTCTACTTTTAACTTCTTATACTTTAAAATATTTGTAATTTCTTGTACAGTTTAAGAAATTGGCAATATGGAGTTATTTTATTTCTCTATCACATTTAAAGTACATATCTGGATAAAAAAATATATGAAAGATGACCTGTTGGTGATCGAAAAGACACGAGTTCGATTGTTATATGAGTCAACTCCTGCAGTGATTGAGAAACAGTCACAAATAAACACAGAATAAAAAGTCTGTGTTTATTTGTATCCAATATATTTGGTTGTAAAAACAGAGAGTTAGAAAACTTTTTTTATATTTTAAGTCAAATTCTTACTTAATTAAGTAATAAAAATAAAAGTGTATTTCTATTTTATTAAACATTCGTTTTGTTATATTTAGCGTTCAATATTTATATGCATGTAAATGCAGGAGGAATATTCGTTTGCAAAATGTATATTTATTGTAATGCTCTCGTTCCGCGAGAGGTTTAATCCTGTGTGTGTTAATATTATATACAAAATGTTTATTTTATTCATGAGCAATATATGTTACGCTAATTGGTTAATATAGAATACCTAATTGTAATATCTTTTTTTATATATTCATTGAAAAATACACATAATAATTCTCTGCCAGTGACGACAGCGGCATTTGTTAATGTTTTTTTTTTTTTAATTTAAGCAACGACTTCCGCACAAGAAAACTAGAAAAATGCTGTGTTTTTTACACACATAGAGAGAATGAAAGCAAATAACACCCAGATTCGAAACAGAAGTCTGTTAAGCAAATAACAGTCCCGTGTGGGATTCAAATCCACGATCTTTGAGTCAGCAAGCAAAACCACCAACCACTAGACTAGACCAGTCAGATTGAAAACAATTGCAGCGTCACAAGATATTCTAACGTAAAATTAAAATTATAATTTAATATAAAAACAAAAATATAAATAATATGTTAAAAAAACTAAAGGTAAAATAATAAATAGTTTTGTGATCAGTATAAGGTGCGGTACAAAAGACGACATTTCACCCTGATTCGACAATCAGGACACATTTAGACAAACAAAGGGACTATAGCTTCATGAAAAACTCAATTGCGAGAGGCTTGGAACTTTTTCTTTTAGGAGCTTTGGTGGAATATATAGAGGATTGTACTGACGTGCGAAACTGCTCTTTATGATTTTTATTTATGATTTATTTGATATTACATGTTATAAAAGTCGAATATAAATGTTAAAGGATGAGGGTTGACACCTCAACCCTTCATAATATTAAACTGAGCGGTGACTCTGACGTAAGTAGGAAATATAAATGGATGTAACACTTTCTTAAAGATTTAAGAAACACTTAATTCTAATTATATATATACATTTATCTGACAAAAATGGTTGTTACGTTATAACCGTCTCATTCACGTAATTATGGTTATAGAATTTGCGATAACGTGTTTAAGTTATCTATAGTACCTCTAAGTTATGTAGATGCGGGATTGGTACCAGACAAAGTCAATTGCATAATCAGACCGCGAGAATATGGAGCCGAAAAAACATACATACAAACTTACACTCACAGAAAAATGTTTTCAAAAGTGTCTAGATTTACTCAGGACACTTCAAAACGTAAAGATATAACAAGAAATTAGATTGCGAAAATAGAGGTGATTATAACAACTTCTTTATCTGATGAGGAAGTTAATATCAAATTTATTGTAAAAATGTATAAAGTTATGAAATATGTTTATATTTATTATATCATCTGCAATAAGTTGTTTTAATGATGTTAAGTGCAAGTAATGATGAAATGATTTTTATAAAAATAAATAGTAATAATACTTATATAAAATTTTTCTTAATCAGGAAGTTAATGTGATGGAGCTCCTATCACCACTTGTTATGTATTGTTTTATTGTGAGAAGTAGCTCTCACAATAAAACAAACCATACACCAGAACAAGTATTTAATTCTATAAGGACACAAGTCCATGGTATTTCATCTATTATAGATGTAATAATACCTATGAATTTATGAGACATTGAAATATATATTTTATCTCAAGTTTATAAGTTTATCTATTAAAGAACTAATATTATTAATCCTAATGTGAGTTTGTTCGTTAATCCGATTATGACAGTATGTTAGGAGCTCTTTATTTTCAGACAAAGAGAACCTTACATCCCGAAATAAAACTTTTACAACAAGATACCGTCCCATATTATTATTTGTTATTTTTTACCCATTATACAGACGAGCAAAGCCGCTGACTGACATAGTATTCCATTAAATAAACATTATGTATATATTAATCTATAATAAATATATATTTGCAATAATATCAAAGTAAAATGATTGCACAAAGTCTACATTTAAAAGCTTACACAAAAACCCCTTTTCTATTTTCAACTTTTCGTTTCACAAATTCGTCGTCATTAAACTTTCTACAATATGAAACGATATTGATAGGGTTTCATGTGTTTTTGATTCTTCTTAATAACATTATGATTTGTATGTAAATCAAATCACATGTAGTATATGTAAAAACTAGATGTAATTATTTTATGCACCAACTATTTGTTTAAAAATGTCCTTTTAATAATAGGTTGCCTGGAAGAGATCACTATAAGTGATAAGGCCGCCTTTTGCACCAAAAGTTTTTTTTTTTTCTTTTTTATTTTATCATCTATTTTTTTTTAAATTTATTTTTGTGTGTAATTAAGTATGTAAATAAATAAATTATATATATATTTTTAATATATTGATACTATCTAAAACCTAATGTAAGACATTTTTTTTTTATTAAAATTTTCGTGATTACTAAGTACCATTATATATAGATATCCGTCTGTACTCACGTTATAATTATCGGAATTTATTTGACTAGTTTCAAACCCATAAATGGTCCATAAATATTTATAAGCGACTCCAAATATGGCGGAATCACGGCGTGAACTTCGATATATAACAGTGATGTAATGGTGACTGTAAATAAAATAAAAAACTATAGGAGGTAGTTTTATAGAACATCTTGAACAAACGCAATCATAAAACATGTAAATACAACCGAGGCTTGCATATTTCAGGTTTCTCTCCGAACACAATATACTGTATTACCACTGAATAAATCAGAGGCTGATCTTAGACAGCGGTGGCTTTGTGTTTTTCCCTTTTATACCTGATTCTAGCCGCTTGTTTTGCAACTATACAATTGATATAATATATAAATAAACATTTAAGTATTAAATATTTGTATGTATCCCATACTAATGCTAAAAAAATATAATTAAAATCACATATTAGATCTCAAACTCCGTAATTCTTCGTTAAAATAAGTTATACTTTTTCCTCGTGAAAGCTACCACAAGATTTAAAAGTTTTTCGACTCATACATTTAATATATAAAACTAAATCATACATAAAGTATAGAGTAAAATAATGTTCTTACTTCACTGAAAACGTTTTCTTATCTAGGATAATTCAGTTTCAGTCTTTGTTTGAGTTAGTTGTAACTTAATTTAAGCAACTTTTTGTTACGTTTATTTAAGGATTTTTATCCTTATTCGGTAGATCTAAACCGGAGAATAAATATCATGTTTTCACTTTATTATACAGAATATATGTTAAAATATAAGTTATTCTGAAGTTGTATGATATCTAAATATTAAAAATTATGTAAAATTATAATAAATGAAAATTCTGTTTGTACTTCATATTTATGTAGTCTGTTTATAATTTAATGTATATAGTAAATATTCATAAGATATTTTTGTTAAATATCAATTTTTTAATGGTATACGAAAAAACATATTTACCAGCATTAGTTTTCTCTAAACTAATACTAATAGATATTAAATATTCACATCAAAAACCAGCTGCGGTACACACATAGGAGATTTATTCATGAGCGTCTAGCATCAGACGAACACACGCCCACTGGCGCATTGTTAATTGATATTCTAATTTTATAGCTCCCTTTGAACCTTTTACAATTTATTACGACAACAATATAAAGGAACAATCATGAATTTTAAATGTGGTGGTATCTACCTACCAACTATGTACATTAGTATGGGAATCAATATATTATTCCACACTCTTCACGCTGAAAAATTCTCTTAACTTACGAAAACCAGAAGAAATTGAATGAATTGAATTTTAGAAATATTGAGTGATGATAGATTGCTTACTTTAGGGGTCGGACGGAATAAGAGGGGGGGGGAGGGGGGATAAATTTGACTAACATCAATAACAAATTAAAAATGAATATACTACTAGTATATGTAGCAATCAAAATTAATAAAACTATTTTTCACTAGAAATTACACTAATTGTAACCTGCTCGCACTCCACGATGTTAGTAAGACAAAAAGTAGTATATTTACAATATCAAGGCCAGTCGTTATCAGGTTCATATATATTTTTATTAAACTATGTTTCCAATTAATTCATATCTTGATAAAGTTAGAACCGATTAAGACTAAAACAAGTAATGTATGTTTTACCTTTAATACTATATAAATCATGGCCTGTCCTCTACTGAAAAGGTCTGCCAAGTCAATAAAAATGTTAATAATATGTTAACATACCTAATATGTACCTGTCTTCAGGTCGCGGGTGCGCCCGATATAACCGAAAAGGTTCAACTGTGACGTTGGAGTTTTATAAAGGGAAAAATGTATTTACGACTTCAAGAACAATGGCGTCAAGATTTACGAGTAGTTTTTTTAATTTTTTTTAATGCAATGGACATTTTTCTAAACAACAGATAATATAATAATAAAGATCAGTTAACAAGACATATAACTTTACTATCATTTTAAAAGTAAACCCACCTCTACAGAGCTATCTATTAATTTCTCGCATGAATGCACTTTCTCCGATAGCTCGAGATGTCTTATTTCAGAGCCAGGGTGTTATTTCTCACCTCACTTGTTCTCACGAGCTAATATTGAAGAAATCTACATAGGATCGTATTATAAACTAGCTTTTGAACGCGACACTACCCGTTAAACATATATTTTTAACTATTGAAACTTGGACGTTACAACATTATACAGACTACTTGAGTCGTTATGGGAATTTATCAATTACACCAATACCCCAAAAAAACCCATATATATAAAAAAAATTCACCGTTAAAATTAGAACGTATTTTTTAGTTCTTAAAATGAGCATATTTACAACCAACAAAATTTATTAACTTACTTTTATAAGTTCTTATTTTTATATAAAATATTTTTATTACTTCTATTAAACTTGCTTAAAGTGAAAAATAGTATCAGACTTCAGGAAAGGTTTCTGCTCACGTGTTGTCACAGAAATCTAACTTATCTAGAAACATCAAGTTACACGTCCAAGAACCTTAAAGCGTTCCAAGTTTAGAACATTTTTCACTACTTTCCACTGGAATTATCCGGAAAGTTCTAGAAACTAAGTTTTCCTACTAATTGATCCGCCAGCTTTAAAGTTGATCTTAAAGTAAATAGCTACAGTGTGACAATACTTAATTTATAAATAATTTTAGTAATGTATTGTTACAAATGATTGCAACTAAATATAATTTATAAGTGTCGTTTTTTTATATTATATAACACACAAATGAGTCATTTTTTTTTCGTTCTGGTTGATATAACACAAGCACAAGGAAGTCGCACGTAGAAGCCAATATGTACATGTGTAGTGTGGTAGATCAGACTGTACTCACTGTAGGGCTGTGGTCTGCCGCCGGTGTACTGCGGAGACTGGAGGAGAGGAGCACTCCGCTGCACCGGCTGGGCCTCCTCCGACACTAGCAACAATCATTTTTATTATTGAACAATAAACTCATGGGCGAGATTTCCTTGGTCTTGATACATATTTATAATTCTTTCTATAAATATAATACTTTCATATTTTTAAGTCCCTTCTGTCATTTAGCCAAAGTCTTTTAAGTTGATCTTTTGTTTATAATATTTTGTAACATATTTTATAGGTTCTTTCTCACCGAACTGGGTGATTATTAAGTGTTAAATTTTAAATAGTTTAGTAACACGAAACTCATTTACAACACATTTAAAATGCATTACTATCTAATGGATGCAAACTATTATAAAAATTTATATCATACTATGCTACAGGGAGCTTTTTAGGAAAATAATAGAATGAATACAATTCTAAAGAATAGAGTTATTAAGTCTAAATTTTATTTACTTCATAACTCTTGAAAAAAGCATGATATACCAAAACGGGAGCATATATATCAAAGCAAATTAATATAATATCACTATAAAGCCAAGGAAATCTAAATTCAATAACTGAAAAGGCATTTAATTATATTCAAATATAAAACAATAGCCATAGAAATAGAAAGAAAGAAGTTCATTAAACAAACCATGGCATTATGAAAAGGACAACTGAGAGAGATCATTACTATAGGAATCCAATTACGTCACCTTAATTAAGATAAACACTAGGGGTAAAGAAATAAAGCTTAATATCGCAAAATTCGTTCTCGCCCATTGACACACTTACCCTCAAATGTGACAAGCGATTCTTCGCTGCGACCGACCTCCATCACATCCCTGCACATATAAAAAGACGAGCACACTCTTTATTTTATCCTTCTCTAACTCGTTAAAATTTCCATATTCAACTCTTTCACCTCGCATAGCGTTAACGGTGCATGCCAATTCCACGATAGTTATAAAAGCTACAAAAATATAACGGTCATAATAAACAACCAAAAATGTATCCGTCTGTCCATCTGATCGTATTTAACAGTGTCTTTGTGTTTCTTGTTTTGCATGTTTGGCTGTTGTCAATTCTGCTGTCTTCATTTCAATGTTTTCTGTTTGGTTCTCCGTTCTAAGCTCACAATTAATCTTTTAGAGTGTTTCTGTCTTTAGTTTTATATGTGCATGGAGGATTATTTATTAATAAGACAATATAAATGCATATATCACATTGTACATCAATGGCGAGAAAAGGTTCACCGAATCTGTTCTTAATAAACATTTTCTATGCTACATTTTAAATTTATATTTGATGTTATTTTACCATCTCGTCTTTAACAAAAATTTTTCTTAAACATTAGTCAACATTTTCGCCCATCTGGTGTACAAATGTATGTTATTATAACACTGTAGTGGATGCATTATAAAGCTATGTAGATAAGGCTAAGTAAAGTGGAAAGCTGGTAGAAAAGTATTAGAAATTGAAAAGAAATTATGTTAACACTTTCAGTTTCTTCAGCTTTTACTATTGTTAGATTAAACTTCACAAATTAAATCTTATGAAAATATGAAACTGAAATTTTAACATTAAATTAATGTTACAGTTTGTAAGCATACATACCGTTAGTGCAGTGCTGAATGCGTTTGCTGATCCTAAATTGTTAAATATATCTTGTTTGACAAAACCTGCTAGCAAAAATTCACAGATCCATCTAACTCTAAATTAAGTTTGAATTTTATAATATTTAGCAAGTGTTTTCAAACAAGATCAGGTAAAAGCTGGAAGTGATACGAGTTTACAATAATAAATTAGTGATGTCTATATGTATAGTGTGAAAGTGCAGTATTAATATGTTTTAAAATAACTACGAGAAATAAAAAACAATAATAAACTTCAAAAGCTCCTAATACTTTTGAAAATTTATCAACTTCATTCCAACTCTCCGAGACGACCGACTTCCTACAATTTCGTTGAAATCATATGTTAGATGTAATGATAGCGTCAACGTTAGAGAGTTTACTTTCAATCTGAAAAGGAACATTTCTGAGTAACTTAGTTTGCTTTCGACGTATGACTTGTATTACTTCAATCGTCGTTTTCCATTTCTTTTATTTATAATACATTTCTCTTTTATCTTTGCCGTAACGTAGCTCGAGAATCCCCGATCTAAGATTTATCTAATGTTTTAATACATTTATTTAAATATTGTTTCTGTAGTGCAATTTATAATCAACTAAGTAAAAACTATTGATTTTGACTATAAACTATTAGACTAAGAACCTACCCTAAATAATTTCTCCACAATGCATATATCGTTTGATACTATTGTTTCAATAAACAGCGCATTAAATAGACCATTCTCTTTCCTTTGCACAAAGGAAATACAGATTCCATACTGAGTTAGACGAATTCAAACAAGCGAGTTGCAATCCGAACATCCTGTATAGACCTGTCGATAATTTGAATTCATTTGATTCAATCTACGAGATATTCACTGTGATAAACTGACATGAATATATTGAATCCTATATATGCGAGTAGTTTGAAATTATTATTGCTTTACGACAAAAAAGGAGGTCTTGAATTTTCTTCTCATACAGATAGTTTATTAATATATTTATGATTTCGTTATATCCAATAAAATGGTACTAGGATTGCCGATTACATGTATTTTAAGATATTATTTACTTCATGAGGCTGTCTCAATATTTTTGTTGAAAATCTCCGAAAAAGTCAAAGTAATATTGAAGGGATAAAAAGCCAAAAAAAGGGTAATAAATATAAAATCATTTTATTAGACATCGATATCATGAGTATCACACGTCACGGAACCCTCGGGTATCAAAAGAAAGCTTTTTTGCTATTCATTTTAGCGACGACATCGTGAATTGTCTTTTATTTTCACATTTGTCATGTAATTCGTATATACTTATTTTATTGAAACAAAAAACATTTATCTTAACTTTAAGCACATTTTTTTTAGCTTTATAAGTCACAATATTTTTGTTCAAAAAGATAATTTAATCATGGACCTAAAGATAGAAATAAAAAAACAATAGGAATTTCATTATCGAAAATGCCAACAAACATATAATTAAAATAACAAGTAAATTAAATTAAAAAAAAAGACTGTAGTGTCCGGACACTCGTGTCGTGTAAGAGACTCGAATCCTATATTGGAAATACGATCATAGAAATCGAATTCCAATTTAATTTACACTAGCGTACTCCACTATATGTAGAATTTATAATAATTCTCTACAGAGTTTTATTATAGCAAAAAAAAATTAGGTGATCTTGCTGGTTGGTGCCGGTTGATCATTAAGGCTACATAAATTAAGAAATTTAATATATAATCAGTGGAAGACAGACAGAACCTGGTTAAACGTAACTTGACATTAGACATAGCAGCACATATTATACTTTTCTAGTATTGTTCAACCTTAAGTCTGATTCCGCTTTTGAAATTGAATATTGGTTCGTAACAAGCATTTTTTGATTTAGCATAGGATAAGATATAGGATTAGGTCAAACCGCTCGAAAAGATCCTGTCAGTCGATGATTAGAATCAGTCTCCATTGTATCTCGGTCAAGAGGGTAGAAGCTGGTACTGAGGTGCCGCTGCATACAAATGAGAATAGTATTCCATAAAGGCCCGAACTAGCGCCTTATAAAGTTTAAGGCGGTGGTCTGGAGAGAAATACTGTCTCGACTTGCTAAGTACTTCGAGCTTTTTTGAGGTCAATTTGGCCTTACCCTCAAATAACCGCGAAATTGAACTTCGCTCGATATATCGACTTCAAGGAATCCGATGCACTTAGGATAGAGCCTCTAATGGAAGGTGATCCGACACACGGTATCTTTTATTGCGGTGAATATAAGCAATAATATAACAATATCACTTTCCCTTTTCTTACCACGAAATCTAAAAACAATATTCTCTTACTGAAATTTCTAGGATTCACTTAAACGATGTTACTAACTGATTGCTAATATAAAAATAATCTAAAAATTTACAAGACTCATATATTAAAATTTTTGTAATATTGAAACATTTTTTTTACCTCGATAGACTGCGCTGTCCTAGTAGCCAACTCCGAAAATATAGTTTTCAATGTTGACTTCAATCTAGATTTACTGAACATTAATAATTTAACTACATAATTCTAAAACGGAACCCTTTTATGTTATTAAGGTCTTCACAGGGTCAGTTCATTAAAAGTTATAATGACAACAACCTCGCTGACGCAGGGCGCGCCCTAACTAACTCAAAAGAAACGTACTAAAAAAAATATTAATTTTTGTAACTTTTAAGACAGAAAATAATGATGGTATAAGAAATGCGATACAATTATTTTGATTAACTTTTTTTTTGTTAAAAAAAGTGTTTCGGCAATGATTTTAAATAGTGGGAAGTAGTCTATGAAATTATTAACATAAAAATTTTATTTTAAGATATTTAATTCAGATGTTGCTCCATTTTTAAGAAAACATCAACAAACTTACGGAAATAATATTATAAAAAAAAATATCAGGAGTTACGTAACAATTAAACTTTAATTAAATTTAGATTGAATAATAAATCCTGATAGTTTTCAACTATGTACTTAAAATATTAATATAATTACCATGAAACTCAAAGCAAAAGTTAATTAAGTCACTATACAAGTTTACATTAAAAATCTTTTTCATACTGACAATTAATTTTACTTTAATAAGCTTGGTAAACTGATCTTTGTTTGTAGATATTTTCTTCTCCTGAACCAATAATAATATTTAAATAATAAAACTAACCTTTTTTATTTTTATTTCGGTTTTTATTTCTTTCCTATTATATTCCTTACATGTATTCTAACACCACATTTTGTGACTCCCCTTCTTTGCGGCGGCCATTTTGGATTGGTAATAAATAATACTTATAATATATACTTGAATTGTCATCGGAGCTAAAACTACAAATTTCATCTTAATCGGTTAACGAGTTCAAAATTCAGTACCAAGGTTTGTCCTTCACTAACAAACTAACAGACAGCTGACGTTAAAAGCGTGTAGTGAAAATACACAGGTTATAAAATATTAAAACTAAATAAATTGTGACAGATTACATTCAATTAATTTAAACGGATGTATAAACTGTAAGTTCTCATTAGTGAAAACATTTTTTCAGAACTTTTTTTAATTAAATAATATTTTTAAATATTATTTATAGAATATAATGTTCTTTAATTAAACCCAATTTTTAATATATTATGTATACCAAAATAAATAAAATCTGATGAATCTTTTTCCGAAGATCAACTTTTCACACAATACACAACAGCGCCACCACACCTTTGATATTCAGGAGACGTCCCGTAACAAACCTCTTTTGAAATTTTATATATCAAATGAAATTTCAGTCGTATTTCATACGTAACCTTTAAGATATACATTTTGAAAACATATGAAGCAGTTGTTGCAAATGAGCGATCATTTATAACGAAAACATGTTTCAAAACGCTATATTTATATATTTAAATAAAATTTAATTGGTATTAATATTTATAAAGTAAACAGAACAGTGATTCAATATTTTTTATTATAATTTAATCTATTGCAAAACGATTAAACCATTTGTCAAGATATGAAGGGCTGTGCAATATACGTCGATAAAAAATAGGATAATATATGGAATTGATAATAATTAATCTTAATTTATAACAAATATATGTTAGTGTAAAACATAATTTGTAATAAAAAGTCAATGAATTTTACCGAGAGTAAAGTTTATAATCAATGAGTAGACATTATGTATTGTATATTATCTTTTATTGAAAACGGAACAATGTATGATAAAAAGCAACAAAAACGTGTCAAGCACGAATTCTCAACCGAACAAACAGAGTAAAGGAAAATAGGTTTTTACATATAATTGAATAAAATATCGGGGTTGAGTCAATATCGGCCGGGCCGGTTGCCGCTACGAATACTGATATCAACACACACGGACGACTAGAACCAGTCGCAACGAAAATATATAAATAAATAAAATATATAAACGATATACGAGAATAGTTAGAGGAACGCAATAATTGTATTTATTTAAAGATAATAAAAAAAATATATTATAGTTACTCGAAGTAGATGAATTAGATTTGGACGAAATTATTATTAATAAAATTTCAAGAATGACAGTTAGTTTTGTTTTTTTGAAATGTTTAGTTAAATTCATGATAAATTTATAATATAACAGATTTGATATCTGTTTCTGCTATACGTAATAAGATGTCTTCATATTCCTCATCTATTTTAGGTAAGAACTTTTAGGATCGCTTACACAAGTTTTTTATTAAAAATATCTATTTTTTATCAATATATATTTTTATATATTTTTTTTCTTTATAATACAAGAATTCATTTACATATTATTAAACGCGGGCTTCAGTTCATGTCAATCAAATATTAATTTGCGACAAAAGCGATGGAAAAATCATTATAAGGCATATTTCAAAAATTAATTTGGTCCGAAATTCAATTGAATAATCTTGTGATGGACGGATGGAAATTAAGCTATTTGGAACCGATGTATAACATTTATTTTAGTTTTTTGAATATTATTTGAAAACTACATACTTTAGAATGAAATACATACGTAAGTTTTCTTGGCAAGTATTGTCAAACATTTCCATATCCATAACGACTCATCAGTGGATGTTAAAAAAACAAAAAAAAAAACAGCACTTAAAAGAAAAATATCTATCAAAAAGTTTATATCAAATTGATATAAACTGTTATTATTAAATAAATTATATTCTATTAAAGACAAATAGAAGTAAACCCAATTGATATTTGAAACTGAAATACCACCTAACTGGGTCTTTTCCTGACACAATCATATAACGCACCACAATACGCCGCACGGCAGCTATAAATAATTCACTTCAAGCCATCGACGGGGAGCTTTGAATATAGACACTCAAATTATTTAAAAGGTCTCGCTCGCTTCAGTCACGACAGCCGTTTGAACGACCTTTGCTTTCCACTAACTCATAAACAATATAAAAACGACTAGGTAGAAATGAATTAATGCTTTTATACACGAAAATAATATATGTTATCAAAATTACCTAAAAACGCCGTTTTGATTCTTCTTAGTAACAACTTGGTTAAAATTATTTTAATTTGTACCTACCCTCTTAATATTGATCAATAACGTTTTGAAGTAATATCAACTTAAAACTATAGAAATAAGTTTCAAAATTTAAAATTTATACTACTTTAGAATTTAAATAATGCTCCAAAAAAATTAGGATCAAATATAAATGATGTATAAAGTTGAATTTTCTTTGAATAAATATCAGACGGTAGTTGAATATTTTAGTGATTCGAGTCGCATGATGATAAAGCATTCGTAGTTTTGTATCGTATGGTCACGAAATGTTACAAGCTTTTGGTACAAACTGCAAGAGTTATTATGGCGTATAAAACTATTTTGAATATGTTCTGGGTCTTTCGAACCATACGAGATGTGTTTGAAATGTTTGCGGTGAACTTCCATATACGGATGTTGCATGATGTAGAATAACGTACAGACACACATTTGCCTCTTTCATTGATATATGTTCAATCTATTTACATATTTCTTGCATTCAAATAAAAATATCATTTCAGTTCTGTACACTTGGGAAAGGAATTGCTTCAACTTATAAGTAAAAGTTTACATTCTAAGTGTGAGTATTTTATTAATTATATTTATATTTTTGATACAAAAAAAAAAGTAATTATAGCTTTTAATAATTATTTCCAAGATAACACAAGTATTATATTGTTATTACTTTAGTAGACGGAAAAAATTCCAACTTACCTAAGAGTTTCATTTTGTATGTAATGGACGGAAACAGGGGGCTGGCGTGAGCCGGTTAAGAGATGGGGGGTTGAGGGGGGCAGAGAGAGAGGAAATTGCACCTCGCCAGGTTTGCAACCTGACCTTATTGTATGGTTAAACCACATTCTTCAGTAATAGCGAATAGGAAGGAGAGATGGCAATTAGAATTGTAATGGTCCAGCATCATCATCCTGAATTGTTATTATTATTATCGTGATAAATGAACTGAAAGCTTTTTAACTAATATCAATAAAAAAAATTATAATAATAATTCAGTTATATACAAGAATAAAGTGCATAAGTATTACAAAATACAAATGGGTTTCACGTATGCTACCGGTTATCAGCGTACAAATAAATGTTGCCGTTACAGTATACACACTCGTATATACAAATAATAATATTTGTTAAGTTACATTCAGTAACAAGTCGGGCTGTTTGATAATAATAGTTTTAATCACGTCATCATAGTTTAAAATAAAAATCAATAACAAAAAAAAAATCTAATAGTGATATATTATGACTGTATTAATCAATAAATATTGTCATTAAAAACATCATTGATATCATACTCCATTTGTTTGAAAAGAAATTCAGATTTTTTTTTTGTAATCATTAAAATTAAATCTTTTAATATTTTTGGTAAGTGGGTAAATAATATACATTATTTTTATATAAAGTTTATTTCTCAATTGGGACATACAGTTTATGTCTGTTCTTCGGCTTGTCCTATCACGATTCGCTTTAAAAAGATACAAGTTTTTTTTTTTTTTACAAAATACAGTATATAAATAAGTAAGGACCGTTTAGGAGCAATATTAAGTAGTGTTTTAAATAGAGAACGACGGCTTTTTAAGTACCATACCTCGCATGTTAAACAAATATATTTTTAATAGATTTTTAATGCCTTATCAAAATCGACTGAATTTTCTCTCAACATTACGCCATATCTCATCTCAGAAGACATATTTGTGATAGGCGAGTAGTGTTGATTTCTTAAACGTTTTTGGACATAAATCCATAACATACTCTTTGGATATATCCCTTCTCTCGATAGTTGTTTTGCATTATCTGATTATTATATTAAATATTCTTTAAAACACGTGTTTGGAATTGCAATATCTTAGTTTTAGAAATATTAACGTTCAAGTTATTAGACAGTTATTAAGCGAGTCTTATTACTTCTGTCAAAGATTGATTTACCGAATATTAGCATAAAACTTATTTTGATTTTACAGATACTTGTCGAATTAAATTAGGCTTATCATTGATGTATATCAAAAACAATAATGTGTCCAAAACATTTTCTTGTGGAACTCCACATCGGTTATAATAAAAGTTTAGGTAAACTTTCAATTTCCTGCTTAATGAAAATCAAAATATCTCCCTTGTCGCTTGATGGCTTATAGATTAGGTTGTCAGTTCTCACAATCCTTCAATATTTAATTTATTTTAATAATTTACGTTTACTTTTGTCACAAGATATTTGTTTAAGATGTGTAATTTCAAAACTTATAAGCTAATTAACTGACTTTCTTACAGACACTTACAACTCGTCTACCCGTGAACACGATTACTGCAAAGTATTCGAAATGTCGGGTTAAAATCAAAAATGTAACCAAATTATACGCGAGTTTTCATCCGTAAAAATAGTTTTATTTCAAATGTGTACTCGTGAAAATCTAAGAAAATACTACTTAAAAGCATATTTCGTTATAGATACCTTCTTGTTAGTTCCAAATGCAAATTTTCTATTTTTTTGTTTTAAATTTTTAATTATTATTGATTGCAAGTGTGTTCTAGCACTAAGGCAAGCTTTTGTTCCTGTCTTCAAACTTAGTTGAATATACGGATGTTGTAGAAAACGTTACTATAATGCAGACTCATCATTAAAGCGATCGTAAGTTAAAGATATCAAAATAAATCTGTAAATATCTCGTACTCCATTAAGATTTGAACTTACGCTTGTTGGATATAACATACACTTCCTTTCGCGATACACTGTGGCGTATTAGTTTAATGTTATTAACTGTAATTTGAAGAATTGTCACTTGATATTTGTTTTAGAGAAGTTTAGATCGTTTCAGTTACTTTTATCTTTATTGGCTAATGTTTAATTTTGTTTTAGTTCTTGTGCACTGTTCTTATATATTGAGGTAAACGATAACTATAATATAATATTAGTAATGCTTAACTTACAACTGTTCGCTTTCGTGGTCATTGCTAACGCTAACTCTAAATATATCTAATAATCTGTAAATAATGCATACCACTAAAATGCATTGCTAATATATTTTCAATAAATCCAACAAATCTCCAAACTGAATTTTGAACCGGTCTCAAATCCCGAAGAAAAATAGAAAATCTCTATAAACTGGCAACATTCGAGCGCAAATCAAATATTTTTGCCGCTCGACCACGCGCCTCCATTGCGTGCTTTACAAACATATACTGCTTCAACAAACTAAACATATATACCAATATAAACCGTAAGGCAAAGATACAAAGGCGAATGTTGTGTTTCGACAAACATAGTTCCAATCTTGGATGCAAACAGATTCTGACTTTTTCTGAAACTATATTGTTATTGGCCCCAGATTTTAGTACTAATATCTAAGTAACACTGTATTGCTTTTATTAAAAATCTTTTACTTTTTTATTATCTTAAAATAATGACATCGTTTGAAAAGTCGATTTCTTTTATGTTTTGGATACGTTTTCGAAATCCGTGTAGGAAATCCTGACACTAGGAGTGAAACTTTACCTACAAAATAGAAGTTCACTACTCCTGAATATGTTAAGCTCAATTTGGATGGCTTAAGTAACATATCACTCAGATAAACAAGGAGATCCGTACGAACAGTGATATCTGAGATCATTGGATGTGAGCCAGAACGATCCGACGGCCTCGCAAAGGGGGTAGTTTTAAGTTTTTAGACACTTGCCAACTTACATGTCACGGTATTACCTGACTGAGCTGACAAAACGTATAAAACCGAAGACTTATTTCAATTTTTAAATTACATTGGACAGGAACATTATATTTAAAATATAAAATAAAATTATACGTCGTAATAAAATCTTTTCTGTATTCCCTTTTAAAACTTTAAAATAATATATATGTGTATATAGTATTTTCTTAGAAACACAGTATATGTTTTTATAGCTATGTGAACATTTTTATTAATTAAGGATATGCGCGGATAAATAAAAGGTCATTAAGAATTACATAGAACGATATCCCACATTGGGCGCCAAAACGACGTCATAAAAATAAACGGAGCGCAGCCGAAACAAAACTTGCAACATAAAAATATATCATAAAAATGTACCTCATACCGGTACGGAACCACGCTTCAGTCGAGGGTTATTTGAGTCAGGTAAGTTTGGATATATGGCGTTTATTTGAATAACCGAAGGTATCGTTCCAAGTATTCCTCGTAAGTGACACCAAGTGGCCGACTTACGAGAAGAACGTGCTGAGATTTCTATTTTTGTTACTACTGTTTCTGAGGATTTGATCAATTTTAATTAAATTAAAATGTAAATTAAACAGTCAAGCAAGTCCCAAATAGTATTAGAGAATATATTAAGTAAAATCCATGAAACTGTATTTATTATTGTTCGTATTGTGCTCATAAGCCACATAAATTGGAGAAAACGGCTTGCAACCACCAACTTATCTTGATCCCTACAATCATGGTTTTAGAAATAGTGAACAGTACAAATAGCTAAGATCACAAATGACATACATTATCATATATTACCTACTTGTATATTGGCCATTTCCCTACAAGATTATAATAATACATATAAATAAACGAATGCCGAAAGACCAACAGCCCTTACGCCTTGATGTTTGTAATATCCGTGAGTACAAATTTCGGACCAGTTCAGTGCGGTTCTGTTCGGTTCGGTTCGATTCCATTCAGTTCAGTAACATGGTCAATGGTAACGTTTCGAAATCAGAAAGAGGCTGAATACTAGATTATTTCAAAACATTTTTGTATTTATCAGTTTCTTTGGACCTTTCTATGAGGATATTTCAGGAATATTTAATCCACAAGATAATTATTAAACCTTAGATATCAAAAGTTATCTTTCTGTTATAATTAATTAAACTTGCATTTAGTTTCCTTTTAATCCTGTGTTAAGTTATAACTGGTAAAAAACATGAAAAAATTGAAGTTACTAAAAGGAAGATAAATTATAATTTAAAAGCTTTTTAAAAACGGAAATTCCTTAATCTAACAATTCACGGCGAGGACAACTGGACCGTCGTTAAATAAAAGTTAACGATGCGTTTTAAAAGAGAATGTTTTACTTTCAAAAGTTACGATTTGTTGCCGTCAACTGCTCCTCTCAAGTGCCGGCGGAATATATTTTCTTTGACAACTTTTAAAAGAAATTGCAAAAGTTTATTTTTCATACGTAAGTAGCTATTAATAAACAAATGCAACTTTTCCAATATTATTTCAATAAGAAAGTAAACTCGAAAATCTTTTTAACATTTAAATATGCATTTATACGTATATATTACAAAACATTTGTTTTATTTCAGTAAATAGTTTCGTAGTGAACTTTGCTGTGATGTAAAATTCGTGTTGAAAAATTGATAAGATGATAAGACCTGTTTTAGACGAGATTTCATTTTGTTAAATTATATGTAAAAGTCATTTAAAAATCGAAGAACGGAGATTAGAGAGAGAGAGATTGATAAAAAATGAGGTAGAAACATTTTTTTTCTTTGATATAACAATTTACTCGTCTATATCAACTCTCATACATTTATGGTGTCAATCAATAAGTGTAAGTCTGTTTTCTGTAAGAAAAAAATTCATGCAATCTCTAAAACAAACAACTAGAAACCATGCTATATTAAAATACAAAATTTATTCATGTAATGGTTGTTTTATTAATTAATTATAATTTAAACCCCAATTTTGTTTTTACAAATCGATTCTCACTAAAAATTATAACCATTTCAGGATTTTTTGAACATATTTTCAGTGAACTTCGATTACTTTAATAAATAAAATACATCACGCCATGTTATGTAAGAACATGTTTAATATTTCTTGCATTAAATAATTTTTTCATTTATTTATTTTCAGTTCATATAACGTGGCGTAACGAAATAAACATATAAAAATAAATAAAAACTTACGCGTATAGTCCCAACTGTCTTGATCATTCTTAAACACGTTCAATCTTTCAGGCTGTAACAGAAATATTATTTTGAAACATTAATCTGATTTATAAAAATTATTATATATATAAATCTCATCAATCAACACATGTAGAAAGAACAGGGCGTAATGGCTCTGCCATATACTGTTTATATATTTATAAATGTGTAAAAAGACAATACATATTTATATTAATATTCTCCTGTACACATGCTTTTCTATCGGAATTTGACCGCCTAATTTCGAACCCATCGGGGGTCCTTATTCGCGCTCGGAACATGACGAATTCGCGGCGTGAACTCCAAGTATTCTAGCAACTTCCAATAGTATTAACGTGAGTACAGTCGAACAATTATATATAATTCATGGATTACGAAAATCTTAATACAAGAAAATACATTAATATAACGGCAGTGCTTCTTCAACAGTTAATGACATAAACATATAATATATATATATATATATATATATATATATATATATATATATCAAGCTCATCCTCCACCTCTCCAGCGAGGTGTCGCTTTTAATATTATTAGTCATTTATCCAATAATTCTACACAATAACACTAATGATTAATATTAATTATAAGGGTATTATTTCGAAAACGTTTTCGTAGATACAAATCCAAAGCTAAATCTCATCGTCTAAATAGATCTATATCTCATTATCTATATATCTAGAAGTATATACTTTGCAGTTTATATGACTATTGGGAGAATAACTGTTTGTCTATCCGAACTAATTTATTATACAAGTGAATTTTTTTAAGAATTCGAATAATTCCTAGTAAAATAGATGCAATATATAAATATTTTAAAAAACTTGCAATTATTATTATACATAGAATAAGCTATTTCATAAAACAAATTACAAATTACGCTCGTATCAAGACATGGGTGACCCGTTCAAGGATTTGGCAAAAGAACGGCGGTCCAGAGCCAGGCCTTTAACATTCATATATATAATACTTATTCACAGACATACATATACTTTTAAATAGCGTTAATAACAGGGTTGTACAATAAAACCATATATTATTTTTTCTGGTAGTGTATAATATATAATGTAAGATTATTCTAATTTTAATAATAGTATTATATATTATTTAAATTATATTATTATTTAAATTAATGATAAAAAAATTAATATTTTAACCTGGTTATCACGTGACCGCAAACGGCGTGTGACGTAACGCCCCTCTAAGCAAGATGTCATGTAATTTTAATTATATATATAAAAAAAAACACTACTAATCTATTAATGTCAGATGTACGACGACGTCAGTGTTTAGAGGGGCGTTACGTCACAGCGACGCGGACTCCATGACAGAAGTTAGTGTTTTATGAAAGAAAATATTAAAAAAATATCATCTACATCCCTATTCACGACAATGACAAATATATCAAATTATAAGTAGCCTTTTGACACAATTAGTAAGGAATATACAATAATTCCTAACATATTGTATTGAATATTTATATATAAAAACTTATAGTGAATTAGACATTCTAGCGTTATAAAAATAAAACGATTTTGTTTACATTTTGATCTAGAATTTGAAACCCTACGAACATGCCCTATAAAACGACCATTTTTAATAAATATTCATTTAATATAATATAGTTAAACAAGAATACGATTTTCTAATAAAATTGTAACCGTTTTTTCCATCAAAATCCGGAAAAACCCGAGGGAATGGAAGAGTAAAGCAATCCAACCATCTTTTGAGATTACGCTCATATATGGAGCATAAAATAATAATATTAAATCTCGATAAGTTCAATTAATAAACTGTAATCGCATTTAAAATATAAGAGAAAAAGTTAAAAAAATTGTTTTTGTCAAGTGTTAACTACAGTTACAGCCGGCGCCGGCTACAAACATCAGCAGTTTTTATAAATTTAAAGATAAAATTCACATTGAAATTTTGGAGAACATATAAATAAAATTATTTTTTTCTGTGCATTTTATATGTATATATATATATATATATATATATATATATATATATATATATATATATACATATACATATGTTATCAACCAAACGCGATTTTAGGACTAACTAGTTTTGCCTATACGCGTTATGATAGGTATAATAGGTTTGACCGGTAACCGATGTTAACGAACCCAACTTAATGAAAATAATTATTTTTCCAATTTCCAATTATCGCGTCTAGGATGTAGTTTAGCCTAGGCAAAACTATTTTGGCTTGATATTGGATTTTGCCAATGACATATTTATAAATATGAGTGTATATATATATATATATATATATATATATATATATATATATAGGTTTATATTTGATATAAAACAATAAACAATTTAGTTGATACATTTTGATACTCATTAAAATTATAACTTATAATAATAGAGAGATATGCAACAAAAATAATCGATAAACGCGATTTCATTAAAAATGTATATAATAATAAATAAATACGCTATATATAAGAACTATTTTCTCATACATATATAAAGAAATTATAATAATCTAAAAAACCTCCACTTCTATTAACGGTTTATAAAAACGTTTACTCAGAACATTAAAAGCCGGCGCGTGGAAAATATTAGATACAAGTTTTTCTTTCTATTTGCAAGTAAAAGCGCTATTTTGCTACTTAAGAAGAAAACTCGTTTATTTTATAGACGACCGTGGTGTGATTAAAACTGGGATAGAAATTAAATATATATTTATTTATTATATAATAAACAAACAAATCACTAAGAATTATTGAGACATGAGACTCTCAATGTTAACTAATATATAGTCTTTTGATTTTTCTACTATTTTGATGATTAACGTAGTATATTTAGTTTTACCCATTACAATAACTGTCGAGTTTTCGTGAACAACATTAATAACAATTTTAAAAGTCTACAAAACGCCTAATAAAAAATTAAATTCACCTAAAACTTTATCTTAACAAAATATACACTCACTCACTCACAGCAAAGTGCAGCGCCGTGCTTCCGATTACTAAGTAATAAATATTGCATTTCCTGAATTAAACAATGTACTATCTATTCAAATGCTGTAAGGTTTAAAATAGCACAAGACTGAGGTCAATATATTTCGCGAGTATGGCAGCTATAAAGAAAATTACGGGACCTTCGAAAAACTGATTACGTGATGAAATACACCAAGTTAACAATATAATACCTTACAAACATTTACAAAACTCAATCGGTTATATCCTACCCTAATAAATATTTATAATATAAAACACCCCAAAAATGGCGACAACAAATCAGAAAACGACCTCCTCAACACCGTTTAGTACACAAAGGAGCTATTACGTCACTTCCGCTTAAAAAAACCACCCCTCGCACAGCGACCAGCCCCAAAGTGATATTTAATGTGAACATTTTAAAACTTTTAAACATTGTATTTGAAACACAATAATAAGTTGTTTTATATTATACAAAAAATAATTTAAAAAATACACGAGAATTATTAATGATCATGAAATTGATATAAAAATAAACTGAACGTTAAATATAACATTCACAAGGACCATTGGTTTATTTTTACAGTCCACAAACAGCCCATAACATGACAGGTCATCAGACGACAGAGCCGCAGGCGAAAGATTAACAAACACGGTACGAGCCGGGGTAGGGCTGGCTTAATGGGGTAGTACAAATGGAGTGTTGTCACGATAAAACTGTTAAATATACTGGCTTTTAAATAAATCATATACTAAAGTTAATAATTTCAGTTATTATAGAATTTAATGACGTAACAACGTTCAATTTAACGTCATGTAAAATAAACTGTACCTATATGTCACGCTACCGGTCAATTCGCAACTATTTAATTAAACTAGAAAAAACAAATTGGATCTAGAAAGCGTGACTAACATAACAGCGTGAACACGTCGACGATTAACAAATACATTACAGATTAAACAATTATTATACATAATGTTTATGAAACTTTACAAAAGCTATTGCTGAAAATGAAATATTTTATATATGTATTAATTCAATGTGAATGAAAAATTTAATACAATAATATTTAATTTATTTTCAGTCTAAACATTTTAATAAATTCACTCTTAAAGAATATAATTGCAAAGACTTTATAAAATTAGAAACGTTTAAATAAATTGTAATTAATACATGACGTGACACAGTCGTGTAACTCAGCTCCTCAGTAATCCAGGTGCTATATTTTAATTAATCTGTCAAAAGTAAAATAATTGTAATTACGAAGCCGAGCCGGGAGTAACATATCACTTTTACACGCTAACACGCTGCGGATAACATTAATATATATTCTTGCTATAATTTTTTTGTCTAACATTTGGTCCAAAATATTTTTATTTAATTATTACAAATATAATATCTTTTAAGGAAATCACACTAATAATCTTAGGAAACTCTTTGTTTTTGATTGGAGTACTAATTTTAATAATAACATTAATATCGCTATAAGTGTGTAAGACAAGAGCGTGAAAGTGAACAAAGCGACCGCAACACTTAGCGGGACTGTCTTGTGGACACTCAGTCAGATCGATGACTTTTCGTTTAGCTAGTTTAGTCAAGTAGCGCAGAATAAAATAAACGTAAATTTAAATTTAAATAGACAAAATATTAAACACCGGTTTTTCGAAGAAACATCTAAATAACATAAAACTATTGCGATGTCCGGCGCTCTGTCCGTCTGTAGCCGAAATTATTTTCTCAAAAACTACCTGACCGATATTGACCAAACTTGGTATGCAAGTTACCTTGGTCAAATAGTAATTACTGACTAAATTTCAAACCCCCAGGCGCCGGGGTCGGCAGCCCCCTGAAACGACTTAATGTAGAATCGGCAGCAGTTGTACTACAAGAATTTTGAGGAAATAATGTAAAATGCACGATAAAATGAAAATACTAAATATAAAAATAATGGCAACTTTAAACCACTTATCCACCTGTCACTTGTGACAGGCCCCTCCCCCCACCTAGTTAACTACAACCAAAGAACAATTTGCTGTCACATACAATATATATTTTTTTTATTGGTTGCTCGTATGATATAAAGACAATCAGAAATTTGGATGGTGCGGTCAAATTACGTTTAATTTTAAATATCATTCCATAGAAAAGTATCGTTACATAAAATTATAATCCAACATTTAAAATATTGTTCTCCAATACGAATTTACTGTGAAACAAATAAGAGATAAAAAAAACTAACTAGACATCGTTTGTAGCTGATGAGTTAATTTATTCATAAAATTGATGAATATGTATGAAACACATTATATGCAGTTTTTAAACTTTAATTTCTTTATAGATTTTTATAAAAGGGATATAATTTTGCTTGACAAGCGATACTAACTTATGTTGTAAGAACAGAGACTTCCTCGATTCCTGGACTTAACAGACAGCGTGATAAGTTATATAATATAATAAAAATATATATATTAAATATATAAAAATAATAAAAAATATATGTATGAAATTAACTTTTCTGTAAGTGGATTCTCAAGTTTAGCTTCAATTCAGTCTAATATCATGAATACTAAATGCATTTTCCGAGGGTATGCCGTCAAATAAGTGCTCGAATACTTTTTGAAAACGCCGCAAATACGTTGACCTAATTAGAGCCGCATTTTCAAACTTCTGCAATAGGAAAAGTAGAATGGATATACAGAGAATAAAAAAACAATACTTTTATAATTTCTTTCCTCTATTATTTTATCGATTATATATAATTTTTTAAATATTTAGTTTAAAAAAATCACAACATTTTTTATACTTGAAATATCTTTCCTAGATAATAATAGAAATTTATATTCGATACCTGATACATATAAGCAAGTCTGCTATGTCACGCTGTCTGTTATCTCACGTGTCAGAGTGCTATTATAGTCCAGCAGCGACGTGACGGTAGGACATGATTCTTAAAACCACTAATAGTTTTAGTAAATCAATGACTTCTTTGCTTTGGTCTATATATGGAAGATTGGCATATATTAGAAATATATTTTCTTTCGATTTTTCCGAATTGATCACTATTTTTATTTTAATCCAAATTATTTGTGTGTGTGTGTGTGTGAACGTGTATTTTAACTGTAGTTTTTTTTTTTTAGACTATATAAAAACCTTTTAGCACTAGAGAAATAACAGATCATAAACTTGTACAATAGGGCAGCCTTATATTTGATCCCATCAGTCATGCGTGGTGTGGTGTCACGTTTCAGACACACTGACACGTATTTGAGAACCATTTTGTGTCACGCACTATTATTGGCCGGTGATCGATGGATGACAACGAACAAACAGGCCACAGGGTTATGAATATATATAACTTCTTGCTTTAATATTATTGTTCACTTAACCATATGTAAGAAATAATTAAAGTATAATATTTTTATTAATGATACTACATTTTTGTCATCCCTTTAGAAATTTTAATACATTTTAAAAGGGTTATTTTGATTTGTATGAATAAAAAATCTTTCCCAGAATCGTACAATCAGCGAGTGTGATTCAAACCTACGGTTCGGTTCATCACGATCAAAGAGATGAGAACAGCAATCAACGAAATCTACAGATACGAACTCACGTCAAATAGGAACCGTGTATAGACTCCGATTGCAAAAAAAATATAGGCTAAATATTTCATTTATAATATTTTTTTTTAATATTAAATTTATATATTTTAGTATAGACTACACATATACGAAACTAAACTATACTTGCGACTAGACTATAGACACAAATTCAGTGTCAGGTCTCACAGATGTTAGTGTCACAGCGTGTAATGTGTTGGTTGAAACCTGTAGTGCTAATAAATTAGTCATGCTTCCTAGGTTTAGACAAAGACTGTATAATTCAAGTGCTTAAATAATGTATTTAGTACGTTATAACCAGTGGCAAAGTACAACAATAGTAATTAAAATCAATTTCTACAATAATTGTAATATGGCGACACATTGCAATTATTCAAAATTATTGAGCTATTTAAGTTATATTTAACGTTCTAATTAGTACAATATATTATACAATTACGAACAAACCCTTCAAAACAAAATTTTCTTGACAGTCTCAATTCAAATTCTCAAACAATAATAGCCTTTAAGCAAACAACACAAAGAGTATATCAGCGTGTATTAGATCTCTACAAACTTAACAACTTGTGCTCTAGTTTTCCTATTAATTGAATCTGAGAAGTTGCAAAGTTAATAATCGATTTATAAGTTGCCGAACTGACGCAGTATGCGCCCGTTACACTGCAAGGACTTATAATTACAGAACTAAACAAGAGGGGTAAGATTTATACCCTTTATATATATTAAATAAAAAACATGTAATTAAAAATTCTTGCTTCTCAGCATGAAGACCGTATTAAACCATATACGAACAGTCTTAGGAACTATCACTTGTTCTTATCTTGTAAGGTAGGAGAAAAATTTGTAATTAATGTGTGGATTCAGAGTTCATGAAAATATACAACATTTTTTTTTATCCTTTCATTAATTCTATAGTTCAATTTACTGTAAAATTTATTAGGACGTCCATATAAAAACATTAATTATATATTTATTATATATTTATGTACCATTAAATTGCAACAGAAACATATACGTAAAATAGTGTACAAAGGTTTAACTTATCTCTACAAGAGATTTCTACCAGTTACACTTCTGCGAAACTGAGTTTTATAAATAATTAATATCCGGTCTAATATTTTAACTAAAGGAAAAAAATTAAATAATTAAAAGGAAAAAAATAAATTAAAAAAAATATATATTATCCCTAAACAATATCTTAAATATATAAATACATATATTTACCTTGAAAATAAAAGTTGTTGTGTTGAATGATAATTAAACGTAATATATACATACCTTAGCGAATTCTATTTTGAGGGTACAGCATCCGGAGTATATGTCACAGCCGTGCAGGGCTTCCTTGGCTCGCGTCGCAGAGTCGATACTCTCGAATGTGTGCAACGGTTAAGGTTCAATTTTGTAATTTACACACACAATCAAACAATTACATCTACTTTAAAACAATTGGCCTAGTCTGTTTGTCTGTTACATGCAATATCTTTAAAAACATACGCATATTTTGATTCAGTTTCCACAAATTGCTAATTGACACATTCGCAAGTCAAAATCTTTACATTTATTTTTAAAAAATGTCAAGGATTATTATTTAGCTTATATATATATTTAACTTTTTTTTAATGTATTTTTTATGTAAATATTAATCAATAATTTTAAAATGTTGTTTAGTTTGTTAGATTATATTTATTACATGATCTTTTTTAGGTGTATAATAAAGAATATATATATATATATATTTATCCACCAAAAGAAAAATTTAGATATCATATGTATTATAAAATTTATACAAATTTCGTGTGTAGATTAAAATCTGTGGTAATTTCAGATATTTTTTGAAAAACTTTGAAGTCACTCATGTATTTTGCTGGATTTATCATAAGAAAACACTTAATAAATTTTAATGTGTTATTTTAGGTTAGAATTTGTGTCATTCTGCATGTTAACATGACTTATATTATCTGTTACATGTTATCAACAGCAGTAGCAATAAAACACAAAAACAAGAAACTATATTTGTTCTTTATAATTGTGAACGTGAAGAGATCAGAGGGTTATCATGGAGAAGCTTCCCCAACACCTGGTATTAATTTTTTTTTATTTATATCAGAAATAATGAGTCTTCTTGTTTGAATTTACATAAGTTCTTACATTATTATTTAAATTATATTCATTTAGATGTATTCGTAAGATATTGGACTCTCCAACCTCTCGACGTTATCATTTTAGATTTAATATCACTAAGGGTAGGTTCACGAGAGTGAAACTAAACATAGTATTATTACTTATACCATACAAAATGTACTTTGCTTATTTTAAAAGATTTGATTGTGTTACTTTGTAGTCGTATTATTTATTTTATTAAGTTATTTACTAAATATTAATGCCTAATTGTTTTCATTTTACTCCGTTTTTCGTTGGTCGACTAGCAGAAAATACTTTTAACATCGAGTCCGAATATTGTACCTTTTTAAATAAGTGATAGCCTCACCTAGAGAGGCTTCGGATTCAAATTCATTCATATTATATTTGTATCATTCATAATAATGCCTGAGTATGTCTCGTTATCAATAATTTAAAAAAATAAAATACTTCAACTATATACACAATACGTTATTACATCAAACCGCTGTTCCTATCACGCAGTCACCTTCTACTGTCGCAGACGCGCCCACAATTTCGGCAACTTTGACCGAATTGAAACAAAACTTTCAACTGTAAAATAATTAGCAACTTTCGAGCTTTTTGAACAAAGTTTTTGTATAAACATTTCAAAACGCTCGTTACCAAAATTAAAACTTTCACACTAATAACTATTTAAAAGTGGACTCATTGTGGCTTTATTTCTTCTTTTTACTGTATTTCTGTTAAATAAAAGAAATACAATTTCCAGAACATTATAATCACATTAAAAAATGAATCTTTGAGTACTAAGAAAATGATGGTTGAGGCACATATCATAACACAAATGTTTTTAATCTAATAATATAAACAACTAACTATTGAATAATTTAAAATGTGTTTAAAAGACAGACGAAATATAACGAACAGCTGGTAGATAATGTTTTTACATGCAATTATTCTCTTTTATTTATTTTTCTTTATTTTTCTCTTATTATTCTAAACATTTCAATAGAATGAGCCATTAATTTTAATAATAATTCAAATGTTATAAGCCAATCCCGAAGCAAAGAAATATAATATATTTTTAGTCTATCACATCTGTATTCGTTCAAATATATTTCAGTATGTTAGCGGTGATCTAAATACGTACCAAGGTCAGGTGTCATCGACCCCCGAAATAACAACGCTGAATGAAAACATTCTTAATATTCAATTTGTTATACAAAATAGTTTACTTGTATTACACGTGTCTGCATTCATACACGCGTGTGTTTCAAATGTTAAAACAATTGATACTGTACGTTTTATTCTTTAAACTTTGAATTGTTTTATTGAATTCAGATAAAACAAGGAATATTATTATATTTATTAGATTTATCAAAAAGGTTAAAAGTAGAAGTATATATTATGTAACAAGACAGTATATATTATATAACATGACAATGAAATCATTATTAAATTTGTATTAAAAGTAGGGTAATATTTATTGAACAATATCACATTAATAATATAAATTCGTATAAATCTGAGAAAAATGTTCACTTTAAAATAATTGTCACAAAACAAAGCAAACGAGCACTTTGTTTCAGTTTTTTTATTGACAAATGGCGGGGAGCGCTGTGACCTAATAAATATATTGCTCCCACTACAAACACAATGACCGATATAAAATACTACAAAAGATTCATTTATACACATTAAATAAACACACAAACCCACAAAACTAAAGTTATTTCTTAAAACATCTAAGAAAACTACCGCGATTTAGAAATAAAAAAAAAATTGAATAGTTTAACACTTTCAGTGCCAAGGAGCGCCGTCGCGCTGCTGTCGCTAGATGTGAAAATACCAACGTCGCGTTAGCGCTTCTTTTCACAGTTCACTGTTCCTAATTTTCTTCTCAATAAATATGTAGTATTCAATTTCTTTGTTTTTATTATCATAGTATAAAATCTTCTAAGGACAAAGTAGAAAAAATTATGAATATTGGTATATTGTAAAGAAAATGGTGAATTTGTCTTGTTCATATAAATGAACTATAAAAAAGCACTTTTTTATTATTAACTGGCTTTTTTAGCATGTATTGGTAAAATATAAATGGCACTAAATAAAGTTACAGAAGTAAAGTTTCAACATGTTAATTTGATATTTTAAGATAAATATGATAGTCTATTTAAAGCTCGCTCTAGATAAAATGCTAACAAAATACTTTCAAACTACCCACTTGTCGTTAAAATCAGTCGACGTTTTTACAGCCGCTATAAAATCTCTACCCTTTATAATATTTAAAGCTATGACCTTGCTAATAAAATTTAAATTTTATGTGTGAGCAGAAAATGATGTAACTATTTCAATATAATAAATTTATATAAATATTATTTGTATACTGAAAAATAACATAAAATATTTAATCGTATCATTCCTCAACTAAGATATCATAAAAAAATAAAAGATATGTTTTCCTTTCATAAAATAAGCGAACGTACAACGCAAACAATTTCCATAATACCGGTAACATCCACCTGCTGAGATAAAAACCATCTTAATACTAATAAATAATGGAATTTCAACTGAAATACAAATAAAATAGGATCTATTTCAGCAGAAAGACAATGGACAGGTATAAATTAGTCCGCATATATTTATGTAAAAACTACTATCAAACATTATACCAGGGCTTGTTTATTTATACTCCCCTTTTACTGTTAACGATATGGCCTGTTGCGGTATCACATAAGGGTGGGGCCTCAGTTGCAACGATACTCTATTTAATATAATTTTAAGTTTAGTTGAGTATTTTTTTTATGCGATAGAGTAACTGGAAAGAAAAGAAAAGAAAATAATAAAAAAGAAAAGAAGAAAAAGTATGCTAAACAGATTGATTTGTAACAGATAGCTTATTTTTTGTCATATTAGTTTTTGTGTCATATTAATTGAATATCCGTCCTTTTGCACACCAAATACATGTGTTATTGATAATTTTATTCTTGAGATTCATAAATGATTCATGAGACAGACAGACAGAAACACAAGTATTATAACATTATTATATTTTTTATGTTGATTAAACGCTAAATAAAATATACTTTGAAACTATTATTTTTATAATGTACGTAAACCTTATTGTCAACCTTTTAATGAATTCAAAACTAATTTGATATATGAAAACCGCACCGTATTATGATCATATAGTATCTAATGTTAGTTTTGCGTATAAGTTATAAGACATAAATTAAAATTAACATCCTGTAAGAACCCGTCCCGCTGATATTAACACCACACAGTTTTGTTACGGCGTTGAAAAATATACACCTAGTTTTATGATTCACACCATTACACCTAAGAGGTTTATATTATATTATTTAGGTTGCAGCAGAGAGTCGGATCCTGTTTACTCATTGTACTATTAAATCGTATATTATATAAATAACTATTTTTATTGATTGACTAAAAGAACTGACAAGACACGAGACGTTAATTATATAATATATCAACTTTGATAAAAAGAAAATTTGAAAATTAAAGTTATATAAAATGTATTTTATCATTCTATCCCCGTACAACTAACTCTTAAAGAAATAATGACAATAAAACGTACGAGCATACAGCTCTACAATTGCCAAAGAGTTTCAATTTTCTTACAACTACCCTACTTTTACTGTAATTTAGACTTTATTTAATCTATTGAAAAGGATATTCAACCATCGCCTGTACGCCGTTCTTCTTAAAGACCACAATCCTCTGCACCTGTCCGTGGGGCGAGCTGATTGTGTGTATGACGTCCTGCAACAAGAAAAATATATTGATAATAATAAAATAATTATAATAAAATTTTACCTTATCTTATGAACATTGACGACTTTTGTCTCCAAAAAGATATTTATTTTGCCATTGTATATAGTTAACTTATTAAGTAAACTATCTAATGTATATACACATGAAAAAGTAGGTTTATAGGTTTATATATCTGTAACTTTTATTCCTTGCAGTTTTGGCATATGTTGTAGTTTAAGATGTTATAGAAAACTTCTATGTTGTAGTTTAAGCCCTAATATACTACAACATATGTCTTTTAAATGGAATTTCTTATAATTTACCACAATTTGTTTGTAAGGTAACTAATTTAAATTCTGTTAAGATATATCTTTCCGTCTATACCGTTAAGAATTAACGGGGGGTTTACTAGTTTTATTATATACATATAATATTTAGAGAATTATAGTTGCCATGACTCTTAAGTCTATAACATCTACGTTTAATACTTTAACACTGTTAATGATTATAACATCGACATTCTATTTGTAAACACAAATCTTCCGAGCATTTACACACAATATTAATTAAACAACTCGACTTCCAGAACAAAGGAACATAACTAGCAGAAGCGAACTTCTGTAGAAATATCTTACAAGTAACCTCGGATAAGTAAATTACCTTAGTATCCAATTGGACTAAATGCACTTATGTTTTTATGAAATTATTTTATTTCATTTACATTTAGAAATTGCTATGATATGCAATTATTTTCATAATTACATCTATTGTTGAAACTGTCTCATCTATTCTAGACAATTCTATGCTCTAGTTGGTGGGAGACAGTTAGACTGGCAGCGAGCTGCACCAACCACGACCATGCCCGAACCAGAACTCAAGTTTCCTAACTTGTTTGAGGTCGACGCTCAAAACTTTGCTTGTTTATAAATTATATACGAAATTTTAGTTGTAGGAATACAGTTACTAATATTACAATATTTTATTCACACATACGAATCCAGATATTGAACTTTTTTGAATATTTGAAAGCGAGAGCAAGAAGGTGCGATATTAAAGTGTCGGTCATTTTAATTATTAACTTAGGCTTAGGAAGTATAAAGTTATTGTAATCAGACCGATTTTCGAAAATGGCTTATTAGTAGTCAGTGTCCCGAATTATTATAGACATTTAAAAAAAATGTACGGATAACTTTTGTGTATGTGTGTGAGCGTTTTTGCGTCCATTTATTGCGAACTGACTATGCAATTAATTTCGCATTGTTACCAATTCACGTAACTTAGAGCTGATTAGTTTTCCAGCGAAATTGTTCAAGTGATTTTTTGTAAAATGTTTCCCAAGAAGCCTTCTTCAGGCTTTGGGAAATCGAGTGAATTAATCGATTAGCAGCATCATGGAAAAAGACGTTTTTGCAAGATTTCCAAACTGCTAACAGATCTAAACAAATCACCTATTGCTAACTTTGTTGTTGTCAAGCCAGAACAAGCCATGAGCTGCGCAGTGCATCATTATGATGGCTATACAACCTCCAAAGTTACAAGTTATCCTGGGTTATGAAACGCTCCAAACTTTGACCGCATTGGACATTGTTAACTCCTAGCCACTAGTCTACTAGCAATTTAACATAATTGGTACAAGACATCAAATAAATAGAAATAAATAGATTCTTCAATACATATAATATTAACAAATAAATTCTTAAAAGTATAAAGTATTATGTGTGTCTGTGTGTACACAATATCACAGAAGCCACTTGTAGGAATCGAATACACACACAGCCGATAACATTTGCATCCGACGCGCAATGGTCTGGAGTTTTTTAATAAAATTTTATTTTCCGTTATGGAAGCGACGTCATCGCCTTGGTTGTTTATTTTCGTCGCTGGTAATGAGAAAATGGTGCATGGTCATGAAGTTTTAGATGCAAGACTTGTATTTTATAAAAAGATTTCAATTCTCTCACTTTTATTACATGAAACACTAATGATAATATTATAAAACTACATATATTCTTATATAATTATAGTATTTAGGAAAAATAAAATATCTTTAAATGTCAATCGATGCGGAATTTTCTACGGAATCTTAAGTTTCTTATACACTAACAATTTGCTATACTAGAAATTATTTTGATCTGTTGCTATAACCATTATTGAAAAGTAGTTTAAATAAAGTGCAATATTTAATATAGTAAAATCAGCTTCGTTGTTATGAAACCTATATTTAATATTACCGAACACACTATCCAATTTCCCGAGAACACGTAACGCCATCAACTGGACCATCTGGACGCGTGACTGGCATCTAGATTGGACCAGTTGAAAACCAGATCTAACTAGATTGCACTAGTTGTAATACTAAGAACAAGACAGTAGTTGCAAGATATAACTTAGTAATTGTGCTGTTCAAGATTAGTTTTGTTATTAGTTGCTTAAATTACAAGACTCATCTAAACGTTAGCTGGTTTCTTTTGTAATGAGATTGCACTTCTCACAGTTCTTGAACTACCATATTTTATTTTATGAAAGAAGTCGTTCAAGACTTTTTGACTTTATTTTATATATTAACTAAAAACAAAGTAATTGTTATGTTGTTATGAAATGTTATTATAAAATCGGTTCATGGTTAAATTAAATTATTATTAAATTAAACTACTTTTAGTTTAATCAAAGGAAACAGATATCATCATCAAGGATAGCCTTTTAGTATTGAAATAAAAAATAAAATGTATAAACGTGGGTGTGTGTGTGTCTGTGTGTGTGTGTGTGTGTGTCAAACACTTAATGAAATACCAGATTATAATATAGGAAATTGTCTATGATCCTGTTTTAATTATTTAATCAACATTTTTCTCAAAGTCCTCAAAATTCGTCAGGACTTAAATCTGCTTCCTCTGGATTACCGTCGCCTTCCTGTCTATAGGATTAGCTATCATGATGAATTGAGTAATTATATATAATAATCTCTAAGTCGACATCTTTTCTCGAAAGCACTGAGTACTATTAAACGTAGATAGTTTGTACATACAAATAAATAAACATTAAAAACATATCACGTAATCAAATAAACTTTATCACCTACAATCAATACAATATCTCAGCGGGATGTCTATTTGTAACTCAGTGACTCCGACACTAAGTGAACAGCTGAGATCTTCAGGGTATTTACTTGAGCACTGAAACTTTAGTTAGTTGCATAACTATTACCTACTTAAGAAGTCATTCATTACAAATACAGTCAACAGATTTTATTGAAATATCTACAACAATACTATTATTTCAATAAAAACTAATCGATGAAATCTTATATTGTATTAAATACTTGGAGCGGGGACCAGACTTCAATTTTGACTCGCTGCGCTCGTGTAATCTCGGTGTGTGTTAGCATATTGAGCGAAGCGAGGTGCAAACATGTCCGAAGTTACATTTACAAAATGTCGACGCATTCTTTCCTCGACTATTTTCAAAATAAAAAAAATAATAAATTCTCAAAAAAGAAAAAAAAAATCTCATTGAAGTCTATGGGATTTTAGATTTTCCGTGATTTTTCCTCAACGATATCGAATATTTCAAAACCACCACCAGATTGAAGTCTATCAGTGTGCAAAATTTGTAAATTTTCGGATATACAGTTTTTGTTTGATGCTTGCACAAAGGATGCAGAAAAGTTTTATGAGAGAAGCTTGGCTCAATTAAAGTCACAAGTTAACATTTATGTTCATTGGGAAATGAAGAGTAGGCTGTTATAAAATCATCAGAGAAACAAAGGTGCTGTATTTAAAAACGGCAGACTTCAATCTTATTTGATTTAGGGAAACCTAGAAACCTCAGAAAATAAAACAAAATATAAAAATAAATAACAGAATGTTACCGCGACACTAAGAGATCAAAGGGGACGCGTGCCCGCAGATTATTTACCGTCAACATAACAGTTGAACTTTATTAATACATAATTTATTATAATTTTTTTTTTTTACAATACAACTCCCGCTTATAGAAAAAGTGAAAATACACCCAGACTCTAAACAGTAATCATACAAATAACTGAACCCACGACCTTTGACTCAGCAGCAGAGCCACAACCAGCAACCACTAGATCAAACGACCGTCTTAACTCATACTATCTATTCTATTCCCTACTATCTATTCAATATTGATACTAGCTAGTTTTTTAAAATATCAATTGCTGCAAAGCATTCTAAACGTCGGGTTAAATTAAAAAATGTAAAAATAAACGCGAGTTATATCCGTAAAATAGTTTTATTGAAATGTGTAGTACTCTTAGAAATCATTATCATGAATTGAATACATTACTGTGTCAAATATCTAAAAAAAACTGCTTTTAATCTACAATTAAAGTTTAAACTATGAAAACAAATATTATTGATATATGAGATTCGTCCATTAGTATAGACATTTTCAGAAAACAGATGTTGATCGCGTACAATTTATATTAATGTAAAGATTTCTAAGTAACATTTAAATAAATTACGTTTGCGACAGACAGAAGATTTAAAAAAAACCTAAATGATTTTAAAAATTAACTTTGATTGAATTACAACAAATTAAACCTATGAATCATGATTCCACTTCGATGTGGGAATAAGGAATGGTCATTCTTACAAAATATATTATACAATAAAACTTATGGGAACATTACGCAAATGCTGTATCGACAAAATATAATATTAAATACAAAGTAACAGGAATTCAACTTGGGTGATTTACATACAGTAACTTTATGTAATTAATATAATAATATTTATTTTCCTAACCGTACTTTTATCAGACAGCAGCTTCTAAAACAGTGAGTCTGCCAAATAATTTGCTTTTACAAATTACGTTTTAAGACGAGATCATGATTCAGATGTTTATCAAATCATTTCATCATGGACTTGAAAAATTTATTTTTTATTATTGTTATTGTTCAATTAAATTCCAAAAGTAATGCAAATTAGTACATATAGTTTTGTCGTAACAATAAATATTAAAAAGAAGTAATATTTTTACGTTTAAATATTACAGATCCTCATCAAAAGTACTCATACTATTTAAAAAATGACTTTCATGTAATTTCTATTACTACTACCTACTTATAATATTGTCAATTAAAATAGACAGGATTTTCGAAGATTCAATCCTAAACAGTATTAAATAAATGTGTAAAACGTGTGTAAAGCCGCGTGCAATAACTGGTATACACGACATATAATGTGAACCTTTGGTCCTTTTAATTTTATTTAATAAATATATTTTCCACTACACAAAGAAATCCAACACAATAGTAAAGTTCACTTATGATAAAATATTCAAGCTACATCTCAGACATTTTTGCAGTCAGCTCTTTAATAATTCAACTTAATTCCGCCTTACGTACCGTAGTTTCAATTTACGTACAATTTTTAACTATTCAAATAAAAACTCTTGCAAGGCGAAACGAGATATTAGAATGAGAATTGCTTTGGAAGTGGAAAGATAATCAACTCTGTGTTGTATATTTATTATTATTGGTTAATATTTTTGTATATAATATTAAAAATAAGACAAGATATGATATACAATAAAGTAAGAAAACCAAACTAGTATAAAAATACAAAAATAATAAAAAAATACTTTTAAGCAATATAAGTGAAAATATCAAAATATAACAAGCAGTAATGGGTTCGCACGTTAATTTTCTGATTAAAAAAAGATTATATAATTAAATTTTATTTAATCCTTTCCATAACTTGTACTAATGTCATTGTGTCTTCAGAATGCTGTGGCGGCTACCACGGTTCTGCAGTGCCTCAGAAATGTTCGCGGACGCACGTGTGGACGGATTTCATTGCATTTATGCGTAAAAAAGCATCGTCTCTATGGCGGCTCATGAGGGCCAGTAGCAACAGGATTCTGAAGACAATCATGGATCGCCCTCATTGTTCTTATAGAAACAATGACGGACCAAATAAAATAAATTGTAATTCAACAATTGTATAATGTAACTTACAATAACTAACTTAGTTTATAAGTAAACATTGTTACTAACATACTAACACTATATGAATGATGTTGTCTGAAATAAATAATAATAATAATTATTATTATTATTAAAACGTCTTATTGCAGATATATCATATTAAATTAATGTAACAATAAATTAGATATTATTTATTTTGATCATTTGTTTGCTGTCATTAGTATTTTTGAATACGCATCGATTGCGACTGCGCAATTAGTTTTTTAGAAATCACGAATACGCAGTTTTCAGTTTTTTTCGCTGTAGAGCTAATCAACTCCAAGTTATTTGACTACGTATCGATTTGAACCAAAACGAAGTCAATTGACCTGATTATGAACAGGTCGCGAGAAAATGG
The DNA here is from genome assembly GCA_959347395.1 of Mechanitis mazaeus. NCBI lineage: Eukaryota > Metazoa > Arthropoda > Insecta > Lepidoptera > Nymphalidae > Mechanitis > Mechanitis mazaeus. Next base: position 12,049,500 of record OY365749.1, read on the forward strand.
AATAAAAAAGTTTACTTACACATACACACATACACATAAACGCACACACACACACACACACTAAACAAATATTAAAAATTATTACAAAAAATGAGATAACGAAAATCGGGGTGATTAGACTACAATCAGAATGAGATCTTTACAGATTAACTTTAGATCAATATGTAAAGAACTCATACTCATTGCCGTGGCACGTCTCAACAATTTATTCACTGCATCGTTATATAATAAACTCTTTATTATTATTAAACCATAAATTCTTCCAAAATATAAAAGGTCTATTTAATGAATTTAACTGTTTTAATTAAGGACAAGTAAGCGGGCGCTGCATTATTTTTCAACAATTTACTGCACAGATGTTAACTGGACAGCTAAATTTAATTAAATTAACATACCAAAATAATTCGAACAGTATTTCATGTCCGTCCGTCCGTCGCTTTGTCTGAATTAAAAACTAACAGTTTTAAACGGAAAAGAAATGTTTGCAGCAACAATATATTATTAGTACAACTTAAGTATTGTAGTACAATTTTACTATCAAAAAGCCTGAAGCAAAAATGTATAAGTAAGAAGATGTTTATTAAATATCTCGTTATTGCAAATTCTAAAATCTAATATCAAATAGGAATTTATTTTGAGAAAACAATAAAAATTTAAGTTGATCGGGTAATTGAATTAAGATAAAATAAATACAAAAAACTACTTCATAAATTATGTAGTATTATGTTTTAGTACAAAGACTGGTGTCCTATAAAAAGAAATAAAAATTATATAAGAGCGACGAGAAGACTTTTTCCCGTTAACAAAGAAAACTTTAAGCGACACTTATAAGATGCGTATTCAACAATTATATAGTTACATGATCAACAATATTAGAAATAATATACTATAATAAATTAAAATTCCGTATAAATACATAAAGAAGAAAAATTACTTACAATATATATGAAATTGTTATTAGATATAAATAAGTTTAAAATTTTAGTAATAGCTATCAGTGACGTACAAAGTCTTCTCTTTGCAAACTACTCGTTTCGTGTTTTCTCATAGGAGACAGGGGAGTGCATATAGTGAGAAAATGCGATTGAATATTGGGAGTTTGCAATTGAAATTATAATCATTTTGATATCGTGTTGTAGTTTTTTTTTGTTTGTAATAAATTCCTCATAATAATACTTACAAAAATTAGTAAATTTTATAGAGTTATAAAAAATTGCATTGATAACATTTTTTTATAATTAAATGTCAATCATATATTATGTGCTCTAATACAACATACTAACCTATATAATAATTGTATATATTTACAAAATAATGTTTAATATTTAAATGATACACAGCGATTATTTGTATGCAAATGAAAATTAATAAGCTTTTTAGTTATTTTTATACAAATAGTTGTTTCAAACATCATTATCTCAATAAGTTCAAACTGTCCTGAAACAAAGTTATCAAATTAAGTCATCCTCGGGATGTTCAGGTGAAACTTTGTTCAAGATAAAATCGAACTGAATATCTCCTTTTACTTTAGAAAATATTTAAATTATTACCATTTATAACAAGTACTTTATAGAAAACTTTTCAATAATTATAAAAATAGACAATTTTCTCGTTAATTAATTAAAAACTGCGATGTTTTTACACGATAAGAAAATAAAAGAATCTCTATTTCTAAAAGAGACAAAACAATTTTCTAAAAGAGTCAACAAAGACGAAATTAACGGAAAAAGCTATAAATCAATACAATTGTGAAATATTAATCCGTACGTCGGTTTGTTTATTTTAAGAGTGATGTATGGACCACGGCAAAAAACTCAATTACTATTGCCGGCGTTAACTTTATTAATATTTTGTATCACAACCACTGAACTACTTGCTTTGTGGGTAAACAGGTTCGATTCCAGGTCGTAACAAAAATCTTTGACAGAAGAACAAGCGTCAGATTAATTGTACACGAAAATAAATTAAAGAACAAACGTAATATGTTAAACCTGTTGTCACAAATTAATTCAGACATTTTATTTTGTGAACATTTTTTCTAATTAAAAAACCCGGCGTTAAAACAGAGTAAATTTAAAAAAAAAACAAAATATCTGTACAAGAGTGATATATGTACAACACTAACATACTAGCACTACACGCTCTTCAAGTCACTACATGTCACTTATACTATGTCTACTATCAATTATGAGAACAGATGTTCTTCTAAAAATATCTATATACAAACCAAAATAATCCTTATTACAATAGTCCTAAAACACATTTCAATTCGATGTGACTGACTTATGTAAACCATATTGGATATCCCAAATGTATTGAAAAACAAACAATTCAATTTACTTCAACGAGAAATGAAAGGTATTTGTAGTTGGACGGAAGACATACGCCATTAAAATAATATACCGCCTGTTCTATCAGCATTGCAAATATTAAAACTATTAGCAAAGACAATAGAATAGAGTTATATAAATAAATAATCACACGTAGAGAAACACAAGATATTTGAACAATTATAACGTGTTGAGATATTTACATTAAAACACATGTCAATCACAGACATTACTAGAGACATAAATATTTAATAAAATCATTATTTCACCGATAATTATGAATTAAATAATTGAACTTAATATTATTATTAGATGTTTTAATTCTCGATGATCCATAATAAAATAACTCTCACACGGCCTCACCAAATAGTACTAAATTACTTAACATTTCCCATTTATATGTAACTATTTGAAATAAAAATATTTTTTACTGATTTCTGTCCTTACACAGACACTTACATCTCGTCTACCCGTGAACACGAATGCTGCAAAGAATTCGAAACGTCGGAATAAAATTAAAATGTAACCAAAATTATACGCGAGTTAAATCCGTTAAAAATAGTTTTATTTCAAATATGTACTCGTGAAAATATAAGATATTACATGTAACTAGTCTAACATGGCACTAACCTATTTTTAAGACACAAATAAACAAACAGACGTACGTTTGTATATCAATTATAATTATTATAGTTCGTCTATAACTCTGTTATCTTATATTATTAATCGTATTAAAACTATTACGTTATCTTAGGAATTTAAACTCAAAAGGCAACTGAGTGGAGAAATATCAACATCATAACAGTTGCTGAATTAATTATTATTAGACTATAGTACCGGTGAAATGGATTAAGAAACACAGTAGTACCGTACAATCGGGGACAGATTGCTATCACTAACTTACTTCTTATTTATTTAATTCAATTAATATTTTATATATATTTTATATATCAACTTATTGACATAGACATTATAATATAGACATTTGTATTTCCAGTGCTATATATAAAAAAATCAAATATTACTATGTACTTACTACTTTCCACATTAAGAAGAATGTTGAAGATAATAAAATTCTCATGTAACGTTACAGATGATATCTAAGGCGGTCCTAAGAGGTAAGTTTCTTTAGTACTAATGGAGTAATAGAAAATACTCCACGGTGCTACTAGATAGTAGACAAAAGAAACTTGTGCCCATAACGTCTCAGTAATACCAACAAATTCAGGTAACAAACCTAGAGTTTATACATATTTCAATAGTGATATTGTATACAAAAAACTTAAAAGAATTTACACCTAATTTATGATTTTGATATCTAACAAAATTGGAGAAAAATCTGAACCTCATTGTAATATAAAATCGCCTAAGAGTTAAATGGAAGGAACCTTATAGAATCGAGGTAATAACAATTTCTTTTTAAGTGAGAGAGTGCTGACGATTTCGAAAAAACTAATAACTTTCATGATTCTTAAATTATGATAATCTGTTTAAAATGCAATTAAAAATATGACCATTTATAAAAGCTGCGCTGCTTCATTGTAGTAACATATACAGTTGTACCAACGACAATGTCCGACGAGTCCATAGTTAGATTACAAGTCCTAAGTGTGGTAAGGGAAGCAGTAAGTACTAACATACTTACCTAGACGCAATAAAATTTGAAAATATAAAGGAAAAACGAAGTAAAAAAATCAAAGAGAAGATTAAAACACGTCGCAAAACCAGAACACAGTGTACAGGTCGCGAGGCGAAGGGTCCTCGTTGTTGAGAGCAGGATTAACAGCGCTCCTCTGAGAGTGGACTCCGGCTGAGTAAACGTAGCAGAGTAGCGGAACATTTCAACCAAGAAGAATAAAACATTTGAAGATGTCAAATCAAAATACTCTTATATAATGACCCGGATATACTCACGTTACTAATACATGTTTGTGCAATTAGTTCCAAATTGTTAGGGAATTCGGGTATTCATGAAAGTTTTAATACAAATCGGTATATAAAAAAATTATAAGTATGATAATAGTGATAACATTTTTCAAATTATTAAGTTAATGTGACGGGGCTTGTTATTAATATAATATAAGCCTGAATCCGTTCCTGCCTTTTTAAATAATATTAAAAATAATCACTAGATGTCGCTAAAATAAATATAAACAAAAAGTCGCGACCGTAACCCAAATACAAATGAATTGAATTCAATTGCCTCGAATCAAAACAAATTCAATTACTTTAATTTCTTGTTTCATTGATGTTTCATTTTATTAAATCGCACCGGGCGACACTTTCCGCCGCTCGATAAATAACTCATTAATTTGCATTATTGCGGTTCAAATAAATTGCAAAATACAAATCTTTAATAAAATGGAACATTTTGTCTATAACAATTAACTCGTTTTCTGTTTACTTGTTTCGCATTACCGGTAAATGAATTAATTTGCGCAAAGTTTTATAAATATTAATAATCACACACAAATTTGAAATATTTACTTATCATGTGAAATAATTCAATAGTTGATATAAAAGTATATTCATTCAATTTTTTATATTCAGCAGCGACTGTCGTAAGTTTCAAATCCAAAGCTAACAAAGCGACACAACATAATAGGCTTAACTTATTCAAACGCGACCTTGTTGACAACTTTCGATGGCGGACAAAGTTAACCGGAAGCTGTGCGGCTCATGTATTTCCGGATGCAACAGTTGACCTCACTAACTTACAATTGACAATTATGACCTGAACTTGACCGACAAACAATAAATAATATAAAACTTGAGTCTGAAAATTTTTGAAAAGCAAATTTTTTGTAGATCATTTAATAAAAGTCAAATCCCGACAGCATTTTACACATAATTACTTTAATTTAAAAAAATATATAAAAGCAGAAATTTTTGATTCTAAGAAATGAACATCAAAGGAAAGTCTACACTAAATAGAAAGCGGAAAAAATATTAGTCAAATTAATAATGACAGCCTGATGACGACCAGTCACGAGTCAACACGTCCATCACTGTGCAGAATTATAGTATTAGAAACACTAAAATAGATACAAAAATCAACATATATAATATAAATAATATTCGTTTCCAGTGAGAAAGAAATAACAAATCCATTCTGATTTCATAGGATTTGAAGAAATTCCTTTGACTTGTTCTATATTAATATGACACCGATGCCTATTATTATTTATGTTATTCTGAATATATGATTTTTTTTTTCACCTTCACCTTCGTATCACAATACTTGGGTACGTTTTATTGACTTCAAATATTTTCCAGCCTCATTCAGATTCAGAACAGCATTATATAGTGTCAGGTGTGAAGATATCTAAAATAACATTATATATTGAATATATTGAATAGTATGTTGTATACTATGTTCATTTTATTATATGTGGAGGCGTATTTTCTTATACGTCAGCTGATTCTTTAACGAGGTTAAGAGTATCTGAAGTACGAGATACCTTACGTCGTCTGTTGTGGGGATTCTCTTTAACGTATTACGACATACTGGAACAAAGAACAGAAACCGTTCACACACATACAGTCTAATTTAATAATAAACGTTTGAGCAAGTTTAACTAAAAAATGAAGCGTTAACTTGCTTGAAATAATAGTTTACAGCTGTTTAAATCCGGACTTTGCACATTCATTCTATGATCAAACCCAGGGCCCACCTCTGGGCTCAGACTTAAGATCTACTGTCTGCCTTTCTAATTCTTGCGATCTACCGACTAGGATTTTTTATAACTATACTCCATTAATTTTCGTAATATTTAGGACAGGAATAGGTACCCATAATTTTTTTCTTGCCCGCGATCCTCGATCTAGGGGCCGCGGTCGACTGGTCGATTGGAATCGACGGGTTGGCCTCCCCTGATCTAGCCCATATATTATTATACATTACTTTTACACCAGGTCATTTACAAAATAAAAAAGATTCACCAAATATTCATGACTTCAAAAGAGCACTCGGTTTGTTTTTATATAAAAACTAGTGATACTAATGCAAAATTATTTAAAAATATACAAATTATTACAACCTTCTTGAAATTTATGTTTTAAATATATTATCACAGAGGAAGTTGATCAAAAACCCACAGTTGCAGAAGGCACTTCCGAACACAAAAAAAAAAAAAAGGTTTGAATGAAAAATGAATGTCGTAACTAAACTATCATAAACTAACTTTCGTATTTCCACGTAACGTGTATAACTTGGCGTATTAATGTATGTATGTATGTATTTATGTATGTATGTATGTATGAAAATCTAGTTTATGTATAACACAAGTTGCACGTTGGCTTAAAGTTATTGGGTTCTTATATATATTTTCCAGCAATCTCGTAAATTTTAAAACTTAGTTATAATTTTCTTTTGAACTATCCCAGTTGAATCACTGCTCTCGAGAATCCGGTTTAAGCTTTTGGGATCTGAGGGTTGAATTGAATTTTTGAGGATAGGAAGTTTTAAATAGACGTTTTCAGTTACATTAATATTATACCTATATATTAAATATGGCCGTTGTAAACATTTTATTAACCACAAAGTCAGTGAAATTATAAATTTTAACAAGTCAGTTATAAGTAATGAATATACTGGCTGGTAACGACCGAGCTAACTATATCTCGAAGTGGTAGGTGGTACCATCGCCCACGTACATCTGCAAATATAGGTATACATAAGCGTACCCTTGAAACAAAATAAGTGACAAGGTGGTAATGTTAGCATCATAAAGAAAGAACTACAGCTACATTACTCTGAATTTTTGTGAGGATGCTGGGAACCCAGGTTAAACCGTATATCATCTGTCATTCAATTCTTTATATCTAGATTTTACCTATCGTTTAAAGCCTATTTTTTTAAACGCAATATCTGTTTTGGAATGCTTTTTAATCCATAATCCTTATCGAACCTTTGCCATCGAGCTAAATCCGAACAATTTCAGACTACATCGATATGTCGTTACAACGAATACAAAAAAAAAATATACCATTGAAACAATAACATATTTTCAGTTGATACTACTTCAAACATTTCATAAATTTTTTCAAATTCACATTATTAACAAAACAGCCTGAAGTAGCTTTAATTAATAGTCATAATTAAACTTAATTAGCTAATTTAGTATCTACTAATTAAAATTGTCCAAAGAAATGTTTTAACACTGTCTCCTTTATCATGAATGAAGCAATTCCTTGGAATTCTTTAACATTTAGCAACAATATTAAAATAAGTAAGTAATTAGATATGAATAAATCAAGTAAGGACATATTAGTTTAATTAACATAACTCTAAAGAACTAATTCTTTTGAGTATCTTAGACAACTGTTCTATTTAACAGGTTATTTCAAATAAATTGTTTAATACCTATAAAAGCCACATAATTGTCTTCAAGATATATATCACTAAACGCTCAGCTCTATTATTTCAGTTGGGGTCAACCACACGCTTTCAAAATAGGGGTAATTAAATATGAGATAAGAGGAGAGGGTCGTATTAGGGCAACCCTTACAATGCTCTTAAATTTTAAATTGTAATTGGTAAGTTGAAAGTAATTATGTGTTTGAGTTGAAAGCTTTGGGTTAAAAGAGGATTAACTTTATATACGTTAAGGTGACAAGTTATTTAAATCTAATATAATAATAATAACTAACAATATATTAAAAAAAAGTAATAACAACAAATTAAAGTATTAGGAGAGATTTGTAATCGTTCAACTAAATATATGTTTTATTTTTATAGACACGTGCTATCTAAATGTTTTTTATTTACGGTAATAGTCGACAAGTTTAAAGCGCTATTTGGTAATTTATATTAGCGGGGATTACTCTCCAGAGTTTTTAGCATAAAGAGCGAAAAGCTGTGAACTAGTCGCTTCAAATTACTTCCGCGATACGAGTTCACCGCGAGTGCATTTTAAAATTTATGTAACGAATTGCGCACATTGCTATATATAAAAAATATTTCTCTTATTATAAAAGATAATTTATATTCATCTATCTGTATATATTATATTTAATCATTTAGGAAATGTATCGTATAAACATTAATAAATTACTATTTATTATATAAATTAAAATGAATAAACAAGCGATGAAAAATCAATGTATGAATTGCAACTTTATCTTCAGATATAAACGTTAATATTACTAATAAATATATTTTTTCTACTGTAGTAGACTTCACTTATATAAAAACCGATAACAGGTGAAAAATTGATGGCAGTGAACCGCTTCACCTCCTGTACGGACGAACAGAAGCGACGCTAAATTTTTAATATAACCGAACGCTTTCAGATCTCAAATACGAGTCGTAAATAAACCATTGGAAACTAGAGAAATTATGATCATTAGTACACTTAAATTTTTAGTTTAAACATAGCTTAAATGTTGTTCATAAAAAAACTTTAAACTAGTTTTAACTAATTTGGATTTTCGTGACGTAGATCTATATTTATTATTACTTAGTTCTCTAATGTTCTCTGAATAAAAAAAAAATGAAATATACTTTGCCCGTGGAATCTCCCGAATGTAGCTGGAAGATAGAATGTACTCTATTCCATCAACACACTACGCGGTTATCCAAATTATATAAAATTGTATAATTTAATGGCTCAGCTTACCCGTAAAACATACACAGATAAATAAACAGACAGATCGACAGATATTATATTAGTGAAAATTTCATTGAAATCGATGTAACGAACACCCGCCGGTATTTCCACATCCATGTGCAAAATTTCATCTCGGTCGGTGCAGTACCACCAAAACCGCCACTCACTTATTACATCGCTCATACATAAATAATTAGAAACTAGTGCGAGATAGATTATATTATACAATATTGTTGAAACTATTTTGGTTATTACTACATTTTATTAATTATAGATATAAGTGTCATTGTCAAGATAGTGAGGAGTTTTAATATTATTTATAATTGTATTAAATAAATGAAAACGCGACACGTCTACTTCCATTGTGTCATTAGGAGCGGCGTGCGTCTAATTTATGAGGAGCTAAAGATCACAGAGTAATTAAACACAGTCTAAATATACAAGATAAGCATCCGGAAACGTCTGACCGACGATCGATACTTGGCGTACACACAGACAACCTTTTTGTTTCTCTTACATACTTGATACACCAATTGTTTTCACCGTCCAAGTTATAAGCGATTTAATTTATTTATTTTATTATTTATTTATGTACTAAGAACACTATCACAGAAATTAATAAACACAGAAAATAAAACTAAATGTACAAAGGATCAACTTATCTCTTTAAGAGATCTCTGCCACTTGCCCTTGAGTGGGAGAGAGTATTAAATTAAATGTGATTTTATTACTGATTTAATTTTAATATTTACTACTACTAATATTTATACTACTGATATCATTAGACTGCATATCTTGTTTATATAATGAAAAAAAGGGTGAGGAGCTGCGTTTTCTCTCTCACTCACCGTATAAAAAGAACATTCTATATTAATTAATTTCAAATCGCTCCTCTCGTAATCTTGGACCAAACATGCGCCGCCTCAAAAATAGAGTTCGCCATTTAATTGTCTGCTATTTTAGTGCGCATCGATTGCTCTAAGCTCCGTATAAATGAGCCGCTCAGCCTCGAGCTGGCTCTTTGTTTAGATTATTATTAGTTTGATTTTATTTAGTATAATTTATAGTTTTCAATTACTTTTAATTTACTATGAATGATTAATGTTGTAACCAGCTGACTTCTAACGTCTCTAAACAGAATACAGTGCACTGGCTGGTGTAACTGACTTCGAAATATGGGCCAGTGTAAATCTTTGTATATTATACTTAAGCGACGATTTTATAATAAAAGTTAGAATAACATAAACAAATAATATTCGATGATCAAAGAACATCAATTAAACTACAAATTCTTATATCAAATTGAAGCTGACCTCAAATTCTCTTAAAGTTAACAAAAAATCTGTCACAGCATTAGAAATAACGTCAACACTTTTAAATTCAAATAATATACAATCTCTTATAATTCCACACATTTTTCATTCACGGCCCGCGATATAATTAATGAGAGGTAAATGAAACATTTCTCAGGCGGCCATTATTCTTAACGTCCGGATTTATAGCGGATGATCGTAGCGTGTTTACATTTGCGGGTTAGTAGGAGTCATCGTAACGTGAAAAATTTATCAAAGAAATATACGGCCTTTTAAATCTAATATAACTTTACTTATTACTTTATTGCGGTATGTTGTTTTATAAATTATTCAGTGGTAGACGATATCATCGGCAACGTTTTATCACTCATTGACAAATTGGTACCCGCAAAATGATCTACTCATGTTCTGGCATATTGTGTAGTGAGTATGTATTAGGGAAATGTGTCCAATGGTGGCATGCGTTGGCGACATGTTTGGCGGCGAATTGGTGTTTGTCATGTCGGGCATCTTTGCGAAAGGGGTAGTGAGATCTAGGGCAACGGCTCTACGTTGGCCAACCGCTGGTAGTTGAGGGCCCAAGTATCCGTGAATCAGTACCCATGAAGGGGTGCTCCGGCAACTGAGAAAACGGTGGCTCATGGTCCTGTCTTGGCGACTAGGTAAGGAGATCGGACGGCGATTCCTGGGGAGGGGAGGAAGATTTTCCTGTGTTTATCAGTCGCACAATGGTGATCAGGATAAAACTCGATTATTTGAGTATCTCAGTAAGGCTACTGATACAGCTGTCCATCGGTACCTCTCGCGTGGCTTCTTTTTCTGGAGAGTTCAATGTCTATCATCAGGGTTGGATATTTCCGCACCTGAAAAAAGTTCATGCTGGGTGAGAGGCGTGAAATTTTACATTTTCCTTGGACCTCTTTTAGCTGGTCAGTCAAGCGACAAGAAGTACCTGATGCCTAACAACCTGCCTGGACTTTCTGCTAAAAACTGATCCGGAAAAGTATGGTTTGTAGGTTGCCTTTTCTGTAGGAACTTCACCTTCTGGTGATGGCGTGGCTACATGGTGTTCGGTGTTATTCAAAAATATCAACAGTACTGACCTTACTATTTACGGACTCATTTCAAACAATTCCAATCTCTACAAAATTATGGCACTATAATTGAACCCGCGGCTTCCGCCGTCAGCCGAAAGAAAACAGATGGTGACTTTTAACGTTGGTCGTTTCTCTACGCTTTTATGAAGTATATCCCCTGGTCTTATCGGTTGGGTAACGGAATCTGAAACTCGGATCTTTCTGCAATATGTCTACGCATGTTTGTGTACGAGTGTTCCTCGAAGCCTTTCACAATAAAAGCTGTAGAGCCATTTTATAACTCTGCGGCACATCAACGATCTTCTACAACCCTGTATCTTATGGTATGTAAACGACCATACAGTTTTACAAAGATATATAACATCTTCTTCTGTTCTTCTTACCGGGAAAGTTAACGTACAAGAGCAGATTCGTTTGTGTGGGGTGCGGTCATATCACACATATTATTACAGAAAGTAAGATGCATACAAAATTGGAAAATGTTGGAAAATATATTCATATTTTCATAACGTGACTCCGCGACACTAATGCGACTATTTGTCTGTCTGCCTGTAAATATATTTACAACACTATTCAAACAGCCTATAAACTACATAAAAAAGACCTATATATTTTCAGAATCACTATAATATAAATATTTGTGCTCAATACCCTTAAGTAAGTAGATTCCAATCTCTTTATATAGTTTACATATTAGAGAAGCATCACATGATAACATAAACAACCTTGTTATACAACGCAGGAGCGCAGGGCACTGCATTCTGTCGCTCTGTGCGATTCAGTAACCGTTGTTCTTATATGTATGGTGCGAGATAAAGACGCTATTATTAAAACAAAAGCGTACCTGTCCTAAGTTTATTAAACCAATCAAGCGTCAAAAAGTCTCACTAGCTCGCCTGTACTGCTGTAAACTGATCAACAGTATAAATTTACTTTGGTAAATACTTTCGCGGTATTTGTGATATTATTATTAAATAGAAAATTCTTAGAAAGCATGTAAATAATCCCTGAAATTTCCACAAATTACTAGGTTGTCAAGATTATCTGTACTGACGGATGATCACAAGACACTTCTAAGAAATCAGAGGAATAAATGATATATACACATATATCAGAATCAAAGAACAAAACGTTTCAAAGAACAGATCTACACTTCACTTCCCAGAAACGATAGATTTAAATAAAACACACTACTGACTTTGAAGGAGCAATAAAAATCAGACAAAATAATGTCAACAAATCTCTATTTATTATATTCAATTAACTATAAATTAAATGCAAATTAAACGTTTTCTAATTAAATGACAAATGTTTTTTTTCGGTTTTTCTCAAATACTATTTTCTTTAACATGTACCACACAAAATCTAGTACAACATAGGAATGCAGTGAGTCGCTCGACGCCTGCCCAAACACCCAGGACAGCATTACATTGTATGTACAAAACAGTAGACAACGTTAGTTTCTATCAAGTCTCTACTTATTTTAAACCGGCTTTTGTCTGTAAAACTGCTTTTGTCTGTGAAACAGTCAATGCGGAGCAACACTGATTGCATGAAATAAGACTTTGCCACAGTTAAAAAGCTAAAATACATACGAATTTACGAGTACCCTCAGGTGAAACTGTAGTATTTTTTTTTCCTACATCGAAAGTCCACTTCAGTCGAACGTGCCTTGACGTCCCATGTTTTTTGATGAAATTCATATTAATTTGGGATATCGAGCGATGAATAGAAAATATATACAGCCGTAACTTATTTTTATATAATTGATTATTTTCTATTTGGTAAATAAAAATGTAAACATAAAAAACATCAGAGTTAAAGAACATATTGCTGGATATCTGAGTTTCTTGAATAATGGATGTTAATATCACATGCTATCAAGACCAATCATACAAAATATATATTATATATTTGAAGTTAACTTCAACGTCTGTAATACGTATATTTTTTCACATTTCCGTTCAAGTGGTGATAAATCTAAAGAGGTCGTAGATGCAATCAGGGCACCACTAGATTGATTGATGATATCATCCAGCTCTTTAGCGCTCCTTGATACTTCATTGTCTGAAATCTGATTTAAGAATTTTGGGACAGAAAATAAATTAGTTTTCGTGTTAAATTGACAATGTTTCGTATTGAAATAATGTTTTTTAGACGAATACAATAATCTAATATATCAAAGCCATCATTACAATCACAACCAAACCGCAAATAACATTTTCCTAGCAAATACCTATAATTCAGCATTACAAGGTCTGATAAGCGATCAGCAAACATAAATCTATCCACAAGCGAGACGGCAACGGATTATTTATATTGTAATCCGTGACCTGATCCCTAATCGAAGACTAGATATCCTGGCGATCTTCAATATCCAAGGGTAGAATCATTTATACTTGTCCATAGAAACGTATGAATTATCATACATATGAATTCACACTATTTTTATCATATTTTATAAGAAGTAAATTTTGATAGTAAAATTGAATAGAAATAAATGTCAATCTTCAGATCAATTCGTAATCAAACTAACAATTTAATTAGTAAATATATAAATTTAAACGTGTGGTTCCAATCAACGGACGAACGATTTTATGTATATTTAGTATTTACTAAGAGCAATAAAATACATCTAGATCGCATATAGCCTTCCTCATGAACCTGTCTATCTTAATGCAGGAAGAATTATACAAATCCATCTCGTATTTTCGAAGATGATTGGATTTAAACAAAGAAACTTTTCCACTTTATAATATTACTCATTCACGATTACGTTATCAATAAATATTATTCTGTTAAAGAGAAAAATATAAGGCTAAAACTGTGAGTTTTCATTTTTGCGATAAAACTTATTCCTTCATATATAGTAAGAAAGTAATATTAGCTGATGTTATGATTAACAAAAGTTATGAGTAACGTAGTAGAGTAATGTCGAAGAACAATTACGTCACAAGTTGTATAAAACGGAGTAATAATTAAGATTGGTTTAAGTCGTGACAGACAGACAATCTTACAAAGTTTCAATTACAAATAATCTTCAATTAATCTTCTATAAACCGGTTATCAGTACAAAGAAATCTAAACTATTTAGGTAAAAAATACTAGCAACTAAAAACCACACCCCGCCTCTAGATAATAAATCTTTATCAGAGGTTCCTAAGATTGATAGAGACCTCTCAGTACAGGTAGAGTTCGGACGGTAGAGAGAAGCTTGGATAGCAGTTTGCAAAATAAAATAAACATTTGGTTTGATCGGATTTGTTAACTTCTTCAATGTTTTATATCGTATTAACACGATCTCTCAAACTATATTACATTATTTATAAAGGTATGACTTATCACAAAATCTTTGATATTGAAAGTTACCAGTATGAAATTTTGTATGGAGGTTGCTTTTAGTACGAAGGTCATTACTCGCTAAGACGAAATAATTTCTAATTATTTGTGTAAAAAAACTTTGTTCCAAATAAGTTTTACGTAATAATCTTTTACATCTAAATTATTTTAATAACTTTATTTCTTTATAAAAAAAAAATTAATTAACATTACTAAAATACAATCAAATTTTTACAATTATCCGAACACCTTAATAACAAAAAAAAAATCTTGAAATAAAATGTGAAATAATAATTTATTAAATTAGTAAAATTAAAAGCGCTCTAAACAGCGATCTATATTGATAAAAGAGAAGCGTTAAGGAGATAAGAGTTTTATTAGATTTCATTTGAATTTTTTTTCAACTCTTGACTCTTTATATAAGAAAATATTTTAATGTATATTACTGTATGGTTGATACAATTCTCACTGATAAATTTTTAAATATGGTTTATATTCTGTAAAGTTGACAAATTATACCAGCCCAATCGTCACATAAAATCAGATCCAAAATTCTCTTTCCTCAAATCTGTCTCAATTTTCTCCTTATTTATCTCAAATCAGATGAAATTTCACTCCCCGTTCCTCTCCCTAAGCTACACCGCACTCACTACCTTATTTTGCTGACGTGGCAACAGTCACTAGTTCATCCATTTTACCAACGACACCTTTAACCCATGATCAATAAATAAGAAAAATATACAATATTATATACTCCTTGAATACAGCCGATATTATTATACAGATAACGATGTTACCTCAATACGTCATTTTAATTTCCTGTTACCCTAAAAAATACCTTAAGAAATGGAAACGTGACGTCACACACATTCGAACACGTAACATATTAACTACGTGATACGACGTGACCTCGTTATAATGGATTATTCATAGACCAAAAAAACTTCATTTCATTTTTGATGAAACCAAAATATAATTGTATTTATTTTATACAAAGGATTATTATTTTATATTAATTTTAAATTTTGTTAGCAAGCCTAGGAATTTTATTCTCAATTTTTGCAAATTTTTTCACATTACAATACAAAAACACGAAAACCACATAATGTGTGAATTTTTATTATTTGTGATGAATTACCAAATAAGTTCGGAAGACGCAAAGAATGCTTGAAGTTCCAATATATATTTAAAATATAGTTTCAATCTAATTGTACGTCTAAATGACATTTGACATAAATATGGCTAAAATCGTTTTAAGTTTATCTTTAATCGCTGTTATATATTCGTAACATTCTGTCTTTTAAGCGGTTGCTTACATCAAAGGCCATATTAACCTCTCTTCAGGGATATTTTCCATTTTACACACACACACATATACATATGTGTGTGTGTGAAATAAAAATATTTGTATCATCCAATAGTTAAATTGGGTTCAATTAGGATAAGCAACGCTCACTCAAGGCGAGAATAGTAGTATTCCCCATATGTAGTGCCTTGGTGGAGGGAGGGCGGAGAGAACTCTCTCCCCTGCAGTAGGGGCCTAAGCCGTGAGATTTCTCTTTGGTTTTTGATTTCGGGGTACTTTCAGCCAAGGGGTGGGATGTCACGGTGACTACTAAAGCGATTCACTAGACTCTGTATAAGATTTTCCGAAGTAGAAAAAAAGGCAAGCATATATTATATTGTTATTACTATTAAAAAATTTCTTCACAGTTTTAGTAAAAAAAAACCGTTCAATAAACTCAATATGAAGTTTTTTAATATATTTCAGCGTTTATTTATAGTCTTCCGCCTATCGACCGATACGTGCCATTATCTTGACAGTAAGTGTATAATGGTCGTTTCTTCGTTATATCATACATTTCCCTACAATCACAGAGAATATATAATTTCTAAGCAAAATTGGCGACGAGGATTTACAATTAAAATATACTTTTATATCAATCCAAAAAATAGCATCTGTTCTAAAAAAAATAACCTTTATTATAAACTGTATATATTATAAAATAAAACAGGTAGTAACACAGATTAGATATTTGTACCCGCACCTAAGCGTTATTGTCACGGAATGTTATATCTTAAGGGTTGTTATGGTGGTTTAGAAGTTGTAAGTAGGTTTTGTTGGTCTTTGTTTGTCATTGTTTGAGGGATATACCAACTCATGGTTTGGAGATAACAATAATCTTCATAATTATTTTATGCTTGTCTACTTACATTTGTATATAATATGCCTTTCCAATTACATTCATAACTAGTTTTCATATAATATATTGTTTCTTTTACAATTTAAAGAAATACAAAACAAAGGAATACATAAAATAAAACCCATATTTTGAATAGAAAATTACCATCGAGACCATTCAACCGTTAACAAAACTAGCAATAACCGTTGCGGCGGCAATATGGCGTATTTCTTGCCCCACGTCGGGCGCCAATATAAATTTGTTTAATTAAAACACGCTGTTATAGAATATAATTTGTATAATTTTATCTTAAGATTAAAATATATGTACGATTCAGAAGACGGATATTCAATAACTATACCCACTTTAAACTACTACTTAATTATAATTTTCTATAGGTCGTTTGACATGTTACTTAAACTCAAACTTATTTTATTTTGCAATAATAATAAAAAAAATATATACTGGAAAGCATACATAAAATATATATTCTTAAGTATTGTTACTCAATATATTGAAAAACCAATTCTATTTTATATTTTAAAATACATTAAAAAAATTTAGTAATAAAACTAAAGATACATAAAAATACCTTACTAGTAAGTAAAATGAACGTCTGAAATGCCAGAAATAATGTTAAATTGGTTGCATGTACGTGAGTGGTAGATAAGTGGACTATTTCATAAATGCTTAAACAATTCAAAGTAATTCTGAATAATACAAATTCTCCAGAATTGAACCTGCATTCTAAACTAAGTTAGTAACTAAGTTACTACTGATATATTTAAAATGAAAATGATAAACTTAACAAAAGAATGGAGTTTGTTACTACAATCTGAGTTAGTTTCACTTTAAAATATTAAAAAAAAAAAGTCTAAAATAACTAAAACGTCGGGTCTGTAGCTGTATGGTTTAGTCAAATGCTCGGATTGAAAATGTAAAAACTTTGAAGGGAAGTAGGAACATAATCCTTAACTGGCTATCTGTGTTCAGAACTCCCACGTATTAGAACTATAAGCTTTGAAGTTTTAGAACAGACTTGAAAGATAAACATCACTTCTATCCCTCCTATATTGGTTTAAATGTCTCTAACATTAAATGAAGCATATATAATCAAATAATACAATTCAATACATACAATTAGGAGTAGTACCAACAAAATAACGCATTACGTGTATATGCTCTACCATCAAATATTTTAAAAATATTTTTTCATATTCGTGAATGTTTTTTTTGTGTAATTATTAGAAACATGTTACAAAGATTTCACAAAGAGGTATCTCAAAATATAGACACAATGATGTACCCAAAACCGCAGTGATTTGCACATTTCGATTCAATTACCCAAACTCAGAGTTATGCCAAGATCGAGCAGGATATTTGTCGGAAGTTTGGCAACATCCAGCTGATAAATAATGGAGATGCATCAATCTGGAACGTTACCTTAAATATTCGGTACCAAATTGAAGTATATATAATTTAGTCTAGTTTTAGCTGATAAAATTTGTAACGATGGAAAGAACATTTGTTTGAAAATTTAAACAAATATCAGAGTTGTTTTCAATGTTTTTTTAAATTTAAATATACCTTGTTTAGAAATTACCTATTAATTTAATTTAAATACTGATTATAATTTTATTATAATTGTTATTCTCCTCGCTGAAGGTCAGACAATTGCTACGATTGCATTAAGATATTGATAATAAATCTTATATTATATATGAGAGTAGTTGATATTCAACATCCTCCATATGCAGTTTATTTATAGATATATAACGTCACGTACTATTTGCAATAATATTCAGTTTTCATGTAACAAGTACACCTCAGAACATATAATTTTACGGTCGCCACTAAGGCGACTGTTTTTTTTTACAGAAACCGTTACAAAGATCAAAATATACAGGTTTTCTTTACAATAAAAGGAATCGTAAACTTTTATGTTTAATGTAAATTTTATACATTTTTGTAGTACAGTAAGAACTAACAATATTATAGAAGATATAGGTTTTGATTATCACTTGAAAAAAAAAATGCCTGTTCGTATTTTGTACGAGGTAAAAGTACGAATTATTTTTATTATAAATATATTGTCTAGAAAAAACATTATTTAATACATATAGACTCTGTTCTCCAATACTGGAACAGCTCGAGATCATTTATATCACTTTAATCTAACCGCTGAATTATCGATTCACTGTCTTTGGTAGAAAATGGATTCCCAATACTACCAGTTGCAGGCAGCACAAACAGATGGTAGCTTCACTACGTATTGCACTAGATATATTGAGATATACGGTCGTTTTCAATAACTAAGGACAATTGATAGATAGATATGGAAAATAGTTTATTTTCACCAAATCAGTTAATTATTTCATATTGAAAAGTGTTACTAGGTAGCCTGTTATTTAAGGAGTTAACCAAACGTTAACTGATTTATAAATCATATATGTAACTACACAAACACTCGAGATAGTTTAAGATGACTTAGTTAAATAGACTTAACTAAATACTGTATGCACAGACTTTCACACTAGCTGATAGTTTCAAAATTTATTGAAAACTGGAGTTTGGAGGATCGGAATCTTTATTAATGTTAACGTTATTATTTGGTCGCACGTCACACACACACATCACAATTATATATATATATATACACATATATCTGTCATTAAAGAGTGTTAAGGACTATATAACATCACACTAAGACAGAAATAAAGTTAATAACGTGTCGTCTCCCTTGTATAAGATAGTAGATGATCCACTTTGTTCGTGAAAAGATCTTTACGTTTATGTATGAGAAGAGGGTAGGTGAATACCCACCTTTATACAGAGACAATGATATATAATTAATTATTCACGAGGATACATTTATCTTTAAATATATATTCACATTTAAAATATAAATCCAGGAAAAATACTTGCAAATGGATTTGAATATTTCAGATGTATTCCATATTAGAGTTATATTATTAGTTCTATATTAGATTTTTCAATTTATTTTATAATTTAATAAGACAATATAATGTGCTAAGAACTATATTATTTCTTATAGTCATAGGTATAATATTTTACTTTTAATAGGGTTACATACAATAGATGAAACACTCAAATTGCAAGGTTCCAGTACCCTCAAGGAACTCCATGGATACCTACTGTTAGTACGGAATCCTTAGTTTCGATTTAGTTTTTTTTTATTACAAAAACTTACCCTATTACATAACTAGAGCAGATAACATGAAGTTTGCACTTACCTGGAAAAAAGAAAAAATAAAGATTAGAAAACATACGAATTTTTAATACTGTTAACACTAAAATTGAGAACCGCTCATCGACCAATCACAGAGAGGAGAAAATGCGCCATCTACAAGAATCTTCATTCTTTTTTGTACTTCGCAAACAGTAGCAGGTAACAGTTTATTTTATTTTATACTTCTCATTTATTAGACGCAATTACTGAAAACAAGTACATATTTTTAATTATTCATTTCATACGCAATCAAATTAATTTATGTTATTGCATTTTTTGTACGTTATACATTTTTTATGTCTTAACTAGTAAACTAATAAACATGAATTTTTCACACACATCAGTGGCTATGAAGTTTTTTTTTTCATTAATAAAATTTTATTTAGACTACCTTCTAACCTAATAAGATTGCTTTTACTTACCCAAAAGCGGGCGAAGACGGCTGAGAAAGTATATGTTTAATCTGGCGTTGATTAATTTCATTCAGATGCTATAATCTGTTATCTGTATGCTCGTAACGAGATTATAGAAATGACCATACATAATACAGTCTTTAGTAACGAGCAGATTTCATTAACACTGCACACATCGTTAAGAAGCTCACGAAACAAAGAAAACAACCAGTGTGCAAATAAGAACCTTATTACTGTATCTTAAGTTCGAAAATACGTTGAGAAATTATTTCAATCCGATTACCGTCGCGCTAAATTTCAAGATTTTGCAAAATATAGTCTTTACTCCGACGAAACAGAATAATTATATTTTATTATTTAAGCCTTCAGACGTTATCTGATATTACTAACAATTTGTTTTTTATTAAGTTGAAATATTTTATATTAAATAGAGCGATACATAGGCATAGGATATGGTAGAATTTACTGAACTATAATATCATATATAAAAGGTATGGGAACTAATGTCACGCGTGCCACAAGTGGCACGTTTGAAAGTGTTGATGGCATACACAAAAAATATTTTTTATAGAAATGAATTAAAAACTATTAATGTACACTTAATTTATTTTATCTTTATTGTCCAAGAATAAGGCACAATAGGCGGTCTTAATGCTACAAAGATACGCATTAGATTAAATTTAACATTTAATTTAATTACGCTAACACTTCGAATGAAATTTTACGGTGGCACGTAACTTATTTAAAAAAGATTTTTAATTTGTGGCACTGAAATCAAAAAAGTTTCGCCATCCCTGATATAGAAAAATAAAAATATTATTGCCAGTAATATATATGTAGGGGAGAACTTGCATTACAATTTTATATATAAGCGTATATAGGTTCATCCCTAAAGCTCAATCAGTGCAAAGGGCAGTATCGGCGGTAGGAGAGCTATTAATTCACTGATACGTCTGTTTCATAATTACCAGTCACACACCAGCGCATCGGCTGCAACACAACAATCTGTACACGCTGCAATATGAGCGCTGAGTAATTTGTATTCACTGCTCATATTTTACGATACGAGTATTCGAAAGCATTCATCGAATATAATTAATAACTTTTTATAGCTACTTTATGTAAGTATAAAAGAAAGTTACATAATTTAATACATTGTAAATACACACAAAAATACATGTAATAAAAAATATATTTGTTTAAATGTAATAATTATTAATAGAAGACCAGGTCACTCGATAGGTTTATATATACAGATAGCTTGTGTACATTAAAAGCCTATCAAATCTAGATTGTAGCCGTGGCTGTAGTAGGTAGTAGTAAATAGTGAAGGAATTTATTTATACAAATGTAAAAATATGCCGGCACTGCGGTAAACTAGGTTATAGACGTTTCGCACGACAACTGCAAAATAAAACATCAATAACAAACTGTCTATAATATTTCTAAATTCACTGAGTTATATTAGACATAGACAAATTTACAATTTTCCTACCTACCTACCTACCTACCTGCCTACCTGCCTACCTACCTACCCACCTACCTACCTACCTACCTACCTACCTACCTACCTACCTACCTACCTACCTACCTACCTACCTACCTACCTACCTACTTAGTACACAATCACAATTCAATCTTGAATCTTATAAAACGCGACAAGAATTACAAACAAAAACCCCAACCAAATGAAATCGGTAGCAAAAAGTTTTAATAACATTATTTAAATACGGAAATGGTAATACTAAAGCCACAAAAATAATAATATGATTAGTGGAGTTCTTTGAGTGCAGGCTTTTGATTTATTCCCAAGGTTATCCGGATACGGGTGTAACATGTTGATTCAATTTCATTTTGAATACGACCGAGTTTTAAAGAGTCCTTCAACTTATGAAATAAGGTAATTTTTAGAGGAATTTTATAAATATTTATAAGAAGAAAAAATGTAACATACTACACTAGATATTAATATAAATTTTTGCAGCTTTCCTTTGATTAAGGTAGAATTTTGATAAAATGTTTGATATATGTATGTCATTTGACAGAGCCCGCGGTGCCGCGTAACGAATTAACTCATTAGCCTAATCTAAAGCATGGTTTAATCTGCAAACTGACTACTAATGTGATATTAATGTTATGTGAAGTAACTAATTGTTATGTTATTAGTTCTACTAACATTCATCAACGTGTGTTCTATTATATAATAAGCGGTAAGGGGTGCATGGTACATCGAATTAAGTTTCTGGTTAAGAATTATGTTTTATTATTAGTTTTAATTTCCTGATTAAGAGAATTATGTAATGACCCCCTGGGGGTTATGTGGGACTACCCGGCAGCATGACGCTGCCATTTTTAATTCTACCCACTAAAAAACCAACGGTTGCCCTCATCGCCTTAGTGGGACGCCACGGGATCGCGTTAGCACTCACCGTGACGCCCCGGCAGTACCCCCGATTTGAGGGTGCTCCGAGAAAAATGACCCCCATTTCGAATAATAGCACAACCACTCCATCATATAAATAGAAAAAAAAGCTAAAAAATCAGTTCTAAGTTACTTGAATACGTACCGATTGGTACAAAAATTAAGTTAATGGCAATCAGATCGCGAGAAAATGGAGCCGAAAACACATAAGTACATATTTTTCAAAATTGTCTAGAATTATTCAGGACTACACTTCCAAAAGTAAACATTTTCAAAACAAAAGATTTCGAAATAATAACTAATTACTAAGTTTCTCTTTTCTACATTTATTTACCATATTTTATTTTTACTTTATTACACTTTACATTTGATACTTATTTATAAATTATTGAAGTCTATATCCGTTTTCAGCTTAAGTTATTTTAAAATAAATATATAAAAAAATATAAATGAAAGCACTGTTAAAACCTTATTACAATAATACTTATAACAAAATTATTAATCGCAATTTTATCAAAAAATTACAACATACATTTCTAAAATAAGCTATATCTAAAATGTAATGAATTTTTTAAACATATTGTTATTATTTTTCAACATTTCTCAACAGACCAATAAGTGGTGTCACATTATTCTATATTTATTATTTACGTGTGCGTGTGTGTATGAATGAATGTATATATATATATATATATATATATATATATATATATATATATATATATATATATATATATATATATGTATGTACGTGTGTGTGTATGTATGCTAATACCGTAATGTGAAATGTGCGTCAAACATCTGCTACTTGAACACGTGATTTCGTGGTAGAGATGCAGTTCCCTACTAATATATTAAATTCGTTCATTAAATGTAAACAGTTAGATATTTTAATTATAATATCAAATAATAATTAAAAAAGACTAGAATAATCAAGATTTTTTTTTTGCTAATATGTAGAGGTAAAAACTAACATAAGCTCCATCTGATGGTAAGTAATAAGATTAGTGTACAAGAATGCAAAAAGAATATCGTGAAAGCTTTAACTAAACCTCATACAAATTATTTATTAATAGTTATTGGTTCGAGTTCTCGTAGTAGTCGCCGCCAACATATTTTCAGTTGCATTAGTAAATGTAATTAGAGGCGAATCGTATTTCCACAAGTAAATTGCGCATCTGGTAATTATTGAGGACGAACAGCTATTAGTGTTGCTCGTATTAACATATATTTAGATAAAATACACAGAATGCGAACCTCTATATTTCATAGTTACATGAACGTACTGCCGACAGTACTAATCGTATAATTGAGATAAATAATGTCAATTATACAAATTATAATAGAATGTAATATAGATATAATAATTAAAAATTATAATGTTCATTAAAACTATGAACTAAAACGTCCTTATAAATTTTTATGTGTTTTATAATGATATACAGACGAGAAAAAAAACTTGATGTCGGTATTTTGAAAACACTTTCAAAGTACAGTCAATATATTTCAATAAAATCTTAAGACTCAAAATCATAAAATTTCAATATCTGAGCTCGTTCCAGTTATTAAAAACCATTTCTTAAATTATGCTGCATTCATAACGATAAAACATTTTTCGTGTAAGGATTTGCGTCTTATGAATACGAATAAAAGACTACTTAGCTCGGAAAAGCCTGGCAGCAGACGATAAAAATTATAACAAAAAAAAAAAAGTTTTAATATACACCAACAACCCTAGTGGCGGGTAACGTCTTAATTATATTAAAAAAAAAATTGACGCGACATTTTCGCGGTCCAAAACTTTTCCTCATAAAAAGATTAAGTGACAAAAGCGTTACAAACTCGTCATCAACAAAAAGTCGCCATTAAGTCGCTAAGTCCTTCAAAAACGTTGCCGACAAAAGAGTATCTCGCATTTCGTTGAAATTTGCATGTCTGAAACTTTATTATGTTTTAAATACATTAATTATAGTATTAACACTTAAAAATTGGTTGAGGAGGAGGAGTAATTAATGACATAACAGTCATAGTTCCAGTGGAACCCTACCCCAAATTACAAGGGTCAGAAAACTAAGCGGCAGATAAGGCAATAAGGATTCGGCGCGTGACCGATAAACGAGTGCAGCCGCAAATTAAACAGATGGCGCTGGGAGCAACCGGTGAGGACACGCCTCTGTGAGTAAACCACAACTTACTGCTTTGAATTTATATATAAATGTTAACTTACTTGTTGCCTATAGGCAATATAAAGTTAGAGTTTTACTATAAATTTTATTTTATTTTTACTTTTCGAGTTCATGTTGTTTCTTTTTCTAACAGTGAAAACTTTATTGATGTTATGCATTGTTTGTTGATTTTATTTATAAGTTTTTAAATATTGTTCGTTTCCCAAATACATAAATAAATAAATAAAAAGGCGTCTCTGATCTAACCTGTTAAGGAGCAGACACACCACCAATAATAAAATAGATAACACAGTACAAATCAAAACTATATTTATAATAATTATAATTAATCAAACCGTACTGTACCTACGGCTATTATTCTGATAATAATAAAACTTTCTTTCAGATCCCTAATACAATTTACATATTTTCAACAAAAAAAAATCATGAAGAAAAACACAATAATAATCCTGAACATGATTTGATGAACAATATATTATGATATTAAAATAAAAATATAGGTATGTATGTCATTTATATAAATATTTTAATTAACTAATCGCATGTCTGTACCTATAATAATTATAAGAAATAGATTTTAGATATAAAAGTCAAGGCGGCTCAATATAACATAAATAAATACAAAAACGTTTATATAAAATTGTTGTAGGAAGACCGATCGATTCTATTTTATGAGAATAAAATTCAAATTCCAAACTTTTGCATAATGTTCTGTACAGTAGAGTCTGAAACAATCAACTTAAAACGACCAAATCACACGACTATGCTCTTACTATTCCAAAATGTCACTTTAATCCGAACCTCGCTTCGAGTAAAAGCTGAGACACGACTGATAGCTGGTTCAGCTAACTTCGTAACACTAAATATCTCCGGATAAAATACTTCTACTAATTGACTAGAGTGCTCCTTCGCAATGGATCAGTATTCAGTATTTTCTTATGCTGCTATGATTTTTCCTTGTAAATTTATTATTAGATATAAAAAGTTAAGCGGAGTAACAAATAATTTTCTTTTAAAGTTTGTTGCTTCGTTGCTTCGAAATATAACATTTCTTTCATAGACTTTAACAAGTATATAATTTTTCATCTAATTTATTTAATTAACAGCATTTTTATATATATAAATTATAAAATAAATGGAAGTTTGTTCATACAAAGGTAGGTCCCGTTGACCTTATGTCGACAGCTGTATATTATTAATTTCCGATTTACGTTGTAACTGCAATAGAAACACTTCCGCACTCAAATATACAAAGTTTTGGAAATACGACTTTGAATGTTGTTGAAACCTTTTCAGCGAAAACTTTAGGATCAGACAATAATATATATTATTTTGGAAAAAGACAAATGAAACTTTTGAAGTTGGTATTGACCTTTATTTAAATATATAAGTAAAATGTGTTATTTTCATTAAAATTTCAAAATATACTAATTTTCATAAATACTATTTTTTTTTTACAAGGATGTATTGATTACCCTGTATCATAGATTATCTAAAACCATATTGATTCAATCTTAAATATCTTTCCATTGTCACGACTTTAAATGACTATTGAAGATTTTTTGTGATTCAAATTTTCATGGAGCATGGATAATTAATTTTTACGATTTGGCAGTCGCTTTAGAGAATTTTTAATGGCTTTTCTTTATGAGACGATTCCTCTGTTACAAATAAATGTAAGGGTAAGGGACCTCATTAACAAAATCATATACAAGATATACAAGATAAAAAAATATATAACCAAAATTATACGCGAATTAAATCAATAAAAAATAGTTTTATTTCAAATGTGTACTCGTGAAAATCTAAGAAAATACTATATATATATATAAATATATAACCATTTTAATATAGTATAATTTTAGTTTGAATATTTTCATACTATTCCATATTTCGAACCAATCAGAAGTATTTCAGGACGCACACAAGGTGAGAAGGAAATTGTGGTATCGATCTGAGTGCAGTCCAGGAACGACAATACGATATGATCAATTGGTCCCGCTCACCTCGAGACATGCCTTAATGATGGAATATTGAGGTGCAATGATTTATTATACATATTAGCTGTACTATGTACCGGGGATTCAGTTACATTCATAGGTTATATGATTAAAATTTCACTTAAATTTGCTAATATGGGTTATAATATAAGATTAATCAGTTCAGTACCCTTTCATCTACATACTTATTATTAACTTGCTATTTTTAATTATTGGTATGTTGAAAATATAATATTAAAATTATGTTCATCTCTACTAACAAATATGTGGATACATGGAAAATCTGAAATAAAGTTTATTATTATTATTATTATTATAAAATATCAATGTTCAAGTTGACCTCTACTTATATATGAAGCCACGAATACCTACATCTGGTCAGGCAGCACAGTAAATGGTCACTATCCATCAATAGCAAATCAATAGTCAGATAGCATCTTATAATTGAGAAGAATTTTAGATTGATATGGATTCTTTAAAATGTCCGGGCGTTAGACTTTATTAAATTATATACGGTTTTTCAATATGAGACTTGCGTTTTACATAAATTAATATATATTGAGGGTAGAAAAAGAGCATTTCTTTACAAAATATATTATTGACATAATCGAAAAAGTTAAAAGCTTAATGGTTCTAAATGTTAGTATTGTAATATTAATACTACAATAGTTATTAAATTATACAAAATATCACTGTTTAGCTATAAAATAATTATTAAAAAAGTATTGAATACAGGGATCAGTTTTATATAATTATTAATTTCGTATAATCAATTTACAAGATTAATAAAAATGCTATACTCTGCACAATATTTACAATATTTTCGTAAACTAAGAAAAGTAATCAAATTGACTATACATATATATATAGTACAAAATTCTTTGTTATTAGTTACATAAGGAACTGAACTGTACGTCGCTCTCAATACTGGAACTAAATTCACCAAACAAAATAACACCTAAAACAAATGACTGTTGTATTTTTCGTTTACTCCAACTTTAAACCCAACCTCGTGTGTAGATTCAAACAGACTGCCATCCTATCCGATTTTTCCTACACGAAGTGAAACGAAATAGCTTTGGATATCCAAAAATAGAAGCTTTATAATTTACATATAAAGTTTGTTTAAATAATATAGTATATATAAATAAGTATATTAATGTTCTCTTTGAAAACTTTTCAATACATTATAGAAAATCGGCCTCCACTGCAATAATTTCTGATGATACTTTAGTTGGAAACGTGATACGAATCAGGTAATTGGGTTACGGATTAGTACCTGCAAATTATATATGTAGGTAGGTTACAGGGTGTGGTCGGTGCGTCTACTAAACTATCGTGTGAATCGTGATGTAGAAAAAATCACATTCAGACTGAGTGTTTTGACGAAAAAGTTAAGCATATAAAGATCTTATATGCTTCTGTATATTTATAGTATTTGGGGAATAAAAAAAATATTCAAAAAAAAATTATAACTATATATTAATCGAAGTGTAATTTTATACTGAATCTAAAAAACTAACAATCATGACGAGACAAAATTTTTCCTAAAACTTATGAGAGAAAAACTACAAATAAAATACATTTGCTCTAGTAGTTTTGTATAAACATGCAAAATAAGACTATTAATAGACAAACACATAGGTCATTAAAAAAAATAGCAACAAAAAACAATAATTTGTAAGCCACACTTTACACTTTAGTACTCCGTACTCCGTACTTACTTAGTACTCCGTATGAGAAAAATAAAAGTACATTTTGAGATAGTGTTTTTAAATAATATAATAAATATAAGTGAGAGTGAGTGAAACTCATGAAAGTGGAATTATTTAATATATTCATATTATATCTATGATGATTATATACTTTCATTTTTCCTACTTTACAAATGATACACCAGATATTTTACCTTGTTAATACTCATTCATTAAAAATTAAATAAATTGTATATATTTAAAAAATATTTGTTGTTTTGTGTAGTTTTAACTGTTCAACATTCATAGGGGTGTACAAAATAAACAAAAGGACCTTGTATTTTCACTCTTATACAGTTTACTTTTCGACCCTTTAGTGCACACTACACTACATAAAACAACTTTGTTAAATTTGGGTGTCTGTACTAATATACAAGTCAGTGTATCCTAATATATATATGTATGTGTACGTACTTATATCAATATACGATATAATTTAAACATGTTAAAAAATGATTCAAAAGTCAAGATACTTGTCTTTTTTTTTTAAATATTATATTATATATTGCGCATCAGAACGAAATAATTTGGGCATTGTAAGAAGCAAGCGGTTCACCTGATTTCTGACTACGAACTGATAAACATTTTGCAGGCTAATTTTCCCTGGCTTCATTCAATCGCCATATTCGGATGAGAGGTTTGGGGTTGGACGCCGATAATATTCACTCACCTATGTGAAACACCGTGGCACTGGGCCACCGTTTCGGGCTGGGTTTCTGAGCGAGTGTGGTAGAACGTCGGCTAAATGGGTCCATTCATGGTACTATCATGAAATGACAGAATAAATTCGGCTCTAAAACCCATTTAAGTAACACCTTATCATTAAAATATATGATATAAATGAACAATACCGAGTTTAAATCACATTACATTGTTCGTGGATAAAGATTAATTAGCTATCAAAAGGATTACTCAACTCCTAAAATATAAAGTAAATATGAAATCTCTAAAACGGCTTCAGAGTTAAATTAAAGAGAAACATTAAGCCTTAATATTTTTAAATTATTTATTTTAATTAAAGATATTTCATCGATTTTATTATACAATACGAGTACTGCATATTAACATATATTTATTTCTAATTTCTTTATAGATCTTATTTATGTATGTCTTAGTGTGTGTATCTTTTTGGAAAATATATTCATGTATACGTATTAGTGTAGTCATATATATATATAGTAATGTGATATAATTTACTGTTTTAAAAATGTTAACATTATAATTTAATATAAGTTTCTATTGTACAGTGTACCTCCTAATTGATTTATGAACAACTTACTCAAACTTGAGGGTAGTTGGACGAAATCTCTGTGTAGGGATAAGCTATCCTACGTACATAATTTAAAATTAAAATGTCCATGTAACGTAAATAAATAAATAAACGTATGAAGATGGTACGAATATTTCATTAGATTTTAAAGAACCTGTAAGTAGAGGTCATCGAACTTAATACTATCTAATTTAATTTGTAAAGAGCATTGAGCTTTAAGTAAACTGGTTCAAAGTTTAGTAATTTCAACTTCACACGTCGGAGGAGCAAAGATGGCGAGTTCAAGACTGCATTTTCAATGTCGTTAAAGCGAAAATGTTGCTACCATCTTATCAAGTTCTAATTAAAGTTTTATAATATAATAGCATATTATTTTACAATCTAAGAACGTAATGTATTATAACGAGTTTGTAATCCACATTCATATTTAAAGAGCGAAGCTCTCTATGAGAGACGTTTATGCATCCTTTGTGCAATCTTCCTTCAATCCAAAACGGTATATCTGAAAATTTCCAAATTTTGCACACTGATCATCATCACATCAGTCTGGTGGTGATGGCAAGAATTTTTTTCTTCAAATATCCGATGTTGTTGAGGAAAAATCACGGAAAATCTAAAATACAATAGACTTTAATTAGAAAAATTATCGCGCGAAAATTTATTTTTACCATGACATGCGTGTGCCGATTTTTTTTTTACAGCTTATAAAATTTTTCTTTTTTTTTAGATTTGTTTTTTATCTTGAAAAATAGTTGAGAACACAACGCATCAATGTTTTGTAAGTGAAACTTCGGTGTTGTTCGTACCTCGCTTCGGTCAATATGCTAATATATACCGAGATTTTGCGAGTACAGCAAGTGAAAATTTAGGTCTGGTTCGCGCTCTTAGTTATATTGTAGTCATATTTTTGTATATAAAAATAAATATTTAAGAGCAGGTTTTTATTCTGCGATAAATTGACATCAACTGAGTTATGATATATTTTGTGCAAAAACTTCAAAATATAAACCTGTCAAATCTATATGTACTTAATAACCTACATAATAGTAGACTTGATAATAATTATCTAAGAGTGCGCATGGTGATATAACTCTCCTCAGGAAACATAAGCCGTCAGCGGATACATAAATTTGAAGCATTAGTTTCCGACTTATGACGTAACAGTTCACAGATAACGAATAGGACGCCATGCGTGTAATAAGTAACCCAGCGTTATATACTGGCACATATATAAGCTTATATAAACGATCAAAATTACAATTTTATAAGGGATTTTTAAATTTCAAAGAGAAATAAAAGTATTTTTTTTAAATATTAAAATATAAAATTGAATTTAAATATGAATGAAAACATTTGATAATAACAAATCACCAATTAAGAACTACCCACGTCAGATACTCGTATCACAGTCTACCCACCAGCCGGTACATAGTATCATACGCCCACTAGCGGGTTACGTAAACAAAAACATATTCACTTGGTATATTTAATATTATTTTATATTTTCATTGAACAAAGTATTCGTAGCATAATTAATACTATATGATATAGTTATCAATTAAACTTTTTATATATAATGCTCGTGCTTCCTGCGGCTTCGCCCGCGTGGTGTGATGATAACCCAGGCTGACAAACTATTTATATTACTATATAATAAAACTGCTCAGCTTAGCCGTAATATATACATTTATTATAAGTTTTATTAACATATAGAAATCAATTAACGGACAGATCGACAGAAGTAACATAAGTGAAGATTTTATCGAATTTCAACATTTCATAGTAGGTGCGTGCGGGGACATCAGTGAATATAATTTAAAACCACAAACACACCCACGAATACCCGCCGGTATTTGATCTATTCATTTGCACAAAGCTTTAGCACGATAGGTGCAGTAATTTATTCAGGCATAGCGTTAACAAAGAAATTATCATTTCTATATATAATAAACAGAAATAATCCAAGCAGATTATATATTCTCATTTTACGATTATAAATTATATTAATAGATTTACTATGAAGATATAATAATAATCTTGATAATTAAGATAAAGTTCTAAAAATAAGTAATTCGAAAGAATTAATATCTTAATTCTGATATTCTTAAGTAAATAAATTTACGAGAAAATATAATTAAAAACTTGTTTATCATTTGCTTATTGTAATGATGACGAATGAAACAGTAAATATAGCTTAAGACCAAGAATTAGATTAAATATCAATTATTTTAACCACATCGATCTTATTTATATTTAATAATAAGGAACTCTAAAACGTATTAAGATTTGAAGGGAAAAAAAATTTACAGCACAACAGTTATATATTCTACAAAAAAAAAAAAAAAAAAAAACAGCGAAAAAACAATAAATATTTGAACTTGCGATTTTCATGTACAAGTAAAACTACATAAAAAAGTATTAGTATATTTTTATGTTTTTAATTATCATTTAAATTCCGATTAACAGATTTTAAGATGATTGACATCAAAATCAATAAAGAGTACAAAATACTATAAAAATAAATATTATAAAAAAACCGTTCGTTCGTTATTATATCGACATCTATACGTCATTCTCATTAAACTGTACAGGACTAAAAGGAATACAGAAAGTCACAATACAACGTTGTAAATAAATCTTTTAAAAGGCCTGCCATTAATGTATGCTTTGTCTTAACACTTAGGACATAAACATCTAGCCTATTAGAGACCCATCGAGCTATATGATAGTATATCTTAGTATATCTGTCTCTGTCCCCCGTAGTAACCTGTCTCTATCTTATTTGTGATCAGACAATACTTGCACATTGCATCTGACGTTTATAGGATTGCAAAATACAATAGAATATCATTCCAGAGTAACAGTTTATAACTGACTTTAAAATAATAAGTCTTCAATTAATGTTTTTTTATATCAATTATATCTTTTTCACAACATTTATTGCGTTCCTAATTACTATTGTAATAACTAGGAGCACGAACCAGACCTCAATTTTGACTCGCTGCGCTCGCAAAATCTCGGTATGTGTTAAAATATTGAGGAAGCCGGGTGCAAACAGCATCAAAGTTGCATAAAAAGCTGTTAAATAAATTCCTGTCATTGTATAGCTAAATTTTCGCGCTATATTTTTATTATACTAATATTTTTTTCCTATTGAAGTCTATGGGATTTTAGTTTTTCCGTGATTGTTCCTCAACGACATCGAATTTTTGAATTTTTGTTAAAACCACTGCCAGGCTGATGTCTATCAGTTTGCAAAATTTGGAAATTTTCAGATATACCGTTTTTGATTGACGCTTGCACAAAGAATGCAGAAGTCTGTCACAGAGAGCTTCGCTCAATAAATATCATACTTAACAATAGCTATAATAATAATCTAATAATTTAAAACCCTATATGTTAGAAAAGTAAAAACAATAAGTTATAATAAAAACATACAAGTCAGCATCATTCTTTATAGAATAATACTATAATAAATTTCAGTGAAATGTACAATTTCAAGTCGATAATCCGGTCACAATAGAAAACATGCACCTACGAGCCGGAGATATTAACGACATAACAAATCCCTGCTTTTGTGTGCTCCCATGAAAGAAAGGCGTCATTGTTCTGAAAACAATTTGACACAATAAATTCATTGAAACGAACATCGAGTTTTAGTATTGTCGTAATGTTTTTAATTAGCTTAAAGGTTTATTTTTAAAATTAATTTATATAAAATATTATATATCGTGCTAAAAAATCATTTGTTTTTCTAATTATAAACGAGTTGTCATAAGGTTACTAGACACCCACGGACACCTGGAGATATGAGAGGCATATGCACGGCAACCCTTGAGAGAATGGGTCCGAGCTGACTTTCTCGACTAAACGCAAACACTACAGCTACTTCACAAAATAACTTACAAACTAACAACCACACAACTTCACACATACAAACATAACTAAATAATAATTGTATATACCTAGTATTCTGTTAGATAAAGCTATTTCTAACAGATATAACTGTTGTATATATATATATATATATATAAATCAGTTAAAAATAGTATTATGTCACTGTATGTACACATGTCATAGTCAAATCATATTATGTATATCAGACGGATATCAATATTAATATCGGTGGAAGATTATCTATTATCAAAGAGCAGATTTTTATTAGTATTGGTGGGAAGCTGTTTGTCTTGGACGGCCCCGCGTTTAATATCAGCCAAAATACTTTATCTGGCGATATTACGTTTTAAATCTTCTTATAAATATTTATTAATACACATTTATTATTATTCTGACAATTACATAAAAATCAATCTTAAGTTTAATTAAGGACAATACGATTAATTAATACAAAAAAATATAAAATCTATATATAACATGATCCTGAGAAATATATAATAATCAGTCATAATAAGATTGGTTTTTTAGCTTCTTGTAATGTCTATATTTTCACTTAATTATCTTAAATTGTAGTAAGTACATAATTGTTGTATAGTATAGAATAGTAAGCGTTTTGTAGTTAACCGGAGAATTAAACTACCTGATAAAGTTCATTTATTATGAGTGTTTAATTTATTACTCATATCCTGTATAACAATTCATTTAATGTCTGTCTGCGTGCTAATGCGCTCAACTTTTAATCACTCCCCCCGCACCCCTCTCAAAGTAGATGTAAATTATTCGCGACTACAAACCGCAGTAAGCTGAAATAAGGAAAGTATGAGGAAGTTTTATAGTTTTACGAGAAACATCATCTTTATTTACAACTACAAATTATTTCTACTAGTATTTCAATGAACACAATACAAAGAGTCCAATAAGTGAGGTGGACCAGTGAAACTGGATACATTCCTTGTTTGAGATGTACGCTCCCGTGATTTCGCAATTTAGCTCTGAAACCGATTGCAATCGTGTCAAAAAACTGTCTGTGTTTCTGTAGCTGATAGATACGAGTGAATCAAGCTTGCAATACATAAAAACATTTTACATTTAAAACATTTAAAACTAGCTCTCGCTTGCTGCTTCTCTTGCGTTCTACCAGGAAAAACAAATCGGAGGCCTGTTAAAAAAATAAAAAAAAAGCAAAGGCAGCGCTCTTGCTGTGGGTTTTTCTTTCAGGAACATTGTATTTTTCTAAACTCAACAATTCTGTCCTTTTCAAGTTCCATGTTACAACACACAATATCCTTCACATTTTTCGCGTTGGTAATTGATATACGATAACAGCCAAACATTTATAATATTTTTTATAAAAAAAAAAATTTTTTTTTGTCTTAAATTTCTCAATAATAATTTGACTATTAACTGAGTGACCAACTATTCAAGTAATAAGCAATATTAACTTTCTTTCCTTTTATTATGATAAGAGTATTTTTAAATTCTTCATCATCATTTCAGCCGGGAATCGTCCACTGCTGGACATTGAGCGCCACAGGGACCAGTTCTGGGCCGCTCTCATCCAGCAAACTCCGGGATTCTCACCAGGTCGTTGGTCCATCTCGTGGGGGGCTTGCCTACGCTGCGTCTCCCGGTTCGTGGTCGCCACTCCAGAACTTTTCCGCTCCAACATTTTCTTACATACATTAATATATTCGCAAAGAAACTATATATTTACAAATACCAAGCTAAAACAATCAAAGTAATTTTATATCAAATAGGATATTATTATCACTGTTACATTTAAGCGTACTAACTTCTTAATGGGTTCAAACAAAACTTCTCAAGTATCTTTGTAATTTGCAAGTTTGTTATTACGTAAATGTTTTTGTGGTTAATGGCTATAACTTTACAAGCTTGAGATTCACAACATATGGTTAACGTTTCCTTGTTTTTAATACAAATATATTATAAAACATTATATTTGTACCATACTCCTAAATGAACATGGATTTAGTATGGATATATATTATAATAATATCTAGTCTAAACTTAATAAACTAATAGGTACCGATAGCAAAAGTTCTCTTTTTTAATATGCATAACCTAACGAACGAGAGTAAATGTAGCGGAACATAGAAAGAATGGAAGGACGGAAGCGATCCGCTCACAAATGGGATTCAATCGCTGGAATAAAAGGTGAGATGAATGAACGATCCGAATGGTTCGTTCATTTTCATAACGGCTGGAAAGAATGACGCTTGGAGTGCACTTTCAATCTTTTAATACTGGACATGTTATTTAAAAGAAAAATGTGTGTTTCAATTAGTACGAGACATATGTGCTGTTATTGGCAACCGCTAATAGATTAAATAGTTCTTTGAATATAGTTTAACTATTTTTCATATATTTTAAAAAAATGTATATTTCAAATATTTTCATACATATATGAAAACATTATTTTAAATAAACAGAATAAGAAAGAAGATATAACACAAGTAACATACTTCTTCCCCGCAGTATGGTCGTATTTGTAGACTATAACGTCATTTGTCTCTTTATAGCACTATACATTACAAAGAAATCATGAAATATCTTCAGTTGTATGAACAAATAATATAACATATATAATAGGTTTAGTAAGAAACATACGTGTGTTTTAAGTTCAAAATTGACAGTTACGGTATAAAGAAAAAAGTTTAAATTAATTGGATAATACATCTTTATAGTTTAAAATATTTTTTTAAAAACTCTTAGAAATTTATTGAATTACAGTTGTATGTTTTTATTTATTACTAACAGCAGGATTTTCATCTTAACTGTCAATTAATAATATTTGTTTTTCTTTGTATTTTCTAAGATATTTACTATAATATATCATATTAATTCTTGATATTGTTGATTATACGTATACCTTTACAAAACTAATTCAGTCAATTAACATTCATATATATTGTATTCTGTGCAAAAATATAAGGTTTTCAGCAATCCAATTAACTAAAACTAGTACTTGTTACTAATAGTAATAAAATATACATATATATGTTGAACTACTTGATATATCATCCACCGTGCTTAGTGCATCAGAGTACACACCAGACACGACGCGTCGCAGACGAGCGACAGAATAAATATTGCTAACTATTCATCGCACGAACTGTATCTGGTGGTACGAGACATAGGATGGAGCGTTTTTTTACAGCCCGCGGAACTAATTATAGTGTAAGAGAAATCTGTTTATTTCGTCCTATTACTTGTAATACCTGGAAAAGTTAATAAATGAAAGTTGATTTAGTAATGTATCAAAATATTCTAATATTTCTAAAAGCTTGTTTTTTTTTGAGATTTTAGAAGCGATTCAGTTTTAAATTAAACCGAGCTCATTTAAAGGCACAATTAGTTGGCAGCAGTTTACTCTAACAGCGCAGTGTCTGACATTCACGACACAAACACGTCTGATTCATACAACCGTCAGCACCTCCCAGCACGCGACATTTAGTGTCCATCTTAAATATCGCACATACATCACTCGATGATAGCTTGTGCTCAATAGTAAAGGGGATTAAAATAATTCGTTTTTGGATCAACAGTTTTTAAAATAAAAAAATATAAACATTTTTGTTTAAATATATTTTCTTGTGAAATAGTGAACAGTTATTAAAACGGAGTCATTTTGTGTATTGATATAAACCAAGTTGTCAACAAAAAGAAATTACACAAAGCATAGGAGAGGTAACTTCAGCGTAAAGGGTGTATATGTCTGTTTGTGTTTACTTGACATACTAACTAATACTAATTAAATTAATAACTTGAACCTGTTCTGTCGTTAACATCTTTATGAATGAAACAATTAAATTTTAAAAAAGCAGAGAAAGTAAATAAGTTTGCTGTATAATTTTTTATTATTCAGTATATATATATTCAGTATATCAGTATACTGGTCCTGTGTTCCTCAGATATTAAATTGGATTAAATTGAGTTTTATTTCAATAGCACAAGTAAAACCTCGTCTATCAGCTAGTGTTTGTCTGACGGAAACCAGACTGATATCCAGGGAGTTATATATAAACGCACCGCATACTTTGGCACTTAGATAGTTCTTAAAATACACGATCGCAACAAAGGCTAGATAGCAGGAGCGCATCTCGCTAATTATAAGCGTTCATCACGAGAGAGACACTTGGCAGGAGCTTGATGACTGACTCATGGGGTTTATTACTCTTATATTACGTATTGGACAATTCTCGACACCAGAATTGAGTACTTAGGAACGTTGAATTTGGAAGTTATATAGGCGTGGGTAAAATTATCACAAAAAAAAATATTTTCTTTAAATTCTCCAAAACTATTAGTCAAGGCTAGTGAGGCCAAGGACCACGAAATGTATACGACGCCTACAATTTTCTCATATTAACATCAAATATAAAGTGCACAAACCAAACAGTATTCGTAACTAATCCTAGAACAACCAGCTCTCTTCTCATTTGAAAGTACAATACTGGCATTCAAATTGACGATGACGATGTTTTGAATTCAGTAGAAGTAACAAAAATCTAATAAATTAAAATGTCAAAACCGACACCGAGTTATTTATCACGATTGCTTACTAAAATGTTATTATTATTTTTTAAACCTCTTCAAGTTAAAGATTATTTTATTGCTATACTTGTTTAAAATTAAATTAAACGCCAAAACACGCGCCAAATGAACGGAGAGAGCAATAATTTGCCCTTTACAAGTAATTACATAGACAGCGACGGCCCAGGGACGTAGAATTTCGGTCCTCTTTAATATCTATTGAAGCTGTACACTGATTGAATAATAAGATAAAATACACTTTGATTAACATTTGTGTTTGTAATATTAATTGTGATAAATTTCAGTTTTAAATATTAAAGCAGTAACATTATTATTACTGGTGTTTATTAATTGATGTAACTTTTAGGATCTATATATATCTAACTATAGATATCGACTCGGTATCTTTATGCGGGAAAATGACTATAATTTATATTTATATAAGGAATAATAATAAAACAATTTATTTTAATAATAATAATAAATCGAAACTGATTACAATCTCAAAACTAAAATTAAATTTCCTATATAAAACGACTATTTTTTAAAATGCAGCATTTTCCATTACTTCGTTATCGCGCTATGAGATAGAGCAGAACGAATTAATTTCCGCACCGCCCTACACATCCGCCCGCTTCGGCTGCCGATTCTCGACTGTCGTAACTGTGAGTAGCCACCGGATATACAACGTTTTTTATTTCACTACCCTCGTTAGTGCTGCTTTAAAAATATATGATAAGGAATGATATCTGATAACATGGTGAGATGTACATCTATGTTTTTCTTATTATAAACATAATTACTGTTGATGCTATATCGCCTTTTCAACGTGAAAATTACGTTAGAAAACGACTCCCAATACTCAAATTATTATTTTTTTAATTAAACTGAAATTTGACTAAATAAGGTTAAACCGACACTGGAGTCAAATCAAAAATCTTTAGTTAGACGAAACATTCTTTACATACTTAAAAAATAATACATTTAGAATATATTTTGATTAAATAAATTAATATAAACATCAACTATAAATTAAATGAAGTTAAAATAACATCAACAAAATATCTAACATATTTACTTAAACTTCCAATTATAATAATAAACAAAACAATGATAAATTCCCCAAAAATCATTGGTAATAGGTTTCATTGTTATTTCAGCACTTCAGCGTCATAAAACAAACACACCTACAAGTCGCTGGGATCACATTAATGCATATATCTGTGAAACACACCAATTTGAACTAGTCATACATTTTGGCACCCGTCCAGCCTTCCACCGACATTGTTATAAACGAAACAGGACCATAATACATGATATATAGAGTCGTAAATTAAATGAAGCGACAATATTACGAGATTTTGATAAGCAGTTATTCTCGGTGTGACACGAGAGTGATATGAAAATGACACTTATCTACAATAAAACATAGTTTATGTTACCTGAGCTACGTTGGAGAAAATTAATTTTTATTGAACCAATAAAGTCTAAAATCGCTTGATAATTTATAACATAATGTAACCCATGGATAGTTATTTACATTCTTAAGTCATTACACACTTAAAAATTAGGGCAAAATAGTAAAATATTTTTACTATTAAATAGCCTACTGTTTCAGGGAATTTGCCCTGCTAGTTTCCAACCCATTCACAGACTGTTCACGCCGCGATTCCGCCATATTCAGAGCTCATGAATAAGAACCCCGAATGAGTTCAAAAATAGTCAATTCCGATAATAATAACGTGAGTACAATCGGATACTAAATAGTAATTATGGAGCACGAGAGTTTACATAGTAATTGTAAAATATATAATAAATATAATCTCTACTTATACTAGTTTTATAATATTAGCTACAGAGAGACTCCACACCGAGCTGGGTATCGATTGTCGCTATTTCTGATACAAATAATATGCTTTCAAAACCCGACCGCCGTAAACGATATTCAATAGTTGACTTGAATTGTTAAAGGAAAATTCTTTACTAAAATGTGCACTAATATATTATTTTATATTTTATTATTATAACTAGTGGTAGTGATAACAGAGGAAGTAATTAGATAAAGACGAGTGATAAGAACTGTACTTTACATAATCAGATCGCAGATGAGTGCAATGTCATTAAATGGACCAAATAAATTGTTTATAATCTACTAGCGATGCATCATCTACATATTAAATAATTTTTAAAACGATTAATTTAAACGAGCTTCTGTCTCTTTACAGAGAATTATAATCTAATCTACCTATATTATATACCTATTCATACTTGAAGTATCTATTTGGATCTAGAATACATAATAAAATTGATAAGATTAATAAGATACATATTATTTAAAAATAGAAAAAAATATTGCTACCATCAAGTCGAACGGTCTTGAGATAGAAACCTTTTTAAAACATATGTGTACAAACTTATTATATTTACCTAAAGGTTTAAAAAAAATAGACCGACCAATATTTAAATCTCATTTATTCCGACTGTCATTCAAAAAACTTAGCTAAAAACCTACGTTTTTCTGAATTATATTATAATTTATCACATAATTGGATAGTACTCATAAAAAAATAGTGTTATTGTTTAAAAGAAACTAAAGAAATAATTAATTATAAAATACTATAAATATTATTATTGCATATCAATTTATTTCTTACAATCTTGTGATACTATGTTAAGTTTAAAAATATGATGGTCTGTAGCCCAATAGAGGAAAATAATTAATTCATACTCATCGTTTAATACAAAGAACTAATTATTATGTATTGTCTTACCCTAAACAATAGTTTAAATATTTAAATACTTAATATATATTAAGTCAAAAGTTCCGGCCGAGTTCTAATACGTAGCTGGATTAAAAACAGTACATTTTGAGTCGAAATCTCAATGGAAATTAGATTTATTATACTTCACAGTTAAACCTAGCAATGAAATAGGAAGATCTGATAAAAATAACCCTACAATATAAGTTAAATGAAATCAATAAATAAAATTGAAAGTTCTGCTAGGTTTTGTATTCCTAAAAGTAACAATTTTTATGGAACAAGATTATTAAAATCCTTAATTCCTAATATTTTAAATAACTTGCCTGTAAATTTACAAAAACCTATATGGAAAAAATAATTAAAACACTGCTTTTAAAAAACACTACTTAGATCAACCGTATGTAATTAGATAAGTATCAAAGCTTTAGTTAACTGTTATATGTAATTTGCAATATAGTAATATATGAATGTATATGTGCATGTGTCTTCGTGTGTGTGTACACATATACGCCCATATAAAACCATGTGCACATGTGTGTATGTATTGAATGCGTGTATATATATTTATACATATATATACACGCATTCAATGTAATTATTGGATTATATATATATGTAAGTGGCACTATGTTTGTGAGCGACAACTTGTCCAGATAAACCCAAAGAGGTTTTCGGGCATTTATCTAGTATTGTTTCTAAAATGTATACTTTTTAAATTTTAAATAAATGGAGAAAAAAAATAAGACATAACGAAACAAATAAAAGGTACAGTGTAATGGTAACGTGAATTACAATTTACAATCCTTTAGATAAGTAGTTGAACGTTATCTTTACTCTCCATTAGCCGATTGAACGGTACGGAGCATTGTTAATGCGACTCTGTATCGCTGCGGTGAGGTACGAGGGCATAAGATATGGCGGGTTTAAATATATATAATCATATATAAATACATATGGACCTCATTCCTTTAACTTAGAGAATCTAAAATGAACAGTATGTATATATAAAAAATAATGTATCATATTTTATCTTAAAAAAAAGATATAGAGCATTCTTTTAGTGTGCAGATTATGGACGTATGATTGAATAAAATTATTATTATAATCCTGTACTGATGTCTGATCTTCCGTTTATAAGAAATTAGGAAGAAGTCTTACAGTATGATCAAAAACATCGATTTGATATTTTTTATTAGCTGTTAGAAAGTCTCCTAGTATATCTAATAATAAAAAATATTATAAAAATAATATTAGTTGTATATAGTCCAGTTAAATATATAATATTAGTTTTGTGGCCCGATTCTAAGGCATCGGCTCTCCTTCAGTTTTATCAGATACGTTCTTAATTTGTTATTGACACTCGGCAGCCTTTGGAGGTCCCAGTTCCGGTTACCAGAGGAGGTCCAAATTGTTACCATTCATCTTCTCCCATCAAGAGCTTTCGATTGACGTATTGCACGTGGTGCAACAACGTTTCATTAAGATTCGGTGACGCGACACCACAGACAAACAAACTGACAGAATAGGGAGATTAAATACTTTTTATTTTTATGTATAAATAAGGGAAGTCTCTGCAGCTGTACCAGAGGACGTCGGTTCGAATACTTCTGTTATTATTTAACCATTTAAATAAGCATGACCAGACTAACATGTTTATATACAATTTCCAGGTTTGTAGTTTTTACAACACTCTTGTCTCTTGCAACTTAATATTCATAACAGAAGCACTGCAATGTAATCCTCTTATTTTTGTTTCTATACTAGTAAAAGCTCTCATTCTCTGGTAGTGGTTTATTAAGGACAAGTTTTATACTCATTACATTATATGTACTAATATCTTCACGTGAATGTAACCTCGGTGAACTTCACCTAAGTATGATATAGGTTTGTTTATTAATATTGTTAGTACACGGATAAAAGTGGTATTTTTAGGTCATCTGCAAGAATAGATAGCTGGCATAAAATCATAGCCACAAGCTGGGGCAGAGTTGGTCTAGTAGTAAGTACACTTATGAAAAGAATAACATAAAAAGTTTAATGCCTAAAAATCAATACTAGGAGCGCGAACCAGACCTACTATTTTTCAAGATGAGATACGTTATTAATTTTTTTTTTTTTTTAATTTTTTTAAAATTAGACTAATGTGTACAAAATTTGAAATCAGTGTTTTGTACACTTGGAAATTTTCGGATATACCGTTTTTGATTGATGCTTGCACAAAGACTGCAGAAACGTCTCTCATAGAGAACTTCGTTCAATTAAAATTCCAAATTGAAGTTTAAAATATGAAATAGTCTAATATATAGTTGTAGATTGTAGTATACATATTACTGGCGTTTTTACGTGACATTTAACGTATTAGTAAAGCTATTACTTTCCACTTTTTAATCCCGTCTGGAGAGAGCCCGCAGAGACAATTAATCATCTAGATCGCAAACACGTTTTACCCAAGATCCTATGAGCGCTAACTAGAAACTATGTCTAGTAGATCAGTACTAGAAAACTAAATTATTACATTAAAACATAAAAAGTTATTGCCGTCGAACTGTATTTAGTTATAAAAACAAGGTTTAAACTATAGTATTTTCTTAGATTTTCACGAGTACACTTTTGAAATAAAACAATTTTTTACGGAATAAAACTCGAGCTGTAAGTGACACATTTCGTCTACCCGTGAACACGATTGCTGCAAAGCATTCGAAACGTCGGATTAAAATAAAAATATAACCAAATTAACGCGAGTTTTAATTCGTAAAAAATAGTTTTATTTCAAATGATTAAACTATTTTTAAGCAATAAATAGTTAAATAAAGTAATAAAAGTTTACATTTTAATTGAATCGTTATTATAGCGTTCGTATAAACAGCAAAGTCGTAAGATAATAAAATTAGTCATTCGAGAAGGACTCTGAACAATTTGTGTCTCGTAGTTTAACAGAGCGTTAAATATCAGGGAAGGGTTGTGATAGCGGGAGGTTCTTTAAACATGGACATTCA
Organism: Mechanitis mazaeus; assembly: GCA_959347395.1. Classification (NCBI taxonomy): domain Eukaryota; kingdom Metazoa; phylum Arthropoda; class Insecta; order Lepidoptera; family Nymphalidae; genus Mechanitis; species Mechanitis mazaeus. The sequence goes on from OY365749.1 coordinate 12,093,877, forward strand.
TAACCGTTTATTATTAAATTGTAAAAAAAATACATACAAATAAATTGTTAACTTTAACACGTAAATTTTTCTCAGCAATTGTTTAAAAATGCATTTACAAAATAAAATTGAGAAAGTCTTTTTCTCGTTTAAACAGTAGATGGTATCACAAAGGAGCAAAATAGTATTTTTAGGGCGAGTGCGCTATTTTGAATCACGAGCGAAGCGAAGCCCGAGGGTAAAATAATTTGCTGTCGAATCATACACTCTACTTTTCAACCCCTTTCCATGAGAAAATATGTACGTACTGATTACAAGAACGGACACGTCATTGGCGCATAATTTTTTTTTTAAAAAGCGCCTTGCAATTAACACGTCCATCTAGTAGTTCATACAATTTTCGTTCGATTTCTATGAATGTTCACACCTTTTTTTTTAATTTTTACTCCTTCAGAGGACAGGCAAAGGCTTATGTTCATACCTATATGTATGTTCCAAATTCAAATCACTTTTCCTTTCCCTAAAAAGTTCCTATCGGAAAAGTGCTATTTTGCTTAAAGAGGAACAAAGCAACACTTTTCGAATAGAAGGGATGAAAATATCATTATTTATCTTTTTTTACAATACTCACCTAAAAATATGATCTGTGTTTAACGAGACGTTTTCAAAACCATAGAAATAACGGATGCAAATAATACCCAGACTCGAAACAACATTCTGCAAATCACACAAAATTGTCCCGGGTGGGAATCGAACCCGCAACTCAGTAGCAGGGCCACTAACCACTAAACCAATCGGCCGTTTCAATCTATTTTCAGTATTCATCAGAATAGCAGAAGACAAAAGTTTGATTTATATAATTATAAATAATTTCTAATGTATTTTTCACGTCTTAAGCAGAACCTATATTTTTATCTTGACTGGAGCAAGTGCTAGAGCGGCTTGAAGGAGGTCAGCGAGGTTTAAGTTTAACTATTACAATTTAAGTTTTGTTATTCACGAACAGGCTCTCGTTACAAGTACTTTTAGGTTTTATAATGATTTATTGTAATGGCGTCTACGACTTGTTTATGACAAGTTTTATGTTCGAATTATAAAAACTACAAAACTGTTTAATATTTCACGGACGGACGGATTTAACGGACGATATATAAATACTATATTATACTTGTTACATTAAATAATATTCATAATAACATTGCTCAAGTTAGCTTTATCGTTTGAAACCACGTGACAAAAAACAACATGACAGATATGATTTTTTAGACCCAGTGACGTAACAAAAGGTTGGCAAGACGAGAAAATACCACGGGCCGCAGGGGTCCCCAGCTCTAAAAAGATCTCGTGCATACGAAGAATCTAACACTTACTATTAAAAAAAAATTGTTATAAATATTTTTTTACTAATTTATATACATGCCACGGATGTCAAGCGGTATAGTTCCACTTTATAAAATTATAAAAAAATATATTCTCTAATAATATGATACATCTACAAATTATAAATGTTACCAACTCATCAATCAACCAGTCGCACAACAATTTGCCCAACGAGTGCAATATCATCGCTCAAGACACCAGACACTAGATAATTTTTCACCGGCCTGTAAAAGACAGATAAGTCTTGTTTACCGGATTTTAGGTAATTCCTTCACGACAAAACTGTAACACTCCTCATTAATTCAGATACGGTTAGTGTTTGACATTATTTAATAGCGATAATTTTTATATAAAAATAATATATTTTAATATTTTCTAAGATTTATACGAGTTTTTTACATTTCAATAAAACTATTTTACGGATATAACTTGCGTTTATTATTACACTTTTAAATTTAACACAAAGTTTCGAATGCTTTGCAGCAAACGTGTTAGCGGTAAGACGAGATGGTGGTGTCTGGCCTATTTCCTATTGTCCAAATATATTTTACGTCATATAATGATAGGTCTAGTTTTTTGTGGAAGATACAATTTAAAATTAAAATCGATTTAGCAATAAAGTGGAAAATCTATAGTCAATTAATAAATGACTACGCTTTGCCACTAGCTTTGCCTGAAGTATTGTTGAAAAAGTCTTATCATTTCAGACGACTATCTAAAAATTATTTTTCGATAACCTGGATTTTGAATTTTCGTAAAATTGAATTGTTATGAGACGCAGTTCAGTAAATAAGACGTACGTTACAAACGAACTAACATTCACATTAATAACAATATGCATGATGTATAGGATCATATATTTGGCTACAATGTCACAGGTACAATCCCGCATCGCTAATGTATCATCAACTATTCAGACGGTACTTGACCGAAAACCATATATTAAGGTATGAGGCAATTACCCTAATAAGTACTGTTAATATAGTTTTAAGCCACAAGATATATATAAGAGTATAATTAAATACTTCAAAATAATATTAAATAATAGCTTATATTCGACTACAATAATGTAAATTGATATATCACTACAATAAATGTATAATAACGATAGATGTATTAGTAATACTATGACAATAACGAATTGTAATCTCAAAAGAGTTTTAAAAGTACGATACAATAAATCAATACATGAATAATGAAACTTCAATAGCAACTGTTGCTAAAATCGCAATAAAAAGAAAAAAGAAAGGTCGTTAACCCCGACTGCAATATTATTATGTTAAATGATTGGAACCAGTTATATACTAAATCCAATAGAATACCGTCCTGAAATCAGCTGTCATTACTTCCTTTGGGTGTATTAAAATATAAAATTAAAATATGTTGAAAACTATTGCAATTTGTGATATTGTAATATATTTAAGACTGTGTACATTAAAATTACATAACTTTCAAAGATTAAAGTTTTTGTCTTTTGGGGAATTATATATTTTTAAGCCTTTGGAGCCTACTTATGAAATATATGAAGGGTGAAGAATATTTTTTATTAATTTCTTTGAATTCAATAATTCTAAAAATATTAGTTTATATAACATTTTTTTAGATTTTCACGAATACACATTTCAAATATATCTATTTTTACGGATTAAAATAATTTTTTTTATTCGTTTGATTACATTTAAATCTGATTCATAGTTTTTTTTTTATCATTCCGGGAATCCTGGGAATCAGTTTTACTATTGTTCTGAACGTGCAATTAGCTATATATATATATATATATATATATATATATATATATATATATATATATATAATAACTAAAATATAGGTACATTTCGTTGTAGATAGCAAAGTGTTTGAAACATCTTCCCTCGGAGCACAGAGGTATGACTAATACGACGCTTTCATCGCTTCAGACTTGAGATATATCTCAGACCGCTGAGTTCTCTCCACCCAGATATTTCATTTTAATAAACTGTTAAAATAACATTTGTGTTATTAATCATCAAATACATGAAATTTTTGGTTATTAAAATTATTATATGGTTACCAAAATTATTATATTATATGGTTACCAAAATTATTGAAATAAAAAATATTCCATCCATTAAAACTAGTATATTATTTAAAATTAATTTTATGAAATGCGTGCTTTATATAAGATTTCGAAACAAAGCAACCTTTTAAAGAAAGTGGGTACAGCAATTAATTATCACCAAGAAGATAAATGACGGGTTAATATCATTAATCAGTATCGAGACAGGTCAGACTTTGAATGGACTATTTTCATTATTGAATATTACGTTATTTTTATATAAAATACTTACAAAAACGTGTCCAATAATATAGTATATGTAGGACTTACCTGTAAGGAAAAAATAATAATTAATAAAATAATGAGAATACATGTTAATGTAAGAATGTAAGAAAACACTAAAACAAACGCAAAAAGAAATATTCTAGTATAACAATAACAAACAATAAAATTATTTGTTATAACAAAATTCTTACGAGTCTTATCGAAATAACATCATCCATCACTTACGTAAACAAGGAATATAGCTCAAGAAACATAATTATTACTAACGGCCTTATTAATATTGCCATAGAGTTTAGATTATCTTTAAACTTATTTACAATTAAACATATTTTATATTCTAGTTGTATATATCTTATTTATTAGTAAATAGAGTTCAAAATGTTTATTTACAGTAGTTATATACAATCACGTGGGAAGAACGCGCAAGTGAAAGTTTCCATTCGAATCGACAAAAAAACCACGTGGCTGTGTGGTGCAATTTATAAAAACGTATTATAGATATAATTTACTTTGATGTTTTTATGAGTCCTATGTACATTTAAAATTATTGATTAGACCATATGCTTGTATATATTATTTGCTTTAAACTTTCCAATCATTTTAATCTTTACCTATAATGAAAAATGAATCAATATGATCCGATGATGAATTAAATCCGCGATTTCTGGAAAAACATTCCCCGGTCTAACAATTGAGCGATGGCATCGCTGCCTGCTTTGACAAATATTTCTTTCTATTTAAAACTGTGTATAGTAAATAGATAATATACAAACTATAAAACCATGCATTCATTCTCTTTAAAATAACTAATTATTTTTCTATGAGGAATGGTTATAGCTATAAATCCGCTATCTCTTGTAGTTTGCATCGCTTTCCCCACCACTGATCACGTTGTGTCCATAGTTTTTGCTTTCATTACGAATATCGAACGTAACCGTGGAAATTACGTGAAATACTTTGAAAAAATTAGTACATCCTACACGTAACATTAATGTACATGCAGAACATAAATAACATGAATGAGGCAAATAAAAAATATCTACTTTTTTGTTAAAGGTATTTTTATTAATAAGCAATCAAAATATAATTCGCATCATCGACGATGTTTTAGTTCATTTTAATTTATATGTATATTATTTTAAATATAAATTGGCAACACGGCCTCCAACCTTTGACCTCTGCGGTGCTCACCTCTCCATAGGCGAAAGGGGTCAAAACTAAATCGCGATCATGCACTGACCAGTTGAACAGGTCACGCGTGCCGAATACTTGAAATATTTACTTTTTTATTAATAACTACATATATGTATAGTATAGCACTTTATTTAAATTTCTTTGAATAATTTAATATTTCTATAATGTCTCTGTTTCAGTGACGCTTATATCATATATATACCGTAATAAATATACTGGTATATTTAGTGTTATCTTATTACATCTAACCAAATTTGGCAAATATTACCAGTTTTTTCATGGACGAAGCAGTATTATTCAAATTCATAATAACCGGAGCCGTCGTTTTATTTCATGCTTAATATTTAGCGAGTGGTAAAGTCCCTACTTTATTATACCAAAGCTCGTTATCAATGAATTACAACATTCGGGGCCTTTATCTAGCTTATTAAATCTATACTAATATTATAGAGCAGAAGAGTTTGTTTGTTTGTTTTGTTGAAGGCGCTAATCTTCAAAAGATAGGATTGATTTGAAAAAAAGATAGGATTGATTTGAAAAAAAGATAGGATTGATTTGAAAAATTTTATTAGGATAGACAGATTTATGAGGCTATTTAGCATTGCTCGACCAGTTCTAATTATTTTTATAATAAATAAAATTGTTTGTCCGCGGGTGGAACCGCAAGTAACGGCTAGTATCCTAATAAAACTGAACCTGTCTGAATAAAAGCTACTGTCAATAGTCTATAACACTACAATTAAACTGTATGCACATTTTATGATCTCTCTTATTCAAACCCGTCATGAGTGATTGAGGAATGAAATACGAGGGCATTACTCACATTTTAGAACAAAGCTTGACACATGAGCCATGGCGGCCCCTATAACTTGTGCTGGTTATTAATAGCTGTGACGTTACTACACTTTGGCTACAAATTTAATATTATAGATAGTTTGGCAAACAATAGACCACTATTATTTGTTTTTTTTTATGTGATAGGAGGACAAACCGGCGTGCCGGTTACAGATAGAATCTGATCACCGCCGCCCATAAACTCTTGCGACATCCGAAGAATCGCAAAAGCGTTGCCGGCCTTGGAGGTAGGAGTATACCCCTTTTTTTTAAGGTACCCATGTCGTATAGATCTGGTAATATCGCCGAAAGAAGTTCATTCCCACATCTTGGTGGTACGTAGAAAAAAGTTCCTTGGAAACTACTAGTTTTCGAGGTCCAATAGAAAATATATTATAATAAAGAAAAGAATAAGAAAGTCATGTAATATTTACAGCATACTATATAGTCGAGTTACTAATAATTATATGTAAAGGCAAAAATTTGTTGAATTCATATATGACACAACACATAGAGAATGAAAGAGTAATACATATAACACAAAAGAACAATGTATACGTACAGCTCTTCCATGTTGATTTGAAGCTAATGACATAGTTTCCTGTAATCCCGTATCAATTAGTTATCAATGATGAATACAAAACTAATATTTCATCCCAGCTTTCATACTTATATAAATAAAAATGTTTAAATTTAGTTTTTTTTTTTTATGATACCTCTTACAATTGACATGGGTTTTAGTTTTGGTTTCGTTTAGTTTTATTTTGGATTTCTTTTTTGTTAACAATAGCATTATATTCCCTTTTTTTAAAACTTTTATTCAGTTTTTGTTGTTATTATTTTTGTATGATTAAACTAAAAATAATTAAGTTTTAAATTTATGTTTCTCTGTATTTTTTTTTCTTTTTATTATTTTTATTGTTTTTTGTTTGTTTTTTTTTCCTTTTTTTTTTAATTAAGCATATTTTTACATACAAGTGAGCAACCACCCTCTTTTTGCATGTTAAGTTAGCCTTTAAATGGGATATACTTTGTAACTTTTTTAATCAACCAAATGTTATAATATGATTTTTTCATTGTATGTCACGTTGGCTTCCTATTGAATAAATAAATAAATATTTAAATATTAGTGAATACAGACCATGTATAAATAAATAACATAGTTATTTATAGTTTTAGAATAAAATAAAAAGTCATTTATATAGAAGTCCAATGAAGGTGAAGAATTTTTATCTTGAGAAATGCATATGATTATTACTTTCTTCATTCGTATATATATTGTATATTTATGTTTGTATGTGTATGTATATGATATATGTTTTTTATTATTTTTTATGTATCTCAATATTAAGTAATATGAATTTTGCTTTGAACGCCTACAGACCAGTTTTTGCATGAATTTCATGCAAAAATTTGCCTGTATGCGTTACTAAAAATCTAAGGCATTTATTCTAGAAACATAAAAGTACCTTCCCAAAGAGTTAAGTTTAAAAGCCAGAGTCTCGGTGACCGAGACGAAACTTGCAATGAAACTATTCAAACTTATAAAACAAAAGTAGTGCAATATTTAAAAACTTGGGACGTATCGGCCTCGGAGTTCAGGAGATATTGGACTTTTAAACTTAACAGATACCTACACGTTCGACTTTTACAATTTTTATCGTATGTGACATTGTCTTGTAAATAGAACTTTGTAAGCGATAGAAATTAAATAACATCAATAAAAATACGATTAATAATATATGAAGGAAATTTCAGGCTATTAATAATGTATCTAACTTGAAATATTGGATTCACTAAAACAGGGGTGAGCAACCTTTTTTGCTAGGAGGGCCGCAGTTTCAATAACAGAGGGTCATATAGAAAATAAAGTGCATATACAAGGTTCAAATCATGTTTTAAACGTGATAAATGTTCGTATTTTAAAAATTAAAAACTTATTATACACTTTCGTTATCCTTAAAACTTTTTTTTTTTCGGAATTTTTTGAAAAAAAAAAATACTAAAATAAATAATTTTTTTATGTGCCTCGAAGGCCGCATGCGGCCCGCTGGCCGCGGATTGCTCATCCCTGCACTAAAACATATAACATAAATCAATTACTACTTATAGCTCTCACTGTAGTTATCTCGTTACTGTCCAATTTGGCGCTAGAGAGAGATAGAGACATAGAGAGATAGAAAAAACAAATAAGCTGCTTCAACTGCAACTTTTCCTCTCACCGTTATTTTTTTCTACAACCACAGACGCTAACGAGAAAATATTCGAACTGGTATATTCGAATGATAGTATCTGGAATTTTATAATATACAATAAATGTTTTTAATATGATATTCACGTTAATTATTATCCATATTATTCAATCATGTTAGTATATAACATGAATAAAAATTAATTTTATTAACATATAAAAATATGGTTTCAAATTATTTATTTATTTTTATCCTATTACTTTATTGTAGAAAAAAAAAATATTAATTAATTCAATAGTAACAATTTTAAAAAAGTCTATACCATATATTAATAGATACATTAACATTTATATTTCAGAGCAAACTAAAAGAACCAGCGCGAGAACAACTGCCATCGTAACGGAAGTACACGTTAAACTGTACGATATTCATTTATTGACTGCAACTGCGAATATTTTATTATTATACTGCCATATTTTATTTTCAAAACAATATATATATTTTATTAAGATGAAATACAACACGTATTATATAAATAACTCACTATATAGTATACTTACATTTTATGTTCACACCAATCTCCCTTAGATGTTATCACTTAAAATGTAATCTTGGAAAAAACAGGATATCCCCAGTCGTTGGGGACAACTTGGTTCTGAATACTTTATTTACCGGAAGACGTTAATACTCCTCAGGTATTCAGAATGACGGAATCAAAGGGAATCTCTACAAAGAGACTTGAAGAAACTGTTTTTATTTGACTATAAACAGACAAATGTATGTACGTCTGTGTCAATATATCATATCATTTAAATACGACAAAAAATACGCATCCGTTAACAATTTTTTAATTCTTGATATATAGCTCTCGTAAAAATCAACTAAATCTATACCGAGTATCAAATTTTAGGAGACATCAAGTCTTTAAGAGCCCTCGTAAACGAACCAGTACGGAACCCACACCGACATTTACGCAAAGTTAACGTTTCAGCAATTATATTCTTTTACAAGCACAGATAAAATTTGCTTTTTATTTTTTTTTTACCCACACTGTTCTGTAATATAATTTAAGTACTAAATCTCAAGTTTCATGAAACTGAATATTATTATAGTAGATTAAGATTTTAAATACTATTGTTGTGATTCATCATTAATCATATTTTATAGGACAACGTTTTACATGCTCATGAAAATAGGTTTTTTTATGTTACGTGTTATAACAAAAAGGGCTGAGTGTAGACTATAAAATTGACACGTGTGACTTACTAAAGACAATAAAACGAAATTTTGATAGGGACAATTTTCAGTATCAAATACAAACAATATATATATATATATATATATCTGTTAAAAATATTCAAACCATTAGCGAGGCGTTGGACTCGTTCACTTTTATCATAAGACTGAAATTCAATTGAAATACCGCAGCCACGGTCATAACAGACTACAATGGCTCTTAGTTTTGTTTTCAGTAACACCATGTTATGTTTTAGTTATAAAGTACCTAAATCTTATTACAATATTATGTACTAGCTGGTATGGCCGTGATATCCAGGCGTCTGGAAAATGATGTATTCGTCGTTGATTAAGCAAACTGAACTGTAGTATGTGGATTTAGTGTAGTATTTCAAAATAGCCATTCGATAGATATCTTGAAGAGGAACGATTTTGCTGTTGGACGTTTTGCTCTAACATGCATAGTTTTTGAATTACAGCTTTTCCAGGCAAAATTTCGAAAATTTTAAAATAAAAAAAAATATATAAAATAGCAAAAAAAAATAGCCATTTCTCTTTTTAAGCTAAGAGTTTTCGAATGATATATGGCACGTGTCGCTACGACGCTTCCTCGACTAACGGCACGCGACAGACAGACAGACACACGGAGATTATATATAAAGATTAAAGTTCAATAATTTGTCAACCCTGTATACGCTCAAGGTATTAAATAAACCTATTTGCGTATTGATTTACACAATTGATAAGTGGTACCAGGCACGGGGTGACACGGGGCGTCAGGGGCGGCCGGGGGTAGGTGGGGTGTGGGGGGAGCATGGCGTGTGTGTTACTGAGTACTCCTTCATTACATTATATTCAATAAAACAATAAGGAACAATATTTTCGTATCATGTTACGCCGAATATCTGATAAAGTTATCGATAATTTATTGTTTACTATACTTTGACTATTATGGAAACAATACCTTTTGTATTAGAATCACAAATATATTATTATGTATGTATTTAGTACATATTTGTACTATTATAAAGCGGAAGAGATCGTTTGTTTGTTTATTTTTTTGGCGCTAAACTTCGAAACTACAAAATGGATTTAAAAAAATCTTACTAATTTTTAAAGACAGATTCTTTTTAGCACTACTACTCTTAGTTATTTTAATAGTAAATAAAATCGTTCGAAACCGCGAATAACTTTAATAAAAACTTTAAAACATTAATACGATCTGTTATAAAAAAAATATTCTATAATACAAAAACAAGCCATAGCAATATTCTTAATAATATAATATAACACGAACAGATTCCTCTTAAACTGGGAAAGGATGTCTCAATTAGTCGGCGATATCATCTCATGTTCGTGGAGGGATCAGATCACTTGAACATAATAATACTATCTGTTCCCGCTGAATATAATATAACCTTCGATATATTCAGCATCAGTCTGTCAGTATGTAATTTCGTAATCTTTAAGATTCGTATAAAAAATATTATTTGTATATTTTTTTGCTCTTAAAGTTTCCTGATCCATAATTACAATTATATAAAAATTATCCGGCTGTACTCACGTAATTACTATAGGCTCGTCCTGATAGATTTTTTCATTTTATATGTTCATTTCTATAATATTATATATACTTATTATACAATATAAGTCGCTTGTTTTTTTATAAAATTCATTCCATCACTACTTCTATTGAAGTCATTAAAACGACTTGTTGCAGATATAACATATATAACACTCAACAATAAGTTCGCTATTATTTATTTTCTCGTTTCCTTTAAAAAACTATACATATTTTTTTTTCATATTTTTTATACTATTTATTTGCTACAATTATTTAAAAAACAAAACCCTACAAGATATATATTTCTTCAATCGATTTTTTTGACTTCATTGACTGAGTACACCCTTCGATTGGTACAACCACCACAAACGAGCAAATTTGTTAACTTTATGACATGATAGGTATTTTATTTTGACTTCCGAGGGTTGACATATTTTCAGTGATATATATGAACGTTATGAATACTATTATCATACTATGGAGTCATTTTTCAAACCGCTTTAGTCAATTCAAGACGTTATTAGTAAGCCAGCTGTCAATATACTAATAATTTTATTGCGTTAGTACTTGTTATCAACCTTATAATACAGGGATGGCGAACCAATAGCACGCGTGCCACAAGTGGCACGTTTGAAACTTTTGATGACACGCATAAAAATAAATAAATTTGAAACTAAAATTTCGAATGAAATATTCGTTACCTTATTAAAAAAAATTACTTTGTCGCACGGACATCAAAAAAGGTTCTCCATCCCTGCTATAATAGATTATTTCAAACATCTGAACACTACAATTATAATAAAAGTGTGTCTAATCTTCAATCTATTGTGTTCCTAAGCTCCCTAACGATACAAGTACGCCACAATTTTCAAAGTTACACCATTCAGTTTGATTTCATACGAGCACGTGTTGAACAAGGAACGCCGCACATCGACTGGATCGGCTCGGATTTATTTTATAAACAAACATAACTTCATATAAATATTTTTATATTGCGACATGAAAGTTTTATTATATATTTTGCATTCAATCCTTAAATAATGAACATTTGTACTTCACTAGTAAAACATACGTGTACCATGTGATATTATTTAAATTAAAAATTTAATTTAATAAATACCAAAATTATTTATAAAAATCAACTTAAATCTCGTTCCTGACATCAGTCAATATCAAAACACCACCTCAACTTATCTCACGTGATCATTAAACTCTGTAATTCCTGAAAGTTTCCCTGTACCGGGCAGAATCAATTCTGTCTGTCACACCGAGATAACCAGATAGCGAGTTAACTTTTATAGGTCACGAGGTATACGACGATACACAATCATACACATATATCACTCTATAATCTACTGAAATCAATATTAATATCATACTTATAAAATTTTCTATGACCAGTTACAAATTATTAAAAGCGATTAGAAACTTATTATAGATATAATTTAATTGTCAATAATCCTAATTGTTCTATTTCGAAATGTAGTTCAATAAACATCTTAATTACAATTTATTTGACACACGAGTATAACTTCAGAATATTTCATTAGTTATATTTCCCACGCAACATTACAAGTATTGTTAAGCTCAGTTCTCTACTACTAGACCCACACGTGGACAACAAGATTGGTATTTTTAAGTTACGTATTATTGTTATTTTATGTGCCAATTAGCTCGTTTTATTTTTTGTTATTAATATATAATCCCCCCTACTATTAAAAATATTTAAATCCAGTGTAACATTCTATTTTATCACTTTCTCACAAACGATTTACGTCATATGTGTGAAAGTGACAATGCGGATAATATGTTATACCATGTTTATATAAGTGTCATATTATAATAAGCTATTAGTAAGTTATGTCTTTAATAGAATCACTTACCAACAAACGATTATAGTAAAATACATTGATATGGCTGTAACAATTTACAACTATTATTTTAATAAATAGGATATTATTTTAATAACACTTTTAAAGTTGGCTGATAGAGAACAGCTGTTAGCATTTAGCCAGTTTTTTGCACTTTAATTTTTGATTTTGTGCATTAAAAAGTAAATAAATAAATAATATCCAGATTTCACGAGACAAACACAAATAAATAATATAAGAAAAAATATTTAAGAACCAGATTATCCTTTAAATATAATATATATTTGTGAGATGAAATAAAATAAGATATGTTATCAAATATTTAATTATGCTAGTATTATTTGGTGGATATACAGAACATATAAATAACAAACAAACTAATCCGACCCAATCCTACATTATGTATATCCTCCTCTCATTTCCCCAGAGACTAAACGAAATAAAAAAAAAACCGTTACGTCATGTTTGATTACGTCCGAGCTAGTGATGTTGGGAATAAGTAATTTGTACGTATGTACGTAAATATCTAAATAACGCCATATACTCACACATATACATGTGTATACATGTGTGAGTATATATCAAAACCGCACACGTTTATTTTGATCATATGAGAAGTAAAGTTTGGGTTTGCTGCGAGCTTTTATAAATTAAAAAGGGTAGGTGTACGAAGAACTGAACAAACAATATTATACAATTAATTTCAAGGCAGGTTTCATTTAATATTTTTCTGAAACATTCACAAAACGAAACGAAAAAATTTTTCCAAATTTGTATATAAGCCAAGAGAAATCACTATACTGTACACATCTAAACAATTTATTCAGAACTAAATCTTAACCTACAGACGTTTTAAAACAAGCGACAGCACCACGATATATTAATTAATTAACAAACTAATTACATAATAGATTACTCAATCATGGTAAAACTTATCTCACTAATAAAATGTCCATAGATATAATGAAAATTGTCTTTGTATTGGATAAACTCTTCATTTACAGCCAAAACAAAATTAAGTTTGGACTAACAACTTAACATAATAAAAAATGAAAATGCATTAAATTAAAAACTTGCATTTTCTTCTTATACTGCCAATTAAAAACATATTCAGAAGTTAAAATATACAAACAGTATAGACCAAGCAAATTTAATTGCTAAAGTTAACGAAACTTGGATAACGTTCAGTTAGAACAACAAAGAACTTTCCAGAACCATTGGTTGCGAACAACTGGATAAGCAAACTGGTAGCAGCACAGATGTTGAAGTACCCTTCACCAATTAACACATAACTATGTTTGAAATACCAGTAAAAATGCCATTAAAATATAAAAGCCTTAAAATCAAATTAAAATGCATAAATATATTAAATATTGCAGACACTCGGTAACCAGTGTCGAGTGTCCAGTAAAATATACCGGACATTAACAAATCTTTCATAATAACCGGCTTCGTTTAACGAGATAGCAAACTATATTACTTCGCAGAAAGGTAATAAACTTACTGAAATTTTATAAAGATTTATGAGACTTTGTATATTTCTTTACCAAGGAATTATCGCAATTAAATTGTTTTTCACAAAAAAGAATTGAAGTTTTAAAGTTTTACAGTATTATAACACTTAACTGGCTGTGCGAGAATTACGTTGACTAGGAAGTCAATGTATTTTAGGAAAAATGATATATTATCATTACTTATTTATTATATTTTTTAATAAAATCTATACCATCTTTACTTGCACTAAAGTTTACTAGTATGCTAAGACCAGCTAGTCACAATAGATAATACAAAAAATTTGAAAGCGCGCGCAAAATTTCCCCATGCAAAGTCTATGGGAAAAATTAATTTTTTGACTAATTACTGCAATTAGGCTAATGAGATTTGAGAGTTGTCACTATTTTTCAGCAGTGTAGCATAATGAGACCTTTGATTTGAGCCATCAACGATATTTTTCCCTTTAGTGGTTCTCGAGCTACAGTGTGCCAACGAAATCGCTTCCTGCATTAATATAAGATTATAACACCTAATTTCAGATATAGCATATTATATAACTTTATAAAATTTACTTACCAAAATACACACACAAACATACACACATACACATAGTTAAAATTTTAAAAAAATGTCTAGAATTACTTAAGATAAATCAAAACGTAAAAAAATATAAAAAAAAAAATAAGATTTGTAAAATCGAAGTGATTACAATAACTTCCTTAAATTAATTATACCGAAAGAAGTCTTTTTATCTTCTTATTTTCAGTGTAAATTCCTCCAACATGCGTAGATACTAAGAGTATTGTGTAATAATTCTAAAAATAATTAAGGTAATTCTAAACATTTTTATGAAATCTTTTGCATTTGCAAGTAAAAAATGACCTCGTCTTAGGAGACTATGTTTAATACATATAATTAATAATACTGTGAACTTTTCACCGTTATGATTATTTACATACTTTAAATACATATATATATTTAAGGTAACATCGTTTAATTCGCTGCATATTAAAGTAATCTGAACTTTTTTGCTTACGTTTGTTATACGACAGCGGCGTTTTCGAAATTCTGGAGACGTTTTGGCGTCTCGTAATTAATAGCGCATCGCTAACGAGAAAGAGGGTAGTTTCAGATTACTACGAAATTTATTAAATTATTGTTCACGATCATATTCAACACCTGACACTTTAATAAATCAATAAATGATATTTAATAGCGTAGAATAGTATTTATATATTAAAGTTGTAGTTTTAATTGATATGCTTTATAGATTAGTTTAATATTTTTGTTATTTTCAGGATAACAAGAAGAAGAAATGTTTTAGATAATCATAAATGGGCTGAGAAATATAATTTATAGCAGAATATGTCAAATCTTGGAGCAGAGGTCTACTTAGTTTAAATAAAAACACATACTTTCGAATCAACAAAATTAACTTGTGAATCCCGTGGGTCCGATTGCTTGATGATTGATTGATATTATAATCCAATAATTAATTTTCACTATTATAGTTTTAAACATTTAAAATTTATTATCCTTTTTAAAATCTGAAGCCTAAATCAAAATTAAATCTTTACACGTATATTGACATTGTAACTACATACGTTTTGAGATAAAATGCTGGCTTAAAAAGCTAATTTTGCTTTTTTTTTGTTAAAACTAAAAGCTTTAGCAAATAAAGCCAAACGTTTTCACAGCTGCTGGTTTAAATAATCTAATGAAACTATTTGAGTTCTAAGTAAAAGGTAAAAGTTTATAATTTTAAATATTTTAATTTAAAGTTTGAATACAGCTAAGATAACAGTGAAAAAATAATAAAAAAATTTAATTAATGTACTTCTTGTCATCCAATTATATTATTCCTGATCATCAAGGCATGGCATATGTTTAAAATTTTCGTATGTAAATGAAATTTAAATTCGCTATCTAATTATCACAAATACAAAACACGAAAGTCAGACGTTTAGTTATCTTACTCATATATTTTTTGACATGTATCTGTAAAACTTTTTCTTATCTGCCTCTCATCTTCACTACCTTCCCTTAAAAAGAAAAAATGAGTATAACAAATCAAAACAACACAAGCAAAGAAAAAAGATATGAAATAGAAATAACTTAAGTTTTTTTACATCTGTTAATAAAAGCATAAGACTACTTCCAAACAAAAAAAAAGTAATCGCTGCAATAAAAAAAATGTATTTTAAACAAGAAAAAAAAGAAAAATCCTTAGCTATTAACCTAAATATCACAATTCTCACCCCAATTTAAACGACCAATTTAACACACCGATGGCATCAGTCTCAACAATACTCTTATGATCATTTTTTTTTGTTTCCAGGAAGAAATATTCCTTTCTTTTGTATAAAGAAACAAAGAGTAAAAATCCTTATAAATTCATCTTAAGTTGAATTTTCGAATTTTAGAAATATAATGTTTCATAAATCAGAATCATGGATGACACGAAAATAAGACTTATCAAGCAAATTTACCGAAATATTTATGAATACTGGTATATATGTTTGTTCTTCACATTGTATGTTGTTTAAATTTGACTCAATGGTGTTTATACATATAAGGCCCGGTTTATATGTATCAAACGAGACACTCATTTACAGGTCTATTAGCAATTTACTTTCTCGATCCTCTATTATTCAAGATAGGCAATACACAAATCATGAGATTCCAGGCTTTGACTGATCTCAGCATTTCCATACTGAGATTTGATAATGAATATGTCATATACTGATATAAAACTGACATCAATACACTATAAAATAATCATAGAAATACAGGCTTAATAAAATATATCACATATCACAAAGATCTTGGCCTGTAGGCATCACATCTAGGGATTTCTGTTGACTCCCAAAGGAAGAAAGCGTGAGGCACATACGTCTCAAATAATAAATACAAAGAAACGTGGCTAGTGAGACTATAGCGATATTAAAATGTAAAATACTCCCGACGTAAATAAACATCTGCCAGTTGTTTTGATAAATTCTATATAAATAAATATTTTTTTATTTATTAACTTTGCCCCTTGTTAGAGTTTGTTCCGCGCCGTCAATCACAAGACTGAATAATATATTTTTGTTAATCTTTTCTTCCTTTACTATATTCTTCGACGACAGCCGGCCGTGATTATGCTAAATTGGTTTTTATTGTACTAAAACATAATCATTTTTTATTAAGTCGGTAAGTCTGAAATTTATCATCATTTGTTACAGACTAATAATATTATTGAAAACTAAATATCACGGTCTATTTTACAAAATAAATTAAATAACAAAGAAAAAATCAAATTCCTGTCCCTATCGTAAATTCTTTGGCCTCAAGTTAGGACTCAAGTAGAAAAAAAAATCTATCCTCATAAAACATTAAAATAACCTAATATTGAAATACACCTCTGAGTAGCCGTATGTGCCTGTAACATGAATTTGGCCAAATATGGCCATGCCGTCAAACATTGGAACCAACACTAATTTTCATACATCGTACAGCTATGTGCTTTCATCTAGCCTCTATCGTACAGTTCTGCAAAGTTTCCAGTAATTCCTAAGAAAAGGGTGGAGACTCAAAGTGAGCGATAATATTTATTACATTTTAAATATCTGACATGCGATTCAGACCTACAGATACATTTCATATTAACCCACCATCTCAGTAATAAGTAAAGACATTCTTTCTATAGTGTACTGCTGACTTATCACTGCCATGTTTAGCATTGTACTAATCTGACATGTGATAAGAACATTGAACAAAACTATTGTGTATTTTTTCCACCAATATATAAAATAGGGTACGTTATGTTTGTTTGACAGGTTACTTTAGTGAACGTAACTCTAGAATTCTAGTTTTTAAATAAAGATTTTTACGAGTCTATCGTATGTTGGTAAATGTATTAAAATATTAATAATATGTTAACTAATATACTCACTATCTTCAGAATACTTAGCTCGCCTAATTAAATTTACATTTTAACTTTAACTCTACATGTAGAATAACAACATTATCAGAATAAAGTGAACATCTCAAAGTATTCATTATTACAATAGAAAATCCAAATACGGACTCTCAGATAAAAATGTTAAGTAACTGACAATTTCATAATGGATATAAAAGATGGATTTAGAAAGAAATCAACATAAATCAAATCAAAAAAACAGAATATAAAAACGCTCACAGCGGAACCATACAAGTACATCTAAAATTAACCTCCGCAGTAATGTCTCACACGAGCCTGTGTCTCTTTGTTCTCTGAGGTCTTGCATCCTGATGTAAGTACCAACAGTCTTAAATATAGTGGAACAAGTAATGCGATTCATTTAAAACAAATAAACACAGGACGAGAAGAAATATAATGCAAATTCAATTTTTTTGTTAATAATGTTAATATGTAACTTCCGTAACGCCATCTTGTAATATATATGTAAAATATATTCAACAAATTTTATGATACATTATGCAGCTTGAAGCTTCACTGGCGTAAAGTTAATTGCTTGGATTCAATAGTAGCTTCAGTGTAGAAAAATATGTCGTTGTCCATGTTAGCTCGCTTTTGTCGATCACGTCGGATTTTAAAATGAAAGAGAGATATGCAAACAAAGGTTAGTATATATTTTGTGTTTGTTCAAACCCTATTGGTTTCGACGGCATCATCGCGACAACCGATAGATTATAGGGATTCAAATTGTAACATTTGTAATATCAGTCAGAAAATTAACGAAATAATTTCAGACAGTTCAAAATACAAATTCAATACATTTCCAGTAGCAGTTGAAGCGAGAACCGCGTCGACCGCGCCGACCGATCCAAAATCATAAATGCAAATTGGGCGCATATTATAAAAGCGAGCCATCAAAAGTCTAATTTGAGAACGCATTCACAAGCAGGACTCATCCGGAATTAAATTTCAAAAGAAGCATTCTCACTAGTTACAGAGTGCTTCAGCATATTTAGTTCTCTTTACTGAATGTTTTAATAAGAACTGCGCTTACATAATGATACATGCTAGAAACGGTTCATATTATGAGAAAATGACTAAAGTCTTGTTCTAAATTAAGATAACAGATTAATTTGCTCCTGCTTTAATAGAGTGCATTTTCAAGGAGTTTTCGGTCAAATAAAATGCTTCAAATTACTCTCAACTAATTCGTCGAAGTCTGATTAATATACATATAATACAATATAGATATTACTTGTGAAATATAATATAATCATTCTGATTTGACGATGACGACAAGAACAATCAATTACAGCTCCTGTCAAGTAATTTTTGTTTGGCAGTCAAAGATCTAGACGTAATGATATAATAAAGAAAAAACAAAGTTAACAAATTCATACCGGATTCATTCGGACCTCCTTTCCGGATATTTTGGCTATTAATGTTAATTCAGATACGATGTTTATGATGATTAACAGCCCGTTTGTATTACAATATGATAAGATCTACTGTCAGGACCTAGTCGAAGGCGCCGTTATATATTAGTGAGAAAGCAACAAGTAGACACAGTATGAAACAAACGATTATGGGTGCCCCATCACATTAACTTCCTGGTTAAGAAAAACATTAATTCTATCATTATTATTATTTTCTATATATTTTTTAAACTATAAAATTCCTTTGTAGGTTTTGCTACGAAAGTAATCAGTTCTGAGTAACGTGAATACGCATTAATTTATATCAAAGTAAATTCGATTGCATTATCAGGTTGCGAGAAAATGGAGCTAATAATGCGTCAAAATACGTAAATATTTTTTTTTTTAAAATGTGTCTTATGAATTACCTCCATACATACACAACTTTAAACAAATTGAACGATGGTATCAGCGGATATATCTGGAAGAGATGAGTTTCGTTAGACGAGCTACTTTTCAGAACGAACGAGATACTGAACTATATTTTTCAAACATATTAATAATAACATTGTTTATTTTAAATTAAACAACCTGCACCCATCACTAATGATTCCTATAAGAGGGTGTAACTCGTATTTCCGTTTCGTGGCTTGCTGTGAAGCATTAATATAAATAGTATTTCCACTAAAATTAAGATAAATGACTCCAGAGTCGCAACCCCTCGCCGAGTCAAACGCAAGCCGCGCTGACCTACTTAAAGCTGTGAATAATTCAAATCGCGGTAAATTCAACAAGTAACGCGTTTCTGTATAAACAAATACTAAGCGGACTCGCGGCCTGTCATACTATAGAGCTTTGATAAGCGATGTCGTCACATTCTTTTATTTTTATACGTAAAATAGAAATTATATTAACGAGGCTATGTAAATCTTTGAATGTAGGGTGTTTGACAATTGTAGTTTATTATCCATTCTTTGTTGGACTTGGAAAGGTTATTGCATTTATCAGGATACCACTTGATGATAAGCCTAATCTTTTTAGAAGTAATAAGAGCCGGAGCGAGTACATAAAATAAAAACACAAAACTTTCAAACGACATTACATACAACATTACACTAGACGGGTG
The DNA here is from genome assembly GCA_959347395.1 of Mechanitis mazaeus. NCBI lineage: Eukaryota > Metazoa > Arthropoda > Insecta > Lepidoptera > Nymphalidae > Mechanitis > Mechanitis mazaeus. Next base: position 12,114,425 of record OY365749.1, read on the forward strand.
TATCCCGGACAAGTTCATAAAATGCTGACTGACACGCCACATGTACGATATCCCAGGAGCGAGCTCCGACGTACGAACTGAACTCATTGTCACTATCCGGGTGATGGATGCGGTTTGTCTGCAACGGGGTGAAGGGATGTCGTGAAATATAACTGGAAAATAGTTTAATACTTTTTGCTTTATTATATTTATAGAAGCAACATTTTTATTACCTTTAATATTAATGAAGACTTCAACGACCTTGAAATAATAGGAATTTAAAACCTTATAAATAAAATAAGTAGAAATTATTACAATAAATATAATTCACCATTTAAGTCGACTTGACTGTCAAGTTAACATTTATACATTGTTCACTTCTTGACACTTTCAAAAACCACATGAAGCTTTCAGGGCACTCGGTATTTCTCTCGCGGCATCCACAATATATTTTACAACGGAACCATCCAACAAATTATTCAAAACCCCGGACTCCATACGAGTTTCCGGGGATACAAACTAGTTCCGCACCAACTTGTACAGGTTTAAAGATTTGAAACCCACCGAGGCATATATCCCTGTTTCAAACTTTCGCGAGCCGGTCAACCACTTAGGCTTACCACGCGGAATAAGGAGATCTGTTTAGTCTCGTCTCTATATCAAACATATATATATATATATATATATATATATATATATATATATATTTCTTCAATGTAGTAAAGTAATATAAATATGACCAATGCCATTTGTGCTATGAAAGTGTACCGTGATTCTTTAAACTGTACGGAGTGTCAGCTAGTAAACTAGAGATGCTTTATCATCCTTAAAGAATACAATGGGATGAACAGTATGACATACATGACGGTAATAAAGGTATTGTGTTATGTCACTGTACGAAACGTGCCTATACACACCACAGGTCTGCTTATGTGAAACTTGTGTGACAGACATACAGCCATTCCTATGAGATATAAATACCATTAAACAGATCATAACTGTATAAGATCGACTACACTACAGCTTTACAAAATGCTGTCTTGTTCCCCTATCCCTGTAATAACTCCATGAATAACACAAGAGCTGGTGTAGTTTAAATATTACTAAATCCGTAGTAATCTAACTTTCACAATTAGTTTGTATGGTAACATTATAATTAAGTATTAGAATTAATAATTTAAACTAACCAGTAGTAATTTCTGGTAAGTTTCTTCTTAAATACGTTATTTTATTATTTAAACGTTCCTTAGTTTAGTTAGTATTATTAATAGCTGCTGTAAAAAATATATTTGATCGCCATGTGCCGGTGCTCTCCGCCTCGCTATTTCAAGTGCCGTCAACTACCCTCAAAACGTTCAAATACGCTTCGACTGTTTGAATTCAACCTCAATCTTTTTAATAAGATTGCTCGAGGGCTTTCAAACGAAACGTAAATTAGAAAATATTTTTGAGAAGTTATTGATTCAAATTTGAAATATTTCCTATATTATGTAATAGACTGTTTCTTTATATCAAAATATACTATATATCAAAAATCAAGTACATAATAAAGAAACAAACTTTTTATCTAATCTTAAAAGAGTTGATACGGTAAAAATATTGATATATTATAAAAAATCGTAATATTTACGAGATAGTATAATAAAAACTTAAAATCCAATAGTCTGTCGAAAATATAAACACGGGGGAATCAACGACAATCCTATTGAATGGAGCGTGCGTCTGTCTGTTAGTCAATTACCGACCGTACTGTATTGGCTTAAAATTACAATTTATAAATATTTATAACTACTTTGTACACGAGCTACAAATATTCGGGTTTTTCAGCTGACAATTGTTAAATTACTTTTTCGTATTAATTGTGTTAATATTGACTTTATTTTGCATGCATTTAAAGTTTATTTTATTTGTTTTAAATGAAATCGAAAACGTATAATACTATATACGGTTAATTAAACATTTCACATATTAAATTATAAACAAATATATTAACAAAACAAAACAAGCGAGTACATTCAGGCTTGTGCCTGTGCATCAACAGTCCATACATTTTTAACTCTTTTCCGTCCCACATCGCCCGAAACGAGCCTGCGCCCCCATTACCGCGGAATTGATGTATGAATTAATAATAAACTGAATCTTGATTACTGACTTACGTATACTTAATGCTTACAACATTTAGAAATGTGAGTCACTTAATAGTAAGTATAAGCAACAATTGGACAGTCGATGTAAACAATAGACACGACTCCGTAGCACACCGTAGCGTCTGCTACGATAAGCTACGGAGCATTCGGAGATTCGTAGCATCAAATAAAAAGGATTATCAAACAATTTACAAATCTAAACATTACATGTTTACGAAATAGAAAATAATCTGTATATTGACTTCTACATCCGTACTTCTTACGGTGGCACAGACCCTCGTCAGGTGAAAAGACACGTACGCGTCGATGACAACTCGATTAATGTGTTGAATGATTCTGTATGAAATATTTCTATCACATGTATTCAGTGCCATTTTCTTGATGTAGGCACTAAAAATAAATTTAACAGACAATATAAATCATCAAAAATGTAGTTTCACAGCAGATTCAATGTAATGTTGGGACGCAAACGTTCTTTGAACCCACATCTCTTTAAAATACCACAATGCCATTAAAGCCGGCTCTCGCGCTCATAAAAGCATATTAAAAATCCACATTCCTCTCGGACAGTACCCTCAACTTTATTATTCCGAACACTAATTCACCCTAAATCCCAGTATTTAAACATAACTCGTTTTAATTTGTGGCGGTACAGAATGAAGCAGATCCTCTTGAAATAAAGTATATTGTTGTAGACGCACCTGCTTCGTTTTCGAGATACCAAGATATTGTAAACTACCCTCTAACGCATATTATTGACTGTATTTACATCAATATTTATTTTAATATGAAACGAAGACAAAAACGAAACCGAACCCAATGTTCAGGATTGTCATCTCAGACTAATTAATGTGCAAATTCATAAATATATTTTATTATGATTACAGGGATGTAAACAGAGCCGTCACATCTAATTTATTCACCTTCATATTTCAACGTGAACCGAATAATTAACAAGGAACCAAACAATTAAAATTATAAGAGAGAGTAATTCAATTTTGTATCCATAAATTAGGTAATTTGAAGAACATTCTCCCCGGTATATTTAATAACTATATACAACAGGACTCGCTTCCTTATTCCCATTGTTGAAATATGAACGAAACCTTTAACAATTACGATATTGTTTGATGTAAAATTCATTGAAGATAACACTTTTACATGAAATTATAAAAATTTTAACATTAAAGAAGGAAAAAGAAGATATTTATCAACATTTGTTCTATCGCTGTTCTGCGAAAAATCACGAATAACAACAGTCTAAGCAGATTTTTAAAGATTCACAAAATATGATAATATTAATATGAAATGACTTTTAAATATATGTGTATTATTTATGGACAGTCCTTTTATAATATACTTTGTATAATTTGTATATTTGTTGTTTTCTATGTATATAAATAATTTAACTTTATATGATAATAATGTTTACACGAGCAACAGGGACGCGTGACTCGAATAATAATAAGGTGAGACTTAATTTTAATTAATTTAACAATTAATTCAATTATTTCTGACAACACGGTGTTAATTACGAGGGTGTTGGGATGTAAACCAGTAAGTTGAACTGATTGAGTGATATTAAAAAATATATATATATATTTTTTTTTTATTTTGGACTATGTGAGTTTTAGATAATAACTTATATTGTATAGAGATAAGTTAACGACAGCAAAGAATACTTATAACGTAAGTAATATTTAAGATTTGTGTTATTTCAATCTCCTGCTCTCGCTAAACAAGAGCACGTGACTTGAATCAAAATGGATATATCGAGAAAATTTGATGACTCACATTTATACAAAAACCGATTTCGTAATGTTGATATATTTTCAATATCTATTTTGAGAATGGATAATATTAGAATTATCCTCTTAATGTATATTGCCAAAGTAAATCTTTCTTACATCTTTACTAGGGTCCATTGGGGTATTAAGTTCCAGATAACTCTTCAACCCATTTTATAGAACATTTTATTGCTGTTATCTTACATGTTTTATAAAGGGACTGCTCTACCCAAATTTGCGGCTTAACTTTGTTCTTCATATGTTATCAACTTTGAAATATATTATTAGTTTTACATCAAATATTATTAAATGTTGAAGTTAAATAATTATTACACTAAATGAAGAAACCTGAAAGTTAAAGCATTTTCTTTTATGTTGAATATAATGGTTGTTCAAAGGAGGTCGAACTGAACAGCCATTTTGTATTTACGAGTAGAGTAGAAGCAAGAATATCTACTTTATTTTTTTTTATTTGATTATGAGTTGTATGAATAATTATTGGTGCAATATATCATACATACCTCTTTTTCTTACTAACAACCGTACCACATTTATCGTAGAAAAAAGTTTTATTTTCTTTCATTATAGAAAATACATAATAATAAATGTAATACATAAAATAAATTCAACAAACCAACATAAAAGCTATCATTCAATATCATATCCAATCTTTAAATTCCTATCCAGCCACAAGCAAACATGAAATCGTAATCTAACCTCAGTTTATTAAGCTTTGACGGAGTCGATCAAATATTTGCTATCTCAGTCATTGGCTTACGATACGTGATCGTTTGAAAGAGAGAGAGATTGATGAAAAATAATTGTATATTGAATCTTCTGTCAATAAATTTATTGCTAAAGTCTTAGCGGTTGTTGTTTACTAAGGCGTACTTTTTATATATATATTCGTAAAGTCTATCATTGAAAGTAAAAAAAAAGTGTTGCAAAGAAGGTATTTTTTATTTAGATAAATAACGTCTTAGAGTTACAACTCACATGAAAATATTTACTATTTTTACTTTGAAATTTTCCTAGAGCACTTCTTTCAGATTAAAGTCCTGAAAGCACATAACATAGGCCTCACATTATGCATCCCCGTCCACCGAGCTGACGGTTCACAGATAACTAGTTTTACTCCAATACATCGAGGTCGGCGTTCCTTCAGTCAACATTCTTTACCCCAACTATAAAACATTTTCCAACCCAAATCCTTTATAAACCCGGCGAGTTTAACTCAATGTGTACTCACATGTTCACGATAAATGAGGGTAACGAGACGCCGCCAGCTATCACATACTTCATACGATACAACATTATTATAATAAACCAAAAAATAACTAATCTGTTACGAAATGAGCTTATCAAAAAAGTTTTTATTTGATACAGCAAATTATGGATTTAATTAAGACCAATGAGTTAATAACTTATTCATTCATAACAATACTTCATAATGATATTATTTGAAAGTAGTAAACATTCATTGTATTATCAGTAATAAGTTTTGATACTTTGGTAATTGTGATACATAGCTTAAAACTTATAATCAACCCAAAATGAACTCTATCACATTAATAAAAGAGTGATTATTGAGTGATAAACTATAATACACAAGTGCCTTCATACTAAGTTGTCTCAGCTTTTAAACGATGTCGTACTGAGCTTATAATACTTCAGAGGTATTATATAATAGGCACTTTGTACTTACATTTTTACAGAAATATTTGTATGTTTGATAATCAACCTTTAGGATAATTTCATAGTTTTCATAAGACCATAACCTATGTCTATATATATATATATATATATATATATATATATATATATATATATATATATATATATATATATATATATCATCATCATCATCATCATCATTTCAGCCACAAGACGTCCACTGCTGAACATAGGCCTCCCCCATAGACTTCCAAAGTGACCGATCTTCGGCAGCTTGCATCCAGCGGCTTCCTGCAGCCCTTTTCAGTTCATCCGTCCATCTAGTGGGGGGACGTCCTACGCTACGCTTTCCGGTACGCGGTCGCCACTCGAGGACTTTTCGGCCCCATCGGCCATCGGTTCTTCGCGCTATGTGCCCCGCCCACTGCCACTTCAACTTGCTAATCCGCTGGGCGATATCGGCGACTTTAGTTCGTCTACGGATCTCCTCATTCCTGATTTGATCGCGTAGAGAAACACCAAGCATCGCCCTCTCCATAGCTCGCTGAGCGACCTTGAGCCTTCTTATGAGGCCCATAGTAAAGGACCACGTTTCTGCACCATAAGTCATCACTGGTAACACACACTGGTTATAAACCTTCGTCTTTAAGCACTGAGGTATTTTGGACGAGAAGACTTCACGCAGTTTCCCGAACGCTGCCCAGCCGAGTTGGATTCGTCGACTAACCTCTTTCTCGAAATTGGACCTACCCAACCGGACTACTTGTCCAAGGTAGGTGTATTCGTCAACAACTTCGAGAATGGAGCTCCCAACAGAGAGTGTGGTGGGTGTAACATGGACATTTGACATGATCTTCGTCTTGTCCATGTTCATTTTTAGACCCACTTGCTGAGAAACTTCGTTGAGGTTAGTGAGCATTTCACCTAGGTCTTCCATTGACTCCGCCATGACCACAATGTCATCGGCAAATCGGAGGTGGGTAATGTACTCGCCGTTGATGTCTATACCGAGTCCTTGCCATTCCAGGAGTTTGAAGGCGTCTTCCAAAGCGGCGGTGAACAGTTTCGGAGATATTACATCTCCCTGTCTCACTCCTCGCTGCAGTGGAATCGCCTCCGTACATTGATCCTGTACTCGGACCGATATAGTGGCGTTTTGGTATAGATGTTTAAGCACCTTGATGTACCTGTAGTCAATGCGGCAACGTTGGAGAGACCGTAGGACCGCCCAAATTTCGATCGAATCGAAGGCTTTCTCATAGTCCACAAACGCCAAGCAAAGTGGCAGGTTATACTCCTCAATCTTCTGTATGACCTGCCGCAGCGTATGTATGTGGTCTATGGTACTATAGCCTTTTCGGAAACCGGCTTGTTCAGGAGGCTGGAAGTCATCGAGTTTGCGTTCGAGACGATTCGTGATGACCCGCGAAAACAGCTTATAAATATGGCTCAGCAACGAGATGGGCCTGTAGTTCTTCAATAAGGTTTTGTCACCTTTCTTGAAGAACAGGATCACCACGCTGCTGTTCCACGTTGCTGGCGTTTTGCCCTCGAGCAAGACGGAATTAAAGAGCTTCTGAAGGACTTTCAGTACTGGTGTTCCACCCGCTTTCAGAAGCTCGGTTGTGATTCCATCTTCGCCCGGCGCCTTGTTGTTTTTTAGCTGTTTTAGGGCCATCCTAATCTCGTTTACGCTGATGTCCGGATAGCAGATAATATATATATATATATATATATTATCTGCTTTTAGTATGATTTTATTATCTTCTGTTTAATATAACAATATAAATACAAATTGAGGTAAATATTTATATCCATTTAATCAATTATTATTAGAGACTTTTTTTTGGATTTTTATAGATAATTTTATTAATTTAATGTTAGTATCTTTATTTTAAAATATTTTTCTGATATCTTTTGTTATTTCTTCAATTGTATATTTCTGCAAAGGAACCATATGAAGTAAGTAAATATATTTAATATAAACGAATTCATCAAAAAAGAGCTACAATTATTTTGAGATGTCTTATAAGTAACCAATTTGAAATTTCCGTCATTCCAAGAGACCCTAATTCAATAATATCCCTTTAAAAGTGTATACGGAACCCTTCTCGTATAATTACAGTAAAGTGCCCTGACGACGACGTTCCCACACAAGATATGTACTGCGATTTAAAATATAAAGAGTCAAAAAATACAAATAATTTAATGAAATTAATTTGATTATATTATATAATATATTTAAAAATGATTTAAAAAAAATAAGATATAGGATTTATAACTACTTCTGCTACCATTAAAAAATATATACTGACATATGGAAACGGTAATTTCAATAATTTTTCAACATTCGACCCAACTCAAATAATTGTTTATTCAATTTAATACGTTAAACTAATTTGCTTGTAAATAAAATTTACGAATACAATCAGTACTCCTCCAGCGAGTAATTGAATGAAACATTACAAAAGTAGAAAGAAAAAAAAAAATATATATATATATATATATATATATATATATATATATATATATATATATATATATATATAGAAAAAACCTTTAAAATGACATACATGGATGTGTCTCTAACACATAACGTCCAACACAAACAATGTACCATCAAATATGTAAATACGAGAAAAAAATGAACTTGTACAACACAATTGCCTTTGACGCCCGTTATATATAAATAATTCAACGACTGTCGAACAGATTGAGTTATTTTAATAATGAACAACTAGTACAAAAAATATTTTATTATTGAGCGAAGCTCTCCACGGAAGACTTTTCTGCATCCTTTGCGTAAGCAAAATCAAAAACACTATATTCGAAAATTTCCAAATTTTGCACACAGACAGACATCAGTCTGGTGGTGGTTTAAAAAAATAAAAAAGACAAAAAAAAATGTAACAATGTGGTTCATTTCGAAAGAGTTGAGAACAATACGCGTCGACGTTTTGTAAATGCAACTTCGGTGCTGTTTGCAGCAAACTTCGCTCAATATGCTAAGTCATACTGAGATTTAGTGAGCGCAGCAAGTCAGAATTGAGATCTGGTACGCGCTCCTAGTATATATTTAACATTATTATTATCTAAACTAAACGCGTATTTATTTTCTTTGATATAAATTTCTTTATTATAATATTTAAGGTAGATCGTGTCATTAGAGGCAAATTTCACACATTGCCAACGTGTCTACGCTTCAGAGATGACACACACTGCTGAATCATTTCATTTTTACACTGCTATTGAATTTCACGCTAACATCAAACAGTTTTTAAAATAATTAAATACATAAGACATGGAAAATTAAATTTTTTTAAGAATAAAAATTATTTTAAACTCATTTTTTTTAACTCAATAAATATTTATTTACCTCTAATAGAAAAAATATTGAATAATATTTGCAACATCAAACAATTTTTTTTCAATAATTAAAAAACTTAGACATAAAAAAATTCCAATTAAACTATATTTGTATAAAAATTAGTCAATTAATATTTATTTACCTCTAAATAAAAAAAAAAACACCATTATTGCAACATCGTTTCCGAACTAAACTTATCGACATATCGCCTATAATACATCCGAAAAGGTTGAATAAAAAAAAACTACGTAAATTCCACGCAGTTCATTTTCGCGCGTCACGCCACTTTTCACATCTGACAGCTGTCAAAACGTTTGACACACGACGTCCGGCGGGAGGTGTCGGGTGCGTTCGAACAATAGATAATTATAGAGAAATAGATCATCGTGACAAGACGCGACCCGAATGGATGGAATGCGCTCTAATTTTTTAAAAATATTTAACGCAATGAACAAATATATTTATTTAAGTACGCAAGCTACATTTTTTTTTCAACTGAAAATATTGTATAGGTATAGCTATCCGGCTGTACTCTCGCAGCAGAGCGAAATCGTGGCATGAACTTGAGTGTGCCATGTCCTGAGCAAATTCCGAACAAACTTCGATAACTTCAGCGTGGTACAGCCGAATACATAACAATAATTATGAATCAAGAGTCTTAGTATAAAATAATAAATACTCAACACTTCAGCGACTAAACTAATAGCTGGCCGCTGATGGGTTAATAAGGATTCCTTACCTGAAACAAATTTTAATATTTCAATTAATTATTCATAATTCACACGATCAGTTAACTGACGCATTAGCCGAAAATATATATATTTATATGTAATATATATTACAACATATTTTTATCCGGTATCCGGTAGCGTCACGGTTATATCACCGTGTTATATATAATAAGTAAATGTAATATTATAAAAACTCAAAGTTAAAAACTAACTTTACGACCTATGACACTCACTAACTTTAGCATAATTAAGGATTAAATAGTCAAATATCACTAGATAACTTCTTAATTAGAACTCTGTAGTGCTGGATGCTGTGTTATTAAAATAAGACCGCATCAGCGTATTAATATCATTTAAATTGAATTAAATAATACAATTAAAGCTACAGAAGTGGTGTCTGACTCAGCACATACCTAAATACAAAAAATTTTAGACACTAAAGTAGTGGCTTCTAGTAGAATACTACTCACAAATATATACACGTGTAAGGCTTAGAATAGATTATTATCGCTTTTTAAAATACACGCACATACACACGCATATGCACGCACACACACGCAAGCACACGCACCCAAACAAATTTTTAAAACAACAATGTTGTAAACATGAAACCTGAAACTATATACATATTTGACATATCGATTCATATTAATAATCAGATATTGGAAAAACAATCAAACAGTATGTTTAATAAAGACTAGAGCCATTTTTAAATTAACCTCTCCGTTAAGTTAAAGTAAAGTTAAGTAAAGTTAAAGTTACGTTAAACACATATATATATATTTATATATATTTATTTTTTAATCCGCTGATTTTAGAGTTACGTGATAGGTATTTAAATGTGTTTGAACCTAATGATATTGTTAATATTGTAACAAATTTAAATTGAATCCTGGCTAATATAAAGTTTATAATCAAATATATAATATATATATTTGACTGACTAATTTCAGCCAATAATGTTAATGAAAAAAAATTAACTAATTCTATATTTAATGTTTTGAACCGAGTTAACTCTCTCATATATTAATAATATTTAACTCAATATACAATATTTACATCCACCATCCTACATAACACTGTAAAGATAACAAATCTTAAACGTCTCTTCTATCCTGTTAGAACGCTAAGCGCTGTTATCAAAGAGACGTTAGCAAGCGGCTCCGAGGATCACTGCTGCTATTACTTGGAGCTGATATCACGTGATATTGAACTTTAATATAGGAATTAAATTATATTGCTTTACATTATAATATACTAATATTTCAGGGGTAACTTTGAAACAGTGCTCTTTGAGTCATAGGTTCAACAAGTAAAACTACATTTTTAAACCAATACTGTGTCTCTCCCTAAGATTTTTTTAAATATTTTATCATTATATAAAAGTAATTTTGTTTTGAATGCTTTACTATATTATACTTTTAAATATAATTCTTCACTTAAACAGTATAATGGCATATAACATCATTAAAAAGTTTTATAATAAGATTTTTTATTAAATGGTATTACAATTTTTGAGTTATTGAATTATTATTTTGATATTAAATCGCGATTCCATCCTACTCTGAACTCATGGATGAGGACCACGAACGGATTCAAAACTAATCGGGTAAATTCTGATAAATTTGACGTGAATACAGCCAAATATATATAATAGAAATATGAATTACTAAAGTCTTATTACAAAAATTACAAAAAAGTGTTTTTAATATGTTAAACTTATGATATACAATATAAATATCCCAGAACAAGTTTGTTATATAGTATTTTCTTAGATTTTCACGAGTACACATTTGAAAAAAAACTATTTTTTACCAATTAAAACTCGCGTATAATTTGGGTTACATTTTAATTTTAAACCCAATTAAATTAAAATGTAGGGGTTTAAATTAAAATGTAACCAAATTATACGCGAGTTTTAATCCGTAAAAAGTAGTATTATTTCAAGTTTATTATAACTGGATTTAAATTAAGACTATAATGCTGTCGCTATTGTGACCAAATGATGACAAAATTTCAGCTTGACTTTCTTATTCACTTTATTATTAGATACAAATGATATTAAATTAATTAATTGGGACAGACACCAGGACAACACCGACTTGTCACGATATAATAGACCAGAAGACAATAAAATATCAGTAATTAGGTCGCGGTGAATGTCAAAAGAAAATAAATTACCCTAATAAAGTTATTTTATCTCTTTAGCTAATTAATAATTTATAGTGGATATTATTTAGAAACCAAGGAATCAAAGACGAATAAGCAAATACTTGATATATTAAAACTTGATAATATAATGCTATTCCAGTAGTTTCACATTGTTTGACTGCTCTTATTATAGATAAATAAAAATCCCACTTTAACAATAAATCATAAAGATACCAACAGTGTCAGGAGAAGCTCATAAAACTAACATACGTGTACACCATAATTAACATATTAACACGTTACAGCCCCGCACCCCGCACCCCGCACCCCGAACCCCCGGGAGATTTACTGCTTTCATTTAAGTATATTCATTTTATTAAGCTGTTTCGTATAAACAGTTAAGTGTTCACACACACACACACACATAGATACATAGTTATTGTTATAATATAGAGCAAGCGAGTTAGCTTTAGCAGAAAGTTGTTCTTTTCATTTCAGAGCCTATTAAAGTCTACTAAAAAGTAGGAAATCTTCACTAATATAACCGTAATGTCAAACAAAGTATCCAGTATAATATCAAAGCCGCCATTGCACCTGTAACGTTATCAAAGTGTTTAATTTGCGTTTCGCTTATTTGTTAGTCAGCCGCGCTCTAATTGCTTTCTTCCAATTCGCTCTGATAATAGCTACACCTTGTAAGAGCGATGAGCGATTCACTTGATATTATTTATACAAAAATTATATCATTAATACGTACACACGTGTATTGGTCGGTTTTTCTAAAATTATATCTGATTTTACAGTAGCTTTGGTCCAGCGTGGTAAAGAATTCCATACCAACTCATATATCAATTTCCTCCGTCATGATAAGAGTATATTATATATTGTATTATTATGTATCTGTAACATGTTATAAAAACATCTATATACTTATTTCTGCCTTCTGAAACACCCTGTCCAGCACTTGTGGGTAGCTGAAGAGAGCTGTTTGTAGAGATAAGTTCATCCTATATATATATAAGTTTTTTTTTAAAATTTTTTTTGGCATAACTAACTGTGGTGCAGGAAATAAATAAATGAAGTGATTTACTCTGTAAAATCATGCATTGTAATATAAGCAAATACATATATTTTATAAGACATTTATAACTAAACGTATAACATAATATTATAATTTAATAAATTACTAATATTATTAATATCCGCTACCGCTCGTCACTCACAACGTTCATTATTCAGGTCGTTCGCGGCGGTCTCCTTGTCGCTGTACTCTGGGGTTTAATTAAACCCATTTCTTTGGTGTAACTGAAATTTTTCTTACAATTAAATTTACCTTTGATAAACGATATTATTAAACCAAATCAATTAATGTTTGAGTCAATCAATTTCATTAATTTACGGTATTGAAATATTTTACTTGGAATATTCAACCGCATTCTAACTTTGGAGGAAAAAGTAAAGGAATGATTTTCAAGGAAATAATCGCACTTAAATTATTTCTATATAATTATAGTATTTGGGTAATAAAAAAAACTTATCTTCATAAAAATCTATAAAGTTTTCCCTAGAAGTTAGGAGGGAAAAACTACAAATTTTATAATACTATTAATATAAGACTTATGACACCAGTAATTCGTATAAATTATTTAATTTTCTAACACGAGTTACATAATCTATTAATTATAATTAATAACCACAAATCGTAAAAGTAAGTGTAAAGTTTTTAAGATCAAACATTCAGTTAGTTCATTAAATTTATAACATCCGCTCGTCTCGCGAGGTTTACAATCATTTTACTATTGATTTGATAGTAAACATCGTGTACAATTATAGTTTACATTTATTATACGAGTCGTTCTATATATTATGGTTAATTATAATGTTAATGTAACCAAATGTGTTATTACATTCCTAAGTGTCACTTTATTAAGTAACACTTATTGTGTAGTGCTTTAAATTATTTGTAGCCATAAACTTGTGATTTTAATTTTTTAATTTTTTTTTAATGTCACAAATTTTAAAAGATGTGTTTAAAGTTGAAATAATAATACCTGTTTAAATGACTACAATTTACGTCTGTGTCAGTTATTACGAAATGTGACTGATATTAAGAGCAGCATATTAAGGGGACAATTAAGCGTTTAGTACTGTATCCCTTAGACGTTAGTGTGACACCTATACTAGCCGTAAGTGTAAAGAGTTTAATGTTTCAATAAAACTATTTTTCGGATATAATTATATTTTTTATTATTACATTTTTATCTATAACCCGACGTTTCGGATGCCTTGCAGCAAACGTGTTCGCGATAAGACGTGATGATGGTGTGTGATGATGAGTTTAATGTTTGTTGGTTGAACACAGCATGAATCGTCTATTACTACGTGTGTTGCTATGATACAAAGTTGTAAATAATCAATAATAATTTAAAAAACTAGGAACAACAAGATGAATACTTACAGTTTCAGTAATATTTATTTATTTATTTATTTATTTATTTATTTAAAATTTTATTGCACTCCTATAAACTAGGGTACAAATGGCGAACTTAATGCCTTTTGGCATATTCCACCAGTCAACCCTTGATGACGTATGGAAGTTGCGGTAGGTACTTCAATTTAAAAATTTTGAATAATATACATATTTATATAACTATATAAAACATAATATATACATATTATATAGCAACATATACATAAAAACGAATAGATAATAAATAAATAAAAATACATAAATTACTATTATTATTATAATATTACTCAGACAGATAAGGCTCACGCACTTGCTTTTTGAATGACCAGAGAGTCAGTGCCTTCCGAATGGATTCAGGTAAGGCGTTCCAAAGTATTATTGCCTGAACTGTGAAAGAATAATGGAAGAAACCAGATTTATGTAGTGGAATAGATGTAATTAAGTTACTAGAGGAGCGAAGTACCCTGTTATGAGTATGACAGATTTACTTTAAGTTTTCCTTTAGATAAGATGGAAAAGAAGAATTATTTAAAATAGAATAGAGAATATACAGCATTCGGGAGTGACGTCAGTATCCGATTATCTAAAACATAATACCTTAAAAACTTTAAACTAATAACATTAAAATATCAAGATACATTGGTCGTTTAGTATTTTCAAAGAATTTCACGAGTACACATTTGAAATAAAACTATTTTTAAAATATTTGACTCGCGTCAACTTTGAGTTTTGGTTACATTTTAATTTTAACCCGACGTTTCGAATGCTTTGCAGCAATCGTGTTCACGTAGACGAGATGTAAGTGTCTGTCAGTAAATCAGTTAATTAGTAAATTAAAATGTAAAAAAAATTATACGCGAGTTTAATTCGTAATAAATTATTTTATTACATTGGTTGCATGTCTAAAAAGTGTCAAATATTTTGATATGTATAGAAATGAGTCAGTTATCAGAGGCACGTGAAGTTTAGTGTTAGTTGTAAATAGCAAGTTTAACGAGTTTCTGTAAGGATAATTAAAATAAAAAATGACATCACTGTCAAGAGTTGTGATTGGTGGACCATCACAACAACCAATCAGAAAAATTAACATCATTTTTTGGAAAATTATATATTTTTTTTTTCAAAATAATACTATCAATAGGACCAATGGAGTTGATTAACTAGTATTTAATCCATTTTCACAGCGACTGGACCGAGAGGAACCGTTCAGTGGCAAATAACTAGAGGAGTGAGATTGATTTTTTTAATTAAAATGTATTTTGTGGTATCTGGTTGAGTAACCATACTAAATTAAGTTTATTTATTTCATCATTCGTCGAGTAGATAAAATACATGAGAAACGTCTTAACAAAAACATATTACGTAATACATATTCTATATAACAAGTACATTTTATTTTGAGGGTAGATTGAGAATAAAATTTATATGACCTTCTCTAATGTAAGAATACTGTTATATAATATTTCATATTACAATATTAGTATATATAATAATTTAAGTTATATAAAGGAAACGTATTCTCTACAAGTACGGTTTAATAAATAAAAATAATATAATATTTCAACAAACACTGATATTACGCAGCGCACGAGAAGTCGCACGTTATTTTATTTACTTTATTAAATTATAGCTTATAGTTCAAAATTATAGCTTAATACTAATATGTATATATATGAACTTGAACTATAAATATCACTCAGACTGTGGTATGACCTGAGGTGGTACACATTTGATCTTATATTGAAGTATTGTTCTCTGTAAACATTGTACAGCGTCAATACGAGGTTACAATACAATATTACAATATTACTAGTATAGTACACATTGATACAACAATCCCGCACACAACATGTAAGCGCTATTGTATGAGTATTGTCGGCGACAAATCAGTTTAATGTCTGCTCTGATTATTTATTATTTTAATCAATCAGTCTGGTATTAGTTTTTAATCATATTTCAATTATCTCATGTACATGTGTTCAGAAAACTAGTGTCTCGTTATGTATCATTCTTTTGTGAAACTAATGGGTGTGACAGAGATGATAAGATGTTAGCATCTCTGTCCCACACTTCGTAATTTATAGTCATAGAATTAGTCTCTCGTTAGGCAGCAATCTATTGTCAAACTGATGGGTATGACAGAGATAGCAAGATGTTGGCATCTCTGTCTCGCACTTGAGTTTAGTATGAAAATTATAATTAGATTTTCTTTTGTTTTTCTTTTGTAATTTAGTAAAGCACTTAAAACTGATTATAAATATGTTTAGTTTATAGTTGAGAGATGGATAGTTTTGACATAATAACGAATTTTAGGTTGTTAAAAGTACCGTTTTTGTATGATATTGCATGTTTTTTACGTATTATTTTAGATTTATAATTATTACTGTTTTGTATTATATACCTTTAGATAGATTTTATTAAGACGCTTATTTTGATGTTTAACATGTTTAAGTATAAGATCTAGAGAAATAAATATTAGCGAAAAAGCGGACCAGCCATAGTGAAAAATGTTAGTAAAATGAGTCTATAAACCGCGGCTCTCTTTACGGTATACGTGACGTGCTACACCCGGCAGTATGGCGCCACTACCGATTATTACTTCCGACGGCTAAGAAGAACAAGAAGAACTCTCAAGAAAAAAGGAACTCTGAAGAAAAGGGAACTAGAAGAATTGAAAATATTATTGTGGCTGGTTCGCTATCGCGTCTAGACGTCGTACTCCAGTGTTTTCAATCACGACCCCCTCCACCAAACCCAGGATCCTAAGAGACGGACCTACCAGCGCCCGACTGAGATAGCCATATTGTTTCACGACTTTCTTGTTTCAACTTGCTATCTCAGCGGCACCATAAGGTCCGTCCCCCGAGGGTGGCGCCAGTATTTTTCGATATAGCGCCCCACCCCAACATCTGGTCCTTCGAGCCGGATCCCTGGGTTTATTCGGTGAACTGAGTGTAAACGACGTGGCAATAAGACTTTTTATCACCATGCCGGTGACCAGGAGTCAGATGGGATCCACCTCCAGGGCGCAGCCTATGCCCGAGGATGATACCATGGCCACGGGGCCAAGTGGGGCTATCGCTGTTGCTGTTGCCGTCCCTGTTGCAGATGCTGGTCACAGAGGAGGTAACAGTGCGAGGAGTTACGTGGGCACAAGCACCGACGAGACTACGAGGCCTGATGAGTCTACGAGGTTGCATGCTGCCGTTCCGAAGAAGAGTCGTTCAGTGTCCTTACGGAGCGTGGCAACCAGAAAGCGTATAGAACTGGAGGCG
The DNA here is from genome assembly GCA_959347395.1 of Mechanitis mazaeus. NCBI lineage: Eukaryota > Metazoa > Arthropoda > Insecta > Lepidoptera > Nymphalidae > Mechanitis > Mechanitis mazaeus. Next base: position 12,132,006 of record OY365749.1, read on the forward strand.
CGAGCCGAGCTGGCACAGCGCGAACTGCAGGAGGCCCAAGCCGGGGTCGCTCTTGCTAGAGCCAGGTTAGACTTGTTGCAGGTTGCCGATGAAGATGAAGACTCCGAGTTAGAGGAACCTCAACACCGAGAGGTTGATGTCCAGGACTGGGTGGAGACGACGGTGACAGCGATGTCCGGGAAGGGGCATCAAACGAAGTTCGCGTCCGGGAAGGGACACGGGGGAGTGCCCGGGGAGGGGCCACCCCCGCAAGCGTCTTCAATGTCCGTCAAACAGGAACCACTGTATCAGTCTACGGGCAATAAGGAGCTAGCGGAAGCAATCGTCCAGGCCATTCATGCCGCACCGAAGTCAGCAGCAGCACCTCCAAGCTACATGCATGAGCTGCCTTACTTCGATGGCAACAGTGGTGAATGGTTAGCCTTTAGAACAGTATATGAAGATACATCTCCACTCTTTTCAGCTTCACAGAACATGGCGCGTTTAAGAAGAGCCATTAAGGGTACTGCAAGGGAAGCTGTAAAGAGCCTGTTGTATTCAGAATGCCTACCGAACGAAGTATTGGAAGCCCTGCGTCGGCGGTTTGGTAGGCCAGATGCCCTGGTCCTCGCTGAAATGGAAAAGATGAGGAACTTGGCAAAGATCACCGAAAGTGCGCGTGACGTCTGCGTGTTTGCGAGTCATGTAAACAACATTGTTGCGACAGTTCGGGGATTAAGAAAGCCTCAGTACCTACAATCTCCAGAAATTATGAAGATCATAGTGGAGAAGCTACCTGCAGTGCTGAGGTATCGGTGGTTCGATTACGCCGCCGAGGATGAAGATCCAGATCTTACAACAGTAGCTGCATTTTTGAACCGTGAAGCAGATCGGTGTGGGCCATATGCGCTGCAGGAGTCAGTGCAAATGATGAGGCAACCCTTCAAGGAAGCAAGGCATGCTGCGCATGTTGCTACGGAGCAACGGGAAGAGAAGCCAGGGTGCCCGCACTGCCACGGAGACCATACTTTGGTCGAATGCAAGAAGTTCCTACATGCATCCAACAAGGAGCGGTGGGAGATCGCTCTTAAGAGTAGATTTTGTTTTAAATGCTTGATGGGACGTCATCGTAAGGAGAGCTGCAAAAGGCCACCGTGTAAGGAGTGCAAGCGCTGGCATCACCATCTCCTTCATAACTACAAGCCATTGGAACAGAAGCAAGTAGAGAAAACAGAGACCATAAATAATGCGACTCAACCAGTCAACGCTCTGACGAATGCAAGAGCGTATTTAAAGATGATTCCTGTGGAAGTGTATGGACCCAAGGGATCGGTGCGAGTATTGGCGCTGCTTGATGAAGGATCTACAGTGACACTTTTAGATTCAACGGTCGTGAGAGAAGTCGGTCTAACAGGACCTCAAGAACCTCTATACCTACAAACAGTAGGGGGGAAAACAATGGGAAAGGAGAATTCTATGAAGATCGATTTTAAGATCAGAGGCATCCACCATCAGAAAAGGCAAAAGATTAATGGAGCGCGAACCGTTGACGACCTGTGTCTCACACCGCAAAGTATTGATAGATCTCGTCTTGAAGAATGTCTGCACCTTAGTAAGATGGTCGATCAGCTGATATACGAAGAGGAGCCGCCTAGACTGTTAATCGGTCAGGATAACTGGCAACTCATCGTATCACGGGTTACGCGTAGAGGAAAGCGAAACCAACCTGTTGCTTCGCTGACGCACCTGGGATGGGTGCTACACGGCTTTGATGGCGGAGCAACGAAATCTTTGAATTTCCTTACCTGCGCACACGTGACGGGGTCTGAAGACGATCTAGAACGCCTTATAAAAGACCACTTCGCTATAGAATCTTTGGGTGTCCAACCACGTCGGCCAAGCATCGAAGCAGAGGGAAAGGTGCTAGTTGTAATGGAGAAAACGACACAAAGGCTGCAGGATGGGCGCTTCGAAACAGGACTCCTATGGCGCAACGAGGACGAAGCAATGCCAAACAATTTCAAGTTAGCAGAGAACAGGCTCAAGAATATTGAACGGAAGCTAGACAAAGATCGAAACCTAAAGGAGGAATACACCTATCAGATCCAGCACCTCCTAGATAGAGGATGTGCTGAAGAAGTCCCGTTTGGCTCCGCGTCCGAAAGCAAATGGTATGAAGAGGCAGCTATAAAAAGGGCAAGAGAAGTGGACTTCATCAATCAAAAGGCCGGATGTGAGCTTCGAGCGTGGGAATCAAATGGACCAGCAGTTTTAAGAAGCTTCAGTGCTAGTCTATCGTTGCCAGTTCTAATACAACGGAAGAGGCTGCTCCAAGACATCTGGTGGAATAGAGTTGGCTGGGATAAACTCATCACGACAGATTATGAACCAACATGGAACATCTACTTGAGCAAACTACAGCTGTTAAAAAACCTGAGAGTGCCACGATGCTTCGCATCATCTCGTCACAAGGGGGAGACGCATGTCTTTACAGATGCTAGCGAAAAGGCCTTCGCCGACGAAGTTTATTGGAGGCAACAGAACGGCGCTGGCGAGCACCCTAAACGAAAAGTTACTCGAAGACGAAGTTCTGCACACACTCCTCTTGGAAGCAGAACACATCGTCAATTCAAGGCCATTAGTCGATGTAGACACATATGGAGAAGAGTCACTTACATCAGATCATTTTCTTTTAGGGAGATCTTGTGGCGTTCCGACGGTCGGAACATTCAACGACGACGACATCAAAGGACGCTCCTGGAAGGCGGCCCAATGAATGGCAGACCACTTCTGGAGCAGATGGGTGAAAGAACACCTACCTACACTGATTCCGGAAAACTTACAGGGAAAGAAGACACGTTAGATCTGACGCTTGGGGACACGGTCCTCATAGTGGACCCGGCACTTCCAAGAAACACTTGGCCACGAGGGGAGGTGGTACGGATCTACCCTGGGCCAGATGGGCGCACCCGCATCGTCGACGTACGTACTGCCGGTGGCGTGCTGAAACGTCCAAGCTCCAAGATAGTGCGACTGGTACCTGCGGCCAGCATTAATCGAAACGGGGTCAATGAGCAACGTGTCGCCGGGTCAGCAGTTGGTGCTTCGCACAAGGGGGAGGATGTCGGCGACAAATCAGTTTAATGTCTGCTCTGATTATTTATTATTTTAATCAATCAGTCTGGTATTAGTTTTTAATCATATTTCAATTATCTCATGTACATGTGTTCAGAAAACTAGTGTCTCGTTATGTATCATTCTTTTGTGAAACTAATGGGTGTGACAGAGATGATAAGATGTTAGCATCTCTGTCCCACACTTCGTAATTTATAGTCATAGAATTAGTCTCTCGTTAGGCAGCAATCTATTGTCAAACTGATGGGTATGACAGAGATAGCAAGATGTTGGCATCTCTGTCTCGCACTTGAGTTTAGTATGAAAATTATAATTAGATTTTCTTTTGTTTTTCTTTTGTAATTTAGTAAAGCACTTAAAACTGATTATAAATATGTTTAGTTTATAGTTGAGAGATGGATAGTTTTGACATAATAACGAATTTTAGGTTGTTAAAAGTACCGTTTTTGTATGATATTGCATGTTTTTTACGTATTATTTTAGATTTATAATTATTACTGTTTTGTATTATATACCTTTAGATAGATTTTATTAAGACGCTTATTTTGATGTTTAACATGTTTAAGTATAAGATCTAGAGAAATAAATATTAGCGAAAAAGCGGACCAGCCATAGTGAAAAATGTTAGTAAAATGAGTCTATAAACCGCGGCTCTCTTTACGGTATACGTGACGTGCTACACCCGGCAGTATGGCGCCACTACCGATTATTACTTCCGACGGCTAAGAAGAACAAGAAGAACTCTCAAGAAAAAAGGAACTCTGAAGAAAAGGGAACTAGAAGAATTGAAAATATTATTGTGGCTGGTTCGCTATCGCGTCTAGACGTCGTACTCCAGTGTTTTCAATCACGACCCCCTCCACCAAACCCAGGATCCTAAGAGACGGACCTACCAGCGCCCGACTGAGATAGCCATATTGTTTCACGACTTTCTTGTTTCAACTTGCTATCTCAGCGGCACCATAAGGTCCGTCCCCCGAGGGTGGCGCCAGTATTTTTCGATATAGCGCCCCACCCCAACAAGTATATAATATAAAACATTACAAACAACACAAGTCCACATAGTCTTACAAATTATATCATTTGTGTATACAACTGCAACATACATATTGCAATAGACTCATCTGATTACGATTACAGAAAAAATCATTAAAAGTACATACTTATGAGTATATCGACTGCAATAGTTACGAGTCAGATATCTTTAAGAAAATGTCTTTTTGAAATATTAAAATAATATATATAACAGGAGTGCGAACCAGATCTCAATTTTGACTCGCTGCGCTCGCAAAATCTCGGTATATGTTAGCATATTGAGAGAAGCGAGGTGCGAACAGCACCGAAGTTGCATTTACAAAACGTCTACGCATTTTGTCCTCAACTATTTTTTTTTTTATTTATTTTTTTTTTCATTGTAAAGCTAAATTTAAGCTCAAAAAATTTTTACCATTAAAGTCTATGGCATTTTAGTATTTCCGTAATTATTCCTCAACAACGTTGAATTTTTGATTTTTTTAAACCGCCTCGAGGTTGATGTTTATCAGTGCGCAAAATTTGTAAATTTTCGGATATAATATTTTTGATTGATGCTTGTACAGAGGATGCAGAAAAGTCTCTCATAGAAAACTTCGCTCAATAACCAACGCACATACATTATACTCATATTATAGTGACGTGATACAAGAAAAAGAAATTACAATATTTTTAGAGCAAATTCATGTTATTGTAAAAGTTAGTTTATCAAGCGTGGGCGTCAGGGCGTGAGTTACATTTACCAACACGATATACAATACTGAATAGATATTTTTATTTATTTATACTTCATTAGATTAGCAACAACTGAGAGTATTCTCCTCGTGGTCCTTTGCTTCATGCCTTCAGTCCACCTACGATATTATTTCAAGTAGATATATATATCTTAATATCTATATAGAAAAATGCGAACATAATATAAAAAAAAGATTTACCTTTGGTTATATTAACCAGAATATAGACTGGAATTTACAAAACACATAAAAATATTTTTATTTTATTGAGTTGCGAGGTACAAACTACAAATCTCGTTTAATAAATATTATCTTTCATAGTACTACCTTCCGAGAATTCCTATGTAAGTTTTTTATTATTAATGTGTTAGAAATAAATGAATTAGAAAAACTATTTTGAATCGAATATAATATCATAGTAATGAAATATCAGTTTCTTACAGATTATTTTACAGTTTGTTGTGTATATGCATTTAGTGGTCGTTTTATATGTATTTAACATAAAACGGTTAATTTAAGTTAATATATTGTCAATATTAATTTATTTACGAAGTAACTTAAATAACATGTAATTGAAATAAATCATTTATATTGGTGAGTTAATCCAAACATTGGCCACCAACATTATTTCAGTCGATTCCAACGTAACCGTATAGGAATAGCCCAGTTTTACGGCCTATAAAACTGTAGTACGCTTATCGTAATTCTAATCACCTTCAGCATTACAGCTTTGCAGTATTTTAAATTTAATTACGATGCTGATAAAGATTATTTTCCTCTGAATATATAAAGGATGTTTCAATTAGCTACGCTTTGGATTCTTCATTCAGTGTTAGAAAGTGTGGATGGGTGCCAATTGAATTGGCCGTAAACTATTGTTTGTCAAGCATGTTTTGTTTGACAAAATGATATGCAAACTGCGTGATGATTACAAACAACGTATTTATCTATTTAGCAAACAAATTTCTAGTCATTTATTGGCTTTCTTTGTTAGTCATTATTATTATTACCTATATGTAAGATTTTACCACCAATTATCGCTTGAAACGTCTTTAAGTATTGTTAAATATTTCATTAAATCCTAAATTTTAACCTTAATATATGCTTTACATGCTTTTATTAAACTTTAACTCTCTGTGAAGTATAAAATAAAATACAAAATGAAAATATAATTTACGGTTCAGTAAAAGCCTGTTTAATAGTTTTTTAGATTGTGTTATTTATAGTTAAGTTCATATTTCCTAGAAATGAAACAACTATATACATGTAATATATAATTATCCGACTGAACTTACAAACATACTATCGGAATTTTCCTTTCTTATACATGAAACGAAAAATGAAGTTCGAAACTATTCAGACAAATTATACATAATTGTAAACATGAAATACAAAATATATTTCAAATTAAAATATTTTTTACGGATTAAAACTCGCGTATAATTTGGTCAGTAAGACTTACTGACAGACACTTATATCTCGTCTACTCGTGAACGATTGCTGCAAAGCATTCGAAACGTTTTGTTAAAATTAAAATGTAACCAAATTATACGCGAGTTTTAATCCGTAAAAAAAAAATTAATTTGAAATATATTTTCTAAGAAAATACTATACAAAATATATACCTGTTATAACTGATGGTCAAACGATACACTATAGCGGCTAGTACATACCCACACTGTACAGGGCAGATTATTCCTAAGCAGTATACCTTTGATAGTAAGAGGCAATTTGTTGTGCCTGCGTCGTGTAGATACGAGAATATCTAGGGGTAGCTGAACTAGAATTTCTAGGACTGTAAATGAGCATCAATTCATTTTTTAATATTAAAAGTTATGTAGGAATAAACAATTCATAAAAAAACTATTAAAACTACTCGTAATCAATGTCAAAGTAACGCCAAAATCAGATCTCGTCTTATGTACAATTAACAACATGTGTATGGGATTTAGTAATAAAGCGTTGACTAGTGAAAACGTAAAGAGTGACAAACATACATCCGCATACATAATACATGTTACCTGGATACAGTACATTTAATTATAGTCAATTTTACGAAATCTTTATGTCTTTACTTGTAATAATAACTTATATATATTTATATACAATCACACTAAAGAACTTGATCAGTCTTGATAAAAAAATAGTAGCCAGCCCTGAGAGCGACGAGACGCACCGCAGTTGAGCCGATAGCGGGATCGTAACACTTAAATATAATCGGTTATTACAGCATCTTAATGTCAACGAGATAACGAACATAGCTTGGCTCACTAACTTGTATGTATAGATTTTAGTAGAACAGAGAATTCCTAATGAAAACGATATCTAAAAATAAATACGATCAATAAAAGTAAGTTATATTGATAAATACTTACTCCTGTTAAACCGAGCCAAATTGGCTTAGACATTAGTATGCAAAGATGTTAACTGGTAGTCAAGAAACTCACTATAACCTACAAACACAATAACTAACGTCCAACATCAGAGATAATCTCGACTATAGGAATGTTTGAGATTAGTTAAGTTGGGATCACCGCTGTTAACTCCTTTCAGTATGAACATAGCACTGAAAACGCAATAAACCTGGACCCCATGTCATTTGATATTTAAACTCCTCAGTTTAGAACTTCCCTTTATTAAGTTTTGAATACAAATGAGATCTTGGACTTATCTTATGATTACGCGTTATAAATACGTAATATAATAACGTATATTATAATTATTTCAATAATAAAAAAATGTATTTATCTTAATATTTTGATTGATTTCAACAGAATTTCCGCATGTGGTACGAGTTGTTTTAGAATAACTTTAATTTAGAATCATTATAATTTATTAAGCTTTACTATATATATTTATCTAAAACATTCAAATATTTAAGACAATCATTTAATTCGCGATATTATACAATATTCTCACAACCAACACGTGAGTTTAGTTCCATCTTAGGCGCCATTTTGAAGTGTCAGATAACTCGCCGGACGTCCGGGTTGATAAAGGCGAAGTAAGTATCGTTTCAGAGCTTGTATGAGAGCACAGCTTATCTATGGAACCCGAGTTTGTAAGGCCTGGAAGTTCAGTTACCTGTTAGGAATTTTAAACATTTGTACTTGCTTTTCTATTTAGTTTTTCTACTTATTGAGTCTTTTGTATTTTTGTTATATTTGAAACTTATGAAAATAAATTCATAATCATAAACTGTTCTATCTGAGGCTATGTTTTATTATTATGATATAATCAAACAACTTTATACGGTTTCTGATGGCTGATGTCTTGTCTGTTGTGACAATAGCGTACTTGTTACATTTTATACAAAATATCTTTTATTTCGTACAATGGAATTTGATAACAACAGATAACATTTCACAACACTTACAGATCTCAAAGATTAAGATATTCAAGCCATTAGCGAGCCCTATCCCATAACGTATTTAAGTATAATTTAATGGAAACACAATAAGTGAGCCTGATTGCCGCAAAGGGAGATACAAAGGAACTTAAACAAAAGACGCTAAGCAGCCCCTGACCTCCCCCCCCACTCCCCTATTTTATTACAAGAACACTCCAACTCTGAGCTAAGTGTCTGTTCTATTTGTAATATAAATTCGATACGATATTATTGTCTTGATATATTTTTAACAAGCTTTTGTGTCAAACTTTGTTCTTTGTTATTTTTTTATTTTATTTCATCGCGAGTCTATGTTTTTCGCAAATTATCAATGTATTGTAAGAATTGATTTTATTTTGCCTTTCTTCCTCTCATGTAAACTCATACACAATACGTCTATACAATTCTAAAACGGTAAAAGGTAAGCTTCACCAGTTGAACTCCGGAAAAAAGCTTACAAATAAATAATAATAGAGAGAGGTTTAGATTAGCGACCCTCCGCTCTGAAGAGAGCCGTAATAGCATTGTAGAGTTTGACGGTGGGATCGACGGAGGAATATTTTATCTGGAATACCAAATTGACATAGTACATAGTACATAGTATAACATATTAACATCAACCTAAACATTTAATTGATGCGATGTAAGTCACTTGACGTCGTCATATCATATATATAAATATATTTATATATTATGGAAACTTTGTTGGCATAATGTCTTAATCTCATTGTGAAAATTATTCGTTTAATGTAATATGCTGTATGTTTCCCATGAATAAATAAATAAATAAATAAACAAATATAGTACTCCTAAGTGGCCTCCACTTCTCAGAGCTTGTTTAAGACTAAGAAAATAATGGTGTCCATGACTCGAGCAATATGATCTGCGTAACGCGTCAAGTTTGATAAGTAACTGTAGGAGGACCACCTGGCGACTACTACTGGCTTACTAATAAAAATATTTACCCATTATAACATATTCTCTGTTTTGTCGCTTTCACACCTTTAATGTAAATCGTAACTGAGAAAGTGACAAAACAGAGAATATTATCATAAAAATGTCGGGAAAAGTTATCAGTAAGTCAGATAATAATGTATATCATATAAGTTTATATATTATAAAAAGAGGTCCTGTTATATTTTATTACTATATTCCAGATACAAGTCTATATTAGATATAAGTTTTAAGTGAAATTGTAAAGAATTTACATTGCTAATTAAGTATCTGTCAAAGCAGCTCTTCTTTAATCTTGTTACTTCACCACTCTGAAGTACCAAACTTAATTTAAAGTATTTGGGACCTAATTTGTTTAATCCAATTCATGTTACGAACAGAGAATAACAATATCCGGACATTAAAATTATTGGTATTAGTCGATTTAATCACATTTTCATGATCAAATGAATATTATTGGCTTAAATTAATTCATATGTTTTAGATTACAGTTAAGCCTAACAAAACAATACATTATATTCACCCTACTCTACCCTTCCTTTCGGTGACGCATCGTCGCATCCATCAAGTGAGAACGAGAGTTCATTTACTGTCGTGTCATGTATAACTCTTTATATTGAAAGAACAAACATTCGTCTTATTTTTTAAGTTAATGCTTGACTACATTCCACCTGAGGGAAAGTGGAAATGTAACCTATTCACTCTTGAAGATACCCACAATCATTTCAGACGGAAATACCGACAGGCAAGCTGTTCCAATCCTTCGCCGTGCGAATGAAGAAAGATGAAGCAAAGCGCTTCGTTCGGACAGGTGGAATGTCCACAACGCAAGGATGGATACGTCTTGTCATTACGTATAATGTAAGCTAAATATTTTCTTATATTTACATATACAAAAATCTGCCGACACAATGACTGGCAGATGACACACGCTGAAATCACTGACAGAATGTTGAAATCTGTTTTGTATAATTAATTCACCATTACTATTATGTTGTTTCCTTGCTTTTAACACTTTTAATTTTGAATTTCGTTATAGTTTTTGATTTTTGATTTATGAAAATTTATGTATTTTTGATTGTTTATTATAGGACATTATTCCTTATAATTATTTGTTGACTTTTTACTTTTTATTTTTTTCTTTAATAGATGCATTTTTATATGGACAAGTTGAATCTGAAATAAAGATTATTATTATAACAACAAATAAAAACATTAATATAATTAACTTTGTATTAAATTATTATTAAGAAACATGTAACAGCAATGATAGTTTCGTAATAGTATAGATTAATAAATTATATATATAAACTGATCTGAACTACAGCCGTTACTGAAGCATTGACGAGACGACGAGGTACGAGCTCAACAACTTTGTTTAATTGTTAGGTTGATGTTAATATGTTAAGGTTAGTTACTTTAGATGTTAACAGCTCTTTATTAATAGTCATATATTATATTATCATATATTTGATTCCACAGCAAATTCAAAATATCTTTATTCAAATAGGCATTTACAAGCACTTTTGAATCGTCAATTTACAAAGTATAAACATGAGTGAGCTACCACCAGCTCGGAATGCTGTTCTGCTGAGAACTGGCCAGAAACTCAACTCAACAGTTGCTCTGGGTGCTTGCAGTTGATTATCGGTGATTTACATAACTGTTAGCATTTTAGTTACTTCTGTCAAACATATTTGTAACGAGTAAGTTTGATTGTGAATATATTAATTACAGCACTTATAATAACAATAATTGTATTCGATACTATTATATTATGATTATTTCTTATACAATAATAAATATAAGTCCTTCACAAAAACTTACTGCACAACTTCTCCACTCGCAAATCAAACTCGAATCAAAGCCAGTACTGACGACAATATAACAAGCGAGCCGTAGAGCAACAAGTTAGGCACGCACATACATTACAATAGATATTGTATATGCATTGTTCACCTCACTAAACCGACATACATACAGTAAAATCATTTTCGAGATATTTTTGCATTTGTTGTTGACATAAAGAAATAAATAATTATTTTTATATATTTTTTGTAATTTTTATAGTCAGGTACATCAATTATGCAATATTAAAAAATTTAATAATATTAATATTAAACATAACATTTAATTCTAATCTTCTTCAACTTCAAACATTTCAACTTCACTCACTTTCACTCAATGAAAATTATGTTAACAATAATTTTTTTCTGATATTATATCAAACCAATAAAAAATGTATTTCAAAATCATAATAAGCCTTTTAATTAAATTAGAAATCTAAACAAAGTAACATAATCAATATAAAATTAGTATAAAAGTAAAATGGTAGATAGTTTGAAGTGTTCTCAGGAGATTTGAACAAATGCTCTGAAAAGAATCAGCATCACATTTCACGTAGAAACTTTTAATCTCAGAATCAAAACCGAGTTTAACTGAAAGTTTTAAAGTTGAACTGAAAACCATTTAAGAGAACTAAGAACAAGTTCCATCATATGAAATTAAATCAAGATTGAAATCAATGAAACAAAATATTGTCGTTTGTTCAGTTTATTTTTTCAGGTATCTGATATTTTTGATTGCAAATATATTTCGTATCGGTATTATACTGTCCGGTAGACAAATACAACATACCCGTTCGGGACTACCGGCTCGGTAGGGCAGCGGTAGTGATATACATTTCCCAGGGTGATAATAACTCCACCGCTACATCTGGTAGGGATTACCGTGAGAAAATAAGTTAATAATCATTTTATTATTATATAAAAGAACCGGTAACTTATGTAAGTGTGCAGTGAGATTAACGTATATTGTTATTGAGTTAAATATAAGCTGTGACTAGCGACTTTGTCTGCATGGGACACCCCATGTGACAAGCAATATGTCATTACAATTACTTCCGATTTCACAATTTTTAACTAAACAGAGTAGTTTTTAAGATGCGCAAACACAGAAAACAAATAAACGGACAAAATGATAAAAAACTAATTATCATGAAAACGAATAATATTGAAAATAGTTGGAATCTAAAGTTGAGGAATTAAAGTGGGAAATTACCCTCTTTTACGTATCAAAAACAATTAATTGGAGTTTGTGTAACGTTTAGAGAATTTAATTATTCAATGGCTTACTAATATTAATAATTTTTTGTTTAAATAATGGAAACTCTGAAACAGAGCACTTGCAATATACAATAATATCTCCAAATTAAACAAGATATGAAAATTCAATGTAGCCAACATGGCGATGACATAAGAATAAACAATGAAGAGAAAATAAAGAAAAGTTTCAATATCCACCGGAAGGATCGACTTATACCCAAGTTGGAGAACTTATGAGTATTGACGAAGTTGTTTCAAGCGATAGAACTACAGCACCCCATCCAAGAACACTTACAGTGTAGACGTTTTTATTGTCTCATATATGTAATTGTATATTGTTTTAAACAATAACATAGATACGTTTTTTGTCCAAATTTATATCAAAAACTAGATTATTATAAATCTATAAATAATATTAACAATGAAATTTTAAAAAAATACCTAATATTATTTTACCTTAAATTTATAAAACAATTAAGATAATCACAAACTTAAAAATATATATTGTTAAGGAAAAGAAAATAATACCTTAAAATTACTTAAATAAAATAAGAAACAAGGAAGTATATTCTTTCTAGTTCCTCAACAAAAAGATTTGGTGTGTAATGATGCAGACAAGAAACTTGGCATTCAACAGGTTTTCCAATGTTTTTTTTGCTTATAAATTTACCGAGTCTGTTTTGTCCCATTTAGTGCAAAATAAAGAAAAAGTGACTGTAAATAACTGTAAATAAGGACTAAAAGAGAAATTCACAGAGGATTCATCCCACTCCTAATCAGTTTTAAATCAAACGTACTAAGTACAGTAGGTTAAGGTACTACTACTACGTTGGTTAATTCTACTACTTCGTATAGTTGGTGAAATCTACGTATTTGTTTGTCAAACTACTTAGACTATTCCTAGCTGTTTTCGTCAGATTGGTCGGTGAAGAAATTAATGTTGTTCAGTGTACGACTTGTTTGTGCAAGTTTGATACTTTTATGATCGTTTGAGAAGCTGTAATTTCTAGTTGTTTAAATAAATATATTTTAATTATAAACTTCTCGGATAAAACAAAAGTTTAATAACCGCATTGTAAGTTCCTACACTGTATATCTAAATGAAGTAACATCGCAATCTTTAATTAGATCGTGTAAAATATGTAAATTGATCAGATTCGATACAGCCAACTATCTGACTATATATTCTATATATAAAATATATTTTCAAGTTTCAGAGTATCTGACAATACTAGAGAATGCAATACTTTTCTTTATTAAATTCGAAGTACAACTCTTTACAGTGCCAATAAAACATTTAACTTGAACCGAACACAGTTACAAGTTTTATTGCTGTAGGAACAGCGTACAGAGCGTGAAACTCACAAAATACGTATTACATTCACTTCTCTGGATTAGTATTGTTTAACTTTTATATCTCTTCTTTTTCAACATATACAATACTAATTTGTAAATGACGGTCCTAAGGGATGTTTTATATAAATTAATATTTAACTTACCACTGTAATTGGATATGCTGGGTTTATGATGGTGTACAGCAGGATGTGGTTGGGTCTCGCGGGCAGCTCGCGCTTACGACGAGGCTCGCCAGACATGTAATTGTTGCCATTACTCTGAAACAATTAACTTATTATTAGCACATTGTTATTGTTAACTGACATCTTGAAGTATTTAAAAGACTTTTATATTTAATTTAAGAATTAATTAATTTTGCTATAATTATATTGTTATCGAAGATAGGACTCTTCTGGCACAGAGATAACTACTAATAACAGGGATATTATTCTAAAAGAAGAAGAAGTCCTTAATTATACACACTGTACACTTATTAAAAAAAGTACGACCATTTTATTATAACAAATTACTTAATTAAAAATTCTTATTTGAATTTCATGTCCAAAGCCGTTATGTATATATAAATTTATTAACAAGAATCCAATAACCTAAAGTGAACCTAAAGATATAAAAATCATCTAAAACATTGCAAAATACAGCAGTAAAGTTATTAATAGCTTCTCTCTCCGTCAGTGACGCCAACAGACACAACTACAATAAAACGGGTGTCTGTTTGTTTGCTATAAATATTCAAATGACTCTTATTTGTTTTAGTTTATTTTAGCGAACTTAATATTGATTCATTTATATATCGATAGTCGTTTTAATCTAACGAATGAGATAGCACTAATACTACCATATACATTTATAAGTAAATATCAAATGTATGCGCAGGTAAATATAGATACAGACGCATTCCATCCTAAGAGCTTATAAATACAGCATACAGTTCATACAATCTTGAAGCGATAAATCAAAATCACCCATCGCAATTAAACGTGCTAGTGTCACGGCCTATAAATCAAAATGGCGGCGTACATGCGGAGCACTTGTTACAGAGATAATTGACGCAGCTGACAGGTGACTAACGACGGCTCGGCAGGACCTAGTAATTGGTTAACTCCAACTTACTCAATACTGCTAGATATATTAAAGTAAGTAAAACTATTCACACGTTAAATAAAAAAAACAGAAACATTTTTATGTAATTATATTTTTATAAGTTGTATTGTGTCCTTGCGTTTATGCTATAACGCATATATATAGAATGCCACCTCTGCATTACCATGTTCTCTGATAGGTGTTGAATCATTAATGACATTCGAATCTGACAAGTGCGGTCGTCGGGGACGTGCAGGCTGCAGGCTGCAGGCGTACAGACAGACAGTACCAACTGAACACTGGTGTGATCCGAATATTTGCAGTGTTCTTGTATATTTAATGCTATGTAAGTGCTATTGCAGGTCGGATATGAATTAGTAATAAGCAATTAAAATACTTCTAGAAGTAATAGAATATACGATCTAAATTTAATTTTAAGCCTACGTTTCTATCATTCAACCGTGTGTCAAAATAAAAAGATAAATTCTCGTCTTGTATGATATATTGCGTATAGAATAAAATTATGCGAAACGAACGAACAAGCATCTGAAGATATATATTATAATATATAAAACTATTGACAAATAATAAGGAAACTCTTATAAATATCCTTTATATACTAATAGTAAATAGTTGTAATTTTATTATAATAGAAGCTGAGGGATGATTATCGACTTATATGAATTTATTGTATAAAACATATAAGTAATGTAATACTTTATTAAAAGCAAACAAGCTACTATCACATGAACAGACGTAATGAGACACTGTGTATTCATATACACGTCTTAAGACGCCTACGAACGATCTTAGACACGTTTGAGATATTTTAAGAGTATTATGGATTTTAAATGTATATTGATTGTAATAAAATCATTTTTATGTGTGCTTTTAACAGTTAGTGTTAATAATATTATTAAGTAAATATGATGTTCTTAAACGAATGTTTTCATTGCACACTAGATCTACCTTCTTTAAGAAGCGACTGAAACGAAAGTTTTTTTTTTTTTTTTTTATGGAAAAGGAGGGCAAACGAGCATGCGGGTCACTGATAAAATGTGATCACCGCCGCCCATGAACTCTTGCAACATCCGAAGACTCACAAGAACGTTGCCGGCCTTGGAGATATGAATAGACGCCTTTTTTGAAGGTACCCATGTCGTATCGATCTGGAAACACCGCCGAAGGAAGTTCATTCCACATCTTAGTAGTACGTGGAAGAAAAGTCCTTGAAAACCGCACAGTAGAAGATCGCCACGCATCCAGGTGGTGTGGATGGAAATGCAGGCGGTGATGTGCTGTGCGGTGATGGAATTCGGCGGCAGGCATCAGATCAAATAGCTCTTCGGAACACTCCCCGTTGTAAATGCGATAGACGACGCACAAAGAAGCCACGTCTCTACGCAATGCCAAAGAGTCCAGCCGTTCACAGAGCACCGGGTCCCCGACAATCCGTACGGCTCTCCGTTGTACGCGGTCAAAAGGTTGATAACGCGCTGATATTGGGGTGATCCGGACCAGAGATGAGAGCAGTACTCCATATGTGGCCGAACCTGCGCCTTATAAAGCGCAAGTCTATGGCCAGGATTGAAATACTGTCTCGCTCTATTGATCACACCCAATTTCATCGAGGCCAACTTGGCCTTGCTCTCCAAGTGACCACGAAACTGACAGTCGCTCGAAATGTCGAGTCCCAGTACTTTGATACTTGGCGAGGCATCGAGAGGTGTGCTATCGAAGAGCGGCGATACGACAAAATACGACAAAAAGATGTTTAAAAAACACCATATTTTTTTATTTTAGCACTGAAACATTATTATTGTTATTTTTTCACGCCGCGATTCCGCCATGCTTAGAGCTCATGAATAAGGACTCCGAATGAGCTCGAAACTAGTCGGGCAAATTCGGATAGCAATTACGTAAAAACAGGCTTATAATTATATTTAATTAAATCATTACTATTGTTTTTAATTGTCTTTTAAGAACATTATAAAATGAAATTGTTATAATAATAGATTACAGACTTATCACTCATAATACAAATTAATTTTTATTTACGTTAACAATTGAAAACATATCTCCTGAAATAACTAGATGCTAAACATTTCAACGCTCGATATAATTCAGATTTCGGCATTATATACAATTTGAATAGTTCCTTCAACATCAAGTATTCAAGCTTAGATTTAATATTGATACTGTGTACTCATATTGTACATATGGTTGTGCTGGCTTCAAATATTCATCTATGACAGTCTGATCTGTATTCAACCCACAGGTGTTAACTATATATTTGTCTAATCCCGTGCAAACAGGACTTACGAAATATACGAATATACTAATCGTTTGTCCGTTCATATTGTTTTTATTTCCGGATTATGTTTGAAGTACCCTTTGATCTTAAAAGCTACTTTATCCCTTTTAGTGTCATACATTTCACCAATACATACTAGAAAGACAGTAAAAAAGTACATTTTTACAGATAATTTATATGAACAGGACCAATATTTATAATTTTTTCAACATTCTCTGATGAAGATTTTATACTATGTATGTGTATATTTATATTTTATACTAAAAACAAGAGACACAAACAGAGTGAACTGTGAAAAGGACCGCTATCGCGACGCTGGCCTTGTCCACATCTAGCGAGAGCAGCGCGACGGCGCTCCTTGGCACTGAAAGGGTTAAGGGTAGAGATTAAACGCCTCCATTTTCTTCGTTTACACTTTGTTTAATACTTTTATAATATATATATATTTTAACTAATCTTTCTTTATCAATACAACAACGATTTGGGGGTTATTTAAAAATCTAGATGTTAGAGCTTGGGTGGAACAGCATAGAACCACGACCACCCATCACAAAGCCGGCCGGTGTCACCGATGCTTAATGAATACTTAAAATAATGTATCTTTAATAATAATTTATTAAATCTCTTGTAAATAATTGAATCTTATTATAGACACCTATTTCACAGAAAAGCTTCCTTAAGGAGTTTCCAATACCGTATTTAAATTTTTCACTATACTAAACGCGTTCATGTAATCAATTCTATACTGTATTTCATATAACACAAAGCATATTTTTCTTTGTCATTGTAATATTCTTCTCAAAGTTAGCACAACTGAGTTTCACTTTAAATATAAGAGCTTGAGCTGGTCTCTGCTGTGTTCATGATGAGGAGAATTTTAATATACCTCAAGGTTTCATACAACATTTCAAACAAGTTTGGTCATACAATTCTCATATACAATACTAGTCTTAATATAGTATCTTAAATATATACTATTTTAGGTAAATTAACAAAATAGAAAAAAAATAAAATAAATAAATAAGTTTCTAAAGAAATAATATATTTTTTAAATAATAAAAAATAAAAATATAAATAAAAGTTTATAATATTTGTGTTGCAGTGTGTGCGCAGCCTTATGAGCAGTTTGTGCAAAGAGAAGTCGTAAGAGATCAGAGCATGCTTTAGGACAGTGCACTTAACTTTTGCAAGGCGTATTTTAAATTCAAAAGAACTTCAGCAACATTTATGATATAATAGTATAGTTTGATAACTGTTGTTATATAATATTATTAACACGAGTTTAACATACGTAATAATTTTACATAATTATTGTTAAATCTGATTTATTAAACTATTTTAATTTTTGTATTTTGAATTATAATTGAATTGCTAGTAAATTACAAAAATGTCAAAATAAACAAGTTCTTGAAAATAATATTTTTTGTATAAATGTATGATAATTAGCTGAAACAATTAGAAGTTCAATCAAATTAACTGGCAATCACGTGTGTTTGTTTGTTGTATGTATGTGTATTGATATCTACCACCACGTGATCACGAGACAGTTTGTATAAAAATATAAAAGTTCACAAATTGGCATCTTATTAAACGTTTTTAAAAATGTATTAAATCCTCTAATCTGAAAATTTTCAAAAATAAAATATTATTATAAATTACGTTAAAAATACCTTGACAAAAATAATCATGTTATGATAACATTGTATGACAATTAAAAATTCCCCTTCAGTCTGTACACAAAACTACAATTTACAGAACTGATATAGAAAAATAAACCTTAGAACACGAAAATAAGGATCAAAACAGTTTGAAACGTTTCGACGAGCCCTGAATAAAACTTATGTAGAACGGCTGTCAGCTGAAACAAGTAAAAACTGGGTTTTTCTACTGGGAATAAGGACGGCCATTTTGTAAATGAGGCTTTAGGTTAGTGTCACATCGAATGACTGAACGAACGAATGAACGACGAGTAATAATTACTTGTAAAAATATAAGGGAATTAATGAATAATAAAGAAATTTTTAAACCTTTTACGATACCGTATCGCAGAATTTAATAACAATAGCTCATATATTTAAAATTTATTGTAATATTGCGATATTTCTGGCACTTGTACTCTAGGACTAAAAATATTAATATATTTGCTGGACGAAAAAGTTCTAAGTTGAAACAACAATATAAGAAGTATTAAAACTTCATTCATTTTTATTGTCGTCAATATATTTAGAGTACGTATAAAACAACTAACATTAATAAAAAAAAATACTGAAATGAACTGATGAATGATGATGAAATGATGCAATTAAGTAATGATTTAAAAAATTATTGTAATCACACCGATTTTCAAAATATATATTTTTTCTATATTCTTACGTTTTGAGGTGTTTTGAGAAAATCTAAACACTTAAAATTAAGTTATATAAAAAGATTTACATTTTTTTTTTTTGACTTGACCTTTACAGTTAAAAAATATTATGTTTCCTTTAAAAGTTTTGTACTATTAGAAATATTAATATTTTAACTACAATACTTCTTTTACACTTAGCCCAAACACAAGTGATCAAAACTAGGCACTTGGCTCCGACGCGCACTTGTTAATGCCACTAATGGCATGTAGAACTGTTTCAACATGTCATTACATTCACAATCATTGAATAATAATGTCATTTTATTTATATTAGAGCTAGTGAAGCGATCTTATCGATGTGCTAATGGTTTTTTAATGTCCAAAAAAACTACAATAATTATGAATTTTCACTTTCTTAAATTATCTGTTCACGTTCTAGCTGTTACTTGAATGTGAAATAAATTGAACATTAGCAATCAAGGCTTATATAAATATATATATTTTAATTGTATCAAACGTTATATTAATAATAGTTTAAGTGTTTCTTCTCGTGTTTCAGACATTGAGATATTCCACCTGTAGTATGCAACTACATTTGGCAGACACACGTCAAGACTCAAGACTATTTGTATTTTTATAATTCTCAGAACCATTGACTACACCTCTCTATAACGTATATTGTTTTAAACTAAGATCAAACATTTTTAGTTTATAATATATTAATAAATTTAATTTATTAATAGGTACAATATTAGTTTTTTTATGATAACTTAAAATAAAACGCGGAGTCGGTTTAACGAAAATATATTAAGTATTACTTCAACGAGTTGCAATAAGAAGAAAATATTTTTACCTTTTGCGATAAAATAACTGTTAAAAAGTTAATTTCTACTGAAACAATTTTCACGAATTAAATATTTCGTTATATAAGTTATAATTTCAAGATACGATTCGGTATTTAAATAACAGTTTTTTATAATTGTCGACATTCATTAATAAATATTATCATTTAAACACTTTACTATTTACTATTTTAACAAACAACCCCTCGTAAAAGAACAAACACAGCGTACAATGTCTGACCTATTTACATGACGGCACATGACAACACATGACGTCATAAATACACTTGTATATCTAACAATGAAAAGCATATTTATTAATATTACAATTGTGTAATTTATATAAAGAGTTCCAACAATGGATCGAACGTCTTTTTGCCATAACGCTTGTACATCCTCTTTCACTGGATGCCTCTGACAGACAATGTTTTCTTTTTTTTAATCTGTCATCCTCTTCAATGACTTGAGAGCAACACGTTTGTTTAACCGTTTTCTCTGGCTCTTTGGATATCCTATAAAAACATTTCGGTATTTTATTGTATGGTTTTCAAGCGGCTTTTAATTCAGGTCAATGGCAAAAGTATAAGAAGAATAAATAACATTATGCGCTTTAAATGTCCACGTATAAGAAAATATATTTGCAAAAAAAAACTAAGTAATAATATATATTTTCTTAGACGCAGTCTCTCAAAAACGTTCATTTATAAATTCTGAGCGAGTATTTTGGTGTAACCGCGAAGCGTGAACAAATCTGACATATCAAAGCGATTGGCCCGAGGTCTAAATGACCTCAGGATCGTGAGGAGGTTAAAACGGCGGAAACAGACCGCTTATCTTTCTTCCTTATTACACTGAAACGATTTGTTTTAAGGGCTACAGAAATATGAACCCTCCAGACCACACTATGTTTTTGTTATGAGGAGCACAAAGAACAATACAACTTATACTTGACGACCCTCTGAGACAGCCTTAACGCTCGACAAAGTCCCCACTTTAGGCATAGGGTTGTTACAAAAACATTCCTTTTTCCTTTATTTTATTTGATGACAAACACGTTATGGTTTACTTCATGGTAAGTGGTTGTCACATCTACAAGTAATGAGAGTTGCTGATGCACAGCTCCTGCGGGATAGAGATGGGTGCAGAGATGGTGCGTTAAGCTTTTGACTGTATAATTAATATTTCTATTTGTAAGTGTCGAGTCAATGAAATAAAACGAAATATGTAACTCTTACCCAAATAGACTATTTAGTGGACTTATGTATATTCATCATAAAATATTCCATTAATGTTTTCTTTGTTGTATCGTAATAGATATAGCAACTATTCATATAACCTACCAATTGTATAAAAGTATAAAATAGTTTTATCCATTCATCTGATAAATTGATATAACCGAGTGCAGGTGGATGAAACGTGAATTGCACTCCGAGTAATTCTCCGCGGATTGGGAGATTAAATGCTCGTTACATCTCATTAAAACATTATTAAACCGACCAATTCAACATTTTAAATGATACTAAAAATATTTTTTTTATTTTAAATTTCGTTATCCTTCATTACTATTATATATATAACAAAGCATTAAACTAAAAAATATCTGAATTTGCCCGACAAATTCCGAACCCATTTGGGGTCCTTACTGTGAATCGCGGCGTGAACAGTTCAAAACTAGTTTTGGAAATTCCGACAGTATTTACATGAGTACAGCCGGATAATTATATATTACTTTTTAAATAAAAATTTAGCCACGTTACTTGTTATATTTTTGTAATTAATAAAAAAAACTTAATTTAGATCAAGTTTCCAATCTACGCCCTCTGGTATGTTGTCTCCGTCGCTCTGTATTTTGTGTGTTATCTTCTTTTTGGGGATTTACATGTATATGAAAAGTGAGTAAAGGTGCTATAAGTCTTTTAGTTGTCAAAAAAAAATTATAGTGCAATTGTGAAATGTGCAAAAGTAATACAAAGACAATAGATATTTAATAACATATATAAATAAATAAATTTTAATTATCTTTAATGAGAACTACAACTTGTATATTTTATACCGAAATCAGCAAATTACAACGCAGGTGAATAAGTGGATTCCAAAGGCTAAACAAACAACTTTCCAAATTTAACTATAATATGTATTTGATATCTTTCTACAGATACAATATATCTACAATCATATTATCAGCTCATTCAGAGCAATCTAGATTATTAAATTATGTCAACTTCATCCTATCCAATAAAGTGTATAAACTATAATACGTATTCCTGATAGATATATCCAGTAGATAATTCGTTTTTACTCTAAACGTCAATTAAGTGCGGTGGGCATGATAAGCGAGGCGAGAGGATTGCCGCTTTGCCGCTTTTGAATTAACCATTACATCCGAAAACTCCTCCTGCACGCGGCTCTACTTGCGCCTGAACTAACTTGTTTAAATTACAAAAAAACTTAGGAAATGATTTTTCAAAACCATTCATTAATATGGTTTTCTATTTTATTTTTCAGGACACACTTTGTGAAAATTAAATGTTATCAGTTTGAATGCAAATTATTTGTATAACAAGAAATAGCAATATATTGCAATGTAGTATATACAACTTAGGAAACGAAATAAACAATATACCCTATATATTATTAACACACACAAACACGCATATACCAGGACACGCACACGCACACAATATTGAGGTATATATTTTGTAATTAAAACAATTAAAGCAAAAGAGAAAAAAAACTAAATAAAAGCTATTTTTATAAATAAGTTTAAATAAATAGATAATAATATCCTGCTACCCGCATGATGACACATATACTACATGATAATATTTTAAACAAATACAGGATATAATGTAATACGCCTCAATACAAAATTTTTAATTTGTTATTTTATTAATATGGGTCATAATTTACTTCAAAATCGTATAGCAAGTTGTATCGTATCGTATATAATGTATCGTAAGTCTGAAGGTATAAAGTTCCCAGCTTATCGGATAAGTTTGCCCAAGGAATAATCCGGCGCGGGCTAATAAAACGTCAGTTTGAGATTTCATTGACGGATCCAGATTGGCTCGGCTTATATCATGATTGAGGGTATTTGGAGAATGTGGAAAATTTTTTGGAAATCTCAAAAGGTTGGGTTAGTTTTATCTCAAAATAGGGTAAGAGATATCTTCACATTTATTCTTTTATAGTTTTTTAATGTCTCTGACATATCATTCAGTGTTTGTAATCCTTAAACGTATTTAGTTCAACAACAAAATAAAAAGGACAATATAACGGACCCTAATTCCTTGTCAAACAAGAGTAAACCTGGACCTTCTATCTGCTTTCAAAAATACTTATCTCGTCGATTTTCCGCCAATGAAACAGGATCTTACGACATGAACCCATCCTATATTAAGGACCAGAGGCGTAACTGAATCGGTTCTTAGAGATAGAGAAAGAGGCGGACGACCGATGTTTTGGATATCTTGTCAAAGATTATACATAAACATTTAATGGAGTATCTAGTATCAACGATATTAACATTTTAAACGATATATAGTTAAGTTTTTATTTTCCTTTTTTTTTGATATAATTAAATGTGTGTTTATTAATTTAAAAACACACAAAAAAATATTTCTGATCATTTTTAAAAAGCGTTAAAGTAAAACTAAGCTCAGTTTTAAGATGTATCATTAGTGTTTACGTTTCGTTAAAGTGTATACGTATCTAGTTCTAAAACTTACACTTAATTCTCACATTCAACCACTAATATTCTCGTTAGTTCCGTTAGATATAACTCACAGCTACAAGGAAGGGGTATCTTCCATTTATCGTTCCAAATCTATGAGAGACGTATATAAAAAGGATTTCCCGGTCCCCCGAGGGTCAGACACGGCTTTCCGAATCAACGAGTCAGCAGTTTATCAGAAAAGGGAGAAAATAAGAATCAAACAATTACAAGGATTTGTAGCAACACCCATACAAACTCTATTTGTGATTTACTTATTTTTATTTTATATATATTTTGTTAAATAAAAATATTTTACTCTATAACAAAGGTTGAATAACATTTTAACAATATTTATTATATTTAATTCATACAATATCAGTCAGCCTCCAACTAATATGTATTTAGCCTACTTTATATTAGGACCCGCCCACAGCTGTGTGGTGAGAGATAAATAAATACAACACTTGAAGGAAACACGGACAAAACGTATCTGAAATAATTAATTATATCTAAAATTAAAATGTAGTTCACTTAAGTCCTGTGTCGCAAGAGGCTATACTTTTATCAATAGAACTCACTTTAGTATTGTTGAGGTCACGTGAACCCCAAAACCCCGTAACAAAATTATTTATAACCTGTATAAATTTTCTGTTTTGTCACTTTCACACCTATGACGTAAATCGTTAACACAAAAGTGACAATACAGAATAAATTTTATCTACTGGGTTTAAATATTTTTATTAGTAAGGCAGTTATAGTTTTTATTCAGTTTAAGATATATTTTCAACTGAGACCACCAGTAGCTAAATATTTACGACAATGAAATATTATGCATGAATATTATTAATGAATTCAATGTCCCACGTTATATGATGTTATTATTTTCAATCAATAAACAAAAAGTAGTTCAAAGTTTTATGTGAATGCCTAATAAGAAATACATTGGCCCACAAGCACCGGGAGACTAGTCGTCGACGGTATCGGAATCTAAGGGATTTGGACTTTTGATTGACCACAGTCAGTGGGTGGTCGAGAAATCCAGGGAGTGCATCATCGCCCTGGTTGGCTATCGGATGAGACGGCGCGACGGATACTTTCCAGGGGGCTCAAACCTCCCCGCAGTCTCCAGAATAGTCCATCGGTATGCTTAGTTATGATGTACTTCACTCCCCCTATGATGTAAACGCCTCGCTCTGCTGCTGACTTCCTATCTATTTGGACTCTCAAAAATGAAATGAGAAACAGAAGAAAAGGAAAACAGTTTTAACAGCGATTCCATAAACTTTTTTTGAAATTGTCTGATGCCTCATCAACATTAGAGACCTGCAGTCAAATATCATTACTGTCAAACATGACCTTGAGACAGATAAACCGAAACCTCCTGTTGCTCACAATCAGATTTCCATCCGACGTGTAGTACTTATCCTAACCAGGGTATACCCTGGAGTACGATTTTGCGTGACGTGCGGGCGTTTGTGTATATGCCAGCGAAGACATTTGTTTTTGAGGTTTCCGAAAATGTTATGCCATAAGAGCCATATTGGCCAAATAGGGACAAAACTGGTTTCGCACCCACCCACCGGATAGCAAAGCGTTTTGGTCCCTAGCCGTAGTTTTCGATATGAACTTCTACCGCCTTTCGCTAGCTCTACTGCAGAAACCTGATGGATCCCGAAGTCACCGCTGAAGAGAAATAAAATTATGTGCGTCTCTATTTACGGATCTTTACGTATAAGTAATCAGCATAAGTATAATAGAAGTCTGCACCAATTCTATAATGTGACATGTGCTGCCTGAACAGTTTGAAATAAATAAAAAAGCACAAATATTCATAACTTATATGTTTAGAAAAAGAGCACCATATTAAAATTTAATAACTCAGACAAAAAATAGTGTTTTCTGTTAAAAGTAAAATCAATTTCAATTATTTTGGATACAGGTTTCAGGTAAATCTTTTTTAAATATACTTTTAAAGCAAAAGTTAAATCAAAAAGAAAGTTCATAAAAATAAAGTTTACTTCTTACAGCGCTTAATTTGAAGGAGTTGCTTAGAAAACTTTCGCGTTGCCGCTCTCTCTGTCTGTGAGCGAAAAGTCGTCGAGCTGAAGAGGAAAGGGGCGCAGGAGCAACTATATTTACATTTAATCTTACTATAGCACAGACTACACACCTATCCTGGGTCAGCACACGTGGACAGCATCTATTATAATATATATGTAAGTATAGCAAACTGTAACATTAGCAATACGAATTATTATAATCAAAGGAGTGTAAGATAAAATCTAGTACGCTTTTATATTCAGGCCAACTTACTGAAGTATCTGTACCTACGTGGAAAACTTCTTTTGTCTTGAGTTTTAATTAAAGATGACGCAGAGATAATGAAATGAGAATCACAAGTTATTTGCCTTACGCATAGAAAATATCGTAAATGTTAATGTTAGCTTTTAGTAGAATTTTTATAAGTATTATATGAATTGCACTATTGTATACATATTATAATATTCAGTCAGTCCATACTATAAAGTCCAGACGTAACTGTCTGTCAGTATGAAAGCAATATACTCTAATTCTTTATGCTAAATAAATTTAAGAAGTTGTTTATAGCTTAAATATATAAATTTAAGAAGTTGTTAATAGCTTAAAACAAAGAACCGTTTATTAATAAATGTTATAATAATGTATACATTTAAATGTAATTTGAAATTGAAAACAAAAAAAAAATCTATATATTTTGTATAGATGAAAGAATGGTACATCGACTTTTCATTTAAATTTCATTATTATCATTCTCACATATAATATAATAAAATATTCATTGCTAAATAACGTTAAATATTACCAATACTGACCCATGTCAAAAGAACTCCAAGAACAGCATCAATATATTACAGATATATCAGAAATCATTTAAACTACATGTAACTCTTAACCCTGATGTCAGTCTGTTTTAAGGTCACCGTGAAAGTAAGGTCTAATGATAATGACTCTCTCAAACGATTTCTAATTGCTAGACCTCCCTCTGATTGGACCGCACGAGTCAGCACTTTTATATTACATGCTAAATATTCAGATCTCAAGTCACTGAACTTAGGTCATACGTCATACTTTGACAAATTTAATTCAAATTAAAACTCTAAAAAAAACTTTTCGCTTGTTCAACAATTTATTTCATATAGTATTTTCCTAGATTTTCACGAGTACACATTTCAAATAAAACTATTTTTTACGGATTAAAACTCGCAATGTAAGTGACACATGTCGTCTACCCGTGAACACGATTGCTGCAAAGCATTCGAAACGTAGGATTAAAATAAAAATGTAACCAAATTATAAGCGAGTTTCAATACGTAATAATTTTATTTTTATTATAATTCGCATATTTTATCGCGATTTTTATCTTAATATCACCAAAAAATAAAAATCCAATAATAGTGAACTGAAAAAGAGGATAAAAATCAACAAATGTGAACCTTTGTAATCTGTTCACGTAAGACAGGGAGTTGATAACACGCTTGATATAGTTACGATCCCTTTCAGTGTTAAGTTAAACGACATCATTGAACTTTAAGTATATATACATAATTATTTACTTCTATATAATAGTTTTAAAACAGCACCGATATTAAATAAATTTTATATAAGATTTTCATAACCAAGCCTTTGGAGGAATAAAAAGTGAAATGTGGGTCGTATCTACAGCTCGACACGTGGCCGGGACGGAAACTTGATTGAAAATTAGGTCACACCGGATACTAGCGTAATTTACTTTAACATATCACACTAGATTTTGAATTCATTTAGATATAAACTAATATTGCAGCCGACGCGACATCTATAGATAATAACGAACGAGAAAGAAACCTGCTACTTTTGGCGTCCCGTACCAACTGAGCCATCGTGTTCCTTCTCTGGTTTAACATGCTATATGTTCACCGCGACTTACTATAAATTAAAACATAAAAATTCATCATCATTTTACAATTATTATTATAAGTTTTAAAATACATTCACTCTTGTCTAGAAATTAATAGTGTATTAAAAACATTTTATAAAAATGTTTACATTTTTACATATTTACATACTTCTATTTTTTAATTAGTTGTCTCATAAAACTAACCACGTGACTTATTCTTATCGTCTACGAAGCTTATTTTCTGTCTCGCTGTATCTCCATATAATTTATAATCTGTCTCACTCTGTACGTGTATCTGTTTCGAGAGGCTCCTCGTAATGAGGAGTAGTGGAGAGTCCTTGAAACGCCACTGAATGGTAAAAACGTTATTTCAAAGTTA
Source organism: Mechanitis mazaeus (assembly GCA_959347395.1). Lineage (NCBI taxonomy): Eukaryota > Metazoa > Arthropoda > Insecta > Lepidoptera > Nymphalidae > Mechanitis > Mechanitis mazaeus. Next base: position 12,160,281 of record OY365749.1, read on the forward strand.
CAGCTGGTTCATTTTTTGTTTTGACAACAACTGTTCAATTGTTATAATTGAGGATCCTTGACCTGCCCTTATAATAAGTCTTTCCATATTAAATATTTAATAAAATAATGTAATTTCACTTATTTTAAACAAATAACACTTTTTGGACCATATTAGTAAATGTAATAAAACAGTAAATAATTTAACAATCAATATAACATATCATAAAATACAAAAAATAAATGCAAAGTTATATTCAGTTTAAAATTTTAACAAAACTATCTAATATTAGAAGACTCCTTGTATATTATCAGTCTATTGATAATATTATCTTAACTGAGCGAAATGAACATAATAATTTGCATCTTTAAAACAAGATGTGGGAGTCTGCATATCAAGTGCTCATTTGAGTTGTATTTAAAGACTTAACGACTACCAGTCACACTCACTTTGTAAACATTGCACCATTTGCAAGAAATATGGTTGATAAGACTGAATATATTAGCAGTAAAGTGTACAATGAAATATATTATTAGCTTAAATACATTTTTTTTTTTGCGAATATATTTAAGGTTGAACTTAAATTTGCATTTAAATTATTTCTTAGATTTTTTAAGTTATGAAAATGTTTTAATGTAATTGAAAGTCATATATATATATGTCATATACATATACATATATACATAAAAAATAATTTAAATGTAAATTATATATCAGTTTCAGTTTCCTTGACAAATCACATTGAATGCTAATTCCTTGCTTCAAAATTCTTCTAAAAACTTTCATACCTCTACATAACAGATTAAAAAAAAACTTGTCTTATCAATTATGATACAGTAGACTTTATAGTGTAGAATACATAATTTTATTAAAGTACGCGTGGACAAACATGTAACATAATCTGCTCGGTCAGCAAACCGCCACTTGATCACAAACTCTGAGTGTGTTTACACTTTACTTTCTATCTCAGAATGCTGATTCAAAGTATTACAAGTCCTGGAAGTCTAGAAACAAAAGATAATGAAACATTAGCTAGTTATGCGTGGACCTAACCACTCAGTCTTACATTAAGTGCAGGTGTACTAATGCTGTGTTGCTGTGTTAGCATTTCAGATAACAAGGGATGATATTACATCCGTTCCCATAGTCATGAGCTTAGCATTAAGACTTGTTTTGTATGACAAGAACAGTTAGAAGAAAGCCTCCAAATCGGTTACACGTACTTTAAATTAATTCTAAAAACATCTGACATGCGGCAATCGAGCTTGCCGCTATGAAAAACTCCTAATCGGCAAATTATAACTCGCAAATTAATTAACAAACAAAACAACTTCTATTGCTTTTTTATTTTATTATGTAGTTTATGATAGGATTTTAAAAAAATTAAAAATTCGACAATCACAAGTTGGACAATCAACATAATTTTGAAAAGTGAATCTTACATTTAGATGCTGATTCCAAATATATCTTTAGTTTTTCAAAATTCGAAAAATAAAATTCGACACACACACAGACACACAGACACACATACAGACAGACAGATCGGAAGGAAAAACTGAGTTTTTCGATCATTTTAATTAGTGTTTAAAAACAAATTTGGAGAAACCTAAATCAAGACTAGCTTATGTTTCTTTATAATTAAATATGTATCAAGACGTAACAATAACAAATGAGAACATGTCAAAAATTTAATAAACTACAAGCATTGGCTTTTATTGCCTTCAACTTGTCTCGCTGGAGACGATATTGAACACTCGATGCTTCTGTGAATTTTGCTTCATGTACATTCGCAATTTCAATTCTTCAACTAATATATTTAAATGAGAGCTTTAAAATTCATACATAATTTTGCTACAACAAATTTTACCCAGATCTTCGCAACTTGATGATGCATATTCAGATAAATATGAAACTTTCATTTCGTATCTTATGACTTGCAAATCTCAAAACTATGTTACATATAGGGCTCCGCTGGAGGCTCACATCGCGTTACTTGTCCACAATCTAAGACAGCTTTTGTCATCGCGTCATTCATGCGAGGAATTTAATATCGTAGTTTACACAACATGCTTTTATTACGTCAGCTCCGGGATGATCTTAATACTTCTTAGATATATAAAAATACGAAGTGATGTTTTCCAGATTAAACAGTTTGACTGTCCGGTATATGTTTTGTTTTTTTTTTCACTTAAACGTTAAAAATATATGAAGTATTTTGAATGTATTTCTAAATTTCTCTGTCAAACATTATGTCACATTCTATTCAATTAGCCAGTTTAATTTCACTATTTGTTTTGTTCCAAAAATACAGCCGGAGTACTTTTTTACAATACAAGAGGACTCTATATACTCTGGATGTAATTTCATCTATCACATGAAAATAAAGTAAGTCATGCACAAAATATTGTAATTCAGCAGAACTGCCGCGTGCGTCTGTTACAATCGAATAGTGTTAAGTGCGAAATTTATATCGTTACTATTTATAAGAGCAGTAATATCACAATTATTGCTCATCTCTTCTATTGGTGTATGAACATTACGCGTGTGTTTGTGTTATACCTCCGTCTCGATATTATAAGTATTACATCAAACATTGTTCACATATTTTAAAAAGAGCAACTGTTGAGTTTCTGGCCAGCTCTTCTCAACAGAACAGCATTCCGAGCTGGTGGTAGCTTAAGGACAGACTGACTATACTGACATTTTTATAATGTAATAATTGACGATTCAAAAGTGCGTGTTAATGCCTATTTGAATAAAGATATCTTGAATTTGAATTTACAGCGAAATTGACAAACCAATACTCATCGTACATAAGCTTCACAAGTACATAATTGTATAATTTTATAATTTTTTTATATAACTTCTCACAAAACCTCCTTAAAGAAAATTTAGTAGTAAATCATTTTAGTTGCATTCATTCATCAAAAAACGAGTATGTTTAATAGGAAATCGCAATTTTAAATCCGCTGTTTATTTATTTATTTATTGTATATATGATACACTAAACAGTTTACGAGGAATTTTATCAACAATTTTTTGATAGCAATAACATAGTTCAGGCCGCTCACAAAAAAAAAATAGTGTGTTCTTAAAGCACAGAAATGTGTTGTGAATAATTAACAAAAAATATATAAAAACAAATGTGAGAGGAATTACATTTTTTTTATAACTAAAGTTTTGATTTAAATCAAAATAAAAATAATAATGACAACAATGAAACAATATATATTGAGAAGCTAATAGCTATGCATAAAAAATCAGTAAAAACAAAGAATAAGAAAACACACATAATTAAATGTATTGAGCTACTAACGTGTGCCTGACTTATAATATATATATAAATAAATAAATATATATATACATATATATATATATATTTCAACGAAATAATAATCAATTAGAGGTCATAATCGTGCAATGGCATATTAAATATGATTTTCGAGATGGTTCACTCTTGGGACTTTTTATGCTTTGCTGAGCTGCAAAACGGCTGGTCGATATTGGAAGCATATTTAAGATGTTCCCTCATGTAATCTCGGAGGAGTTTCCGGATCGCTTCGACGTTTATTCCGGGTATATTAGACCTGTTTTTTAAACTGTTTCTTGTTATATTAATATAACATTGTCATAAATTTGAATTATAAAGGAGAACCTAAACAAACTATAATATTTGAAGGTGTTTCAAAACAAAATTAGCTCCCGAATGATATTAGTATTTTTAAAACGCTCCATACTTATTGCAGCTAAGAGATAAAGTGAGGTATTGACATTATCCATAGCTTCGGGATCTCGGTGAAAACAAGGAATAAGATTTGGAGTTGGTACAATACTGGAATTTATAGGAACTCATTTTAAGCGGACTGAATGCAGCGAGCTCTATCATAATAAAGGTAATGTATTCAAAATACTATTAATAGATATTAGATCGCTCATCATGACCGCGTTACATATTTATATATGAAGCAACAATGAAAAACTATTAGATATCGTAAAATAATAACTTATTCGGAGAAATAATTATTAAATTTACTAAAATTTTAAAAGGAATCTTTATAACACGCAGACAACACACGCTTGTATATTTGAAACGAATCCAAACCCAAATCGCCGTCATTAGGCTATTGGGAACAATGCTAAAACACTGAAATAATATGTCATACAGTAGCGACATGAAACATGAGTGAAACATAATAAACGTACAACACCAGCCTCTATCACTCAACACTTAGAGCCGTTTGTTCCGTGTACATTTTACAATTAGTACTTCAGTCTTTGTATTTTCATGTCCAGTTATTAAATATACCGTAGAGGTAGACAATTCCTGGTGTTATTTTAAAATGTTTGAGTAAAAACTGAAATGTATATTCAGAGTGATCAATTTTTTATTGAGTTATATATTTTATGTTGATCACTTATATACATTCAACAAATCTATTCGATTAATAAAATAATATATATGATTTATTTAACTAACACATCGGTCCAATTGATAATATTAAATTCACAACAAATAAGTCTTATTTTTCGTGATATTAGAATTAGAACATTATGGCACAACAATAAAAGTATATAACCAGTTGGCACGACTCCAATTTAGGCAAAGTGCTTAATAAATAGACCACTGAGTACTGAGTACCTATTACTTACTGACTGACTGACTGTTAAAGAAATTTATGACTTACAGAATACTTGCCTTCAATGTATTTAATATATTTAGTTTACTGAGCAGATAGTTTCAAAACCTTTGACTGTCACTAAACAAAGCAAATATTTTATTATAAAATATTTAGTAAATATTTTAACACTCAAATATTTAAAAAGGCAATATTGAAAGTTTGAATCCTGGAATAAAACTGTAAAATGTACAGGCAATATTTACAGTTTTGTTCACATTTCATATGCCATTTATATTTGATACAACACGATTGTAAAAATATTTTTTAAAAGCTTATTTTCAGTTTTGTAAATTAATGTTATATATTATATAATTTATTATTAAGAAATTCTTCGTATAATGAAAACGGTTAAGTTCCGTTTCGGCGGCCATTTTAAAAGAGTACAGCGTTATATCACATCGGAATTTAATATCGCCGCCATGTTTTCATGTTTACAAGAGCTTTTAAAAGCGTTATCCTTTATCTAGATTAAACAGCTATCACCCAGCGTCAGAACACAAGCTAACAGAGAGAGGTATCGATAAAAATATCTTATATACTTACTCATAATAGATTCTTTCCTTAAAACTATAACTCATTAGGTCGAAAAATTCAGACATACCTGAAAACGACAAAAAAATACTGTTAAAAATAAAATAAAAGCATAATATTATTAACACAATATTGTCTTACATGTAACTAAGAACAAATAATTTATATAACAATAAAAATAAAGAATATACGATCTCTATATACACAATAAAAAGTTTCTATAATAAATGGTTCAGCCTTGCAGTTGGTAATAAAAATGAAACCGGGAATCGAATTCGTGACACCGTAGGATAATAAAAAGACCATCAAACTAAAAAGTACCAGGCTGGCATAAACACGAGGAGCTCGTTATGATACAGTCACGCTAGCCTCTTTAACACAATGATTGACTTAAAGACCTGAGCAACAGCTAAAGTTCTTCTTGTTTCTTTTACCCTGGTAGTGAGTTCAATCACGCATTAAATTTATTCAGATAGATAATTTGAAATAAAACTATTTTTCGAATACTTTGCAGTAATCGTGTTCACGGGTAGACGAGATGTAAGTGTCTGTCGTACAGAAACGTCGGGTTAATATAAAAAAAGTAACCAAATTATACGCGAGTTATATAACCCGTAAAATAGTTTTATTTCAAATGTGTACTCGTGAAAAACTAAGAAAATACTAGATAGATAATTTGCTGAAAACAGCTGTTTTATACGAATATAAACAAAACTTCCCACGGCCCAGTAGCAATAATAATAAATTAACCAGTACACATTCACCAGAGGGCGCTAACTGTCTATAGTGCAGTGATTTAAGCGTTTATTGAATATACATTTTATGGTCTTATGTGGAATAAAATATTAAATTATTTCCCCGAGAGATTTAAATACTCTAGGAGACCTATATAAAAGCTATTTATTTTAGTAAAAGAGTAAAAACTTTGTTTAGCGTTTGTTTACATAAACTGAACATGAGCCTGCCTTGGCGTCAGAATCACATCATGTATCAGAACATCGTTATTGAAAACTTCACTCACAACGCCTCCGGGAAATTAGCCTATAAGATGGTGATAATGAGAAGACTGATAAGATGAAGTACAAGTATGTAACATAAACATATAAAATTGTGCCTTTCATAGTCTAACTATAAAAGTTTCAAACTTATCACATTTCTGATGTTATCATATATAATAGACAAAAAGGGTCCCAATCCCCCAATTTCCAAAACAAACAAATATGTAACGGATAAATGAACACTTTTTAATCCAATGTACCTTAATATCCGATCCGAATCGAAAAGCCAGTAAAACTGGAGAACAATGAGTCTCCTAACTTTGCAGATATTTGTTAATTATTTTTAAAATACAAGCGTAGGCGGTTTAAAATTTAAATATATATTATCTATAACATATGTAATATATTTGACTGAAAAACATAAAATAACAATTCTCACAAATATGATAATATTCCTATTACTCTATATTTAACTGTTTCTCTCGTAGGCTACTTTTTGTGTGTTTTCTTTTTTAACGTGTATGAATTGCACTCACAACCCTTTTTAAACAACGAATAAGCTGTCATATAAACGGTGGAAAATCTCATGCATCACGGTACTACTGTACACCGTTTATGCATTAGTTCATCTCGTTTTTGTAAATAATTCTCTGAGAACTATTTGTCTACGATTAAAAACATATACAGCATACATAGTAGCTAGATAAAATGATAACAATGCTTTAATAAAGAAGAAAGACCACCGCATTCTATATATATATATTTCATATACCTAACCTCTCACTCGTGTCATCGTATCACATGAACCTAAACGAAAGAAATAGCACGATACGATCAAGTTCTGGCGAAACAAAATCCTCGGCGTTTATTCCAGCAGGTTTAATTAATTTGGAGCGGTAAGATTTCTATTCAAATGAAGTCCCAGGCATTGATAGTTTCATTTGAGTTATTTCAATTGGAACCTGAATCCAGCGACATTTAATATGCTGCATTTTCTGCAGAGAACATTCTCTATCCTACCTTTACAAACAAGAAATTTACAAATTATAAAAGAAAATTTACGTTTCTTTACGTCAGTATTAATTACTAAAACAAAAACTAAATTAAAAATTAAAAATTTCAAAATCAAAATACGAAATTTACATATTATCAACTCTCATATCTTACATTACAAGATAATGAAATGCTGATTAAAAAACGTCGAATTTCATAATAAACTCTCAAAGAAACAACAAACAAAGATTACAACAAACTATACGACGCCAATACTTGTGACAAACATTTGACTCTTGGCAAACGTTGGCCAAATTTCATTTGCTTGACAATGGTATTTAATCAAAATATCAAATCCTTAGTCATTCTTTCATTCTCGATTGTTATTTTTTCATTAATTTTCTGATCTGTCGTCTTTGACCTGACATTACCCTTCTCACGATGTCTTCACCAATTAAACGTTAAGGCATCAAACAATAAATGTCATTAAAGACTTACTATGAGAGTTAAAGTCATCCTTTATTAACAAAAACCAACCAAATTACAACGTAATAGAATTCAAAATCTATTGAACCGCTGATTATATTCTTTTAATTATAGTACAATCGACGTCACATCTCTGTCATTATCACATGTTCAGAGAGTGTAATAATCCTCCTTCACACATAGCAGTAAGGTATATAATAGCGTGTACAAATAAAACAGACGTAATTTATAGCACCGGCTAGCCAGGATTGATTCTTACGAGGTATTTAACATGATATTTGTATTTAAATGTTATGTGAACAATATGGCATTTAGTAAAACAGATCACGTAAAATATATTCCATAGATTATAGTTAATAATATAAATTTATTAAAAACATATTAGAAAATAAATTATAGGAAGAATTTGACAAATTTATTTCGAAAAAAAAAATTATTACTTTTAATATGAATTTTCTTTTTTAAGTAAACAATATTGTAATGGTTTTTTAGAGAAATAAAGTTCTTTAAACCGAAGATTGTTTTTACCCTTCGCATGAATTTGTAGGGTACGTTTAAAAATTTAATTAACTTATTATAGGGGAAGGAAGTGAAATAATGAAGTCATTCATTTCTCATTGTAAGCGAAGGTCCCGCGACGAATAAATTGAACCATTTGCATTTCAATATCATTAATAAAAATTATTATTACGATAACAGTTTTAGACTTATATTACAAAAACATTTTTTGGCATTTACATTTAATATATAAATAATGATATTAAATGATATTATATATATACAACGCTATAAGTGATGATTGTGTGATAAGGACAAGATATAGTCAAAAAAAGTATAATCACAGAAATCATAAAATAATGATAAACTCAAAGTAGATGAGAATTTTCAATAAGAAAAATATTATTGAAATTCCGGGATAAACTATAATGAGACTGAGACACACATACACATACACACACACATGCCTACAATGTATAACCGTATCTAATAAAAGCCATAGTTCAAATTAAAGTTTATGAGCAGTTCATATCAAAGCGGCCGCTATTACAATATCTCACACAAACGACTCATTTCATTCAAAATAACTCGTAATAAGTAATCTGTGCTTCTATAACTTAATGTTACATTATGTTTAAATTAAATATAATAAAAACACTATTTATTATTATATAAATAGACACTCGCTAAGAGCATACATCTATTACATTTTTTCAGTTCTTTCAGAAGCACATGATCTTTCAGTATTGAAGGCTCGTCGACCCCGGCTCGTGTACTTACAATGTGTTTTACGTCTATGAATAAACTTTTGGTATGTAACACAAAGTACTTTGAAATCATCTCTATATAAATAAATAATGATTGGTGCTTGATAATAATGATTCTCTTTATAATATTGGTAAAAATTTAATTATGTATTGACAGTAGAAAAAAGATGTCTTTACTATAAACATGTTACAATATCAGATGAAGAAAAAGAAGAAACCACCTTCTTGTTCCTATCAGTTCTAAACTACAAGCGAACATAAAAACAAACCCACAAGCATTTAGAATGTTTAAGAAGAAACAATATTATTATATTTATAATATTTATCATTATATATAACACGTATTGCTTTTATATTAATTAATATTATATTAATGTAAGTATATATTTGCAATTATATATCTATATTAACAAATATGTATATGTATTTATTTATATGTGTATTATTAGTATTTAGAAATAACTTTAATTTAGTTTTAATTTAAATTTAGCTTATGTGTAAAATTTTTCATTTTATCGTTTTTACCGCCTCATTGTTATTTTTCTTTTTTTTTTTACTTTTCTATGGGTTGTCTGGTAAAGAATGTTCTATAGCATTAAGTCCACCTTTTTTTTTTGGTTTTTGGTATAATAAAGATTTAAATAAATAAATAAATAAATAAATAAATAAACATTGAAATGTATTTCAATTCCTAATAAAATTTAAATTCCCAAAATAAAACGGAGGCATCTTAATTTGAATAAAAAAAACAAATATTTTGGCAAGTCAACGACACTGCTATACGACTGTTTATCTGTTTGTCACGATTTATTATACGTATTTTTGGTTTAATACCAAAATTACTGTTTTATCGATAACACGTAACCTGATTAAATGTTAACCTTAACACTTGTCACATTAGCGAAAATTTATTAAACTTATTTCAAATTATTATAAAATATGTATATTATTTACAAAGTTAATATAAGGGTACATTGAGCGACATTTTACTTAAGATTTATTTAGAGCCTATTAATTTACTTTTAAACTTTGTTAATTTATCAATGTTAATGACAACCCTAAAGGTTAATCACCTCTTTATTCGTCGCCATTACTTTCAAATCGTATTTTCCATCTCTCTCTTGCGGCAACTAAAAAAAGAGAGCCAACTACAAAATTATGTCAGCTACAATTTAACGCGACAATATGTCAAACGCTTCCGATAGGAACTTCTTGGAGATAATTTGTTGAAAAGCAATTATACAAAAAATCTCGTAGAACATTTTTAGTTATTTTTAAAAAGCTATTTTTCATCTGTGAAGGCTGTCTTATAAACACAAGCACATACAATTTTTTTTTTATATAATTTCAAAAAAATACTCGAAGTACAATTATTTATCCTTATTACAATAAACTTGTAATTAACGTGATTATAAGTACATTTAACTATGGCAGGGGTGGCGAACCTTTTTTGATGTCCGTGCCACGGTAATTTTTTTTAATAAGGTAACACGCCACAATAAAATTTCATTCGTAATGTTAGCCTGGCGAAATTATACATAAGTATAATAAAATATTTAAATAAAAACAATGTTTTTTAATTATTTTGTTGTCGTGGCTACCATCAGGACTGCCAAACGTGACACTTGTAGCACGTGTGCCATTGATTAGCCGTCCCTGCTCTATGGCATTGAAGATTAGATAAATGTGATGTACTAGAATGAAACTCCTTAAACCAATATGAGTTATCCCGTCAGTCGCAAGACACTAATGTCTTAAAACCGTAATTAACAAGCGCACCTTAGCTGGAACGAATCCAACATTCTCTCCGCGTGAGTTGGTTCGTAGAGATTATTCAAAACCGGAGCAGAAGAGTCGAGTGGCCACGTGAGATATCATCTTGTATCATGTTTGTGTGTTTGTTATTAGCATTCCTGATATTAATAACATTGATCAATTCAATTTCTACTAAACGAGTATCGATTCATAAAATCGAGTTTATTCGATGGAATGACTTTATTATATAAATAAATGTTTGTCCGTGTGCAACAATAGTATAATAACAAATGACATAAAACTAATAAAATTGAAACAAACCGATACAACAAAGAGTTAAAACAATCAACCGTACCGCTGATTCACGCGGCCGCAGTCATTCAGCAATCTTTTGATGTGTGTTTATTTACTCTATTGCGTGGACCGCACCGCCGGCCGGACTTAAATAGACCATGAAACTTTCCGACAATCAATCTCAAATCGCTTGCCAATCGCCAAATTTATATATAAAAAGTATTTTTTATGATAACATTACGAAGATTTATGTATTGACGGTTTGACATTTTCTAAGAAATTTTGTAGCTTTTATATTTGATTTTAAATAAAACTAAATACAATCACAATAAGATTGTTGTTTGAGAGTAATTCTACACAGAAAAAATGAACTCAACATTTATAAATCGTAAAACTCGAAAGCATATAATATCACGAGTTTCCTTTCGTTTTAAGAAATTGTCCATACACATTTTTATAAGTTTTATAAATGTCATACATATTGTTGTTAGTTTACGATACCTAAAACTGAATTTCGCAACATCTGCACGTAAAATAAATTCATCAGCCGTAACCCAATCGTATCGTCGCCGGATCGTGCCCGCCTCGAAAGCTAAAAGGCTTTCTGGTAATCCCCGATCCATATATCGCTGGATTGTAGCGACTCATAAAACACGATACACAAGTGTCGCACATAAATTCACAAAATCCCACATATTGCTCTGCATCATTTGAAGGTCATTTAAAAAAAACAATATTTATTTCAAAACTGTAATGTACTTATCACTTTTTTTTATTAACAAATATTAATATTGCATTTTATGAGACATGGTTCATATGAAAACAATAACTTTATATTTCATTAGTACTACTAACACCAAAAACCCGATCCAAAGTAAACTGGAGCACAAGCTGCCTGTTAAGTTTTTAGACGTCTAGACGTTATAAGTTTAGCCGGCTCAAGTTAAATCTAGCCGGCTAGAATCAGTAATGGAGGCCTCTTTTATCTGGAAGATTTAGGATAAGTCATTTCCGGTTCCTCTTTGTACCTCCTCTTGCTTCATCTTTTTAAAGACACCAGAAGCTTTAATACCCTAAAGCTTATTTTAACAAAAAAAATATTTTTGATAATAAATTTGTTATAAAAGCCATAATTTAAAAAACGAAGTTCATGATTATTATTATTTGTTTTTTTTGCACCTAAATTTGTTAATACTGGTTCACCAACAAACGACTTCTCTTATTCCTACTCGTTTGGAAAGTTAATGATAAAGAATTAAATAGAAGTGAACTACCCACAAAAATAGTACAAAGAGACAAGAATATTAGCAGATTCAGGTCTATTTGTACTTAGTGCAATTTAATTGCGACTAGTATAAATTAGCAGCATCAGACCGCGATGAGCTCACTTTCAACATGCTCTTTTGCATACTTCATGCGTATATCACATATATTTAACTAATAAATATTAAAGTTTTTGTTGTTCTGTATTATAAGGAAATCATCAACCAATCTTGTATTATATTGTATTAAGAATAATCATCAAACTAACATGTTTTAAAAATATAAAACATTCAAATCAACAGCTGTTTGAAGCTTTAAAGATTTTTTTCATATTTCCATCGTATATTACACAAAATAATGATGTAACGGCTTAAAGTTTTAGTAATGTCTGAAGATAAACCCTAATATTGTCTTACATTATTAAATCACTGGCACGGCTGTACCAGATCTGCTGGTGATCGTAAATACATTAGTTTGGTCGAAGATAAATCGTGACGTACAGATTCCTTCGATTCAGGAATGCGCGGTCAAAATAGCGGCCATTGTGATCTTGAATAGACTATACAACTATACAACCTTTAACTCCAATCTTGAACCGCATTTATTACTTAAAAAAAATTAAACTACTGAGTTAAAACTATCTAATATAGCATGAAATATCAGTATTAACATCGCTACTAACATAGTATTAACTACTCGTCAAGCACTTCCTTGTGATGCCGGAAACATACTTTCATGCACGAACAGTAGTTTTATGTTTTATATTGTGTTGTTTATTTTAAACCGTTTTTCTATTTGCGTTACAATTAATTGGTATAAAAACCGATGTATACTGTAAAGAGGACGAATTATTTTTCTTCATATTAGATATGCTACTCAGATTTGTTTGAGTAATCTGTGGTAAATAATAATCTAGTTCAGATTATTTTTTAAAATGTACATGCCACGGAAACATGTAAGTTAATGTTTAAAATATTCATGTAAAACCTGTGCATTCAACGAGAATGTATCAGCTATGTATGACGTATTTGGATGCCAAAAGATAACACTTGAAGCTTCGTGGTACGTCTATTGGTAATATTCTATTGGTTCGGTATTCTAGATATTCAGTGGCATCACAAATTGAAGCACGCTAGTTATCTTAACATATATATATATATATATAATATTACGATCTTATAAGTGACCTCAAACCTACATGAAATTCAAGTAACGTTTGTAACATTAATATTGTTTATTTTGATATATATTATAAAAGTCACTGTTTCATTAATAGGTATATATTCCCTTGTTTCCAACCAAAATCATTTTGAGCATAGGGTAGCAACATGTGCTATTATTACACCGACAACTAATCCCGGGCAAAAATCTAAAACTAAAATATCGAAGCGGTGCGTTACAGCGAGCTCATATATACTATGACAATATGACTGATACAGTAAATAAAATTAAAAATTTTGGGCAATGCAGTTTTATAAAAGTACCAGCTGGCGCAAACAGGACCCCGGAGTCATTGACAGACATTTGACGTTCGAGTTCCGAGGTGATGATGAAATTTGGCGAAATTATATATCATTATAAAATTTTCTTTGTCTTTTTGTATAAGATATTTTTAATATATTTAAATTTATGAAATAGCAAAATTTAAATGAAATATTTATTGATAATAAATGAACCGGATCTGTGTTCATATGATATTAGAAGTTTTACCTGTGTAAAGTACAGCTGAAACAAGCAGCGAGGCTTTTTTGCAGCTACTGTTGCTGCAGCGTCAGTGCTCTAACTAAAGATGAGGTTAGAGGATATCTCTACCCCTAACAATTGAAGGTGTTCAATGAAATGCACACATCACAAGTCAAATCAATAGACACGTTTTAGTTTTCTTTCGGAAACTGTCTAAAGTTTGTCACTCAAACACTGTACCATGGCCCCTCATTCAGTCTATATCTGGTTTTTACTGGCAAGAGTCAACAGGAGATGTTTCAACATGCTGTCTCTGTCTTATAACTAGAGAAGATACCAATAGATACCGAGTTTGAACAGATCGTCAAATTAGATAAGTAACTATCTATTCTTAAATAAGTAACTTTCACTGAGGTGTATGTACTTGAGTGAAAATATTACTTCCGATATTCTGATCAGTCATTTCTCTTAAGCTTTGATTATATAAGACGAGTGTAGGTATAAGGACAATAGGTTATATGACTGTCTGTTTGTTCATTTTAAGAGGAGTGACTATAGAGCAGAAATTTCGTTTATAATAAAGTAATAATTATTTAGCTACTAAAAGAAACATTTTATTAACACATCATTGTCAATGAGTTTACTTACTATTAAACATTATCCACTGGCGAGTTATAAGTGGATCATTAATTAAAATTAAATTATATACATTTATTTACTCAACGATATAAAACAAGTGGAATAATTATAGAATATCGAGTATTATATATATATATATATTCTTTATATATCTAATTAACGAAAAAAAATGTAAAAATGTTATAATCTGAAGTAAGCGATAATATTATAGAAATATATATTCAAAAGGGCCTTCCTACACTGCAGGCGACTGAACATGTTATTTTGGATCCACATTCGCGCTCATTTGTCTTATTAATGGTCACTCTTGATGTCTGTCCGTCTTACGTCGGGGCATCACGAACCTATGGAAATAGCTATCACTTTAAATTCTTACGACATATATTGTTTAATTATTGACTAAACTTATTAAACAGCGATAGCTTTATTATTAGATATATATAGTAGGTAATATATTGTTAATGTCTTCAGTATAGACGCAACGCTATTGGTATATAGTTTGCTCGTGTCACTCAGAAACTGGTTTAATACGTTTTTATATGAACTAGTTCCATCTGAACGACTTCCTTCAAACTAGATTTTATAGCAAAATAAAATATATCGAGTATCTAATAATGATATAAATTATTTGAATCTATTTTATGAGTAAAATGCTTAATTAAATAAGTTTTTAAAAACAACTTCTTTTAAGCATATTAAATTGAACTTCATTTTGTGTTAATATATATTTTGGTTTAAATTTTTTTCTGGTGTTGTATTCTACTCTTCAAGCCTTTTCATTACACACCCATATGGGAATGTTTTACCAAAATATGTACTCGGGATTTTGTTACGGCGGCCATCTTGGATTGATAACATCGGAACTAAAAGTAATTCCAAATTTCAGTTAAATTGGTTGAGGTTAAGTAATATATCACTTCAGTTCTAAAATTTTTCACACACTAAAACACTAAAATACTGATAAATATAAAAAATCTTTTAGTAACAAGTAATTGGTATGTTAATTAATTCTCTAAAAACGAGAATCTAAAGAACAATAGATTTATTTATATTTAATAACATTGTATTAAAGTTCTTTCAGACTGGTGCCATAAGTCTGCCGGGAGACTTGAGATGTTGATGTCACGACCTTCAAATAGAAACTTAATAATCGAATTCAAATAGATCCTTTAGATTTGTTTTGTTAAGAAATTAATTGAATTAACTATTACTCTTAAGCTTGACAAGTATTGATATAACAGTGTATATATACGCCGATGGGAGATTAAAAAAACATAATAATATTAAAAAACTATATTTATAAGCAGACAAATAAACTTCTCTAATAACTGAGCAATAATTAATTTAAAATTACTTAATTCTACTTCTAGTTACGTCAAAATATTTCAGAAAATATTATAAAAGCTCGTCAGCTGTATTGTTTTTAATTATAAGTTCTGATAATCAAATTTAATAACAATATCTTAATTGCAAATCCCTTAACTTTATATGTTACTTAAGTGTTTTGAGATTGTTGAAACGTAACAATAAACTTGCAAGTACATAATTATAATAGAAAATTCATAATGTTCTACATTATATAGATTGAAAAGTTTGACAACGGGAGCAGGATTTGAACATGTGATACAACATCGGTAGCTCTGACAACTGAGCTATCGTGTCAGCACTGAACTTGGTGAAACATTGCAATGGCCGTCTTTGTGTTAAAGTCGTTAATCTGATTGTTTGTTTTAAACAAATAAGAAACTAAATTATTAGTGACTTAGAGCTTGTAAATATATTGAAAAATGATAAGTGTATAAAAAACATTAATATTCAATTGCAAATATAACAAAATTTATTCAGATCAAAAAAAAATATTACATTTATGTCCTATTGATATATATTATATACATGTTTTGGTACGCACTAACTAAACACAATATAATAGTATGAGTATATGTGTATACGAATAAATATGTATTTGTATAGACAAATATATATAATATTTGTCTATATATGTATATAGACAAATATATATAATATGTTATGTATTTTAAATAACTGCTTACATTTATTTTTTTACGTCTCTTTTTTACTTTTTTTTTTGCACACCTTTCCTGCACATCTAAGGTTGGATGGTAGAGAATGTTTTTGTGGCATGAAGCCCGCCTTTTGTACATTATTTTGAGTATTGTGCAATAAAGAATAAATAAATAATTTATTACATAACTAACTTTAACTAACTTCTCTGCCATTAATTTAACAATTGGTTTTATTAAGTTATTCTCAATTACCTCTGTCCATGATCACCTGATATTGATCTAACTTCACATCTACAATGACAATGCTTGATTGATAGAGCAATGAATAACTGAATTAGTCTTATAATTGATAGATTGTATCCTAAACTATACTAAACTAGATTTATTTAAGGCTCATTCTATCAAAAACTATTTGTAGTTATTAAGATAGTTGATGCTTCGTTTCAAACAGTCGAAATATTTAAAATAATATTTTGGCAAATTTACAAAACGTAAATTATTTTAGTAAATGAAAAATCATGCACTTAACGACGAGAAAGCAATTAAGGTAATTGCCCTACCAATTAGTGATGGGGGGGGCTGATAGGATCAGTGAATCTAGGCTAAGTGGTAGATGTACTATATTATTTGCTGATAATGTCTCACGTGAATAAAACTTCGTTATATGTTTTCTAAATATAGATTGTACCTACTCATACTCGAGATGCTAGTTATACATTCTGACTAATCGCACATCTGAAGATACCACAGAATAAATCATGATAACAGGTCATAAATGTCGCACTGACAGACTAATAGGAACCCTTCCAATAATTACTTACACTACATCGGTTGCTAATTTTGTGAATTCAAATTCTGATTCATATACATTCTACATAAAACATAAACAAGACAAGCTCCCCAATATGTGTTTAATAAAAATATAAGTCAAATTCCCTCATACCAAAGTAAAGAATAATCTCTCTGTATAAATAATATAATAGAGTTCTGTTTCACAATCATCAATCATGGACAAACGCTTGACAAGCGACTGATGACATTACTAACTATTTCTGTTAGTTTTCTTATAATTATTGCTACAATGTTACAGTGTGCGTACACTCAGCCTGTGACGAACATTCTATATAATGAATAGCTTTTATTCCACGAATTACAGGTTGCAACATTATTATTTTTTATTATTTATTTATTTAAATTTTACAGAAACTTTATTACAATATAAGAAAATATTACGATCTCAAGCCTGCGAAAGTTAAAAACTGTGTTGCAGTGAGAACGACCTCATTAATATATTACAATATATTTGCTTTAAGTTGAAGTACATTTAACTTTAATAAAATTAACTAAGATTTAAAAACAAAATAAAAATAAAAGTAAAAACACAAAACAACATTACAATAGTATTAGTGTCTAATGTAATCTCGTTCAATTACTTATAAGTAAGGTATCTGTATGAAGGTTACTCATCTGTAGTACATTATTATATTTAGTCGTTCAATATTCTAAAAATAAATAACTTTATACTTTTAAATAAATTAATTAAAACATTAAATCGAAATCAACATAAAAGCCGACTGTCTATTTTTAAATACATTTTCTTTTGAACATCTATTCTGTTTTTACTAGCCTCATCTATAATGATATAATAGTCAAGTGTATTAAGATGTACTAAACAAATACTAAATACTCATGACATGATAAAATATTTTAAAAAGCTAATTGTTCCAGTTTAGAACTTTTTCAAATCAATTATCACTTTACAAGGATTACAAATCATACTTATAGAAATTATGACTTTATTTATTGCATATTATTATTTACCAGTTATTATAAAATTGATATAAACCAATAAATATATGTACAAGAAAACTTCTAAAAAACACTGTACAACTAAACATTTAATAAATGTTAATATAAATCAAATTCTTTGATATGATATAAAAAATATAATATATAGACGTGGATAATAAAGACGTTGAACAATTAAAATACTATAGCATTAATTTATGTCTCGCACCAGCTTTGGAGTTTAAAATTATAATTTATGGTGAGTTGACGTAAATTTTATATGAGAAATAACATCTGTTGGTGAATAATAGAACAAATATATATATATAAGTATAGAGCACAGAACGATATGATTTGTAAAGAATACACTATGAAAAATGTTTTTAATGTAAATAAAATTTAAAAGTTTAAATCTTTAACGTCATTTTATCTCAGTGTATTTTAAGCTGTTTCATCAAATGAATAGCAGCAGTTTAATTACAATACGAGAGCGATACACTGTTCGAAGTTAAATATGACGGTTTACTTTTCAACGTTTTTATTTTTAAAGCTCCATTAATATTATTAAAACAAATTTAAAGAGATAAAAATCGTGGTTTTACGAACACCTCTCTCATTTCGTTCAGGACTTTTATTTCACTTTAAGATAAACTAACATTTTTAATATACTAATATTTATGGAATTTATTTATTTGAGTAGATCAAATATTAAATACACCTGGCGTAAATGACGTCATAATTCTCACATTCCAAGTTCCACGTCATCTCAAAATAGCACAAAATTATTTCAAAACTCAATCTGCTGACTCTTGCGACTATTAACGTATAAAGTACAATAATTTATTTTATATGAGCTCTTCAATCATTATTTCATACATCTGAAAAACATTGATTCATCGCTGAAACTTGTTATTTTGAAGTCTCGAGTAATAATATTTTTTGTAACAGAGACGAAATTTCTTAGCATTCAGAACGGTACGGGTGCCGAGCAATACATTCAGTTCATCCTCCCTGTATATGCTTCTCTTTTTATATAACTGAATTTGATACGAAACTACTAATGCCGCCTTTGAAATACCTTTCAACAAATGACGATAGTCCTAGAGAGGCCGAGATCTTTTAGCAGTTTATAGAGAAATTTCAAAATTATGCCTCCAGCTCCCAGTTCTTAACTTATACTGGTCAAAATATTTATTTATTTTAAATTTGTGATCTTTGGAGATGTCTGTTTCCTTCGTATAAGTTAGTTCTACAATTATTACGCTCTTTATATGTTTAAAGTACATTATTACGTGCGGTCTAGATGAAAATACACCAACATCTTTTGTAGTGCTTATTATGAGAGTCCAATCTAGAGCTGCCACTGAGAAGAAGGCTTTTTTTTTATTTTCTGGATGATCTTTCTGTATAGACTCAACAGATCGTTTAGCTGTGTTTATACCCTTCCATGCTCTTCATTTATTGAACGACTAATTGCTTCTCGTTTGATTTCTAAGACATACAAATTAGTTTTTAGTGACTTTAACTTTACATTACTAAATTTATTTGATCTGATGGAGTCAAGTGACAATGGACTCTTGATAATGTGATAACTCTAACCATGGTATCAGTTAAATATGTTATCAACGATTAAAGATCATTGTGTATTTTGAGATGTTTAAAATCTCAGGCTCGTCTTTTGTATTTTTTTCCCACACGTGGGAATTTCACTTCCGTATCCTCGCTGTTTTTGTCGTTGTTATCACCTGGTGGACAGATCTTCCGCGCACACCCAAACCCCAGGGTATATTATTATGAGAACATTTAGATATAACCGATATTTTTGCCATTGCCCTTTAATATCTATCTCTTCAGCAATATCCTGTCTCTCCGGGTTGTCATAAGGAAATGTGGAAATGTGTATATATTCTAAAGAACTCCAATAACATATTAGTAAAGCAATCATTGCCTAATGCCAACAGAATAATTTTTAACATTTTGCAAAAAAACATAGTATGTTCTTATCAAAAATTTGAATTAAATATTATTAATCTAAAACATGAGAATTACTTTTAATTTATTTTTAGATAAAAATACTTTAAAGTAAACATGTGTTTATAATAAATTATTTTTACAAATTATTATAATCAAAACATCAATCTGATAAAAATTCATGTTAACAATTATTTTAAAACAAAATCCACTATAATCCATGAAAGCAATAACATAATTAGCCGACAATAAACTCTTTAATCCGATGCAATTTTGCAACGCTTTTTATAAACATGACCTTTATTTGACACGAAACGTATAATCCACGTAAATCGAACGAAACGTAATTACGGTATTACGTAAATCTTCTATATAGAATCTAAATACATCTAAATACATTACGTTTAGGAGTTATCGCCTTGTGAGAATAAAAAACAATGTGCAGCGCAACCTTTTATGAAGCTCTTTTGAATAGACTCAATTAGAAATTGTGCTATTTCAATTGTTTGTTCAGATACTATTGTGAGTCTAACATTTTAATGAAACGTTAACTTCATGACCCTTTTTAGTACAGTATAAGCAATTTGCTAGTTGTTTTATGTACACAGAAATTACTCAATAATAAATATTAAACATTGAATAATGATATTATTTTTCATGCGTAATTATTACACCGGTTTTATTTGTATTTGACCTCCCCCAGTAATGTAATTTACATGTGTCCAAACTTTGTCAAAATTCGTAGTAGTAAATTTTATTGAAGACATAAAGAGATGAAAAGAAAGAAAGATGGAAGAGATGAAATGAAAATTGGTGTACCTACTTGAAGTAAAGAATAAGGATTGGAGAATGAAATTATATTTTAAAATGAACTCAGGGTTGATCAGATATATATAAATTCAGATATAATAAAGTAGACACTCGGGCAGTGATATTGTTGTTACAAATACAGCGAGAGGGCAGTGTATTCAAATCCGGGCAACATCTCGACTGCTTACCATAATCTAATAACAGCTTGATTCTGTTACGTGATAGCGACTGTTTATTTGCGTAACTATATTTTGTCAGATTTGAAATTATATTTCCTTTGCTTACAATGCAATAATGTATTTATATATCATTTATTATGCGCTCAGTGAGTTCCGGTTTTGGATTTTGAGTGTAATTTTTAGGACCTTATTATTAAGTTGATTTACTGTTTAAAACTAAAAATTTAAAAATAATATTTATTTCATTTGATAAAGTTAATTTAATGTTTATTAATTTTTTATATGTTTGATTCGACGCATTACATCCACTTCCTTTGTATAAATATAGCATCTGTTTTATATCATAATTTTTAATAAATCTATTTCTACTAGTAAGATTTAGTAGTAGTTATTCGCCATTTTTTTATAAATCAGAGTAAAAATATCTTATTTAAAGTTTTTACTGTTCTAAAGTCATCAGACCACATCAAGAGCTAAGCTTTAAACTGTAAAAAACTATTTGTTGGTCTAAAATGCATCCAAAAACACTAGATATTCGTACAGTTATTTTTAAACTAACATTTGTGTATTGCTAACCTTAATCCACATATATTAGTTCAATAGATCTATCCATTTCTTGGCATTCGTTATTATTTTCATAAGCAATAAGGCCTTACAATTTACGAGTACAGCTAAGAGTATGGGCGAATAGAATTGTAGTTTAAATCATATGAATGATTATTGCAAAACATGTTTTATATAGGATAACAATGTGTAATAAAGATACCAATATGA
Organism: Mechanitis mazaeus; assembly: GCA_959347395.1. Taxonomy (NCBI): domain Eukaryota; kingdom Metazoa; phylum Arthropoda; class Insecta; order Lepidoptera; family Nymphalidae; genus Mechanitis; species Mechanitis mazaeus. The sequence continues at coordinate 12,182,392 of OY365749.1, forward strand.
ATCTTCTAAAGGCGATATATTTATCTAGTAATGCAATTAGTAGAGAACAGTTTCAGTTCTTATTTCAATATAATTTATAATCAGTGGGAAACTATATAAATTCCTACTGATTATAACTGATTATAAAAACAGTACATTCGAGTTTTTTAAGCTTCGAACTTAACTAAATATTTAAAAGTAAAATTTATTCACAAATATTCTTTACCTACTGAACTAAAAAAGTCAAACCTCAAAGGAGACATCAACACACCAAGCCGCTTTGTTGTTAAAATAGAAGGTGTAACTAATACTATTAACTAAAATATACGTCTAGGGTATTGGGCAAATTTAATTGATTACAGAATTATTTACTAAGCAGAGCACTATCAAGATCGGGTCAAGTCTCTGTTATAGATTTCGAGGTTCCAAATGATATGCATGCGTACGTCCTTGCGATCTATCCTATCTAACTTCATTACTATATAGATCTATATAATTTCGTGTGAGATATCCAACTATAGATCGTTGTGATTCCCAAGGGTCGCTGTATCACTTATCAAGTACGTCTGCTTTTCTACAACACACCAGTCTGGGGACTATCTGACTTTTATGAAATTTGAAGTAGTTTATATCATACTAGCAAATAATATCTTAAAATTAATTGGTTTCGGGGGTTTAATTTTACTTCCAAGCTATTATTTTAACTGACTCTGTCAGGTTGTGAGTAAAATAAATACTTTTCACCAATCAGCCTCACAATTTGAAAAATTTTACATGGCAGTACAAAACAGCTACTGGTTGTTGTTGCGGAAATATTTTCATAATCCTACATAATATTTTTAAAAATATTAAACAGTCATAATATTTTTAGAAATATGCTTAAACAGTCAAATACGCTTCTTTACCTATATGTATAGAGTCGTTATTAAATTCCAATCAATAATAAAAAAAAAGATTTCTCTCAATATACAGTTAATTAGAGACAAACTTCATTTGTCATACCGGCATTGTTTATACATTACTTATAATAACAATTTTCCTATTGTTAGATATCTAAATATCTCATCCCCCACCAATCACCGTCAGGAATTTCTTGGCGCTCTTCTGACCACGCCCCTTGACGTCGCGTGCGCATGAGTCACTGAGATGTGACAAATTGTTAGTACTCAAGCTTTTGAGCTACAAGTTTTTATTTACTAGACATTCTGGCTCTTGTAGAAACAGTACTTTGATATAGTAAATGTTATTGAAACACCGCGGTCGCTACTGTATTACTCGATAAGAATCGGTTCATTGATTTATATGCTTAGAGTTGAAATTAATTTAGCTTTCTTAACAGAAATATTTTTTATATGTATTTAAATTAATAACAGAAACAAGCATATAAGAAAAGTTAAAAGGGGAATCTAATAATAAATAACTTGTTAAAAGTAGAACCTAAAATACATATTTTTGCTACAAAAAAATATATATATTAAAAGTAGTATATCATGTTTTGTCTCGTCATTAGGACAAAAGACCGTCACTTGTACCTCTTTTGTTTTTTCTCTATGTAACTATATATTTTCTTGATGTACAATAAAGATAAGATAATGTAAATAAAATTACCCAGAACACGTTTGTTTAATTTTTTAAAGAATACGACATAAGCAGAAATGCGCATTACTCCCCTCCATGTTAACGGTAATAGATTATGTAAATACGTTAAGTTCGAACTCTACTTTAAAACATCACAGGAATTCTGTTAGAAACTGGATGATTCCAATCCTATTAGCGTATGGCGTTTCAAATTAAAAACTTCGTATGGAAATAGAATCGCGCGTATGATTTTATATACTTTTAATTATTAGAAATAAAAAATATGTTTTACAGACCTGACATTTAGTTTTTTATTTAGCTACATACAATAAGATTCCAACTTGTTGCTACTTGGGACAATACCTGCGCGGTAACACGAAGTCATGTCATTTAAGTTGTATACTTAATAATATTCATAAAGCTATTTAACACTAATAAGTTTGTCATATTGCAATTATTGTTTTTTTTTATATCCAATATCTTCCAGTGTATCCACTGTTATTTCTTTTTACTATTACTAATTTTTTACCACTGTAATGATTGGTACTCTTAATACTGTATACAGCAAATAGACTAGTAAAAATAAAAAAACTTAAAAACGGATTTGCAATTTTTTAAACATTTTAATGTAAAGTAGTTTAAACAACTTTTTTATATTACTTTCGAAACATTCTAAATATCTAAATGTCATCACAATATTGTTACTGGCGTACGGAATTAGCAAATTTTCCCGCCGATCACTGTTCTAATGACCGACCATGTCAATCACAATAATTGACAGTCCGGCGTTTATCTATTTTCGTATTCCAACTAAACGAGAACGCTAAAAAACTTGTAGCAACAAACGAGCGTCACAATAAAATAACTATTGTCATCTGTCAATACTGTAACCTCAAATTGAACATCAACAATCAAACGTGGATACGATAACCCTACACAAACTACATGTATAGTTCATAACCTACACTATTTGCTATTGTTTTCGTCGTATACACTAAAAGCTTTGTAAATTAAATCTGTATATGTATAGCAAAACATGACGGAACATTCTGATAAAACACGGCCATTTTCATATAGCTGTGTCTTGAGTGAGATTGTAAAATACTTACCCTTTCTACTTCAAGATCGGTGCTTGTGCATAGTCTTTTGCCTCCACCACCGTTGTATGCCATTGTACACCACAATACAAACACAAATCACACCGAAACGCGTTAAGCATAAATCGAACACGACTATACCACCTCCTTCAGAGGTTGAGAGCAGACTGAAAGAATGAATGCCGAATGATATTTAAACAACTCTAGAATGAACAAGGATCGAGAGTTAAGACGGCGCGAAGCGTTTGTATCATAGACAACATCTGATATTTTGTTATCGTATATGGAGTACTATTCATTAGCAATTGATATAAAATAAATAAATGTTACTGTAAATTAAATCTTACAATACAAGTTCACAATTTCCTTATCACTAATCTACCATAAGTTTTTAGCACTATCAAGCCAGTGATTATATGCATCCAAGCTATATAATTGTTATTGTAAAAGAAAGAAACGCCATTTTAAATTAAAATATAATATCTTAACATGAACATAAGGTTAGTTTAGTTAAATTGATTGCTAAGAATAAATTTATTCTTATAAAAATAAATTGTCAAATTCTTATGCTGACATTTGACAAAGGATAATAGACTAACCAAAAACTTTAATTTACAAATCACAACAAACATTATTGAGAACAAAACAACAAAAATTAATAAATAATAAAGAAATAATATTTAATGAAGTGATATACATGTTGAATGAGATGCAAAATCGGCAACGCTCGTGAGCAGTATATAAAAATTATTGTTTACATATTTTTAGATGTTACCAAACCAGAACTTTTTTTACCAAGTATAGACAGATTTTAAAAATATATTCAAATATGATCGAAGAAATGGAAATAAAAATAGAATATATATATCCAAATGAAGTTGACCCATTGAAAGAAGACGTGTTTCAAGCCTTTCAAAACAAAGTTGAAAGTGATAAGGTAAGATATTTCTTGCTAAAAGCTTATTTAAAAACTTACTTATTTTTCTTTTAAACTCTTTCTCATCTTTATTTAAAAATTTATATATGTGTTATCATACTAAAAATACTATATGTTTATCATAACTAGATTGTTAAAGTATGAGTGATCTCATGGCATTGAATTAAGAGAGAGAGGTAACTATTCTGTTTAATTGGTTGTCTTGTAGTAAATAATTGATTCTATTTAATTAGTTATCTTGAAATAAATAATTGATTCTGTTTAACTGGCTATCTTGCAGTAAATAACTGAAGTATATCAGTAATAACTAACTTTTACATTTAAAAATTATATGTACTTGTATTCTTAATACATTTTTTTAATGAAATTGATTATAGTTTTTGTCGACTTAAAATGGCTGTCCAAATTTTATGAGGTTACTAACTCCAGTTTAAACTTTTTTCAGAGTCAAGAGCAACAGACTATTCAAAAGACTATATATGAAGATAATACAACTAAGAAATCTAATCTAAACAATCATCATCTTAGTAAATCTGTGAGAATTTTAATTGATCTAAATGCATATATGAGATCATTGTGAAGTAAGTAAACTGTATTTTATTATTCTTACAGGATTCAAGAAGTATACATTGGTATGATTCCATTGATAGCAATGGTAGATTTCTGTGTAAGTTCTGTGAATTAAGATATTCTACAATACAAACTTTGAGGCATCATGTCAAGACAAAACATCAAAATGAAGCTATGGATTTGAGAAATAAAATAATAAAAAACAAACGAACTTCTAAACATTTATGTCATGTATGTAAGAAACGTCTCAAAAGTGTTATAGATTTAAAGGAACATCTTAATAATAATCACTCTATGGAAGCCTTATCTTTGTCTTGTCTATTTTGTGAGGCAACATTTATTAATAGTGAAGAATTAACCAATCATATGCATATAATACATAAAAAAGTGTGTAATGTTTTCATTTGTTTAATTTGTGGGTATCGTACAATAAAAAAGTCACATTTCAACAAACATACAAACACTCATGTTCTAGAAAAGTCTATTTTATGTAAGTATTGTGATTATAAAACCAATAATAATGCAAACTTAAAAGTACATGAATATATTCATACAAATAAGAGGCCTTATGTATGTCAGTATAAGGGTTGTGATTACAGTAGTGCTGCCAAATCTGGTTTAAGAAGTCATCAATTGAAGCATTTTCCGGAAAGAAATATGTTGATCTGTGATAAATGCAGTTATTCTACAGTATATAAACAATCTTTAAAGAAACATATCAACAGTCATAAGAGAATAAGCATGAAAAATATTTTATGACATTACATAAATATTATATTTTTTGTATTAAGGCTTTTGTTAATCATGATTACTAGAGATGAGTCAAATAGTGGTCGGGCCTGCTTTGTGACTAATCAACTCTTTCTAATAACATGTAATTTAAGGCTTGAAAGTTAAAAAAACTAATGATTTTGTCATGTCTATTTATAACTAGCTTTATTAAAAAAAATTGTTTCAGTTTTCAGACCTTTCATCTGCATTCAAATGTCATTTAATTTATCTCCATAATCATATCCTAGGGATTTTGTGTTCAGTAAAGAAACTGTTCCATGTAAAATTACAGATTTTTTTATAATTATTTACTTATTTTGACAAAACCCGCACTGTGCTTACCTACCAACTTTCAGGTTGATTGAGTAAGAAACAGGCAAACATCATTCATATTACTCAACAAGCAAAAATTTACTCTGACAATTAGTGACTATTTGAACATAAAGAATTAAGAAAAAAAATATTAGCAATATAAAAAAAATAATGATCGGCTTGGCCGAATAGTCTGCTCATCACTAATGGCTGTAAATTAAGTTTATTGTAATTTGCCCAACAAGTTTCAACGTTTGGGGAAAATTGGGATAAATTTAACCTGATGTTGATATACAATATAAAAAGAAGCTGTTTATATTTAGTAATGTTTATTTACACTAATCTATTATTTATTGTACAGAACTTATTATTCTACACATATTATATACATACAGAATGTGCAGTAAACTTTTTGTTGTAATTATCCACAATCATATTTTTTTATATATGGCAAACCTATTGATAACAGATCATTTTATAGCAGCCAAATAAAATATACAATTAAAATATGTTTCATTTCTTGTACTTATTACTAAGTAAAAAAAAACTTTTGTTCATTTTCAATGAGGGGTTGGCTTATGCCCATCTACATAGAAGTTTCTAGTTGCCTTAGGCAATGACAGTTCCATCCCTTCCATGTCTTTTGTTAATATAATTTGACAACCTGTAAATGAAATGAAAAAGTCATTGATTTATTATAAAATGAAACCCTTTCAGAAAGAAATATAAGATAACAATACAATTTACAATCTCTAAATATAATAAAGTATGAAAATAAATTTATTTACCTAATCTGGAATTTTCTTTTAAAAACGGTGCCATGTCTAGCAAATCATCTTCTTTTTCTTCAGGTTCAGATAAAGTTTCAAGATAGTTCTCATGTACATAGACATGGCAAGTTGTGCATGCTAATGAGGCCTCACAAGCACCTGAACAAATACCACGTTTTTGTTTATACACAGAAATTATTAAATTATTTGAATTTTTTTGTATATTTAGTAATGTAACTCATAATGAAACTACTACAGTTGCTAGAGATAAAAACAATAAGTGTTTTGGACACAAAATACCACATTATTTACCTTCCATTTCTATTCCATATCTATGAGCTAAATAAAGAACATTGTCTCCAATTTTTCCCCTAACTTTCGTCTTTTTACCATCTTTGTCAGTATAATATATATTTACTCTGAAAATAATAATAAAAACTATTTTGAAAAATTATGTTATTTATTTTTCTTAAATTAATACCATTTACCTATAGAGATACTAATGAAACTGTAATTATGAATTAAAGTTTCACTTTTATTTACGCACTTAATAAATTGATGTTAACTTACACTTCTTCTTCTGATTTTGGATCTTGCCATTCATATTCTCCATGTCTTAAACCTAGACCATTAAATATTGTAAGATTTTATATAATATTTATTTTAAGTTATTCAACAGGAAAAGAAAATGAAATTTACCTGAAGTTACGCCGATAAGTCGCGTTTGGACTAAAGATAATACTTGGACAGACCTTATAGTATGGTTTGCACGAAGAAACTTTAGAGTTCGAAACATTGTTAAAAATCAATGTTCAGAATCATAATATATAAACTAAAGTATAAAATGTAAACATTCACGTATCACTATTTTAAGGTTAGAATTTACAACTTTTAAGCGATAAGAATTTGATTACCACTGACATGTTATGACATTATCAATAATAACATTTCTTACATTTTGTACTAATATAACCAAAATATTAGACAACTTATTTACTTTGAATTAGATTCTGAAAATAAATCTATAACATTGTCTATTTTATTTTTTTTATATTGGAGATAATTAATAAAATAATTAATTTATAAAAAATAGAAAACAGCAACACTTAATTGAACGTCACACATTCTTCAAAAACGTCAATAATCACAACCATATTGTCCATTTTTATAATTATTTTAAATATAATAGTTATTGATTTTTGCTTCAAAGGCGTTGGCGAGAATAGACTACTTTAAAATGAATATATTTTAAAAATATTTTATAGGAAGTACGGCCATAGTAACTTATGTTGTGAATTTTGGTGATAGAGTTTACTTATGGTAAGTTTTACGATCAAATGACGTGTATTTTGCAATATCACAAATATGAAGGACTCTGGTTTTGTCATTTTACTTTAGAGCATGAGCAAACCGCCTTTTATTAATGTACAGAATTCCTTATCACTAGACATTCGCACAGTATCTTGGTTGTTGACATAGGTGTAATTTATAACCATTTAGAGCACGCTGTGTTCGAATAAATACATTTTATTGTATGCTATCTTGTATATTGATTTTCATTATTACTTAATAAAGATCGTTTTCAACTTATTTTTATATGGTGTTAAATTTTTTAAATAATTAAATTGTCTTTTCAGCTTTTAAAATGAAAAACGAATTATTTTAAAAATAGCTCAAGATTTATAATAAGTAAAATTAAAACATTCATATAAGTCTAGTACGTATAGTCTAGTAGAACTTATTTTGTACCTTGGTTTGCCCATTACAAATACTAGGGTATAAAAAATATTTACAACAAAAAATATCACAATAATAAAAATATTTTTTTACATTCATTTTATTTTCTTAATTTTTTCTTTTTATTATTTATTTTTCATTGTATAAAAAAAAAAAGTTCTTTCAAAATTACAAGTTATTGCTATATTTATTTCTGAAATACTATATTATTAAGAGTGAAATAAAATCTGTCTTAAATCAGAAAATACACAAGAGATTTATTGGTTAACTGGTTGTAATATAAACCAATGGATTATTCCCTGCTTATTGTAATAAATAATGTTTGAGATACGGCATGAACTTTGTTGTTTAAATAAATAGTGTTATTATCAAAATAATTTACTGGCCTTATTACAAAAACCGTTAAAGATTTAATTTATTATTGTATTGTTGGCACATCCCAGAATACACTTCTATTAATAATTAAATATGTGTAGAGCTAGATTATACTCAAGTAAATTATTTTATTATTAATGTAACAAAATTACAATATTTTGTGTAATAAAAAATATTAAAATTACCACTGATTAAATTGTATTTAATAGAAAGATTTTTTTTTTATTTAAAAAAAATTACTAATTAAACTCTTCTTTCAGTTTAAGGGTTATTATTATGTCAATAAATGCAACTAAAAGTGATGTCAAAGACATCAATGCTGAAAGGCATGACGATGACAGGAAAGATCCAACCACTTACTTACCTGAAGAACCAATGACATATGAAATTAAAACTAAGAAGAAAAAAAAAAGAAAAAAACAAGAAGATCCTTTTAAAGATATTGAGGAAAAGGTTCCTTTAAATACACTGACTGTGTTTGATCCAACATTAGATGTAAATCCCGAGACAGTTCTGGATCCAGAAGTCAATATAAAGGTTGAAAATATAGAGGTTGAGCTAGATTTTAATGATGTAAGTTTTTTTTTGGTAAATCTTATTGTTACCAATTAAATTCCATATAGATTGATATACAACACATGATCTAAAAATCAGAAACCCATTTTCATATTTTAATTTGTAGTTTTTTCCTCATAACTTCTGGGGAAAATTTTGTCATGACTGTTGATTTTTTAGATTCAGTATAAAATTCCGAATCGATTGATATATATATTTTATTTTTTCCCTTAATACTATAACTATATAGAAATTAGTAATTAATAGCTATTATACATGAAGATGAAGTTATTTATTTCCAATATACAAACATTTGCAATAGCTTTCTATATAACTTCTTTTTCCAAAAATATTTTCTGTAATGGTATTAGAAAAACTATTATGATTAATCATAGCTTTTCATGTTTCCATTCCAGTTTGCAAATGATAATGGATTAATGTTAGAGGGACCTCAAAGTGAAGATAGTCAAGAACCAGCTGTAAAAATTGAGGATCAAAGTCATGAGGCCGTGCTATTAACCTTCGAAAGTATAATTCACGACAAAAATGTTTTAGGTTTTGGTCCAGTGTCTGCTCCAGCAACGAATTATGTTTGCAAAGTCTGCCATCTAGTCTTCCAGTCTACTAAAACACTTAGAATGCATCAGAAAAGAAAGCATAAAGTTTTCCGAAAATCTTTCAAGCATATCTGTGATTATTGTGGGATGTCATATGAACAAAAAAATAGTCTGGTCGCCCATATTAAGAGGAAACATGGACCAAATGCGGTCCCTGATGATGGAGAGGAAAGAACGTGTGATGTTTGTGCGTTGGTCTTCAAAGGAATGACAAGATTACGTATGCATATGAGACGTAAACACGGATCATTCGAAGAATCTTTTAAACATGTTTGCCAAGAATGTGGTCTCACATACGATAAGTATAGGAGCCTTATCGTCCACATACAAAGAAAGCATTCAAACGATAAAAAGCCAGTATTGGACACATGGTATAATTGTCCATTTTGTCCCAAAGTTTTTACAAAAAGGGAAACTTACGCCAGACACGTCCAAAGAAAACATCGAATAAGTGATGAAGATGATAAACCAGATGAAAATCCGGATGACTTAGAAAATTGTAAGAATGAGGCAACAGGTGAAGTTACGTGTAAAGAATGTCCTCTAGTCTTTTCCTCTTTAACGTTTCTCAAATTGCACATGAGAAGAAAGCACAATGCACTAAAAGAAGATTTTAGACTTAAATGTAGGATATGCAATTTGTCCTATGATAAAATAGAAAGTTTAAAAAGACATGTACGAAGGAAACATGATAAAAGTTCGTATTGCGATGTCTGCGACAAACAGTTTGAGACTAGAGAAGTATATCTTACTCACACGCACAAAAGAATTGTTCAAGAATGTTCCGTCTGCGGATTGATTTTCGCGACTAATCGAGGTTTGTGTAAACATTTACGAAGCACACACAAAATCGAACTTCCCAAGACTGTCTTCTGTGATTTATGCAACGAAAGTTTTCACGATAAACGACAACTAAAACCTCATTATATGAAAGTACACTTAAAAGCTTCCTACACTTGTATTTTTTGTAAGAAAGTTTTTAAAGCGAAAGAGAGTTACCGACGCCATGTTCTTCTCAAACATCCAGTAAATAAACAAAATACGTCACTTCAAAAATGCGATCAATGTACCGAAAGTTTCGAAGATGAGTTTGAATTGTGCAAACATATTAATATGGCGCATAGGAAACAGCAGGGTGAAATAGGTCCTCCTACTTTAATAGAAATTAAGAAGGAAGAAGTGGATATACTCGAAACATTCCATTGTACAAAATGTTCAGACACTTATAACAATTGGGATCAACTAAAATTACATTACGAGCAGAACCATTTGGCCGTTACCGAAACCCAGTGCCAAATTTGCGGAGAACTAGTGCCGGGTAACGAATTACAAAAGCACATAAAAATTGTACACACAGATTCTTCAGTACGATGTAAATATTGTGAATTTCAAACTACCAATCGGGCGAGTATGACCCAACATATGTTGAGGCACAAAAACGCAACAACTCTACACTGTGATTTTGCCGACTGTAAATATAAGACATTTTATGAAGGTGCAATGGAAAAACATAAGAGGAGGCATAGAGACCAGGGAGTCAAACTACAATGTTCTCAGTGTCCCTTCCAAACCATGGGCAAGTATATATTAAAATACCATGAAGAAGCCCATGCTACGGGCAAAAAGCGGTACTCCTGTGACCAGTGTGACTACGCCACTATACTACCCGCTAACTTAGTGCAGCACCGATACAAACATTCCTCAGAGAAGAGGTTCAAATGTGAAGTTTGTCCGTTCGCTACAAAGTACAATACATCGTTGCGTTTCCACGTTAAAAAGAAACATTGTGATCTCCCATCATTCAGTTAATGTTAATGTTTTTGAAAAATTTAAATATTTTGGTGTTATGTCTTTTTAAATTGATTTATTAAAAAAAGTCTTTTACAATTTACTGTTTTATTAATATTTTATAATCTTTGGGTTTATATTTTTATTTTGATTGATATCTATTATTTATTCGAATCCCAAATTAAATGTTTTGTGGCCTTTTTTTATTATTATAAATATGTAATACTAGTTCTGAAAACTAATTTTAGCATTGATACATTATATAATGACAGAATAATATAGACCGGTAATTTTCTATTACTTCCGCCAAAGAACGAAAACAACAAATGATTGTTGCATATACTAAAACGAGACGTTATTTTTGTCGGTTTTGTTCCTTTTTTTATTGTTTGTTTCAAAAGTCCCTAGACCATTTTCTCTCTAAATTAAATGTAAATATTTTTTTTTTTTGGAAATACAGTTTCATTGGCTGTAAGTCTTGTAAAACTATTCGTTGAAACAATTGTATAAGTAAAATGGTTATGGTTAGGAGTGATGGTTGCATTGAAATAAAAAAGTTATGTCTATTCCTCATCTTTTATTTATTAGTAATAAAACATGTCATATTAATAATCTAGTACTACGACTAGATACGTTTTTTTAATATACAATTTTTTTATTAGGATTTATCCTAATAAAGTTTATTAAAATGTATATATACTGTTAACTTCGGCAACTTAACTTATCATAGGGTAGCTTACTAAATTGTATTTCAGATATTATTTAAGTATAAAAATCATAATTCAAAATACTTAGTAGATCAGTGTGTCTCGTAGTCACTCGTTATTTGTAATAGAAAGGTGGCTATAATAACATTATCTAAACGTCACAGAATATAATATATGTTATAGTTGAAATAATATAGGTTTTTAAAACTAAGACGATAAATTATAGCAAAGTGATAAGATATTTTTTTGTGATTATTTGTTTCCTTCGTACTTTTTATTTAATAATTACTGGCAATGTTTAAGCCCAACTGTCACAACTCATTTGACAAATTGATAATTTGATTTTGACAAGTTAAAAATATTATCTACACGCCCTTTATTTAATTATTTGTCGCTTCTTTTACTCCAAGGACTTCTTAGATAAACGAGAAAAGGAGACAAAACGTGTGACTAATGAATAGACTGGACTGTTCTACCGTTTAGTAAAGAAACATCGCGAAAACAAAGACGAAACTTATTCTATTTAAACGTTGTTATTACTAGACTTGATGAATAAACATCATTACTAAACAAATGCTTTCCTTTTAATTTTCATTGTATTAATGGGATCTTCGAGAAGATAAGTAAATTTTTAGTGAGAAAAATGACTTTGCTAAGTTTACCCGTTCTAGTAATTGAGAATATATTTTCGTATTTATCGTACGATGAAATCGCTAAAAACAGACTGGTAAGTATTATATTTATAGACCTGACTACAAACAAACTAAAATACAGTACGCGAGTAGTATGCTAAAATTAACTTGATCATATTTTCTAGAAGCCATATAGATCTATGATACAGTATGATTTACAGTCTACCTTATTACTAACATTTAAAAGTTCCCATGACATAATCGTTAACATTTAGTTTGTACATTTATATCAATGTTATTTATTTTTTAACTTTTAATTGTTTCCTTAACTCAAATATGTAGTTACTTGAAAAATATTTACTAAAATATTTACTAAAATCCTTTTCGAAATATTTGTTATCATTGAAAGAAAAAATTTTTTCCTTATATATTTCAAAGTTTATTATTTATGAATACTTAACTTGATACAAAAACTTTATACAAAAAAAAAAGCCCACAAACTAACATCTACTTAAATCTAGTTTTTTGTTCACAAAAAAAAAAAAAAATCCATCGATAACTCGTTTTTATTTACTTAAAATACTAAGTATTTAAATAACTTATTCTGATTAAGTAATTTACTATTTCCAGGTATCTCAAGCATTCAATGATATTTGTATGCGTATTTTAAATCGAGGGTTCTTGGTGATTGAGAGACGACATGCCATAGCTCTCAAGAGTGTTAAAGCACAGCTGCCACGGAGAGAGTCAGAACGCCGGTAAACATATTTCTTTTACTTATTCACCAAAATAGGTTTTTGTAATAAATAAATAGTGTATGAGATTTAATTTATTTTCTAATATTAAAAATATTTTTTCAGATACCATCCCCTGGCACGTCACTGCGACATACTGACCTCCATAGAGACACGTATATCAATGCTCAATATGACATACTCTAAGTTTATTGATATTGGTATATGTTGCTTTATTCCAGGAAGGGTAAATAGGTTTTTTTTAAAGTTTAAGAAGTTAAAAAGTGATACATTTTATCTTTTCTAATCTAAAAATTGGTGAATATTTTTTTTTATAGAATCTAATCCTATGAATATAATAGAAGATAAGGAAAGGACACCTCAAAAAATATATCTTCAATATTTTCAGGTAATAGATGAAATAAAACGCGTTCTAGCAATAGTAGAGGGCCCACAAACACCACCTAGAGTACACGAAGTATTGCAAGAGTTGCGTGATATATCTAGCATGGCGATAGAGCACTTTGATGATAAGATATCGCCAGCCTTCAGGAAGCGCCTTCAGGATGGGGTTGCTCCACCAGCACCCAGACCACCACAGGGTATGGTTCCGGTGGTACCCACACAATATAATTTTACTATTATTATAGTTTTTATATAACAATGATATAGACAATGATAACATTTTCTAATTTATTAGTTACGAAATATCTCCGTTCTCAGAAGGTTTTTTTTTTTTAAATTAGTGGTTACTATTAAAATATGTACTATTACTTTTTTTTCAACTCAAATTTTTCTAATAGGCTAGGTAGAATCAAAAAAAATTATGATTTCATGGCTGGTAGAGCCAGGTTGTAGCCACTATAATGCACTAAATACAGGCTGTCTTTCTTAAGCTAACAACACTGGCAGAAGATGAGGAGAAGGGTTTAAAGTAGTTATTATAGATGCCTTTTGTATGGTGACTAATTTCTTAAATTTTTCAACATTTCTTATGGTTGGAAAAACGTTATTCAAAAATATTTATTTTATATGACGATAAGCCAAACTCATTAGTATCACCTGGACCGTCTGATCATTAGTCACCATGGCTTAAAATTTTAAAGAAGGAATAACCTACAGAACCTCTTATAAATATTAATTTTAAAAAATGATTAAAAATTAAATTACTAAATATTTCATATTTAAATAAATATATTATGATTTTAATGTGTATTATTAATTCAACAGGCGTCATGTCTCCACTGGCAGTACGGCAGGAGATGCTGCATCTGCGGAGGCGGTCAATCCTCAATGCTAAGCTGTCTCTCTTTTTGGCAGCTCAGTATAAAAACTTTCATAAACGGGTGAGGTTTTAAACTTTTTAATTATAAAAATATTGAGCTTTTTAAGTTTTTCTTAAACAAACCTCCAGACCTTAGACAGGTTTCAGGTTTGGGTCCTGTCATTTTCACCCTACTGTTATTTTAAATTGAAACTTCTGAACCCTATGTCAGATCTTCTTTTATGCCACTTGTGTCTTTTATCTCTTGTATCTACTGTCTATAGATGTTTGAGTACAAGAAGATAGCATGGAGGCAGAGAAAGACCATCCGAGAAATGACCAAGAGACAAAGAAATCAGGATAACGCAATAGGTATAATAAAATATTCAATAGCTAACAATTTTTTAGAAAATACCCAACTCATATCTTTTAAACGTCTTATTATGGTAGCCTTAACTTTTCAAATTGGAGTGTGTTTTTTACAGAAGGGCTTATTTTGATAACATTTAATCAAAATAGACTCTTCTGACACTTCTAATTGAAGTACACAAGTGATTACTGATATTGATTCGAAGTGGAATAGATATAAATACATAAATTAAATAAATAACAACTTTTTTTTATAATTTTCAGCGGATCTCAAAAAACGCATTGAAGAATGCGACATAAAATACAGCGAGCTGACACACACCAACCAGGCCGTGGGGGGGAAAGCCATAGCGGGTATTGTATCATATAATATTTGTTTACAATGTTAAAAACTATCTATTCATGTATATCAGTAGAGTATTGATCGACCGCACCGCATATAGATATGACCTACCTGTATACTTTATCGCGACGGAGGTGACACCTATTAGGTTTTTGTCAAAAAATTAATCAATGTACCTCTAAATAAAAGTACCGCTAAATAAATTGAAACGATAGTATGGTTACTAAAAATCGTGGGTTCAAATCCTGCACGTATCGATTTGTTCTATCATTCCATACAATTGAAGTTTTTATATTCATTTATATTAGACAATCAATTTAATTAAAATATAGAATTTTTTATTTTGTTTAAACTTTTTTTTTTTGCTTTTATTTCATTATTAAGGAAGTTTATATGATATATAAACTATACAAACTCTACAAACCTTACAAGCAATATTGGAAGTTACCTTTTAAATTTATAGGAAAGATTTGTTTTGGCTTCTATTACATTAGCATATAGATTATAAAACTGTTTCTTTCCCGTAATTTTATAGCAGTTTTGAACTAATCTATGGAATATGTAACTCCTTTCCGTAGTACAGGCGGCAGGAGTCGCGGGACACAGCTAATATAAATAACACTTATATACATTAATAACATCCAGCTGCATCAGGGTGTGAAGGCAGCTCCTCATCACAACCTCTCCGTCACTTCGGTAGTCAGATCAAACTGGATCTATCCGTCCTACCCATCGGGACTTCCAAGAGAAACCAAAATAAGTGTGAGGTTTTCAATAATATTCAATTATTGTTTTGCTTAATATTTATAAATTTAACTTTAATCTTTAAGATATCAAAATTTACCAACTATAATACATTTTTATTAATATTTTCAGTGTTACCAAACATGAAGCCCCGCAAGCCGTTGATAAAATTTCCAAGTTTCTCCGAAGCTCAAGAGTCCTCGGAACAGCCCCCGGGACCTTCCGTCCCGCATAAATCCAAGTCGCAATCCACACTAGCTAAGATACGAGGCATCGCCAACGAGATACGCCATCTCTCCAACTTGTCCAAGACGTTTGATAATAAACTAAAACGACCTCATCCGGACCCGGAAGAGACTGAGGCGAAGAAATTAAAAATTGATTAATTCCATACATTTTAAAATTTTAATTATTTCCTTTAATAATGTCAATGTTCATATTAGATTTGTTAGTGATAATTATATAACTGCCTCGTATTGTATAAATCACATCACATATATACCTTATTTAATTAATTAGTATTGGTCATGTGTTAATTAATCCACGTGTTAGTTATTATCTGGCGGGCCCCGTATACATAGATAATTTTATTTTTATTATGTAATAATGTTTCTAGAAAGTTTCTACTTTGGACACTAGCGAGGGAGCCATAGACAATAATTATGTGTTCTTGATGTGACAAAAATTGTTCCGAAATTTATGTAATCTTTGATAAGACTTGAAAGTGACAATAGAGAGTGAATGAGTTATTTAGCTAATTAAAAGTAACATCATGGCAGAGATCAAAGTAAAGGAGTGTGTCAAGTTTTTAATTATAAATATTGTTCAGCAATTCTTATTAGTGTAATTATTATTAAAATTGGTAAACTTTTGTTTCTCCATATATTTTAATAATAATACTTTAAATTTTTAAATATAGTGAAATTGCACATTTAACACGACTACTGCCTGTAGACACTACCAATACATTGTAAGTATCCAATATATTGAGAGGGTGCAGTGACCCATCTGAAAATAAATCTATTGTGTATAATATATTAAAGATGTTTTATTTAATTTTGTTAAAAACACAGTCAAAAACTTTAATTATTCTTTTACCTTGTTTATTTCAGTCATGTGATTACTGCTAAGACCGATAACTATAAGAATATTGTTTTAAAATATTTTTTGAAGCCATTATTTTAAAATATTTTTGAAGCCATTATTTTAAAATATTTTTTGACAATATGCAATACCCTTTGATTAAAAAGAAAACAATAATAGTTATTTGAAACATGTCTTTAAAAAGATTTAAAGACATGTTTCAAATAACTATTATTGTTTTCTATAAAAAACGACCAAACAGTGTACATCTCTAAAGGTCAAGTAGAGTTAAAAGTATTAAGCTCTATATTCTTGAAGTTTATTATTTGGACTTATAAATAATATGAATTTTAATATCTGGTTTGAAAATATTGAGATGCCCTTGTTGCAATTACTTATAATTTTTTGTCTTATAGACCTTCTCATAAGTTTTCGTCAAGTGTTCATGTCTTCATAATTTGTCCACACATATTATACATAGTATTCTGTCTTTAAAAATCACTCATACTTCCTCTTAAATATTATGCAGGTAACTTTGTCTTAATGTTATTTGAAAATAAATCCTTAAATATTTTGATGCAAGTTCAGTCACAGACAAAACTAGTGAAACAAAGTATTTGTTATCCTTTTATTCTATTTTAACATATATTAATAATTTAACAATTCTAGAGAGGTCTGTACAATTTTATTAAGTTATAATTAAGTACAAATTAATAATAATAATAATTATGCAAATACAGTTTACTTGTTAACAATATGTTTCACTAAATTATCATATAATCGTTTGAAATATATACATAAGGTACAGAATTTAAATTATAAGAAAATAACAAATATTAGTTATTATGTAACCAAGAAATAATAACTTTTTTATTTTGTTAAGAAAGGAGTTTGTCTCACTGTATTGCACTTTACCCTTCAACATATAAGATGACATTAAAAAAAAACAATGGCACAGTACCAGATGAAAAATATAAACTATTTACTCCTTATTATATGTAAACTACAACAACATAATCCAATAATTTAGAATTGCAACGATTTAAAACTGGTTTTTATTATATAGTATAAAAAGTGACGTGTCCTACAGATATATTAAACTAATAAGGTACGGACGCACTACAGTTTTTTTTGCCTTTGATGGTCAAGTTATTGAATAATTTACACTATTCTTACAACAAGCATAAACCACATAAAAATATATATAAAATTTAATTTTAAGATGTGGATTTCATACTTATAATTTTTAAACTAGGTTTATTGTTATTAGACAAGAATCGGTTATATATTTAATGAAATTTAAATATTAAGGCTGAACGAAAAAATAATATACACATATTTAGGTTTTGATTAGAATTACATTAAGTCAGATAAAAGCTAGTTAGCTAGAAATACTAAAAATAAAATATCTATTATTCAAACGTAAAGAAATTTCACTTTTTGCTTATTATATTATATAAAATGTTTTATAATGCGAAATTCCATGTGTCAAAAGTAAATATGCTTTCTAGTTTTCACTTTCGGCACTTTGGCGGGAAAAGTGATATAAATTATAGTCACACTGCGTAGCCTGCCATTTTGAATCTACAGTTCCTTGTAACCATACCACTAAGTTTTAAATAATAATATATATTTTTATTATATTTTTTATTTATCGAGATTTTGTATATTTTAATATATTTAGCATATTTTTGTAATAAATATTATGTTTTCTGCGTTTTATTTGTACTAGTACATCACATACTTCATGATACAACTTCATGATAATCTTACCTATGAGTATTAAAGCATGGTGCAGTCTTACAGACAATAAGAAAGCACCGTTTGTTAAGATTACAAACCCTTTGTTCGACTAATGTGCTTTATCATAAGAAATGTCAGCATGGAAACCATCAGGTCCGGCGACGTACTTTACTTGCTGCATCCTCCCATCAGGTAAGAGGACGTGGTATTGGCCCATGGTCTTCTCCCCGTTCTTGGCTTCCCTGTGACCGTAATAGTTGGCGCTGTCTGCATCTCGTACTCTGTACCCGAATTCGTAATTTGCTGCGTATTTGAGCTAAAAAAATTAGGCAACTTATTTAGAAAAGAAAAGGAAAAACGTGTGATAAAAAATGTTTCTATTAGTGTATCGGGGTATAATATAATGTAATATAAGCTTAAATATAAAATAATAATTTGTTGTTCACAGATCTACTATCTGTCATCGATAGTCGTTAGGTATTAAAAAGAACATTAGGTTTATTTAAAATATAATATATACGTTAAAGTGAAAAGTAGTATATGTTATTTTAGTTGTAGTTATAGCGAGTTGGTGAATACATTTTATGTATGTAGTTTATAAAGAGAGTTATAGATATACTTTCTGTTTTATAGATAGTAATGTAGTTATGCAGTAACTGGTCAAGGGTCAAGAAAGTAATTTAACATAGTTTTTTACTTAGATACTTTTTTAGAAACTAATGTTGTTATTACTTAGCAACAGAAACTACTTAAAAGCCCTATATATTATTAAATGTCTATGCAAATAGATTACAATTCTAATAAAGTTGATGGTTTGTGAGAGACCTATTAAGTCTCGGTCATTCAGAATCAAGGTGGTAGATTCCTACAGAAGATTTTAAGAAAAATTGCTTCATTAGATATAAAAAAAAAGTTAGTTAAAAGTTAATCTTTTTGACTAGTATAAAAAAACAAAAACCTTTTTGTTTACCTACTAACTTTTTGCTTGTCCGTGCTGTGAAGTATTAAATTACAAAAAGTATCTATAATATATATATATATATATATATATAGAGCCAGCATTACGCAATGGTCAAATGTTCCAACTTTCTGTAATAGTTGAAGATCCAGGTAAAATAGAAAGCAGATTGAGGTTCAAGTCACGACTCACGATACTCATGTTATTTAATTTTAAACTTCCTAAGACTGTTTTCAAAAGATCCAATTATTGAGAGAGTTATTTCGAACCAGTCAATTGATTGACTTGAAATTTTGGATGACAATGGAATATAAAATAGTAATTAAAATATTGGTTAATTCAAAATGTCCGGCATCCGAAAAGGATAACATATTTTGTTAAAACAAACACTACCTATAGATATGAAATAAAATAACTTGAAGTGTGAAATACAATGTTAACAAAAAGTCAAACTAATATAATCACTAACACAATATGGCGTTAAATGTATACTGTAATAAAGGTAATCTTAAAAAAGTTTTTTGTATTTAAATATACGTATACATTAGAATATTTAATACCTATGTATAAATATATTATTATTACTTTGTAAATATTAGAATATATTAATGTGTTTGTTTTAAGTTTTTCTATTCTTAAATTTGTACAACTATATTCTGTCAACAATATTTTACAAAAAGATTATTTAAATGAAAGTACATTACATGTTACAAACCCTTTGTTTTATTTACCTGCCAAAACAAAATATTATTTTTTGTCAAATAATTACTAAATGAGTACGTTTATCTTAATAGTTTCACAAAGAAACCATAAATGCCGAATGGTGTTTCTAAACGATTAACAAGTTTCACTGCAACTTTAATATTTCTTAATATATTTTATTAATTACGACAGTGGAGTGTAATTTTAATTGTTTTATTGTATACCGTGTCATGGTTAATGGCATTTTTTGTGTTTTAATTTAAAGTTTAAATTTATAAGCCTCTAACACAATATGCAACCTTGTCATTTCTTTCGTAGGAGTTGAAATTAAAAATATTTGTTTTAACTTAAGGTTGACATTTCAAGTACATAATTTTTTTTTCTACTCTTATATATTTATTATATATGCAAGACCATAATCTTTTTTTCAGATTAATATCAGAAAATAGATTGACAATAAAAAATTAAAAAATAATGAATTTCATTTAGTAAAGTCGCTATGTATAAATACCTTTTTATTTAGTAAGTTGTACATGACATAACTTAAAACCTTACATCCACTACCATGTATTAACGAAGATAATACATAAAGTAATATTATAGGTAATAAATAATTTATTTATGAAATTCATGCTAACTAAAGTTTAATTATAAATAAATAATCTTTAATGTCAATTTATAAATTAAGTTTGTTTAGTTTATATAAATTATTTCTGAGATGTCTAAAAGGATATCTCTTGTGGTGTTTTCTGGGGTAGTACAACGGATATTTCCTACCCTTATTTTCTTTTGCAAGTTGGTACACATCCAGATGTTCAATATTCAAATTGTGATGACCTACCAATTCTTTTAACTGAGTTTGGGTGAGCATGTAGACGGGTTCAACAATATTTGGATAGTGATTTACAGAGGGTAAGTCTAACTTGGGTGGAAGGAATGTTTGAGCTGAACTAAAAACAGAAGTCCCATATAATGGTATACCATAAGAGGTTGCTGGGGGATTACCATATAGCTGTGATATTCCTGGAGTACGACGAAAATGACGAAATTTAGATGGATAACCTTTAGGGTCGGATTGGTACTGAGTAGGGTAATTCTGATATTGCTTTGGTGACTTAAACTCGTACTCAGGGGAACTAAAGTCGTCATAATAATCGTCTTCTTCGTAAAGTGGTTCGAGTTTTTGCTTCAACCGTTTAGAGTTTAATTGCGGGTAATCGTAATCATCATTATAGTCCATCGCCTCGCCGATGGGAAAGTTGGGTGACAAAAAAACGTTGAAATCGTTAACTCGTTTCTTGGAAAACGGATTTAACCTAATAAGGGATTCGGATGTGGGTGTGTCCGTGTAATTAGCAATACTTGGTTGTGTTGTTGTTTTTTCATCAGTGAAAATGAATGGTGAAGTATCCAACTTGGAACGTTTACTGCGAATGTGGATTGATATAGACAGTCTATTTTTGGGCATACTCACATTGTCGTCTCCATATGCGGAGACTTCTGTACCGTCTCCTGACAAATGTTGAACCCCGGTGGGCTTAGAATTCATGTGTAAATACTGTTCACTTTTGGTGTCATCAAGTTTTCCGTATGAAGGCCCATAGTGTGCAATTTGGTAGGTTGGATCGTTTGAATACTCATCATCGGATTTGGGTCCTGTGACCGTTTGACTGGCAACTTCAATTTTGTAATAGTTGTTGCTTTTAGTTGTTGATACTTCGCTTGTTGTCGGTTTGATTGGAGGAAGTGGTTGAGTGTAATATTGTTGTGGCTGGTCTTCAATTGGATTTTCTATATCATCTACTTCTTCCGTTATTGGTGTGTGATCTCTAATCTTATAAGCAGACCCACCTGCATTAGCATATTGTATGGGATTCTGTGCGTATTTCAATTGTTCGTATTGCTGAGATAATGTTTGAGTTTTAGGATCTTTTAGATAGAAAAAGAGATCGATAGGCATCTGCTTATTACTATCCTCATTACTGGCCGTTAGCAAAGCATTGAATTCTGATAACTGCTCAACTGGACTTTTATTTAACAATGAGTTTAGAGCTTCAATATTTTGAGCAGATTTCAAGTTTTGATTTTGCATGTATTGTTTTGGATAAATATATTTAGAGTCATTTGGAATGGTCTCGGTGTATAATTTACTTGGTGCTTTAGGTGCTTGCAGGTGTGCTAGGCCAACATCTCCGTTTGGTTTTATTGTCACACCTTCCTCATAGTTGGGTACTGGAGACACGTAAACAGTTTTATACCTCGGGGGTTCTAAGTACTGCTGGTAGTCAGCGGCACCATATGATCTATAATTTCTATTTCTACTTTGTATCGCATCATCTTTTGTTATTTTAGTAGGCTCTGGCCCAGGCGATAACGTGGCTCTCTTTGGAAGGTTTTGTCTTCGACTTTGGCCTCTATTTGTTACTATTGGGTTCAATTTGGATAAATCTTGGCCAGACCCCAAGGTAATGGGCCCTCTTTTTTTTATTTGTACTCTCTGTTTCTGGCGACTCGATGATCTCATTGGGGCATTTGTAACTGGAATATCTTTTATTGTTGCTTGTTGTTGCTCAAGAGCCAGTTGATGACTTTCTTGCGATTCATGATATGCTTTCATATAACTATCTATAACTCTTGGCACACTGGTTTGTCTTTGCAGTTGCGCTTTATGCTGTCTTATTCTTTCAGCGTTGAACATGGCTTGCTGATTGCTGGCGTGCAAGCGAGCATTTTGTTTTGAGTTACCAGCTAAAGGGTTACCATACGGCAGTATGCCGGGACTGCTGGATATTCTAATATTGTCATCTATCCTCGATTGTTCGTTTATAACTTCGTACACTGGCCTGGCGTTTGCTTTGTCTGATGATGTTAATTGTAGTGTTATTAAGAGTATAGCAGCTGTGACTTTGATATGTTGCTTTGGATGTCCCATTTTCTGGAAATAATAAAAAATTTGATTATATTTTTTTAAATTGACTAACTTTATGTTTATATTATATTTTTATATTTATAGTAAATATTAAAATATTCGTGTTCTCATCGCATTAAGTAATACATGTAAAGTAACGGTCCGTCTGTAATAGTCGTAAAAGATTTTAGCAAGTCATGAAAACGGTAATGTTGAATATTACGTTTTATTGCTGCGTGTGTAACCAACTTAACAAACGAGGAGTTATGTTATTTTAAACATTACGTACATTGTAGAGAAAGTTTGAAACACTTTTTAGTTAAATAACTAATAAAGGGTTACGAGGTTAGTGTTAAGAATCTCAAAAAAAAAACCTAACGTCCTGAACGCAGCGGGTTCACAGAGGTCTAATAAGAACATTGACCTTCATATGAAGGTCTTATGCACCTAAAATATAAAAGAAAAGAAAGTACTTAATAGAATTCTAAAAATATCTATAGATATTTTTAGAATTCTATTAAGTATAGTAGCATTAACTATTGTAGTTATTTGGTATTTTACTTTGAAGTTCAGTCATTTCAAGTTGTGTTATGCAATAGTGCAAATAAAATTAACATATTGTAAATATATGTCTGTTGAAAACTTTCTCCGTCCATGTCAAGTGTACATTGTGATTAATAGAGTATTTGTGAGTTATGCAAAGTAAGTTAGTGTAGTTAAGGACGTCGTTATGCAAAACAGATCAAAAAAGCTACGAAGAATACATGAACTACATCCACTATAAGAGTAAATATTTATGTTATTTTCTATTTGCAGATTACGATTTGAATATAACTAGGTCCGCCCCTGTGCACAGCAGGTCGAGCTGAGCGAAGCATTGTCACTGATTGAGAATTATAAAGGTGATCAACAGAAAATAAAACCATGTTTATGAAAATTTTTAGACTATTAAATGTTACACAGTAAGTGGCGTTTTTTGTGACACACTTGTGTGTTCCATGGAACACACTTTGACCATTTAATAAATAACTACAATCACAAATGTCACCAAAAAACTTCAAAACCTATAAGTCACTGTCCTCGACAACTCTGCCAATTTTCGACATCCTACCATTATTCGTCTAGGAGTAGCATTAGTAACGAAAATAACTTTTGACCAGTAAGAGCTTCGCTTCGCTCATCTCAATAAAACTAAATGAAATAAATCAATTACTGTAATAGCTTTGTTTTCTTTTGTTTTTGGATTATATTTATAGTTGTATTTCTTTATGTATATTTGTGTGATGTCTAAATAAAGTTTTTTGAAACTTGAAAATAATACATATGTGTGTTACATTAATTAATTATGTAAAAACGTAAGCTCATTGACTTTCACTCTCGTATGTTTGTATGTGTGTGATTATACGTTCCTCTTTAGCATCGATTTTTACAGCTTCCTGCGTTAATTACCTTTTTATGTACTTGTTTGGTCGGTGAGTACACATGATTAGAATTTAAGTCTGTGTGCAATTACCCAATATTATTTCCAAAAAGTTATTTTGTTTTTTTTTACTGCATTAGAAACTTATTAAATGTAAGTTTTATACAGACCTATCTAAACATATATCTATCGTATCGTTTTTTTTATATGATAACAAAATAATTGCCAAAACTTTTGATATGAATGTAAATGTTTATAATTTTTATTAATCATATTAACACTAAGTACAAGAAACGGTAAAAATCAATTCATGAAAACCAGTCAAAGCAAAATAATAACGTTTATTAAAAGATAAAAATCTAAACAAAATGTTTATTATTAAGTAGATATCTTTAAAAAGGATATAAAAGGAAAAAACTACTCATAAAGAACTGCCTTTGCTATAAAATAACCAAACTAATAAATTAAATTCAAAATCGTAATGATTAAAATCTCCAATAGTAAGGAAGTTGGGACCAGTTTACATAATTTAATTTACAACCAAGCCGGGAATAAAGACAGTTCTTTGATAGTGGTTGTAAATAACGTCTGTATAGAATATACATCTCAAGTAATATTACAAGAGGCTTACTTTCCACTCTCGAACCTTGAGATCTATAAAAGGATATTGTTTTGCTCAAATTTCTGCTATTAATTTTTTTTTGAGATTTTATATACTACTTGATTGTTCTGACTTAAACATCTCAAGCAGTAAAATTATTATAATATTGAAACAAAACTTTTTTAAAATAAGATAATTTTAAGATTACGTCATCCCCCTAAATTACGTTACTTTTCTCGAAAAATAAGTAAAGTAAAAAAAAATACAACACGCTAAAGAGTTGTGATTGGCTAACGGCTGAGTATCTTAACATCAACCAATCACAGCGGTTCACATCGATGTGACAGCAAAATAGTTTTTTATTATTAATCAACGTCAAGAATCCGGGTGTCAATGTCACTATAATTTATGTTAATTTCTTATTATTTCTAGTTACCAGCTTTTGTGAACGGTCGTGGCCTAATTTATTTACAGCTTATTATATTATCACTAACAATAGTTACTTAAACTCAAATGAAATCATATTGTTTATTATATTTATTAAAACAATGTCTTAAACTGACCTTAGCTGGAGTAAATAATGAGAGAACCATTTTTCAAAACAGATTATATGATAAAAGTTTTAATCTTGTAATTAGCAATATGTTTGTTTCCGTTTGCATAATTTGGGCAATATTCTAATTACACAATACAAGGTCACATGTAAATTGAATTTTAGATGTAATGCAATTTCAAGTATAATTAAAATTTGTAAAATAGGTATTAAGTTTTCTTGTTATTATATTCCAAACTAATGTTTCAGTTTTCTCGTTAAATTTTTTTTTTTTTTGGTGTGAAAGGCATTCAACATATTTGCACTGATTCTTCTAATTCAGTGGTTCTGGTGTATTTTCACTATAACAAAAATGAATCCAAATTAGATTTGTGTCTCCAGTGACATAAAGCGAATTATTTTGCAGAATATGAAGTATTCTATATCTTTTCCAAAGCAATTATCTATAACCATACTAAATATTAAAAAAATACGTATTGTGGTATAGAAATACCTCAATAATCAAATAGACAAAGAAACCACACATAAAAAATAATCTTTATCCAATTATGTATTTTTTTTTTTTGTTTTTATAACTTTGTGCATGTTTGTTTAATATGTATGGTGTGCAATAAAAATATAAATAAATATATATATGCAATAAAGACAATTATTCTCAATTGTGTGTAATTTCCATGTAGTGAAGAAGTAGTAATCAGGTTAAAATATTTAATTACAGATGTTATATACCTACTATTCTATTATATTTAAACAACCTATAAGATTATAGGATTAATAAATTAAAATGATCAAGCATCATGTTCATTTGTTTTGCTTTTCATCTCTCAGCCTACCACAATATGTACATTCTCTCCATGTGTGATAGGTCGCGATACTTAATATTAAATTATGACAAATTTAAAGGGCAATTCTTATTTATAGAATGAGATATACAGATTTGCACTCATAAAGCTGTGAACATTATTAGTTAACGGAATTAAAGGCACATAATAGTATTTTACAATTGCTTTAAACTTTTAAGTCTAAATTTCACAACCATTTCTTAAAGTAATAACAGTCTTACTTCTTACTTTAACTTTTCATAAAAAATATTTATAAAACAACATTTTATTACCCAAAGTTCTGCAATTATTTAATATTGTTATGAGGTTTTACTACTTAATAGTTCTTTTTTTAAAAATTCAAAGGTATTAATATTGAAACAAAACTTTTTTAAACTGTGACAGTTTTAAGAGTTCATGGCAGCGCACATATTGAACTGTAATCACATTTTCCATTGTGATTATAGTCTTCAAAGACACCTATTTTGTTGAAGTTAATTAAATGTAAACATAATTTTTCACGCGTTTTGAATATCTCATGTTATATATATTGTGTAATAATTAAATATATATTGGTTATATTCCCACATATAATACAAATGCTTAATAGATGTTTATTATATTCTAATGCATCGTCGTATAACTGTTTAGAGGATGGTGCAATCATCAGAAAATTTAATTCTCTTAAGCTCTTGTTTATTCAAATTATTTTTCTGTAATTCTTTTCATAATAATTACGTTCATTACTAGTCAAAAATAAACAATATAATTGCGTAAATATTAATTGTAGTTATTCCCTCATAACTTTAAGAGAAAAATTTGACTCGTCATGAATGTTGGAGTTTTTAGATTCAGTATAAAATTTTGCATCGATTAATATATAGAAATATTTTTTGAGCATATTTTTTTTTATTCTCCTTTACTATAACTGTATATAATATTCACTCTTGTTTCCAACTTAGAGGAAGTGGCACGAAGCTTGTAACTTTAATAGTTATGAAATATTAAGTCTATAAATTTGTATTTTTCCGGATCCTTCAGTTGCGATCGGTATAATTTTCGTATTATTATAAAACTGAAACTGAAATGTAGGTGCTCTGTCACTTAACCACTAACCATGAAGTTACTAAGTATACATTGTAATAGAACCTTAAAACTAGATAAGAAACAAACGTGAGAAACATTTTGTTGCTACGACGCCATTGTTATGTGTATTTGCGAGGTTAAGTTTTTTTGAAATAGCTTGTTTGAATTGCGTTCTTGGTAACGGATTGTGTACTTTGATTTCAATATTTATTTGATTTATTTTGTTTTCTTTTCAAATTCAAACCATATTTTTTAGCATAACAAAATCATATTTTTTTTAGTTTCAAGGAAAAGATAATATAATAATTAGAAATTAAAATAAAACAAATTAAATCTTAAACGTTTAAATAAAATTTATTATATTATATATACGCTTTCTAACATCAATGATATATTTAAAAGTTTAATACACAACTATTGCTTATGGTCGTGCATATATCACAATAAAAAAAAAGGTTGAATACATTATGGTTAACCAAGTCTTTGTAAGACATATTGAAAAACACTATTGCATTGTGTGGATGATATATGAGTTACATAATCTGTGATATAACAGATTCGGTTTTGGCGCGTTTCCGGATTTGAAATTGGAATGTCAGTTCACACGCGAATTAAAAATTGCAATTATTTTTTATTGCCTTTCACCCTGATATGGATCTTTTGTATCCTTATTTAAAATTAATATAAATTGAAAGTTACTGGCTCGAAACAATGGAAACTGATAAGTATCTAGTGGTTTCTAACATAGGATTTATTAAACATTTAGATGAATTGATAAACTCTTTTTTAAAGCTTACAATAATATTCAAAATTTAAGGTTTCTTCTTTAATTCTTTGATTTATATTTTTATTTCCTAACTTAGAAATATAATTTTTAATAATTTAAGAATTCTGTTTACATGCGTCCTCCACAAAAAAATTGTCATTTCTTCTTGGCTTTTAAAAAATTAAATTTATTAGTTTTTGTTAGATATGAGAATATGAAATTTGCAAATATATTATTTTTAGCATACGATAAATGAAACTATAACAGTACCGGTATGTGTGTAATTAAAATAATTTTAAAACTGAGATGTCCAATAACAGAAGAACCATTGTTGTAAACACAGCACAGGATAGGAGAGGTTAGCCAGTCATATAACATTCCCCGAATTGCTCAGTTAAGTTAATTTAAATATTAAATGATTCATAAAGTGAGTATTATAATTGAACCTGTGTTCAAGGCGCTCAACTTTCACGTAAACTTTAACATTAATATACAGTTAATCAGTTATATCCATATTTGGTATAATGTCAGTGTGTTATGTTTTTGTTTGACGTTAGAATAACACTATTTCCCAAATGTTGCGATTATTTTTATATCCGTTTCCACTTTTTTATTTCCGGTTTTTTTCGTAACCCCCAAATTAAAAAGTACGTAAGATCTCGAGATAATCGCAGGTAATTAGTGGAAATGATATTTTTACCCTGTGTATTTTTACTAGTTCTTGCCTGCAACTTTATATGTTTAATTTGTAAATAAATCTATAATATATACTTTAGGTGTTTATTGCAAAACAATTTTGATTTTTTTTTGTCTTTAGAGTAT
This sequence comes from Mechanitis mazaeus, assembly GCA_959347395.1. Taxonomy (NCBI): domain Eukaryota; kingdom Metazoa; phylum Arthropoda; class Insecta; order Lepidoptera; family Nymphalidae; genus Mechanitis; species Mechanitis mazaeus. Next base: position 12,211,734 of record OY365749.1, read on the forward strand.
TATATGAATTGATGTAAATAATAATCCAAAATTCACTAGAATCCGTCACTAGTTTTGTTTTGTTTTTATATCTTAAACCAATTAATGATTTATTCTATGAAGATGGTAAGTTTTTAAACTATATTTTAATAAATAAAAATTCTCAATCATCAAATATGTAGACTTAAATAATAAATCAATTATAAAAATAAAATAAAAACAATAAAGCAATATTAATATTAAGTTTTAACTCTCTTAAAGAGACAAAAAATATTAAAAAAACCCTAGATGTTATTGTATAGATTATTAGTTGCTATAAATTAAGTAATTATAATTAAATTAATTATATAAGTTATGCATTTCAATTGTTAAAATATGTATATAATATTTGTAATTGTCTATGAATATGTATAGAAATGTTATTTTTTTAATTAATATTTTATGTATTCATGGAATGCTATCGATAGATTTTTATTGTATATCTACTTAATAAAATATATATATTATTTTTTAATTAATACTCACACGAGAATTTGCATCCAATTAACACATAAAAATCCGAATACTAAATTTAAATTATCCACGCATTAAACCAGAGCATAGATTATAAAAAGGTTTCAAAGAGTTCACTGTTACAATAATCACCAAGGAGTCCACTCGGTAAGTTTTAAGCTCGCACTGGTATGACAGAGGCAGGGAGTTCGGTTTTAAGAAGACGGACGGAGTGGTGGCGCTGACTCTTTTACGATTTTCATTAACTGTTTATTAAAAAAAAAATAGTATTTGTATAGATTATAAAAGAAATATAAAAATTAATTTATTTAAAAGTACTTAATAAAATTGTATTTATTAATATTTTTTAAAATCAATATTTACGTGTTTAAATGACATAAATAGTATATGTTTTTTTATATTAACATAGTAAAAACGTCAAAAATGATAATTTAAAGTAATTATCTGTAGACAATAGAGAAGCACGACAAGAAATGTCGATAAGTAATCAGATTTAGATTGGCGGGAAGGCGGTTCCCAGCCGCCATTGATCACGAGATAGAATTTAATTTTTTTATTTAAGTTTCTCTTCAAACAATGAGATTAACTGTTGTATCATAGCTTATGTAATTTTTAAACAGAGAAAATTTTGTGTCTCGATATTTAAAAATGAATCATTGTTTTAATGATATACAATAATAAAGATCGCGGGTTCGAGTGCCTTGTTGATGATTTTTTCATTCTATCATAAAAATCTTAATAAGCTTAATTTATCTTAACATATTTATAGCAAAATTCATGGTATTACCGAAATAAATATAAATATGTAAGTATATCATTATCAATAATGAGTTTAAATATTTTATTTTTATTTCAAATATGTAAGTTACTTTTGAATTATTTTCCTTTTCTTTTCACTTCAAGTTTTATTGTTTTTATGAATACTAAGACGTTATAAGTTATATATAAAAACAAATAAGTAGATATAGATAAGAATAATCTAAATTAGAAATAAACAGATGAGTCCAATGATTTAATAAAATGTTGTGTATCAAACTTACTTTCAATAAAAGAATATTAATTTGTCTTTTATTAATATTATTTGAACTCAACAAACAATATAGATATTCAAATTTATATTGCTTCACGCGACTTCCGGCACTTGATAGAGATAGGACATTTCAAATTAGAAACATTAATCATGAGACCTACTGGACACGAAAAAAAATTAAATATCCGCATTTACCAAGCCTGTTGAAGACGATTGTAATAGTGTATATAGCTTTGGAAGGTACAGTATAATAATGTTTGTGAGGTTGGTGTGTGGCTCTCTCTCTCTCTCTCTCTCTCATCTAAATAAATCTTCATCTGTATGAATATCATAACCACTTCGATCCCATGTACACTCGTGACATTCAGATAACCTGGAACACGGCTGGGGCTGGGGCTGGGAGGTCCAGGTTGTGTTGAAGACGATCACGTGACGTAACACCATAGCAATACTGGTTGTTGTAGTGTGCAAGAGGTAGTCTAGACTACCTCTCTAGTCTAGTCTAGTCTAGTCTAGATGCTAGCATCAGAGTCATATGAACGTCTTCCTCTGTTTCAACATAAAAAAAAATACTGGAGCTCAGATTTGTCATGTTGGTGTCTGTCTGAAAACAGATGAAATCTTACGGAACTCATATTTTAATTATATGCATTAGTTTTTATGTTTATTATTTTTTATAACATTTGATGTTAAAAGCTGTTATTAAATAATATTAAGACATTACTTAATATAATGAGAATTCCTATTTTATTATTTTTAATTAATTAATTTTATAAAAAAGTCTTCCAACGTGACTGTTGTAATCGTCCAAGTATTTTCACAAACTCTAACAAACGAATTTTGATGAAACTTTATAGTATAGCTGATACATCTCTGATTGTATGTCCTAAAGAGTTATAAGAGTTCAGTATTGGAAATATTTATAAAAAATTATGTTTTTTTTCAACATAGTTAATACAGAAAAGTTTTTTTAAATAGAGTTTACGGTAGTAATTCTAATTCTGAACTAATTTCTGAATACGCGGACAAAGTTGTCGGCAATAGTATAATGTATATTGTAATTTCCTCTGGTATCGGTATCTGGTACGTTGTTTGTGATATGTTATTATTTAGTTCGTCTATCAAGAAATTAACCGGTAAGTAATTTATGATTTTTATGTATGAGACCTAAATTATAAATGAACTATTTTCTTACTTCATCAGTTTTGTGAAGATATTTAATCTTTTATTTTGTGTTACACAGAAAATTTTATTTTAAGTACACTATTATGCAATGGAACTAATACGTGTTAACTAAATTAATTCTAAATTAGATTTGACTTCCTAATTTTTGAGTTAAATGTTTTATTCTAATAAATGTAGCAATAAAAAGAATTAAAAAATATATTCAAGAGTGATGTGAATACTTTTTAAAATATAAAATTTTAAATGGTATTGTTGTATATAAAAAATTGAAATAAATATATTATGTTACACAATTTCAAAAATACGTTCAGTGGCTCGTTGGTCTAGGGGTATGATTTTCGCTTAGGGTGCGAGAGGTCCCGGGTTCAAATCCCGGACGAGCCCAATATTTTTGCAGTTTTAATACCTTCTGGTTTTTTAAAGCTTTTTTATTATAAATAAATATAACTTTTTAAGAAGTTAGTGCATTTATTTATATGATTTCTCTTTTAAAATGTCATAGTCAACAATAACAAAATTGATTATTTTCTTTTTGTAAGAATACGTTGAATGTTAAATAATAATTATATTATATTTTTATATTTATTAAGTTATTTTTTAGTTGACCTCAATGTCACTGTCGGTGAGGAATGTCAATGACACGTCATAAGTTATTTCTGACAGCAAAAAGTAAGATACAATAGTTTATTGGTTATTTGTCAACTAACAATACTAGAATAGAATAGAAAGCTTAAAAGTGTATAGTAATGTGATAAACGATTAATCATCTTGATTATTGATTACAAAACTATTATGAGACAGAGAGTTTTTTTCTATTGTCACTTATATAAGATTTAACGCGGATCTTGTTGCAAAGTTCTTCTCGCTATTGTATTTTGCTTGTTACTTCTTATTAGACAAATGTCTATAGGTAACTCGAAGAATATCTATATAAAAATGGTATTTCTCTTGTTAATAATATGAATGTCATAATTAGATCATATTTATAATCTTAAAATGCTTTCATTCTATAATTGTATTTTACTCTCCACCTTCATTCTTTTAATTATTTTTAAAATGATAAATAAAATAACAATAATTTGTTTTTTTACTGGTATAATAATTTAAATTAGATACTGGTCATGAAGTAGTCCTCAGGAGGGCAGGGGTCGTTCGTATCGATGGGTTTATATCTATAAATCTTTCCTTTAGTACCTATTACAACGTTATTCTTATGATCGAATGCCATTCCAGTGATTTTAAAGCCAAGTTGACCGATTTTAACAGGCAGAATACTTTTTGTGAACAGTCGAAACAGCGATCCTTTCACAGCAACAATTGCCTCATCATTGTTATTCAATCTCAACACATATTTCAGTTCTCTCGTAAAGCCTTTATATTGTATAGGTTCATAGAAGTCATTAGAAAAAAAGTACAATCTGCCGTCGACGTATTCGTAAAACGCGTTACCTTTACTATCCAAAATAAAGCTGTACGCTTTAGGTATCTTCTCGTAGCGCTTCACAGCCGCTGAACCGTTAATGAAGCGGAAAATTTCGTGATTTGATCCAGTAGTTATGTACATTTGATTATCTATCTTATCAATGAATATACTTCTGACGTCATCGTCTCCAATGGGCCGTTCCGCTGTGATTTCTGTTCTAGAATAATCGTACGTGATGAGCCCTTGGTTTGTGCCAACGTATATAATGTTATTTGCTACATCTATTCCCACACACTGGCCCACTACATCATCAGAAACTGGTAGTTCTTTAATACCTAAAGATCCATGTTTTAAGAGGTGGATGCCTTTTGTGTAATTACGTTTGTGAAGGATGAAGAATATATTGTCAGTTCGAGGGTCGACTACGATGCCTGTGGGATAGCCATCGATAGTTGCAATTAACTGGCGTTTGTAGTATTCGTTTCCTATTTTAGTTCTTTCACATCTCTCTGTTGTAACTTCTGCAATAACGCCTATAGAAAAAATTATAGCAATCACACGGTTTAGAAACATTCTGGATTCATGTCAGGTGCTGAATGCCTGCAAAAAAATTGTATCTTAACATATGTTTAAAAATAATTTCATACATTACATTCAAATCTATTTATATATTTCTTAGATTTAAATATATACCAAGGTTTATCTGACACTAAGAATCTAATTTTAGTTTAGTAGTGTTAGTAAAATTCTATAAAAATGAGAATTTTACTATAAAATATTTTTCTCTAATGAGATATTAAAGAGAGATTGTAAAAAAATATTAAAGATAAATAATATACTAGAGAAATAGATAATTACCTGTAATGTGAACTGTTCTAAGCACAAATGTATAGTGGCAAGTCTGATTCAATGAGTCTTTTTTAAACATAGCTGTTGTATCGATTGTCTGTCTGTTTGTAAACATTGGACACGTAGCTTGAAAACTATACAAAGCTGATTCGAAATAATATTATAATATTATATTATTATTCAAATAATTTTTGCGTTAATTAAATTAAAGTAAGGATACTAAACTTGCAATTTAAACCAAAACAGTATAACATTCTAGTAATTTGATGATTCCCCTGTGAAACAAATATTAGTTGATTAATTCCTAATTTAAAGTGTATAAGTTTTTTTTTTCAAATGTATATTCTCAATAAAATAAGATTATTTTATTGTTAATATAGATAGTTTAGTGCTAGATCGTTGAGACATCCTGTATATCAAGTAATAGAAGTGATAGAAATCGATGATGTAATGATTATTGTAGAGATATATTATGTAAACAAAGGGAGAGGAAAGATTTAAAAGTACTTTGCACCCTTCATATGTTTTTAATTTTATCTCGATCGCTGAACCTTTGAGAGGTGAGTTTATAATTATGTTACCTATATATTTTAGATTTAAGTCTTATTGGTTTGGTATATTCTGTTTTGTATTCTGAAAATTGTCATTAACGACTTTTACTACTAACCTGTTATAAATTATCCTCGGAATCAGAAAAAAAAGATAAGCTCATTTTATTTAACCATCATGATATTTCAATTGTTGGAGGTCAATGAACTTTTCACTAATACGGACAAATAACCAAACCCGGACGTATGTTAAGTATATGTTCGCATATTTCTCACAACCGGAACCCATCTATGCAACACTTTTGACGCTAGACTAAGCCGGTGTTGAAAACAAGTGTCATTAAAAAATTGAAACATGCGCGCGTTTTTCTGAGTATGATTATATTCTCAAAAATATCGAAGTCTTATTCCATTTGTTGTCATTTCTGTAGTATTTTGGGTTTTCATTAATTGTCTAAACTTTGACCTATTAACTGGGAACGGTATCGTAGTATACTATTATATACTTGTCGTTATAAATCGTGTAATATTTAGACTTTAATCCAATATTATTTTTAGGTTAGTAAGCAAATTAATGTCAAATTCTATTCGACCCACAGAGCTAGAGGGTATTTTAAGGTCTCATATTAGGTCTTTTATTATTAAAAGCTTTCATGGTGAACAATTAATGTACAAGTAATAAAAATGTTAATAATTAAATATTTTTTTTTTTGCAATTAAATTTGAAAAATAAATAAAACACTATAATTTTATATAACTTATAATTATTCGCAGTTGTCTCCGTTATATTCGTAAATAATACCGCTGGTAGATAGATAAAAATTATCTCCGTTGAAAGCAATACCTGATGGCACGAAATCTAAATTCATCATCTTTTTAGGTATCATGCTGTCAGACTTCAGCCAATACAGGCCATCGTTGGCTGCTAGAATTACTTTGTTATTGTCATCTAGAGCCATAGCCCGAGCTGCATTTTTAGACAATCCCACATATTCAATGGGTTCAGTGAAATCTTTTAATAAAACCTTCACGTATTTTGAATCACATTCATAGTAAATATTTTCGTCAGCGTCTACAGCAAGAATGAACGCACAGGGTATGTTCTGGATCCTCTTTTTCTCCTTTCGCATTAAATCTATTTCATACACGTCGCTGTCTGGAAATAGAACGGCGTACAACTTATCATTATTCTGTGGTTTGAACAGCTGTGTTATGTCTTCTTCTTTAAATGCAATGAAATTAGCTTTGTTTGTCCCATTAAGTACAGTGAGCCCATCATCAGTCGCAACGTATACCTTATTATTTCTGTTATCAACTGCAGCGGCTTGCCCATTTACGTTATCTATTTTAATCGGTTCTCCGTTTCTTAAGATGTATTGATCCATTTTTGTCTGTACGTCGTCATTTTGTAATGATTCAATATCAATAACCGTGAACAGTAAGTCGTTGGTTTTTGGATTATAGACTAAATTTGTGGGTAGGCCTTTGATAGTGAGGATGGATTTTCGAGAATAGGGCATGCTGTCAAAAACGTGTGAACAGTTTTCCGCAAAAACTGTAGTCACGGCGAGCAGGATTAATAATGGCAGCATCTTTACCTAAAAAATAATATTATTAAATCTTACAGTTTTAAACGAAATTTCTTATATTAATTATATCACCTCATGCTTGAGATGAAGACAGATAAAAAAAATTAAAAACAAAAATATAACAAATCGAGACCGAAAGATTCAAATTATTGTAATACTTTACTCAATCACAAATCAAATCACTTTTAAAAATACTATGATTTTTTGTATTGTTAATTAATATACCCTTTAAATAAATTCACAGAAGTCAGCGATAAAAAGAAATTATTTTATAAATTAAATAGCTGTTTTTATAACATAATTAATAACAATACAATCAAACAATTACAAAATAAGCTTACTCTAATAATTCCAATAATTAACTCACGTTTTACTTCGCTGTTATTTCCAAAGTCCGAGACAATACTGAGAATACTTATAATGAATTTAGCACAGAGTTCAATGAATTGTTTATCAATAAAAATGAACAAAATATTGACATGTGTATGTGTGTGTTGGTTTGTTTGTAATATCATCGCACAGACCACTGGTTCTATTTAAGTAATAGAAAAGGAAGGAAGGAAAGCAACGCAGAGAACGTTTCCAATGTCGTCCGACATTTTATAATATATATTTTTTGAATAATAGAATCATTGCTTCTAGTAGTTATAAATTATGTAATTTTATAATACTTCTTATATTAAGGATCACTAAGACTTATCCAAATATAAATGCAATGCGTTTTGTTCGAGTGACGCTAATTAAGTACCTTTGCAGCTACTTCAGGGAAAGTTTTTTTTTTGTAATTACAAGTATATTAAAAAAAAACTCTTGGTAGCTCAGCTGGTGATAGATCTGACATTGACAAGATGTTTTAAAAAAACTTTTTAAAAGTTTAAAAGTTGTTTTAATGTTTTTAAACAACTGTTAATACAATTTGACGTCATACATGTCATCTATTATTAGATATTATAAATTATAAGTTGACAATAACAGACACCATTATATCAATAATGAAAGTGTAAGAAGTAGTAATAAGGTGGCCGAATTTTTGTAATCCAAATAATAGACAAAATACAAGAGAACGAAGAGAACATTTGGCCTAAGTAATTAATTATTTAAATAAATGAGTCTGATGTTAAATTATGGAAATAAGCATCGACCACAACCGCACACACCTGCCTTGGGGTTAAGTTACTTATAAATAATGAGTATACTTATAGTAAGACTAATTTAATAAAAAACAATTGGATCTTTCAGTTATAGCTAAGAAGTATGGTGCTTAAAAACATCAATAAAAATGAATTAATCGATAGGAACTTCAAACAAATTATAATTGAAATCAGTTAATTAAAATGTACTAATAAGTGAAGTATTTAATTTTAAAAATCATTAGTGAATTCCGGGTCCATTTTCTATTGTAAATAAAAAAGGACAATCAGATTATCAGAACTGTTATTTTTATCATTGTTGTTAGTATTTAGAGATATTATTAATTCGATTCCCATAATATTGTCTATTTTTATACCTCGTTTATAATCTTGTGAAATTTTTACTTTGTTTTTTTTTGACAGTTGTCTCCAGTCTTCAGCAGTAATTTCTTAATCGCACGTATTCTCATGACATTTTATTTGGGTCCCAAATAAACACGATACTGTTATAGGAAGGCAATAGCATAACTTCTTCATGATCTAGGGCTAGTTTATATATCGCTGTTTGAACGACTTTTAATAACTCAACTTTTAATAAAGTCCATATTTGCGAAACTTTATGGTTAGCATTTAATCGTGTTTCGTCAATAAACACGATCGGACAATCCAAATACAGAATTGATTTTTCCTTGACTTTACAAATTTTATTTTTGTTTTGCCCGGTGCTGCTATTTGGTTTGTACAGCAATTTCAATTTATCAATTTTTCAATTTATCAAAGGAGGTTGTCAATCAGTGATCCTTATGCCGGCTGCTCCCGTAATTAAATATACTTAAAATAATTGATCGTCTAAGGCATGGTGGTACCTTCAACGACAGCCTATAAGGACGGTGGAAATAAAAGTATATATAATAGATAAGTGAAAATCACATATAAACTCATATTTCGCCTTACTATTGTGGTAATATTTTGAAGATAAACAGAATAATATATATTTTTTGATTACCAGAGTAATCACACTATCACACATAGTGATAGACTATGACATAAAAATAAATTAAAAACAATTAAGGCTGTTAATTATTTTTACAAGTGTATAGAAATGGAAACGTACATTATTCGAATATAGTGCAGTCACGCATGCTGCGGCTCGCGTGTCTAATTAAATGATTATTATATAATACTCTACTCTGCCTCGTCTAGGGATTGTCTACGACGATTTTAATCTTCATAAGGATATTGATTTAAAATTTAGAAACTACTAGATTTCGTATATCTGCTTGAATGAAAAGCACATATCAAAATATGTAAATTGTGTATATTTTTCTTACCTATCTGCAGAGTAGATTGTGCGTTGAAAATAGACTTTCTGACATTGAACAATTCTTTATATTAAGATCTGCTTACAAAAATACCGTAACTAATTAATATCCGGTTGCTTCTCATCATTATGAAAGGCATAATATTACTCGAATCTTTAAATATCATTTAAAAATATAGCACGAAACAAAAAATATATATTGAACTATTTCGCTTTGATTAGGTATTTGGAGTTTTGTTGAATTTACTTCTAGAATTAATCTGGCACATTTATTGACGATTTTTTCGACAAATGCTAGAAGTTAAAACTTCTATTTATCTTAGAAATTTAATAAATAAACAATATTTTATTAATTTCGTTTTGAAATGTGTGAAGTTAATATGTTTATACATTTTTTTTTCAGAATATATAATGCTGTCATCAAAATCTCGGATTCCAACATTAGCAATATGTCTTTCATCAATCGTTGTATCAAATTTTATAAGCGTCAAAGATTCTTACAGATCCATGTTTCGACCTGAGGAGGTTATATTTACCTCCAATTATAATATAACCAAGCTGCTAGTTCCTGCTGATGGAACTTCATACACACAAGATGACGTCTCTGGTATTCCATCAATTTTTTTCACAATATCTGATTCAAGACTCGAAGGAGGTAGCTGTATATATGTTCTTGAGGATTTAGCGGCATATGAGATTCTCGAAGGAGGAAGAGATGCGACATCTGATTATAGTACGGACAAAAGTGTATATTTTGGCGCAAAAGATGGCGTTTATAAATATGATGCTGAAAGTCTATCCGCTAAAAAGTTTGGTCCTTTTAGAGATGATATTATACAAATACAAAAGGCTAACGGGACTGATACTATTTATTTCTTAACTTCGGGCAAAAAGATTTTTAAACTTCAAAAAAATGGAACATTGAAAATTAAAATTCAAACTGTTACCTGTGCACTGCAGTTTGTATTAGACACTTCAAATAATGTTTACTTTATTTCATGCGACGATGGCTTACCTCGTGTCCTTAAACCTGATGGAAACTTAGTTGATTTTGTGCCAAGCATTATAGAAGAATTTAAAGAAGTCAAACTCTTACGACCTGCATTTATAATGGAGAAATGTATTCCTTTTGTTGCCGATAGTCAAGTATTTGTACTTCATTCTAATGGGACAAGTGAGAAAAAAGATATTTTAATAAAAGAAAAGGCGTCAGCTTTCAGTGTAGACGCTGCTCTATATTTGGTTGCGGCTTTAGACGGAAAGATCTATGAATTTAATGTTATGGAAGTTATGTTAAAATCTATGTTTAGTTTTACAGCGCAATGGCCCACTGATCTCTCGAAGATAGTTATGTCTATTATAGAGACAGCGAAAGACGGAATTTATAAAGACTGGAGTACTTTTTTCGATAATAAATATTTTTAGATTTATATTTATAAGTTATGAGATTATTTATTAAAATATATTAAAAGACTGATAATAAATGTAAGATTCATAATAAGAAAAAATGTTATAAATTATACTAATAAATTTTAAAATATAATATTTTATTTAATTTTGGTCAAAATAAAACAAATATGTATTAATTAAAAATTGAATTATATTTATTTTTGTCAAAATTAATTGCTGTTAATTTGTTACTTATGCCTTGTTAGATCCTAATGAACTTTTAGCTTTATTAGCTGAACTACGAATTACTTCAGCTTTGTCTTTAACATTTTCAAATATATCTTGAGCTATGAGTTGTAAGAAATTATACTCATAGAGCCTCTTGTTATACGCATAGTATTGGACTAAAATTGCTTCCGGTCCGAAGGCAGTCGGTCTTGCATCTGGGTTGAACTCTAGATCAGCGGGTTCGCTTGTTCCATTTGCATAGATGATATAAAGAGAGTTGTCACACAATAAAGGCACACTTTCTTCCATAATGAAAGGAGGTCTTATTAGTTTAAGGGATTTGGGGTTAGGCGGGAGATTTTGAATTTGAACAATGCCCTCAACGGAACGGACGAAAACTTCATTGTTAGAATTATAATAATAAATATTTTCGGAATCATCTAAAACGATTTCTTGAGCATCTTCAACGTCGTTTATTAATTCTTTATTTTCACCTTTGTTGGTTACGTTGTATAATTTGTGATCGTCAGTGACAATATATATATTTTTTCCACTTGCATCTGTAGCAATGCTTATGATACCATCGCTGATGGGTCCGTATTTAACAGCCCAGTCCGAATCCAAATCATCAACATACAGACCATCGGCAGCCCCAAAAAACACTAATTTATTATCGCTTGAGGAAGCTGCTGCTGCTCTTCCATCTATTAAAATTAGTTTAGCATGTCCATTTTTATATCTGTAAAGTCCGTGATCTATACGTTTACCATGTTTGATATCAGCTACTACAAAGAAAACAGTGACATCTTTGGATAGATCCTCAAGTGACTCGGAGCTACTGCTACTGGACACGTCATTTTCAAAGTTGAGGGCGTTCAAAGGTACAAGAATGTCAACAATATCGTGTTTTGCGCGATATTTGATGAGAGATTTTTCGTAAACGTCTTTTGGAATGACAATCTTTTCATCATCATCGTCAGAGGCTGGAGCAGCTCGCAGTACACCGACGAGACAAAATATACCGAGGATTGTTAATGTCCTCATGTTGATACCTGTAAAGAAAAAAACGAATTATTAATAGAAATATATTTTATCCTTCCTGATATATTTAGTTATTTTTATTATTACAAAATATCATATCATATCATATTATGTGTTAAAACAGTAAAAAATGATACTATATTTGTACTGCAGAAGAAGACTGTTCAAGCAATCTATGACACAAATTAAAAAAATCGCTAATGAAAATTTAATTTATTAAAATCAAAGTAAATTCATTAAAAATGGAGATTTACTCTAAAGTAAACTTAAAAATAAATATAAATTTGCATTAAATATTAATTTCATACGTTTTTACATTAAAGTTCTTTGGTTCTTTCAGATCTTTGGAACCCTCGTAGCCTTAACTTTTAAGTTGGAAAGTGTTTTTACAGAAGGGCAAATTTTTAATAAGCATGGTATCAAAATAGGACCTTCTCACACTTCAATTTGACGTTCACAAGTCATCACTGGTATTAAGTGGAAAAGACAAAAATTAATTTAATTATTAACAATATTGTTAAAATACTCTATCAATGTTTTTTTAACAATTGAGATAACTTTAGTTCTACTGAGAATAAAAGTTGGGTGTCACAAATGTCACAGACTTGATTATAGTTTGATAATAGTTGCCCAATACCTAAATAAATATTTTTCTATAAACAATATTCTTTTTCTTTTTATTTTTTTTAATAACGTAGATAAGCTGTCTTAGTTTTTTGAAAAACTGGACAAGTGCGAGTCGGATTCACCGAAAAAAGGGTTCCTTACAAGATTGTATAAGATGTTCCTGAAATTCAGCTTCCAAAACGTATATATTATACTTATGACATATACACGAGACAGTTTGTATAAATGGATGTATGTATGTTCCATACGGGCAACTACTACTTAATTTCGAACCTAGTATTTTTGTAAAAGATTTAGATTATATAAAAAAAAATTACATTTATTAGAAACATCTTACTATTTTTCATGTAAATAAAATAAGGAAGTTAATAAAACATTTATTAACTTCCTTAATTCAGACTTTTCGCTTCACTTCGGGGATAAGGGAAGGAGGGTATCTTTTCGATTTTTTTTATTATTAACTTCACTATATGCCTTGTAAAAAAAAATATGTTTAAATATGAACATCAAGTCCATTAATTTGATAAATCACTTGAACCGGTAGCTGCAATTTTGAACTTCGACACCTTAAGACTGGGGTGGCCAACCCTAACGGGTTCGAGATTTACTGTCTGCCTTTCTAATTTAGAACTACCGGTTAGGAATTTTTAAACTATTCTCCAATAATTTTCGTAATATTTAGGACAGGAATAGGTAGGTACCGATAATTTTTTCCTGGCCTGCGATTGACTGGTCGATCGCGATCGATGGGTTGGCCTCCCCTGGTATAGAACTCAGTGTATGGTTTTAATTTTAGCTAGATTTCTCCACCAGTTTCAGAAATTAAGGGTCTAAAAGACAGACGGTCCGACAGACTGATAACAAAGTGGTTCTGTAAGGATCTTTTCTTAACAGTACAAAACAATAAAAATCATGAATATGGGAACAAACCAGATAAAAACCTAGAACAACTACAAAGTCAACCCATAGATTGTTTATTGTTACTTATCACTAAAGAAAATATTATTGTAATGTAATATCTTGATTCATGAGCTCTGAGCATGGCGGAACCGCGGCGTGAACTTAAATTCCGATAATAGTAACGTGAATACAATCTGATAATTATATAAAATAGCAATCATGGATCACAAAAGTTTACCTACGAAAATATACAGACTTAAATATATTTTTTTACGATGGAAAATAAAATCAAACACACGTTACACTTACCGGCGAGGTTCACGTAATGAGTTACAAACTTAATTACTTTATTATTTAAAATATAATTGATTTTATATCATTTCGTTATCAGTTTTGTTATGAAATTTGTTATTTGTGATGACCACTTCATGACCCATGTTGACTAGATACCTCTAGTCAATTTGATATTAAAATTTGAAACAACACTATTGCAAAACTATACTATTATTATAAAGCTAAAGAGTGTGTGTGTTTGATTGAATGCGCTAATCTTAAGTACTGGGTGGATTTAATAAATTCTTTCTAGGTATGAAAGGCAGGTTCGTGAGGATATCGGCTGTTTAGCTTTTAATTATCTAAATAAAAAATAAAAACGTGTGCAACCGCGAGACACAGCTAGTTACTTGATTTAAGTTGTCTCTTAAGGTTTTTGTGAAGTTTTATTTACCACGAACACAAAAACCTTGTGAAGTAACGTAAGATTAAGGATAAGTTATTAAAATAGGAATGTGTCACTTCCGTACATATAATTCTGAATTTAAAATAGTTTACATTATATAAATTGGGAATTAACAATAAATAAAGTTCTGTATTTATTTCACTCTTTGTTTTGATAATTTGCTATAATTTACTAACAGGCGTTTTTTTTTGTTAACTAAATAAAATGTATACATTGTTGCATCCTAATTATGCATTAATTACAAGTTAAGACTCGGCTTTAGTTGGCAATGCAACTATTTTAGTGATTCAATTGTTCTTATTTAAAATTTCCCCTTTTAGTTCTTGGAAACGCGTATGTTTTTAATTTATATTTTTGTTCTAAAATAAGATAATGAGATATTTTATTAGTTTTACCGAACTATAAAAGTAAAGAGATTGAAATTAAAGTGGATCTACTTTTTTTTTCAGTAAAATCTTTCGATCCTGAAAAAATTTAAATGCATCGTGCTGTGTTTTTTTTACAAATCACAAATACACAAATTCGTGGCACTAACACAAAAAAAGGATGGAAAATGGAACATTTGCAGAATTTTTTGTTGCGTTGGCGTTAAGAAACAAGAACCAAAATAAAAAATAAAATATGTTTTTTTTCTACTTCTTTTCAATCTTCAGTAAATATTTAGATATAAGTTATATCAAGACATTATATCAGAATAGTAAATTTATTTTACTAGAATTGATTTTGACATAGTTTAGTATAAATGTATTGAACCTGTCCCTGAAAGAACAGAATAGCTACTAATAGTATACTACAATAGTGCAAAAATCTGTATTAAAATATACTTACTTCGCCCTAAACAGTTTAATTTTCATTTAAGACTTCCAAGTTAAAATTAAACAAATGACTCCGAACAAATTCGGTAATTTTATGTGTATTTATAATGAAGTACATATATATGAACATCTTTAAAATATTCTGGACTCTATAGATGTTTTGGTACAAAAATGGATACAAGTATATGGCAATATTGCTTTAAGGATGGTAGTGAGGCCTCTGGACGCACTGCATACAGACGATTGGTGGAAATATAGAACATTATAATGATACACATAAGGAACGTATTACTATATATTAAAAAATATCTAAATATACCACGCTTTATACAAAAAACAAAATTGCAAATTTAATAATATTTATGTTATGAAAATATAATTATTATTAAGAAAATAACATAATTTATACTTTCTTAGATCCTAATGAGTTTTTAGCTTTAGTGGCTGAACTACGAATACTCTCAGCTTTATCTTGGATATCTTCAAAGAGAGCCTGAGCCATAAGATCCATGAAGTTATACTCATAGAGTCTCTTATTAAAAGCGTAGTATTGGACTAAAACTGCTTCTGGTCCAAAGGCAGTCGGTCTTGCTTCTGGACTGAATTCTAGATCAGCTGCTTCGCTTGTACCGTTAGCATAGACGACATAAAGAGAGTTGTCAATCATTAATGGAACACCATCTTCCATAATGAATGGAGGTCTTATTAGTTTAAGGGAAATGGGGTTAGGGGGGAGATTTTGAACATGAATAACTCCATCATCAGTACGGACCAAAACTTCTTTTTTAGAGTTATAATAATAAATATTGTGATAGTCATCTAAAACAATTTCCTGAGCATCTTCAACATCACTCACTAATTCTTTTGTTTCACCATTATTTGAAACATTGTATAATTGGTGATTGTCCGTTAAAATGTAAAGGGTTTTTTGTGCTTCGTCTGCAGCTATGCTTATGATTCCATCTGTGATTGGTCCATATTTAACAGCAGAATCAGAATCAACGTCATAAGCAAATAAGCCATCACTTGCACCGAAAAACACGTTTTTTTCATTATTTGAAGTTGTTGCTGCTACCCTTCCTGTTGGTAAAATATTCTTGGCCTGTCCGTTTTTGTAGACATACAGACCGCGGTATATACGTTCACCGTTTTGTATATCGGCTTCTACAAAGAATACAGTAATATCTTTAATAAAATTTTCATCAGAGTCATTTTTAGAGTCATCAAAGTTGAGGGCATTTAAAGGAACCAGAACTTCAACAATGTCGTGTTCTGCTTTATATTTGATGAAAGATTTGTCAAAAAGACTTCTCGGAATAACAATTTTGTCATCTTCTTCGTCAGCGGCTGGCGCAGCGTGTAACACTCCAACCAGACAGAGTACACTGAATATTATCGATTTCCTCATGGTGGCTGTAATTAAATTATAATTAAATTAGTAACATCCATATCTCGTCTAATGGTTCTTAAAAACTAGTCCTAGGCGTTTTGAAAATCTTATAAATTTTTCAAAGATATATTTTTATTAGCAGTTTAACTGTCAGCTTGTGGCAATTCATCTAGGAATAAAGTTGGTTTGGTCCATTGTATTTTTGATTATATGTTTATAATCTCAAAGTTCTATTTAAAAGTCATCTCACAGGTCACTGATAAGAGATAATAAGTCCCAATATTTAAATTGGTAATATAATTAAGAATTATAAGAATACATTTTTATAACAGAATAATATTCCCAAAAATTATATACATTTTATATTAAGTATTAATTTGGCAGCATTACTTTGGTCCTTTTAAATATATATAAAACATGCAGACTTTAATCTAATAAATATAGCTAATGTTAATATTTTTGTTTGTTTTAATTTTCTTAAATTTATTAATTTTTTGATTAAGAAAGTTATTGTAACCATCCCGAATTTAGAAATTTCTGATTGTTTGCAATATATATAATAATATATATTTTCTCGCCAAATTATTGCGTTGTTTTGATACCAACCGATGCTTCTTCAGGTTAGAGCTGATTAGTTTTCCACGGAAATATATATTTATTTGAAGTTTTTTTTTAACTGTATTTGCTATTTATAAAAAACAGATTGTGATAATGGCGGTTGAAGTAAAAATCGATGCGTGTTAATATCAGCAAAAGGTGGCCACAACTGGAAAAAAAAAAAATTCTCGTATTTTTTTGTTAAAAAAAAGAAAAAAAGAAAAAAAGAAACATTTTGTCTAAAACTTTAAAAATTTAAGTTTACTCTATGACTGAAGACTAATTTTCAGGTGCGAAAAACACAAACAAACGTACCGTAAACATAAACGTTAATAATATATGTTTAGTGTATATATGTAACACTTACCGGTTAGTTTGATGGAGTGAGCTCCCCCCTCTGCCCAAGGATCTTTATAAACTGTTTTACTTTCGTTATCAGACAAATTGATGCAAAATTCCCGATGACTGTTTTGTTATATTTACTACGATTAATCAGTGACATGAAGGAAAATTGATAATATGGAGATACGTAATTATAAACTTGAAACTATTCCTTATAATTTGATATTTTGGGAGATATCTCTGCAAGTAAAATAATATAAAATTTGATTTAATTTACTAGTAACTAGCGTATACTACTTATAAGTTAAACAATAGTCTAAGTAACCTCAGAAATAGTTTCGAATCAATTTGCCTTTCTGGTGAAAAAGAACATATTACCACCTACCATATGCCACCTACTGCTCTAAAAAACTTTTAAATGTATATCCACCATAACACTGGTTGTCTGGAAGAAATCGCCTTTAGGCGATAAGACCGCCTTTTGTATCTCCATCATTTTCGCTTTATTGTTATTTTCTTTTTTTTATTATAAATTTTTACTTGTTTTTATGATTTTATATGTCGTTTTTTTTATATTTTTAATATGTATGGTGTGCAATAGAGAATATAAATTAAATTAAAAATATTCTAAGCAGATCTCATTATGAAGTTGGATGGTGCTGATGGAAATGCTATAACTAGAAAATCAAATAATAATTTTGGTCTTCTTACATTTATTATAATAGTATGTAATAAGCGATATCAGATATAAGAGCAAACAATTAAAATATAATATATATTTCTTTCATGATATTTACAAAATAATAAGTGTACTTGTATTTATCGAAACTATCTATATATTTATTTTGATATTTTTGGGGACTGAAGGACTACTAGAGCAGCTTATTAAGATAATAGCTTATATAGATAATATTTTTATACAGATAGACAAACAGACAGACAATGTGATGGTTAGCGATTCCTGTCGCCTACGAATATGTTCAACCCCAAGTGAGCCAACCGTGCGTTGGCAGGGTTATCAGCATTTTATAAGAAAACAAAATAAAGTAGTGTTTTTAACAGGTTTCTTTAAGATCCCATGTCATACCCCAATGGAAATACCTCAGATGGTAATTTGGCCAACATTTTGCATGTACGTGGCAAGAATGAACGTGTAAAGTAGAATGCTGAGACACGAGTACAATTCGTGTTGTTATATTTATGTAATATATAATATTCATTACTTTGAGTTTAATTATTTATTTATATCTTATTTTGAATCGGTGTATTGAATTTTGAATGGAGTATTTAACTTAAAGTGATAGCTATGATAGTTCTATTTTTTCTGTGTTATATATTTATATCTATAATATAAATAATACATACGAAATGAGATAAAACTTAAATTCTCTCTAACATTTATTTTTCACTTAGTAACTAAAATGTTGTCTTGTAAGTGAATTTATTTATTCTTGAATTGTTGGTTGCACTGGGTTTTTTGTTATCATTTTCTGTTTTAATAAGTATATTTATAAAAGATAGGAAAGGTCAGAGGTTAAACTCTTTATAAGAAATTTATACAAACTAAAATAATACAACCTTGACTTGCTCTTTTTAGCTTAAAATACTTTTTTTTTTTATAATTTCATTAAAAAGCTTAATAACGGGTTCCAGATATGAACTTTCCCTCTGATGACAAATAATAGAATTAACGATCAAATACTCAAACTTAAAATAATTAACTACATTCTCAATGTCATATTTTTATTGGTATATTAGAAAGAAACTCAAGCTTCTCTAAACTACAATTATCTGAGCTATTGTTTACATTGGTTTGTTCTGAGCTACTATTTATATTTCCTTGCGTTTTGTTTTCGTTTTACGCATCATTTTATGAATAAAAAATAAGCTTATTAAAACATAAGATAAAAAGTGAAAGTTGTATTTGAATTATATTTTGAAGTTGTAAAGCTATAAGTATCCGGTCCACAGATTGTAAGGCTCTATTTCATTTTGAAAGTGGTTGTATAGTGCTATAAAATACAGAATCCAAACACAAAACTGTCCCTTACGAGACGCGGAATAGTGCATGAAGTTCACCATTGTTATATTGTTGAAAAGCATTTAACTTTTCCACATTTTTGATATCAATTGCAGGCCTTTCGTGATCCAAAAGAAAAGAAAGAAAGAGACATTCTTGAAGACTTGAATGATTATCTGTACAATATTTAAGAGGCCCCGCGACCACTCCAACAGTTAGCAGTTGCCTAAATTAATGTGACAGTTCATTTGACGGATAAGTAACGTTGAGTTGCGTTTCATTATACGAATATGTCACTATCATGAATATATGGCGTTTAAGAAACAGTAAACACAACATACATCATAATCAAAGAAACAGATAATTTACGTTTGAGAATAAGAGATGTTCAAATCTTTAAGAAGCTATTAAAATATTTTTAAAGCAAGTACTAAAAAGTCGGCCAAAGTCTTTAAAACTTTAACTTTACATACACATGTAATTAATTTACAATGTCATTTAACGGTTAACTAACCGTGTAAATGTAACTACATTTATTTTTTCTTATTTTATTTACTATAAGCCTCTTAGTTGTAAAAAAATACACAAATTTTGTGAACCTTCGACACTCTCACAAGGGTAAAAAGCGGTAAAAATTGCGACAGAAATGGGTCACAAAAGATTGTTGGAATAATAAGCAACTCAGAATCCAAGGCAGCTCCAGCAAAATATATTATTTATATATATATTTAAT
Source organism: Mechanitis mazaeus (assembly GCA_959347395.1). Lineage (NCBI taxonomy): Eukaryota > Metazoa > Arthropoda > Insecta > Lepidoptera > Nymphalidae > Mechanitis > Mechanitis mazaeus. The sequence goes on from OY365749.1 coordinate 12,232,122, forward strand.
AATCGTAACACTCACAGTTACGATTTGGCACTATCATTTAAGAGCGGGAGAATTTTCCATAATTCGTGGTGACTAAGTATATTATCTTCCATAGCTATCGCCTTACTAATTTTCTTTTTATGTTTTATTGTTTTTCCTCCTTATTTTCAATTAAAATGTTTTATATTTATTTTTGTAAATATAATTATTTGGAGGTGCCCATTGAAGTTCATATTTATTATTTGTGATATATGTATTATTTTATTTTAAAATATAAAATCAGTTTGGATTAAATATTAAAATTACCTTACAATTATTATATTAATAATTGTAAGGTAATATAATATATAATATCCTTTTTCTCTAAAGTAACCTACTTTTTTTTCTGAAGTCTCACTTCTGTCATGTCCGCACACTTTTTTTCTTGTAATTATTCCACCAACCCTCTTCTGCTTAGATGGTACAAGTAAAATATTCACCTGCTGTTATACTTCAATCTATAAGATGGATATGATGGATCCTAAGGATGCTGACAGTACATCAGTACACATGTGATCACTGTTATGGGTAAAAGTAAAGAAATATAAATCTAATTATCTTATTTGGTAAATTTAACTTAATCACACAATCTGTTTTTGAAAACTGTACAATAATCCGTTTGATAATTTTTCATCTTGAATACAAAAGACAAACAAGTTCGTGGGTGTTCATTTTATAATATGTATTACAAAAAACATAATTTTGTTTATATATAAACTATGTAACCTTTATTTTGATTTTGGTTAATATTTTTAAGTGATAATAAATAAAACAACGTATATTCTTATTATGAATTAATCATTTATATGATTTGTTAGTTCTCAATCTTATTAGTTTTCGTTCCTAGATTTTCAGCTTTTTCCCTGATTTCATCAAATATTGGAATATCATAAATTGTCCTTAAATTATACTCATAAAGCTTCTTGTCGTGAGCGTAGTATTGCATTAACGCTGCTTCGGGCCCATACGCTGTTGGTTTAGATTCAGGACTAAACTCCAAATCAAATTCAGCTGTCGTGCCGTTAGAGTATACAAGATAGATAGAGTTATCGCATACTACACCAATTGCATGTTTAACAACGAATGGTGCTCTTACAAGTTTTATGGAACTGGGTTCATTTACGAAACCTTGCACTTTATTAATTCCATCAGCGGATCGCTTATATACTTCCTTGTCAGAAGTATAATAATAAATGTTATCTGAGTCATCTGAAACAATTTCTTGAGCATTTATAACGTCGTCTACTAATTCTTTACTTTCACCATTATTAGTGACCTTGTATAATTCAAGATCGTCCGTTAAAATGTATATAGTTTGTCCTGACTCATCAACGGCGATGCTTATGATACCATCAGTGATAGGTCCGTATTTAACAGGAGAATCGGAATTAACGTCATAAACATATAGACCATCGCTTGCTCCGAAATATACTAAATGATTATTATTTGCAGAAGCTGCTGAAGTTCTTCCTGTTGGCAAAATATTTGTGGCATTGCCATTTTGGTATTTATACAGTCCGTGGTACTCACGTGTACCTTCATTCGAGTCAGCTTCTACAAAGAAAACAGTAAGATCTGTTAGAAAATTTTCATCTGTTTCATTATGATTTTCTTTTGCAGCAAAGTTGATGGCGTTTAAAGGTACATGAATATCAACAATGTCGTGTTCTCCTTGGTATATAACGAAGGACTCATTATATACGGACGTAGGAATTACAAGTTTTTTGTTCTCTTCATTAGAGGCGATTTCGGTGCTGAGCACTCCAATGAAACAAAATACACCCAAAATTATAAATTTGTTCATTGTGGTATCTGTAAATAAAAAAAATACAAAAGTAAGGTAACATTTTCTGTTGGTTATAGCTCTATAATCAACATTTTCATAACAGGTACCGGCGATTTTAAAAAATTCATGGAAATAAAATATTTTTTTAACGTTCTACTAACACAAATCAAGTAATGAGGACTACTTGGCTTATAATCAACCAGTATGAAATATGTATATAAAATATACTAATAAATTAAAATATAAATTATATGTATAGTATATGTCAGAGCCGTAGCACTCACCGGTTAGTTGAATCGATGTAACTTCCTTCACCTTTGTCCGTATATATAGACCTAAGGTTTACGAAGTTCTCGTATCAAATGGTCATAATAAATATATCTCTTTTGTTTGTTTGTTATACATTTTCTTTTACTTTTAACAAGAGCAAATTAGATTGGCGAAAAGGACACTTTTTATTATAATATTAACCGTCGCCTACGACTTCTATACAAAGCTTCAAAAGAAAAGTTATTAAGACAAATTAAAATTCAACTAAATGTTATCAAAATCATTAAAATAGTTTTTAAGTGACATGCTAACAAACCAACAAACAAACGTGGAGTTTGTGTCATGTATAGACGTCCTCTGCGACTATCGATGCTCTTTGCTATTTGACATTAGACTTATGTATTTGACATTGAATATGTACGTAAATAATTAATCTTAGTAATGCAAGGAACCCCTGTACCTCGTACTATAATAACAGGATTAAAATATGTAACTTTATCCCGATATTTCTTTTTGAAAGTGAAGCTTTCTTAGAATGGCTTTGATCTAAAATTCGATGATATGCAAATAATAAAGAAACATAGACAATATACACTACCTCTAGGCATTCTTTCTTTACATATAACACAAAGTTTCTTCAGTCAAACATTCAAAACGTAAAATCGAAAACGACCTATAAATTTCAAAATAAAAGTTACCACTTTAATCTAAATATGAGGCTTCCTTGCTCAGCTGGGGCTGTTCTAGTGAAGAATTGTCGAACTAAGATTTAATTACAAATTTAAAACCTGTCTTTATAATTTAAGAAAAATCTTAACACCGTTTTCTAAATATAAGCATTATTTTAATTGATTTCCAAATTTATTTACTATAAGCCGAAATGACACGCATTTGTTCAAAGTAAAAACATGGAAACTGAATAATATGTAATATAATATACATTATGTGTAATATATCTAATTTAACATTATACTATAAAATATAAAATAAGTTTGTGCTTGGCCAAAATATAAAAATAAAAAACCTTATAATTATGTTAATTTTCTATTATTCTTTATTCTTCTCTATTTCTAAAAGTCTACCGAACTTTTTTTTACGAAAAAATATTAAATATTTTCTCAAAATATGTGTTTGCAAAAAGTTTTGAGTATTTACAAACGAATTCCTGTAGAAATCAGTAGTAGTGTAGTGCAATATTTAAGTATATTTGTAATCTGATCGCAGCCATTTTTTTGTTACATTGTAAAGATTTTTTAAATATATTCATTATTATACTCATGTGCTTGTTAAGAACCTATACATACATTATACATACGTACTCCTGTTCTTGTAATTAATAATTATGGGGTTGTTTAATTACAAGTTGTGTGTTTGTTACTAGTATTGAGACATCAAAGTCAATATAGAGTCATGACCACTGAATTTATGTTTTCTTAGAACATATAATATTATTGATATGTTTAATTAACTGCATAAACTTATTTAAATTATAATAAATTGGTGTCTTGTTAATAAATGTTACTTTGTGTGCGAGATTATTGTTTGAGATGTAGCCGTTAAATAAAATGACAGATAACTATTTACTAAGACGTACTTATAAGACATTATTTCAACATGAGATTGTATCTGCATTAGTGTTTGTTTATGGATAGATTTACTTTTATTCTTAAGACTTAATATAAATATCTTTCCTTGCTTTATTATAAATGAAACGACAGAAATGAACTTAATTCTCTCATAGAAGTTACCATAAGTACATATTAAAGTTATAAATAATATAATGTAATAATTTGTTAAGAACATTTTGAATAAAGCGACATTATTTTTTTGTTTGTCAAATAATACTTTCCACTGTATCCAATTTAACTGAAAAATTCCAAAAGTGAAAAAAATTGTTTTGAATAATCAATACTTTTATTTATCTTTAAGAATTCATCAGTTTCTCGATTACATATGAACTAATAAAAGAAAAATAGAATTATTATTATATTTAGAAAAAAACATATATAAAATAATTAAATGAAATGCGTCAAGTCTATTTGGGCAATTCAGAAGAACAAAACGAACAAACAGACAGATTGTTTTTGATGACGTTCATGCTAGTGACGAACGGTTCTGCCAACCAATAAGAGTTTGATAAAAAAAATAATTGCGACAAACAAAATACCTTCCTAATGCAGAGCATAATTAAAAATATTATATGTAACAAAGACATATCTTTTTAACAGGAATTTAATATTATGGATAAATATATATAAATGAGTCAAATTTTGTATAAAAAAAAAATTGTGTAATAAAAAATTTGGTTTATTTATATTATTGTATTGTTCCACAATGTGACTTAGTTCAATCGGGTTCTTTAAATACAGATGCACAAAAAATCAATTATTCCAAACCACATAATTTTTATTAACTTTTACTATTGTTGAATAATTTAAACCTTTTTAGTTACCAGTTTGTTTTTAATTTCGTCCGCGGTCTTGCGGATAGCTTCAGTTTCTCCTTTACGGCTTTCAAATATCTCATGTTGCATTAATACCATTATATTATATTCATAGAGTTTCTTATCATGAGCGTAGTATTGAGCAAATATGGCCTCTGGAGCTAGTGCTGTGGGTCTTGATTCGTTAGTGAATTCTAATCCTAAATCCTCGATGGTACCATTGGAGAAGACGACATATACTGTGTTATCATGAAGTACTGCGATAGCATCGAAAAGAATAAATGGTGGTCGAATCAGTTTTAACGATTTGGGGTTAAGTGGGAAAGATTCAACTTTGTGAACACCGCCATCGGTTCGTATGAAAACTTCCTTGTTAGAGGTATAATAATAAAGATTATTGGAATCATCTACAATAATTTCTTGAGCGTCCACAACATCTTTAATTTCTTCTTTGGTTGCACCGTTGTTGGTAACTTTATACAATTTATGGTCATCAGTTAAAATGTAAATGTATTGTCCCTCATCATCTGTAGCAAGGCTTGTAATACTGTCAGTGACAGATCCGTACTTTACAGCTGTATCTGTGTCAACATCATAAATATATAGACCATCGCTTGCTCCGAAATATACTAATTTATTAGTATTTGAAGAAGAGGAAGATGCTGTTCTTCCTGTTGGTAAAATGCTTTTAACTTTGTTATTTTTGTATTCATATAGACCACGGTCTACACGTTTGCCATCAGTAATGTCTGCTTCTACAAAGAATACAGTTATATCTGTGATAGTATTAGGGTCGGAATCGGTTTCGCTGTCAGTGCTTGTGTCAAAATTTATATTATTTAATGGTACAATAATGTCAACAATGTCATGGCTGGTAGAATATTTTTTAAACGATTTATCAAAGATTTCTTTCGGAATCACAAGTTTATCTTCTGAGTGTGGCCTGTCTCCCGACACCCCAAAGAGGCAAATTGCAATAAGGGTTATCAATTTTCTCATTTTGATACCTGTAAAAGAAATGATTATGTTAACTTCCATATGTCTATTCCTAAAGAGTCCATAAACTTCTTTCTACGCTAATTCAGCAGGCTGTAGAATCTAGAGAAGAGATAAGGTAACATAGCTGTAATATTTAATATTTTAAATATATCAAAAAAAATAACAGAGTAGTACAGTACTATTTCTATGTATTTCAGAATAAAATCTTTTAAATAAGATAAACAAATAGACAAACATAATATATATAATTTTTTAGTATTCAATATACATACTTATTTAACTTTACTATATTTTTGTTTTCAGTATTTAAAGTATAAAATATAAAATATAACTGATCCAATAAATAAATATTAAAAATTCATGAAACTAAAATATAATCTTTAATAAATAATATTAAAATATGTTAAATTAATTTCTCTTGAACAAAGAAAAAAAACGTTACGAAAGAAACAAGTTCACTTACCCAAGCTGTCGCCTCAATGTATCTTCTCTTCCCTTGTCACTTATTTATAAGGTAATTATGCAATGATGTTATCAGCTAATCATAAGTCATACATCCCCTTGCTCTGTTTGTTTTATAAATTATTATAACATACAATGTTCTAATATCAAGATATAACAAGTCAAGGGCTTTTGACAACAGCAACTTTATTTTCTATCTAGCTTGAGCTTACGGCTTCACTCCTGAACAGATTTGTAAAATTACATATTCGCATGTATTTTAGGACTTTGCCATTTTATTAAAAAAAAATTGTACACTAAATTGTCCCTACGTATTACTTTCTAAAAAATAAATCTGTTGGACTGCTGACTAAAAGTAATTTCTGTCCTTCAGGAAAGTACTTCAAGATGTTTTTTTTTGTACTGCTGACAACATATGAGAAATGTATCTTGATTATAATGATATAATGAACTTAAGGTATGAAAGCAACGAACAAACAAACTAATATTCGTATGTGTTATATAAGTTAAGTAATGATATATTTTTGTTTATACATCTGGTGTATTTCCATGTTTATATACAACTAAATCATGTTTTCTCGACCGAACTCTGTACAGAGATATAATTATGGAACTCTAATTAAAGAATTGTTAATTTTAAAAAAATACCAGGTAACGAGCAGATAAAAAATATTAAATGTAGTGAATATGAATAGACAATAAATATATTTTCTTTAATTAATCACAATTAACGTAACAGAAGTTGGCAAAAAATCTGTAATAAGCGCGGACTAAACGGTTTGAAATAAGGAATTAAAATCTAACGCAAAATTGTATCCCACTTTTAGCTTTTAAACAAAGGTTTAATATCTGAGATAAAATGCATTTTATGTTAAGAATATAATAAAGTTTATGACATTAAATTTTGTTTAGGTTTTGTCTATAATTTACAAACTTATAAGAACATATTAGAGTTAATTCAAAATAAAAACTTATTGGAGATAAAATGTATTTTACATTTGTTAATTAATGGAGTTATTTAATAGTTCAAAATAAAAAAGTCGGTAAAATTTTTGTTTTTTTTCTGTATTTGGTAAAGGTGAGGGGCGCAGGAGTAACTTAATATACATATATCATTACTAGACTATACGCCTGTAACAGGTTTGTTGAAGAAGCAAACGAAGACGCAGGCAGCAGCTAGTGTTTGTATATTCGTTAGGTATTATTGTAAATCAGCAATCAAAATTATTTTACTTAAAATATATACCCATTGAAAATATGAAAATGTTCATATTTTCAGAGTTGATGTCACGGTTTTGTTAAAATTTAAAAAAAAGTGGTTTTTTGAGTATATGAAAAAAATTGTAAATATTTCTTTTAAGGGACAACGCTGAAACTACAGATATAACATGCGTTTACAATTATAAATTAATATCTTCAATAAATATGGAATGAAAAAAATCATAGACAGGTGTACATAAAACCAGGGGTTCGCACACAGTCTCCGGGAAACACGATTGTAATATTCAAAAATTTTTCAAAAATTTTTTAAAGAAAAGAGAGATAATCCTTTAAATATATATGACATGTTTAATAATTACTGTAGTATATGGCTACTCCTCCTTTAGAGTTTAAATTTTTATACCTGGCCGAGGATTTACTTTGCAGGTTAGTAATGACTGCATCAAAATCCGTTTAGCCATTTTCTAATAATACGCGGTCAAACAAACAGATGAACATAAAAATTCTTAAAAATGTTAGAATGTGTTTTGTTATCGATGCTAAGTATCGCAGCCTACTTTTTTAACGAATATCTTTGATGTACAGACTTTAGAATCTTTTTAGCTTTATAATATGTATAGAAAATAGATATAAGAAAATCTCAATTAGCTAAGCAATTAGCGTCAGGAAAGTTGCAAGAGGTCGCAGGTTCGATTCCTGCTCGTATCGATTTATTTGTCATTTATAATTTTAAAAGCTTAACATAAGATATACATGGTAAGAAGTATGTTTAAATATTATTTCCAGCAGTACTTAAAATTTTATTAGAGTTAGACCTAACTCCAACAATAAAAAAGTCCAAAACAAGAGAGAAAAAATTTGGGAAAGAAAAAAATAAAGTTGATTAGTTATGCTGCTCACTTATTATTTTATTTTACTGCTCCGTCAAAATGTGTATTTTTTAATTTTATTAATACACACTGAGAAGATTTATGTATTTACATTTTTTTAATTTTTAAGCATCTTTATACAAAATTTAAATTAAAATATCTGTATTTTTTTTTTCATAAAATATGTATAAACTATATCATGGTTAATGAATCAATAACAAATTATTTAAGATTTTTTCGTTCCCAAAGTGTTTTTGGAGTCTGTCGCAGTGTTGCGGAGGAATTCGGCTCTCTCTTTAACGTCACTAAATATCTCATTTGCTATTAATGTTAATATATTATATTCATACAATTTTTTGTTATGAGCGTAGTATTGCAATAAAATTGCTTGCGGACCCAAGGCGGTCGGTTTTGCTTCAGGACTGAATTTTAAATCAAATTCTTCGGTTGTTCCATTAATGTATAAAACTTCAATAGAGTTATCATAGAGTGCTGCAATACCATCACTAAGAATAAATGGTGGTCGTATGAGTGTTATCGTTTTGGGGGTAGCCGGGAGAGATTCAAATTTTTTTACTCCTTCCTCGGTCCCAACGAATATTTCCTTTTTAGAGTTATAGTAATAAAGATTGTTAGAGTTATCTAGAACAATTTCTTTTGCATCTTTAACGTTATCTATTTCTTCTTTGGTTTCACCATTGTTAGTAACCTTGTACACTTTGTGATCATCAGTTAAAATGTAAATAATTTTTCCAGTATCGTCTGTATCAAGACTTATGATACCATCAGTGATGGTTCCATACTTTACAGCGGTGCCAGAATCAACGTCATAAATGTACAGACCATCGCTTGCTCCGAAATATACTAATTTATTATCAGATTTGGAAGCCGCTGCGGTTCTTCCTGTAGGTAAAATTTTTTTGGCCTTACCATTTTTGTATACATACAGACCACGGTCTGCACGTTTACCATCATTCACGTCAGCTTCTACAAAGAAGATAGTAACATTGTCCTGAATATTTTCGAAGGATTCAGATTCACTTTCGGCTTCGCTTCCAAAGTTAAGAGCGTTTAAAGGTACAAGAATATCAACAATGTCATGTTCCGATTTATATTTTACGAAGGATTTATCATAAATTTCTTCGGGCACTTCAACTCTCCAATCAGGCTCCTCAGAGGCGGGCGCGGCGCGACATACTCCGACGAGACAAAATACACTGAAGATTATCAACTTTCTCATTTTGGTATCTGCAATGTAAGAATGTAACCATATATATAACTGCCTTGTACAATCGCTATATCGGTATATTTGTTAGTTTATCATTGAAAACATTCTATAATTCACAACTGGAACGAAAATATTAAACGTAAAAAAAGAACAAAAATTAGAAGCATGAATAGTTTGATTTGGACTAAAACATAAAATTGTGACAACTAAAACTCAAAAGTATAACACAACGACTTTAAATCAATAAACATGAAAAATTAAAAAAACCAATGTTTCTCGTGAACATCGTCACTTACCGGCAAGTTTCACTCAATGTGACTACTCTGAGTTTATCACATATTTATAGTGGAATAATTATCAGATGGTCACAATAAAGACACATGCATATATGTGTGTGTGTTTATTTTTGTTTTTTTAATACTTAACGTAATTGTTTGTTGTTTTAATAGTTAACATAACATTTATATGTGATTATAACTTACTTAATTATAAATATGAGTCATTTTCATTTGCAAAATATTAATACATTTAACAATTTTTATAAAATATATTTCAGCCTACTGCAAAATTTGTGGAGGCCATATTTGATGATATAAAATCATTAAATTTATAAATAATTGTGCTGAATAATCAATACTACTATTTATATTTAGGAATTATAATCAGTTAAAAAGAAATAATAAGATATTTTTTATAGAATCATTATTCTCAGAAAAAAAAAATCTAAATGCATCAAGTCTATTTGACCAATTCAGAAGAACTAAGCGAACCTACAGACAGATTGTTTTTGATATCGTTCGTACTATTGACTAACGGCTCTGCCAATCAATTAGAATTTGACAATAAAAATAAACTGCGAAAAACAAAATACCTTCCTACTTGTAGAGCGTTATTCAAAATATTATATGTGACAAAAACAGATGGACTTACACGGGACTTCTATTTATGGATATAAATATATATCAGTCAAATTGTGTATAAAAAAATGAATTGTGTTATAAAAATTTTTGTTTTTTTAAATATTAAGTTTGTTCCACGATGCGACTTAGATCTATCGGGTTCTTTAAATAGAGATGAACAAAAAATCAATTATTCCAAGACACATAATTATTATTCCAGTTGTACTATTGGTGAATCATTTAAACTTTTTTATTTCCCAGTTTGTTTTTAATTTCGTCCGCGGTCTTGCGGATAGCTTCAGTTTCTTCTTTACGGCTTTCAAAAATCTCATGTTCCATTATTGCCATTATATTATATTCATAGAGTTTCTTATCATGAGCGTAGTATTGAACAAATATAGCCTCTGGAGCTAGTGCTGTGGGTTTTGATTCGTTAGTGAATTCTAAACCTATATCATCGGTGGTACCATTGGAGAAGACGACATATACTGTGTTATCATGGAGTATTGGTATAGCATCGAAAAGAATAAACGGTGGTCGAATTAGTTTTATCGTTTTGGGATTAGGTGGGAGAGATTCAACTTTATGAACACCGCCATCAGTCCGTATGAAAACTTCCTTGTTAGAGGTATAATAATAAAGATTATTGGAATCATCTACAATAATTTCTTGAGCGTCCACAACATCTTTAATTTCTTCTTTGGTTGCACCGTTGTTGGTAACTTTATACAATTTATGGTCATCAGTTAAAATGTAAATGTATTGTCCCTCATCATCTGTAGCAATGCTTATAATACCGTCAGTGACAGGTCCGTACTTTACAGCTGTATCTGTGTCAACATCATAAATATATAGACCATCGCTTGCTCCGAAATATACTAATTTATTAGTATTTGAAGAAGAGGAAGATGCTGTTCTTCCTGTTGGTAAAATGCTTTTAACTTTGTTATTTTTGTATTCATATAGACCACGGTCTACACGTCTGCCATCAGTAATGTCAGCTTCTATAAAGAATACAGTTATATCTGTGCTAGTATCAAGATCAGAATCAGTTGCGCTCTCAGTGCTTGTGTCAAAATTTATATTATTTAATGGTACAATAATGTCAACAATGTCATGGCTGGTAGAATGTTTTATGAGCGATTTATTAAAGATTTTCTTCGGAATCACAACTTTTTCTTCAGCCTGTGACGTGTCACCCGACACCCCAAAGAGACAAATTGCAATAAGGATTATCAACTTTCTCATTGTGATATCTGTAAAGAAAAAGATTATTTTAATTTCCATGTCTACATATGACTGTTCCTAAAGACTGAATTTCGGGAAGGGTTAAGGTCTTAACATTCTGTAATATTTAATATTTTCAATATATCAAGAATCATAACAAAGAAGTACATAAGATAACTCGAAAAGTTATAACTTAAAATAAAATGTATCCATAAACATTTTTTCTATTTCAGTAAACGATTTGACAAACATATCATATATATAATTTATTAGTATACTCTATACGTACTTAACAAAATAGTTTTTCTAAAAGTGAAAATGCTTAGAAAGGAAGCCTTTTGTAGTTAAATTTATAGAATAAAATAGTAGATGCATTTAAGATAAAAATAAAATTAATTTATATAACTGATCAAACAAATAAATAATGAAACAAAAAAGGTAATCTATAATAAATAATATTAAAATAAAAATAAAACTATTTTTACACACACACACACACACACACTCATCATTTGGTACACACTTACATCTCGTCTACCCGTGAACACGATTACTGCAAAGTATTCGAAACGTCGGTTTAAAATCAAAATGTAACCTAATTATACGCGAGTTTTAATCCGTAAAAATAGTTTTATTTCAAATGTGTACTCGTGAAAATCTAAGAAAATATTAAAATATGTTAAATTAATTTCTCTTGAACAAAGAAAAAAAACGATACGAAAGAAACCAGTTCACTTACCCAAGCTGTCGCCTCAATGTATCTTCTTTTCTGTTGTCACTTATTTATAAGGTAATTATGCAATGATGTTATCAGCTAATCATAAGTCATACATCCCCTTGCTCTGTTTGTTTTATAAATCATTATAACATACAATGTTCTAATATCAAGATATTACAAGTCAAGGGCTTTTGACAATAGCAACGTTATATTTATCTAGCTTGCGCTCACGGCTTCACTCCTGAACAGATTTGTAAAATTACATATTCGCATGTATTTTAGGACTTTGACATATTATTAAAAAAAAAATTGTTAACTAAATTGTCCCTACGTATTTCGCTGCGCGTTATAGAAAGTGAAATCTGTTGGACTGTAAACTAAAACTAATTTTGATCCTTTAGGAAAAGTACTTACTTCGTAATGAGAGTTATTTTTTTCTGTACCGCTGGCAACATTGAGAAAAATATTATGATTATAATGATATAATGAACTTAAGGTATGTAAGCAACAAACAAACAAACTTATATTCGCATGTTTTGTGTAAGTTAAGTAATGATATATTTTTGTTTATACATCTGGTGTATTTCCATGTTTATATACAACTAAATCATGTTTTCTCGACCGAACTCTGTACAGAGATATAATTATGGAACTCTAATTAAAGAATTGTTAATTTTAAAAAAATACCAGTTAACGAGCAGATAAAAAATATTAAATGTAGTGAATATGAATAGACAATAAATATATTTTCTTTAATTAATCACAATTAACGTAACAGAAGTTGGCAAAAAATCTGTAATAAGCGCGGACTAAACGGTTTGAAATAAGGAATTAAAATCTAACGCAAAATTGTATCCTACTTTTAGCTTTTAAACAAAGGTTTAATATCTGAGATAAAATGCGTTTTATGTTAAGAATATAATAAAGTTTATGACATTAAATTTTGTTTAGGTTTTGTCTATAATTTACAAACTTATAAGAACATATTAGAGTTAATTCAAAATAAAAACTTATTGGAGATAAAATGTATTTTACATTTGTTAATTAATGGAGTTATTTATAATAGTTCAAAATAAAAAAGTCGGTAAAATTTTTGATTTTTTTCTGTATTTGGTAAAGGTGAGGGGCGCAGGAGTAACTTAATATACATATATCATTACTAGACTATACGCCTGTAACAGGTTTGTTGAAGAAGCAAACGAAGACGCAGGCAGCAGCTAGTGTTTGTATATTCGTTAGGTATTATTGTAAATCAGCAATCAAAATTATTTTACTTAAAATATATACCCATTGAAAATATGAAAATGTTCATATTTTCAGAGTTGATGTCACGGTTTTGTTAAAATTTAAAAAAAAGTGGTTTTTTGAGTATATGAAAAAAATTGTAAATATTTCTTTTAAGGGACAACGCTGAAACTACAGATATAACATGCGTTTACAATTATAAATTAATATCTTCAATAAATATGGAATGAAAAAAATCATAGATAGGTGTACATAAAACCAGGGGTTCGCACACAGTCTCCGGGAAACACGATTGTAATATTCAAAAATTTTTCAAAAATTTTTTAAAGAAAAGAGAGATAATCCTTTAAATATATATGACATGTTTAATAATTACTGTAGTATAGTGGCTACTCCTCCTTTAGAGGTTAAATTTTTATACCTGGCCGAGGATTTACTTTGCAGGTTAGTAATGACTGCATCAAAATTCGTTTAGCCATTTTCAAATAATACGCGGTCAAACAAACAGATGAACATAAAAATTCTTAAAAATGTTAGAATGTGTTCTGTTATCGATGCTAAGTATCGCAGCCTACTTTTTTAACGAATATCTTTGATGTACAGACTTTAGAATCTTTTTAGCTTTATAATATGTATAGAAAATAGATATAAGAAATTCTCAATTAGCTAAGCAATTAGCGTCAGGAAAGTTGCAAGAGGTCGCAGGTTCGAATCCTGCTCGTATCGATTTATTTGTCATTTATAATTTTAAAAGCTTAACATAACATACATGGTAAGAAGTATGTTTAAATATTATTTCCAGCAGTACTTAAAATTTTATTAGAGTGAGACCTAACTCCAACAATAAAAAAGTCCAAAACAAGAGAGAAAAAATTTGGGAAAGAAAAAAATAAAGTTGATTAGTTATGCTGCTCACTTATTATTTTATTTTACTGCTCCGTCAAAATGTGAATTTTTTAATTTTATTAATACACACTGAGAAGATTTATGTATTTACATTTTTTTAATTTTAAGCATCTTTATACAAAATTAAAATTAAAATATCTGTATTTTTTTTTTCATAAAATATGTATAAACTATATCATGGTTAATGAATCAATAACAAATTATTTACGATTTTTTCGTTCCCAAAGTGTTTTTGGAGTCTGTCGCAGTGTTGCGGAGGAATTCGGCTCTCTCTTTAACGTCACTAAATATCTCATTTGCTATTAATGTTAATATATTATATTCATACAATTTTTTGTTATGAGCGTAGTATTGCAATAAAATTGCTTGCGGACCCAAGGCGGTCGGTTTTGCTTCAGGACTGAACTTCAAATCAAATTCTTCGGTTGTTCCATTAATGTATAAAACTTCAATAGAGTTATCATAGAGTGCTGCAATACCATCACTAAGAATAAATGGTGGTCGTATGAGTGTTATCGTTTTGGGGGTAGCCGGGAGAGATTCAAATTTTTTAACTCCTTCCTCGGTCCGAATGAATAATTCCTTTTTAGAGTTATAGTAATAAAGATTGTTAGAGTTATCTAGAACAATTTCTTTTGCATCTTTAACGTTATCTATTTCTTCTTTGGTTTCACCATTGTTAGTAACCTTGTACACTTTGTGATCATCAGTTAAAATGTAAATAATTTTTCCAGTATCGTCTGTATCAAGCCTTATGATACCATCAGTGATGGGTCCATACTTTACAGCGGTGCCAGAATCAACGTCATAAATGTACAGACCATCGCTTGCTCCGAAATATACTAATTTATTATCAGATTTGGAAGCCGCTGCGGTTCTTCCTGTAGGTAAAATTTTTTTGGCCTTACCATTTTTGTATACACACAGACCACGGTCTGCACGTTTACCATCATTCACGTCAGCTTCTACAAAGAAGATAGTAACATTGTCCTGAATATTTTCGAAGGATTCAGATTCACTTTCGGCTTCGCTTCCAAAGTTAAGAGCGTTTAAAGGTACAAGAATATCAACAATGTCATGTTCCGATTTATATTTTACGAAGGATTTATCATAAATTTCTTCGGGCACTTCAACTCTCCAATCAGGCTCCTCAGAGGCGGGCGCGGCGCGACATACACCGATGAGACAAAATACACTGAAGATTATCAATTTTCTCATTTTGGTATCTGCAATGTAAGAATGTAACCATATATATAACTGCTTTGTACAATCGCTATATCGGTATATTTGTTAGTTTATCATTGAAAACATTCTATAATTCACAACTGGAACGAAAATATTAAACATAAAAAAAGAACAAAAATTAGAAGCATGAATAGTTTGATTTGGACTAAAACATAAAATTGTGACAACTAAAACTCAAAAGTATAACACAACGACTTTAAATCAATAAACATGAAAAATTAAAAAAACCAATGTTTCTCGTGAACATCGTCACTTACCGGCAAGTTTCACTCAATGTGACTTCTCTGAGTTTATCACATATTTATAGTGGAATAATTATCAGATGGTCACAATAAGGACACATGCATATATGTGTGTGTGTTTATTTTTGTTTTTTTAATAGTTAACGTAATTGTTTGTTGTTTTAATAGTTAACATAACATTTTATATGTGATTATAACTTACTTAATTATAAATATGAGTCATTTTCATTTGCAAAATATTAATACATTTAACAATTTTTATAAAATATATTTAAGCCTACTATTAAAGTTGTGGAGGCCATCTTTGATGATATAAAATCATTAAATTTATAAATAATTGTGCTGAATAATCAATACTACTATTTATATTTAGGAATTATAATCAGTTAAAAAGAAATAATAAGATATTTTTTATAGAATCATTATTCTCAGAAAAAAAAAAATCTAAATGCATCAAGTCTATTTGACCAATTCAGAAGAACTAAGCGAACCTACAGACAGATTGTTTTTGATATCGTTCGTGCTATTGACTAACGGCTCTGCCAATCAATTAGAATTTGACAATAAAAATAAACTGCGAAAAACAAAATACCTTCCTACTTGTAGAGCGTTATTCAAAATATTATATGTGACAAAAACAGATGGACTTACACAGGACTTCTATTTATGGATATAAATATATATCAGTCAAATTGTGTATAAAAAAATGAATTGTGTTATAAAATTTTTTGTTTTTTTAAATATTAAGTTTGTTCCACGATGCGACTTAGATCTATCGGGTTCTTTAAATAGAGATGAACAAAAAATCAATTATTCCAACACACATAATTATTATTCCAGTTGTACTATTGGTGAATCATTTAAACTTTTTTATTTCCCAGTTTGTTTTTAATTTCGTCCGCGGTCTTGCGGATAGCTTCAGTTTCTTCTTTACGGCTTTCAAAAATCTCATGTTCCATTATTGCCATTATATTATATTCATAGAGTTTCTTATCATGAGCGTAGTATTGAACAAATATAGCCTCTGGAGCTAGTGCTGTGGGTTTTGATTCGTTAGTGAATTCTAAACCTATATCATCGGTGGTACCATTGGAGAAGACGACATATACTGTGTTATCATGGAGTATTGGTATAGCATCGAAAAGAATAAATGGTGGTCGAATTAGTTTTATCGTTTTGGGATTAGGTGGGAGAGATTCAACTTTATGAACACCGCCATCAGTCCGTATGAAAACTTCCTTGTTAGAGGTATAATAATAAAGATTATTGGAATCATCTACAATAATTTCTTGAGCGTCCACAACATCTTTAATTTCTTCTTTGGTTGCACCGTTGTTGGTAACTTTATACAACTTATGGTCATCAGTTAAAATGTAAATGTATTGTCCCTCATCATCTGTAGCAAGGCTTATAATACCGTCAGTGACAGGTCCGTACTTTACAGCTGTATCTGTGTCAACATCATAAATATAAAGACCATCGCTTGCTCCGAAATATACTAATTTATTAGTATTTGAAGAAGAGGAAGAAGCAGTTCTTCCTGTTGGTAAAATGCTTTTAACTTTGTTATTTTTGTATTCATATAGACCACGGTCTACACGTCTGCCATCAGTAATGTCAGCTTCTACAAAGAATACAGTTATATCTGTGCTAGTATCAAGATCAGAATCAGTTGCGCTCTCAGTGCTTGTGTCAAAATTTATATTATTTAATGGTACAATAATGTCAACAATGTCATGGCTGCTAGAATGTTTTATGAGCGATTTTTTAAAAATTTTCTTCGGAATCACAACTTTTTCTTCAGCCTGTGACGTGTCACCCGACGCCCCAAAGAGGCAAAGTGCAATAAGGATTATCAACTTTCTCATTTTGATACCTGTAAAGAAAAAGATTATGTTAATTTCCATATGTCTACATATGACTGTTAAGGTCTTAACAATCTGTAATATTTAATATTTTAAATGTATCAAGAATCACAAGAAAGTAGTACATAAGATAACTCGAAAAAAAAAGCTATAACTTAAAATCAAATGTATCCATAAACATTTTTTCTATTTCAGTAAACGATTTGACAAACATATAATATATATAATTTATTAGTATACTCTATACGTACCTAACAAAATAGTTTTTCTAAAAGTGAAAATGCTTAGAAACGAAGCTTTTTGTAGTTAAATTTATAGAATAAAATAGTAGATGCATTTAAGATAAAAATAAAAATAATTTTTATAACTGATCAAACAAATAAATAATGAAAACTAATGAAACAAAAAAGGTAATCTATAATAAATAATATTAAAATAAAAATAAAACTATTTTTACACACACATACACACACACACACACACTCATCATTTGGTACACACTTACATCTCGTCTACCCGTGAACACGATTACTGCAAAGTATTCGAAACGTCGGGTTAAAATCAAAATATAACCAAATTATACGAGAGTTTTAAACCGTAAAAATAGTTTTATTTCAAATGTGTACTCGTAAAAATCTAAGTAAATATTAAAATATGTTAAATTAATTTCTCTTGAACAAAGAAAAAAAACGATACGAAAGAAACCAGTTCACTTACCCAAGCTGTCGCCTCAATGTATCTCCTTTTCTGTTGTCACTTATTTATAAGGTAATTATGCAATGATGTTATCAGCTAATCATAAGTCTTACATCCCCTTGGTCTGTTTATTTTATAAATTATTATAACATACAATGATCTAATATCAAGATATTACAAGTCAAGGGCTTTTGACAATAGCAACGTTATATTCTCGTTATATCTAGCTTGCGCTCACGGCGTTACTCCTGACCAGTTTTGTAAAATTACATATTCGCATGTATTTTAGGACTTTGCCATATTATTAAAGAAAAAATTGTAAACTAAATTGTCCCTACGTATTTCGCTGCGCGTTGTAGAAAGTGAAATCTGTTGCACTGTAAACTAAAACTAATTTTGATCCTTTAGGAAAAGTACTTACTTCGTAATGAGAGTTATTTTTTTCTGTACCGCTGGCAACATTGAGAAAAATATTATGATTATAATGATATAATGAAATTAAGGTATGAAAGCAACGAACAAACAAACTAATATTCGTATGTGTTATATAAGTTAGGAAATGAGATATATTTGTTTATACATCTGGTGTATTTCCATGTTTATGTACAACTAAATCGTCTTTTCTCGACCAAACATTGCACTGAGATATAATTACGGAACAGAAAATAATTAATTACATCAAAAATTAGTAGATAATAAATACATTTCCAATAATTTCTTAAAATTAATGTAGCTTAAGCTGGCAAAAAATCTGTAATAAGGGCGGTCTAAAACAAAGTATTGAAATCTAACTCAAAATGTATAAAATTATTACTTTAAACTTTTCGATAAAGTCAGTGGCACTTACGAGTATGTATATATCTCAGCCGAAAACTGAATATAATAAAGTTTATTGGATTAAATTTTGATTCTATATTTTTACAAATTCATTAACACGAAATAGAGTTCATTTAAAATTAAAAAAAAAGCTTAATGGAGATAAAGTGTATTTTATATTTGTTAATTAATGCAGTAGGTCCATAATGCCAAATAAAAACAATTAAGCTTGTAAAATTTCTGCTATTTTGCTATTTCTGACAATTCGAGAATAGTAGGCAAAGTGGTGCACAGATGCAAGAGCAACCAAATATACATATATTGTTACTAAGCTATACATCCGTAACAGGTCTGTTGAAGGAGGAGCGCACGAAGACGCAGACAGCAGCTAGTGTTTTTTTTTCTATGTTAAAGGAGGGCAAACGAGCGGGTCACAGATGAAATGTGAATACCACCTCCCACGAACACTTGCTACATCCGAAGACTCACAAAAGCATTGCCGGCCTTAAACGAATCAAAATTATTCTATCTATTTTATCTTTTTGATATGTTTTAAGGAAAGAACACAAAGTATTATGAGAGTATACATATATATATGTCCAGAGTGTATGTGAGTGATAAATTAATTCAAATCATCAATAATTATTGTAGAATGTAAAAAGTCACAGACAGGTGTACATAGAACTAGGGGCTCAGTCATAGCCTCCGGAACATACGATTGTATTATTAAAATATAAATCTTAATATCCGATCGAAACACGGTTTTTGATAGTTACCGCCTGTTTAAATTAGATGGCAAAATAACAGTTTTGCGATAATATTACTAACATCTGATTCGTCGAAAAACTTTTTTAAGGAATAGAGAATTTAGAGAGATAATCATTTAAATATATATATCATGTCTTGTTATGATTTCTTTTAGAGGTTAAATTTTATAGCTGGCCGAGGATTTTCTAAACAGATTACTAATGATTGCATCAAAATCTGTTTAGCCATTTTCGTGTAATACGCAGTCAAATAAACAGATAAACATTAAAATTCTAAAAACTGTTAGAATGTTATCAATCTGTTATCAATGCTAAGTATCGCAGCCAACTTTTTTCTCGAATAATTGTAATGTACTTTGAAATCTCTTTATATTATACATATAGTATAGAACATACAAGCTAAATTAATAAAATCGATACAGAAGCTCAATTAGCTAAAAATCGGCAGGAAATTTTCCAGAGGTCGCGGGATCGAATCCTGTTCGTATCGATTCATTTGTTATTTTGTATTTGTTTAGAATTTAAAAGTTAATTGTTTTACATGTTACTTATGTTATGTTATTCCCAATACTACTTAAAATTTAAATGAAGTGAGACCATAAACTCCAAAAATAAAAAAGTTCAAAACAAGAGAAAAAAAAATAAGGGAAAGAAAAAAAATGATTAGTTATGCTGCTTTATTTACCGGTTTGTTTTAATTTTTACACATTGAGGAGACTTATGTATAATTTTTTTTTATTAGCATCTCTATATAAAATAAAAATTAACATATCTGTATATTTTTGTCATAAAATATGTATAAACTATATCATGGTTAATGAATCAATAACAAATTATTTACGATTTTTTAGTTCCCAAAGTGTTTTTGGAGTCTGTCGCAGTGTTGCGGAAGAATTCGGCTCTCTCTTTAACGTCACTAAATATCTCATTTGCTATTAATGTTAATATATTAATTTCATACAATTTTTTGTTATGAGCGTAGTATTGCAATAAAATTGCTTGCGGACCCAAGGCGGTCGGTTTTGCTTCAGGACTGAACTTTAAATCAAATTCCTCGGTTGTTCCATTAATGTACAAAACTTCAATAGAGTTATCATAGAGTGCTGCAATACCATCATTAAGAATAAATGGTGGTCGTATGAGTGTTATCGTTTTGGGGGTAGCCGGGAGAGATTCAAATTTTTTAACTCCTTCCTTGGTCCGAACGAATATTTCCTTTTTAGAGTTATAGTAATAAAGATTGTTAGAGTTATCTAGAACAATTTCTTTTGCATCTTTAACGTTATCTATTTCTTCTTTGGTTTCACCATTGTTAGTAACCTTGTACACTTTATGATCATCAGTTAAAATGTAAATAATTTTTCCAGTATCGTCTGTATCAAGACTTATGATACCATCAGTGATGGGTCCGTACTTTACAGCGGTGCCAGAATCAACGTCATAAATGTACAGACCATCGCTTGCTCCGAAATATACTAATTTATTATCAGATTTGGAAGCCGCTGCGGTTCTTCCTGTAGGTAAAATTTTTTTGGCCTTACCATTTTTGTATACATACAGACCACGGTCTGCACGTTTACCATCATTCACGTCAGCTTCTACAAAGAAGATAGTAACATTTTCCTGAATATTTTCGAAGGATTCAGATTCACTTTCGGCTTCGCTTCCAAAGTTAAGAGCGTTTAAAGGTATAAGAATATCAACAATGTCATGTTCCGATTTATATTTTACGAAGGATTTATCATATATTTCTTCGGGCACTTCAACCCTCTGATCAAGTTCCTCAGAGGCGGGCGCGGCGCGACATACTCCGACGAGACAAAATACACTGAAGATTATCAATTTTCTCATTTTGGTATCTGCAATGTGAGCATATATATAACTGCTTTGTACAATCGCTATATCGGTATATTTGTTAGTTTATCATTGAAAACATTCTATAATTCACAACTGGAACGAAAATATTAAACGTAAAAAAAGAACAAAAATTAGAAGCATGAATAGTTTGATTTGGACTAAAACATAAAATTGTGACAACTAAAACTCAAAAGTATAACACAACGACTTTAAATCAATAAACATGAAAAATTAAAAAAAAAACAATGTTTCTCGTGAACATTGTCACTTACCGGCAAGTTTCACTCAATGTGACTTCTCTGAGTTTGTCACTTATTTATAGGGGAATAATTATCGGTTAGAAGAAAAACACATGCATGTGTGCGTGTGCGTGTGTGTAATCCTCTGTGTGTTTGTTTTGTTTAATAGGTAACATAACATTTTATATGTTATATGTTTTATAAATTAGCTTAATTATTATTGTGAGTCATTTGAAAAAACAAATTCATAAAAAAAATATTAAATATTTATCACTATTTTTAAGTGAAAATTATTTTGAAAGTCGCTGAAACTATATATATATATATATAGTGAAACACAAATTTTATTGGTAACGAGTGAGATATTTAATATTTGAAATCAAAAACGATCTATATAATTTTCGTTTAAAATCTTATCACACTGATATACAGTTTTTTCAACAATATTAATCTCTTTGTAGACTTAACGGTGCTTGCTTCTACTAAATAGGATGATTTTCTTCATTCTTATTAATATAACGTGAGATACATCGTTTAGTAACTTTGGAAATAACAGCTAATAATTAATTATATAGTACTTCTACGTATCTGGTAACGAGACTATATATTGTAATTACGAGAAACAATAAAAATATTATGACCCATTAGATCTAGAAACACTTGGAAGTTGTAATACTTATTTACATTAAAAGATACGTTTTTTTATGTTGAAAATATAATCAATGTAGAATGAAATATATATATATGTTTCATACCTTCATTTGAATACTTTGTATAATTAAATAAATATAAATTATATAGATAGTTGTATTTTTATTGTATTGTTAAGTAAAAAACATGAAAACTAAATAATGTATACTATAATATATAATCTAATATTATATTATCTATTATATGTAATGTAAAATGTTACTTGACATAATACAATAATTTTTGAGTTTTGTCTAAATATTATTAAATTAATAAATCTTATAGAAAGGAGAGTTGATGAACGAAAGTGTAAATACACATACAGTTGTGGATTTTCTCAAATAATGCGCGAAATTTAAAACTAGAAATAATAAATGAAACTCAACGACGAACAAAGAACAATTATTTTTCAAGCGCCAAAGTGTTTACTTGTTTTTTATCTTTTTCGATAAATATTAGACGACAGATCAATAAATAGTTTAATATTTTCGTATCAAATTCAAAATTTAAATAAAACCTTTGATTAATTATCTCCTTGGTTGTCATGCGTTCAAGTAAAAGGACGTCTAATTTTTAAATGACATGATAGATATGAATTTACAATAAAATTATTTACTGAAACAAGACAGGTATGGATTTTTGTACAAGTTCTGCCGTCGCTGTTTGCTTCTTTTTGGTCAGTACAGAAGTTGCGATTAATCTTCAAGAAGGTTGTCAAAATAATGATCTCATTTCCAAGCACGTTTAAGAAAATTATCATTCTATTTACGGTTTCTAATTATAATATAATATTATGACCTGTTTGTGATCATTCATAATCTTGTATTTATATGTGCTGATAAAAGATCGCAGGTCATATTATACGATTAGCGAATCAAATCACGACATTGCTGCTTTATGCACCAGAAACTTTTACAACACTTTATAAAATAATGATTTTGTACATTACTTATCTCTATCAAGAGATTTCTTCCAGTTACCCATTACAGTGAAAGTAAATATATACATATATGTATTTATTTATTTCTTTTAGTCTTTATTGCCCAAAAACAGCGGCAATAGATTGAATCAAAAAAGCAATCTCTGTCACTCAACCCGACAATAAAAATGTATAAATGATATGTACATACAGAAGCCACAATATACTCATAAACATATAATACAATGTAAGTACATTAATATTCATAAATATAACATAATAAATAACTTGTAATTTCCTTTATGACAGTGTAGTCTCAGAGAGGACAGATATACTGTTTTTTACAGGTCTCTCTGCTGGGTGGTCGCCTAAAAGTTTTATGGAGGCTATTTTAGTTTAGTTGACTGAAATGCGAGGACCTAAAGAGTTTAATAAAACTTACATTGCTATATATGTTCAAAAAAATAAATAAAGATCTAGAAAGATTGCTCGAGATCCAGGATGGTTGAAAATTTTGGGGAAAGAGATGTAGCACAGACGCAGGTCGTAACAAAGTTGGCGGTTAAGAATAGGGCAAATTGACATATACATCTGGAAGATCGCTTGCGAATAATTTTAGCTTTTAACGATAAATATATATTCGCCAAAACTATACTAATTATAAAGACATCTGTTTAGAAGAGCAACTTGTTTAAGTTGTAGTTGGTAATTACGGAGCAGCAGACATCACAATACTTAATGAAAAGAACAATCGCTGATTGTACTGAGATTTTTTTAGTCCAGATAGGTAGATAACTTGTATGCAATTCACTAAAGGTACTAATATATAATATAAAATGTATGTAACAATATCTCAGTTAATAGTAGAATGGAAAGTTAACGCAATGGAGTATCCGACTGACGGCAAATAAAAATCAAATGTTCAACTTAAAGTAAAAATTTATTTATAAAATCAAATTCGTATTTCACAATAATATATTAAAATTCGTATATTCACATTTTAAGGCATCGTGTATATTTCAGACGTAAACATTTCAGGAGTCAGCCATTGACTTGAGATCTTTACGTTGGTCCGCTATCAAATATTTGAGAAGGACGATGATTGGGCAATTATATATCATCGAAATTCCCAAAATATAAACAAATTCTTTTAAATTAGTTAATATTAATTTATATTTCTGACACAATTAACCAAATCAAATCAATTTTCTTAACTAAGGCAGTAACTTAAATACATGTTAACTGTCAAACCTTCACAATATTATTAATTTGGCACAAAAATACTATTCTTGTTTAATTTTGTGCTAAAAATTTATATAAAATTTGATTTAGATCCTTTTTTGTTTGTAAAGTATTTTTTTAAACATTATTTATCAAAAAGATTGTATAATAAAAAGGGTAAGAGGAAAAAATAAAACTTGTTAAAACAATTAAGAAAAAAGTTTAAAAAATATTTGAACAACAAATAAGCAGCGTTTTCTGGAATGAACTAAATATTAACAGCTATACTTAAATAATTAATAACGAGGAACCTCAGTAAAATATATTTTTAAATAACTTACTATTGTTTATATACTTTAAATGAGGGAAAGAAAATTAGCAATTTGTTTTGAATAAAAAAAAAAGTGCAAAGAGAGAAGAAACAAAATGAAAAAATGTTAACAATGAAATTAAGTGTAACACATATAAGCTTAAAAAATAAAACTAAAAATAAAAATGTATCATACAGCCAAAATAAAAAAGAACAGCCAGTTTTGAAAAAAAGCTCATCATCCAGCGCCCTCACTTGGAGTGTACCAGGTTGAGGAACTCCTCCCTTGTCTTGGGGTCGTCCCGGAACACACCCAGCATTGTGGAGGTCACCGTCTTGCTGTTGATCTTCTGAACTCCTCGCATCACCATGCACATGTGTCTGTAGCATGACATCATAAATTATGAAGAGTTGCTTACCAAAAAAATATAAAGATTTAGGTTTATGTGTCCAAAAAGAATATCATTCATCTGATGGTAGGTGGTACCCTTCGTTTGTGAATATGACAGAAACTACGTATTATATACAAATAGATAACAGATTGATCTTATTTTATAGTTGTAAAATATTCATACTATATTTTCAATCCAGAATATTTTTTCGAGAAGTTTCCGCAAAAATATTGAAGGTTATAGAATGTACAGTTTAGGGTTAAATCTTCCATATCTAGAACTAATTTTTACAAATGTTAAGGGATAAGGTTAGTTTAAGGACTTTCAGCGATCATCTTTTCCCGCCTCCCCAATACTCACACTCCCTCTACGACAACGGCGACTCCGGCCGGGCGAACGGCCTTGGTTACAGCTACTGCAATCTGCTTGGTGAGGCGCTCCTGGACCTGAAGTCGCCGGGAGTATATCTCAACTATCCTGGGGGAAGATTGAGAGGTTTAGGGTTATGTTCATGAAATATGGGGTGTTCTGTGATTCTGATTTTTGGAAGTATAGAAAAAAGTATAGATAAAAAGAATATTAAAAAAATATTCGACTAAGTGGACATAGTAGGTACCTGGCCAACTTGCTCAATCCTAGGATCTTGCCCTGGGGTAGATACCCGATGGAAACTTTTCCGTAAAACGGTACCAGGTGATGCTCGCACATAGAGAACATTTCTATGTCCTTTACGACTACCATTTCGTCAGTGTCTTCGTCGAATATAGCGTTATTTAAAACCTCTGAAATGAAACACACAGATTAACCATAGCTAAGAATACTAATACCAATACTTGAGTTATACCTCAAAAATATTTTGGAAAGCTCATTTACCTTCCAAGCTCTGGTCGTACCCCTTTGTAAAGAACAACATAGCTTTAGCGGCTCTTTCTGGGGTCTTCAGGAGACCCTGTCTCTCCGGGTCTTCACCTAAACCTGTAAATAAAAATAATTAGAAGGTATTTCTAATGTTATTCATTTATCTATTATACCAGGCTTTTTTTGAAGATGTAATCAGTGTATTAAAAGCCTGAATCTCTGATTATATCTATCTTTTTAATTCAGGTCTAAATAAAAATAACATAAAAAACAAAAATTTCTCAATATAAACTTTTTCAAATACATATGTAATATCGGTTTTCGCTATGCTTTTTATGTCAATAATAGTCATAATTATTACCTGTGAGTAGCAGTCGGTAGGAGCTCGCCATATCTGGCAGAAGAGCCTCCCTAGTGGGTGGTCTATGGTCCAGCTCCAGGTCGTGGTGGAAGGTGCAATTCTCATGTCCTGGAATTAAAAGAATGGCATTATTAGTGGTTGTGTTTGTGATGCCTAAAGACTGCTCATAAAAAAATAGGTAAAGGTTGGCTGTCTCTCAAAGAAATCTGCCTAAACGTAAAAAGTTTTTTTTTCTCTAAGTTAGAGAATTTATAACTTTGAGTCAACAATAATCGTATTTCTTCATGCCGACGCCTTTGCTTATCTAAAATGTAACTATTCATTCATACGGCTACGTGACTCTGTATTGTATACTGTTACTGTCAGTTATAAAAGAGCTTGGCTGAGATAAAATACTTTTTATACATTTCGTAAATAAAATATTACTTAGGATTAGGACAACATTGGGAGGCCCAATATAAAGTTATACTCTAAACCCATAAAGAAGAGAAGAAGAAAAGCTTAAAATAAATTTATAAAACGTTTATTTTAAAAGAGTTGTTGTCATGACGAATCACAAGATATTATTCCCAAAATTTCAAATTTCAACACTGTCTTTTCAGAGTTAACTGAGACCTTATACAAAATCAATAGCTTGATAAATCTTATCTTCTTGTTTAAAATAAAAAACAACAATTTAAATGTCCCATATTAAGTTATAGAAAACGTAGAGAATGTTATTTGATGATGGGATATATTATATATATTATATATATTTATATTTCATTCTTATAACTTGTTTGTTATTATTATTATTTGTTTATGTTTCTTTAAGATAAAAATTTTGTTAGCTGCCCGTAAGTATTACGTATTCACTGGACTTAGAGCTGATTAGCTTTCCAGAGAAATGTAGCGGTTTTTTTACTTTTTTTTTTTTTAATCTGTTAATTTTGTATAGGTGCTTACAAAAAAACTAATTTCGCGATTAGAATACCTGTGGCAACAATCAATGCGTGTTAATAAAAAAATAAAATTAATAAAAAAAATAAAAAAAACTAAAGTATATTTTTTTTTTAAGTTACGAATTATACTATATCCTTCAATAACGACTATTAACGACTTTATAACTTTAGTGCAATAATGATGGATTGGAATTTTTTTAATGACAATACTAAAAACAATTTCTTGCACACGTTACACAATATCGGACCAACCATGTAAGATCTCTGTCGGAGATAGTAAGCACTTTACAATCTGAGTATCGACTCATGATACATCTTGAGTAACAATGTTCGAAAATTAGTAATATAATAAAATCAATGTCATCTATTTTCTATATTTAATAAAATTTATCGATTTTAACAAATAAACAGCCGCACCATAGGTCGCGTCAGTCTATAAGAGAAGTAATCTGACAATATATGTTTGAACATATATTCTTGTATATTTGAATATACAAGAATATGTATTAGTAGATAAACTTAGTTTCTTTGTTGTCCAAACCAATTGTTTTTGTGAGCATTTTGAATAATTCTTCCTCAAGGGGAATATCTTATTTTTTATATTAAAAGGTATATAAATATGATCTTAATGTTAATATAAGTTTATAAGATGTTTTAGATTTTTTCTAAATTTTTTGTTACGGAGCATGTGTATTATTCTTATAGAGATTCTAAAATGATTTTGTAAATATAAAACAATCTTATATCTTAAACCAAAACACAAATTTTAAAATAATATAATATAATATAAAAAGTACTGCAATTAAAATTGTTTCCTCAAGAAATATAGCTTTTTTGTTTCGCAATTTAATTAAATACCCTTTTAATAAAATTGCAAAATATAATCTATACATATATAAAACTGTAAATAACCTGTTTCTGTACATTCAACATGTTTTAAAACTTTTAATGTTGATGTAATAACTAATTGATATAGATACCAATTCACCAATATTTTAACATTTTGTCTGTCTGTTAGTGTATGTATGTTTGTGCACGCAAAGGGCAATAACTACGAGATGGATGAAATTTGGTATGGTGATAGCTGTGTCCTGGACAATTATTTCAGCCTCTTTAAGTGCAGGAAATGTCTAATTCCTTCGAAAAACTACAAAATACCAGTTTTACCACTTCATTCATTCATTCATTGAGATATTTTTATAACATTAGTTTAAAAGTACAGCAGAAACAAAACAGGAAATAACTACGATCTGTAAATTAGTTTTGATGCCCAAAACTAGATGGTGCCACGGAGTTTTATATAACTCGCTATCGTTGTGTTTTCGAAACTATATAAGGAAATGACTTCGCATGCACTATCTTATTCTCCTCCAGTGACGCTGTAACAGCCAATATGGCTAACAGCATAAGACATTCACATAGAAAAATAGGCACTATATATTTAATTGGATATCCGAAAACTTATAATCGGCAAGAAATAACAACCTTCAAAATTCATTGAAATGAGTACGAGTACCACTTCGTAGCACAAGTCCAACACAATAAATAAAATTTATAAGAAAATCTGTTTTAATTATATGGACAAAAACTATTTTAACAACTTTTTACTGATGTTAAATCAATACGCCACGCGAGCGACGTCGCGGGCACCAGTAGTATTTACATAAAACTGGAAAATGTACATAGTATAATATCCCTTAAGTAATATATTAAACGATCTAGAGACATCAGTGTTACTCAATAATTGAAGCTTAAAAAAAATCATACAAGCTCAGAATCTAAATCATAATTTGTTAAAAAATCAACAAACAAACCAGGTGTAGTTGAAGTTCTCGGAGTCATGGGTGTTCCTGGAACTTCTAATTCACTCTCATCATTTATGTGAAAGTTTTTTAAGGCTTCTGGAGTTTTCTTGTATTTGCTGACGAAAGAACCTTTTCCGGGACAGAAGTCTCCATTTTCTTTATCCTCAGAAATCGAATTACGAATTGATCGCGAGCTGACTCTTCGAATCAGCGAGGATGGAGGCACTATTGGATCTGATATATCTTTCCCGTTCACCGCCGCCATGTTTCTTTCATCAAGTCTAAAAAGGTTCTACTCTTGTAATATATTTAAATATTTTTGCTGCTGTCAATACGTGCGGATTACTTCGTGATATTGATGATAATGTCTTCTAAGAATGAACTCAAAGGTTATCTAATATATTTTATTGTTATTATAGCTATTGTTTTATTTTCTTTAATTATTATATAATTATATATGCTTAATAATTAAATAAAATTAAACTTTTTTTATGTTTTTTAGGTGTTTTAAGCTTTAAAACTTGTTTTCATTGTTTTTCATTAATTGTATTTTTTAAATATACAAGTATGTATTGCAATCAATTATATAAAAAGACACAATATTACTTTTTTTTTCTTTTTTTAGAATTTATTTCCTTTTTATTTCGCTCTAATTATTAACGAAAGTGACTATTATGCATTTTATTAATTATAATGATACTAGATGCTACTTTGTATGTATGAGTTACACAAGAAGCACGAGTAAAGAAGACAGTAAAGTGGAGGGGGGAGGACTTCCGGCTCTCATTTCTCTTATCAACAAGTCAGAGCAGTATAGGTTATCAGACAATTACAAGTAAAGTTTTAAAGCATTTTATATTAAATAATTGTAAGATAATGATTGCGTGTATTATTTCATTTACTCAGCTTCCATGTCAGATATTTTCAGTTTATCCGAGTATATTCATATATATATATATATTTATGTGAATGTGTATGTATGTATTCGATGTTAACACAAACACATTATATTAGTTTCTAGAAAATTTTTTAAAATATTTTTTTTTCCACAAACACGACAGATACAAAGAAATACTGAAAAAAAAACTCTTAAAAATATTCGATAAATTACAACATATAACATACTAAAATTATTATGATACTGATTGTTATTTGATAACAAATTCTGTCAAGAGAGTTACTACTCTCTCTACAGAATAGTATACTTATTATATTACTCACAATAATTTAAATGAGCAGGATTCTAATATGCGACTTTTGGTAATTCGTTGCCAACGTTCTAAAAACTGAGCTATCGCATCCTTCCACAAATGCAAATTAAATTTTAATTAAGTAGATGATACCAAGATTTTCAGTTTTACCCCATTTTCTATTATGAGCACAGATTAATTTATTATTTAAAAATAATTTTAATATTAACACAACTATGTCTAAAATGTTATAAAAAACAAAAAGTTAAAAATACGTTTTATTTATTTCTACATTTTGATCAGTATGGAAATTTGATTATTAATATTTTTAATAATTATATTTTTAAACAGTAATAATATATATGATAGCTTTATAACGAAGTTTCAGTCGTGGCCAGTCGTACGCTATAGCGCCAGGAGCCTAGGTCATACCCTTCTAATACCAATGATTATAATTATTCTGTATGTATGTATTTTTTCTAAAGTCATTTTAAAGTCATTGTTTTATATATATTATACATCAAGATTGTCTAAATATGTTGTTCATAGATAATTAGTTTTTAGTATGTAATTAGTTTATCTATATAGATTTTAGAATATATTTAGTTCTTATAGGTGACCTGGGTTATTAACCAATTACGGATTTTAGAATCTGAACTGTAAAGAGCGGTTTTAATCAAATTAAAGAACGTACCTTTCCTTTTGAAGAGTAAAGATTATTAGAATAATAATATTAATATATTATTTTAAATTTATCACTCACAAATATTTTTTATGTACTGATTAATAACACGAAAAATATATTAACTAAAAATGTTTAAAAAAAATTAAATTTGTATTTCATGTCGCAATTTATTTTATTTGGTTATAAATTTACTAATATTGTTATAAATATATCATCTTTTTGTTAACAAATATTAATTAAAGACATTTTTTTTAGTTTTGTCTTACAATGTTATAAAAACTAAGTAGATATATTATATTTTTCTTATTTAATGTAATTAAATATTAAACCTTGAGATTTATGAGTATTTTTATACAAAAAACAATTTGTTACAAAAACATTTTATGTAATGAATCATAAAACAAAATTAATTTATCGATTGGTTTGATTGGTTTTTTATGATTGTTCATACAAAATTGTTGGTATTTTCTACCCAAAATAATTATCTTCAAGTTTTGTAAATATCCTTTTTTCTGATAATAAGAAACCCATCTTGCAATGCAAGATTCAAATGACCTTTGTAAATCAAATAATGTGTAGAGTAATAGAAATATAGTTTCTAAGTTGGCAATATTGCATGTTTTGGTTTATTATCTGTCGCTTCTTTGCCGCCTAAAATATATTTTCACAGTTCACTGTTTATGTAATTTTCTTGTCAATAAATATGTAGTATACCATTTCTTTGATTTTATTATCATAGTAAAAATCTTCTAAAGAGAATTGAAAAAAGTATGAATATTTTTATATTGTAACGAAAATTGTGAATATTTGTCTTGTTCATATAAATTATCTATAAAAATGCATTTTTTTACTAGCATTTATTATTATTACTTAGCATATATTGGCAAAATATGTATGGCATTGAAAGGGATAGGCTTACTTCAGTACCAACAACAAAAAAAAATACTGAACATAAAAAAACATCAATTTATCCACAGACTGTACTATGACTGACACAACAAAGATGTATTCGAGAACACAATGGAGTGAGACCACAAAAGCGGTACGGATTTAAAATTTTTATTAAAGGTAATGTAATTCTTTTGTAACAATAATTTAATATTTTCCGTAAATTAAAAGTAAAATAGAAAGCAAAAAAAAAGAAAGCAAGTGGTCCAACATTCAAAAACTAGTTGACAGACAACTGAGAATGGAATTTAAATCGTTTTTGAAATTCGAACGAATTTATTAATTGCGGCCAGCGACGTGTTTGGACTTCATTTGAATGAAGATTATTTTATAAGTAAATTTAATGTAAGGTCATTTAAAATTTACAATTATGAGTTATTATAAGTGTAATAGAACATTCAAACTGTATTTAAATATTTAATTTAGATTTTTTAAGCGAAACAACAGATTGTTTTTTTAAACGACTTCAACTTAATGTAATAAATTGGGAAATGAAAACTTTAGATTCTTTATTTTTTAAATGAGTTTAACATTATATTATAATAAATTGTGACATATATTTAACATATTATTTTATATTGAAGATTAATTACATTACTTTAAGATTGATGTGTTAATATTATTAACTGTAATAATTGTTTATAATAATATATTAAAGATTCTAGCAATATTGTTTTGTTGATATTAAAATATGCGTTATTTTTTATTTACTCTAAACCGTAGGTCCTCTATAATTACCGGTAGTTCCTAAGTACTGAATGACCTTACGAAGTGAACGTTTGTCCTTATTCTTAGTAACAGAGGGCATATATAAATTAACCTCTAAAATATTTAGGTTCATAAAAATTTTGGAAAATTAATGAATATTAAAACGTATTCTTTTTAAACTATCGTGTTTTTTTTTTTGTGTTTTTCTTTTTATATTATTTTAATAATAAGCACTTATATTATAAAGTGATTTAAATTAAAAAAAAAAACATGATTTTGTAGTGTCTATACAAAAATTTTAAGAAATTATTTTGATTTTTTTTGGGTTAATTGTTTTTTTTTTTAAATTATTTTTTTTTAAATTAGATTTTTTTAAAATTAAATATGTATTTTTCTTAAATTAAAAACAATCCAAAAAAATTCCAATACTTTGTCTTTTTTTTTCTTAAATAACGTAATAATTAAACATAAAGTTTATTTATTATTATTTATTTAAATTTAAATGGAGATTAGTAATAAAAACAAGAAAATTGTTTGTTTGTTTTATGAATTATAAAAGGGCAAATGTTTAAATTATAATACGTGTTTGAGTTTTGAGGTTTTAATTATTAAATCGTATGTATTTTTTAAGAAAACATCTCTATTTATTAGCATTTAAATCATAACAATAGCGATTATGTACATTGTGTAATTACTATAATTAAAAAAAAAGTACAGAGTTTACAAACATTTCCGTTGTGCGAGGTCACATTTATTTTAATGACTTACATTTTCAAAATATTTAAAATATAACAATCACGAAATTATCCGCACTTTGAATAATCACTTACTGTTATAATAAATGTTATAAGGACACGCGTCCGTATTAACACCTCTGGGCTGACTGACTTGAGACTTCAGTTCGTTAGGTTGGTACGCCTGTCGCCCCAAAATCAATACTACATACGTCAGAGCTACACCTGTTGAGTTTCGCGGGTTTTCTGTTTGTTTTGACAAAATGGCGGTATTACAAGTTTTGTAATTCGTAATAAATCGAAGTAATATCGTTTTATAGGAAGTATTAGAATGGATTTTTTTTTGTTTTTTCCGATATAATTTTTTATTTTATATAATTTTAGAACAACCATAATAGGATTATTTATATGATTATATATAAACAAATAAATAATAGATGATATGACATAAAAGTAATAAATTATTTTTTTGTTGTCATCATTTAGTTTTCTCATTGTTGTTTTATTACTCATTGTTGGTTTTTATAATTATGAAGTATCCTTATATATTCGTATATAACTCTCTTGAGCTATAATATAAATGGGAGAACCTAGCTATAGTTATTAAGCTGCAACTCGTATGTGCTTGCTCGAGGTGGTACCATCGTCTTACAGAAGATAGAGTAAAGTATTACTGACAGCTTCTGTGGATGTATCTGAGCTTGGTTGAGTGACAGTGTTAGAAGCCCCAAAAAATTCCTTTTTCTCCTCAAAGATCCTTATCTTTTCATTTTCTCATCCAGGGTTTTTAGTTTACCACACAATATCAGAAGCAGAGATATATATTATTGTTACGAGTTTCCAGTAATATAAGTTATTAATAAGCATATAATTATAATCGATAAAAAATTATGAAATATATTTTTAGCGATTAAGTAACGAATACTGGTTGTTGCTAAAATAGCACTTTTAAATTAAAACAACAAGTTGCTTATAACAATAGGGAATTTTATAATTGGCGGAATAAAGTAAAAAATATTCCGCATAGAGACTGAGATCAGTTTAATCGAATACATTAATAATACATTAGATCTTAGTTACCATCAGCGACTAGGTCGTAATTATGATCTTATGTTTTGATATATAATAATAGACACAGTCATATATAGTACAAAAAAAATTTGTAATATCTACCAAAAATATACAGCTGAAACTATATAACTGAAAGATCTATTAACATTTTTTTTGTTTTGTTTTATAATATTTAATTTGTTAGAATAAAGTTATTTCTTTCTTATTTGGAATTGTTTAATATATATAATATTTTAATTATATTATATATAATAAAAATATTTTTATTTCAACAAATTTTGCAACAATACTTCAATTGCTAAAAATTGTCTGTTGCGTATTAGTGTCATTAAATATCGTAGAATTATTTTCTAAATAAATATCTTTATAATAATTTATTTTCTAGAAAAGATGTAGAAGATTTATAATTAGTTCAAATCTAAATTGCTTGAATAGACCCAACTAAGAAAACTGTTTTATACTTTTTAATGAATATTTTCAAGGACCAAACCTAAACCTATAGAAAACAATCTTAAATCGATTTAAAAAAATGAAGACTCGTGATCAAAGGAAAAAGTTAGTATTAATATTTGAAAACATGTTTTATTCCATCATCGGAAATACCCTCGGAGAGAATTCACCAATTAATCATCTTTCTATTCTATAAAAAATTGTTTTAAATTTTTGTTTTCTTGAAATTGTTATTCGCGCCATCTAACGGAACAAGCAGGAACTATGTAAACAGTTACCTTTATTGGACATGCATTTTTTTTTTAGAAATGTTTTTGCTGCTGGCAGATCGAAGGCTAGAGAACGAAGCGAGTAGGGGGCGCGCCCCCTAATTAAAAATACAAATTTAAATATTTCATCTATCACAATATCATTATTTTAACTTCTAATTTATTCTTTTTGTAATAGTTAGTGATTAAAAAATAGATAATATTGTAGAATTAATTTCCTACAACAGAATAAATGTAAAATATTTAATTTAAAAACGATAAAAATTTGTAGGAAAATAATATCGTCAGTATTTTGTACTGTTTCGTTTCGTTCAAGTATAATAAAAATAACTTAACTAAATCCTTTTCGTAATGCAAATTGTAAATTCCCCGGGATTACCCGACGACAAAGTTGTTGTTATGGGAATCCCGAGAAGGTAAAATCATTTGTCATCGAAGAAGCGAAATGCTATTTACAATAATTTGAAATCATGACGTCACGAGGCACTTAATGAATAACAGTCAATGTAAGCACCATTTGAATTTTTCATATATTAAGACAATTAAAAAAAATTTGTTAAAGTTTTAACAAAAAACACAAGCAGACAGACGCTTACATCTCGTCTACCCGTGAACACGATTGCTGCAAAGCATTCGAAGGTCGGGTTAAAATAAAAATGTAAACAAAATAATACGCGAGTTTAATCCGTAAAAAATAGTTTTATTTTAACAAAAAAAAATTATAAAAAAGGAACTTTTTACTATGTACCAATATTTATCATGATATCTACATTCACAATATTCGAATATATTCTTATGTTTAGTAATTGTCCACTTTGTCGTAACTGGTTGCTGATCAGCACAATGACCCCGCTTACCTCACTCATACTCAAAAAAATCTGGGATGATTACAATGAACCCCTAATCAAAAATATAATTCTACTTCCAAAATCCCAACGGTTATGAAGAAAAATAGTTAAAAATTTTTGGCTTTACATTACCATTCTAAATAATATCTTAATCAGGAATTCCTTAACTTAATATGAAAAAAGTAAGAATACTCCTCAGAATCGATTAACGAAATAAGTACCACTTAATTCCCTTAAGTGTCCTTTAACTTTAAGTAGTTCTCAGTAGAGCATGTTTTAAAATTAAGACGTTTGTATAATTTGACATTTAAAGTCATATTTCCTTAATAGCTTAAAGTGCAAAAGTTCAATAATGTGATAATAATGATTGATAAATAATGATAATTATTCATTAGTTTTATAATATTTTTTTTAATATTTAAATTTATATAGTTATAGTATATGAGAAAAAAAATATTTAAAGAAAAATATTTCTATATATCAATCGATGATATATTAAAGAAATTTTTTAAATTCTCAGACACGTCCATGTTATACGACTAGTATAGCATAAGCTTATAAATAAATAAAAATCTCGAACATAAAAGCCTCCGTCTGAAATTTCATCCGCTTCAGGGCTTAGAGGCCGTACTGAAATGGTATTATTATGAGTTTTCTAACCCTTGACAAGCGAACCTGTTAACACAACCTGTCATTACAAAGTAGTAATTTCACTTTGTTTTTGCGAGTTTTTTTGACATTTATAGTTATTTTCTTTTTGAGAATTACTTTAGTATCTACTCAGTATTTAAAACTTACCTAATAAATATAAACAGAAAATTTTGCAATATCTTGCAATAATCTCTTAGTAAAATCCGTAACAAAGGAGGAGTAGTTTTTAAAATTATCTCGCTCTTTCTCTCTCTCTCTTACACACACACACACATACACAAATGCAGTTAGTTATACAGTCTTAATTTTATATAAATATTTTAATTTTTATTAATCTGCTCATGAGTTTTAAATGGATTAAACAATTAAATAACTATTTAAAGTTATTAACTATTTCCGGTTTTGAACTAGTTAATTGCGCCGACTTCGTTTTAGTTAGTTGTTGTATATATATAGAGATATCTAGGTATATATGTTATAGACAGACAAACAGACACCTATTTTAGTGAAAAAAATATATCACGTACTTACTAAATCAGATTACCTGAAATCTATATAAAAGTGTATAAGTGCAGAGTAGTTTTAATCTCAAATTTGTAATCGTAAAAAAAATACAGTGTAAAAAATATTAATATAAATAAAAATATAAAGACACTACCCAAAATAAAATATTATTGAGAGGAGCTCTCTATGAGAGAATTTCCTGCATTCTTTGTGCAAGCATCAATCAAAAACGGTATATTCGAAAATTTCCAAATTTTGCACACTGATGGTGATTATGAACATCAGTCTGGTGGTGAATATATAAAAAAAATCTGGAAAATAGTTGAGGACAGAATGCGTCGAAGTTTTGTAAATGTAACTTCGGTGCTGTTTGCACCTCGCTTCGCTGAATGTGCGAGTTAAAATTGAGGTCTGGTTCGCGCTCCTACTTTATTTTGAGAAGATAAAATATATGTATTCATAGCTTAATTATATATTTTTTAAAAAATTACGTACTTTCGCAGAGAAAAGATCGATATGATTAGAAATACGTAGGTTGAATGTTTGCTACTTCACGAAGTCTAAGCCATTAGGCTAAGGATTTTACACGAACAGATAATGGATTTATATATTATAGTTATATATTGATGTACCTATAGTATTTTCTTAGATTTTCACGAATACACATTTGAAATAAAACTATTTTTTATGGTTTTAACTCGCATATAAATTTGGTTACATTTTAATTTTAATCTGACGATTCGAATGCTTTGCAGCGCTCGTGTTCACGGGTAGAGGAGATTTAAGTGTCTGTCAGTAAGTCCTAATGTATCTATAGTTAAATAAAGGAATATAATAATAATAATTATTATTATTTAAATGTTTACTATTATGAGCTATTATCTAAGTATAAATTAAACATATATCGTTTAAAAACAGTCATAAAAGATAATAAAATAATACGATTTTTTTTAAACTAACATTTTTTTTATTAACATAGTCTAATTTTATATATTTTAGTATTATTATTAATATATAAAATAATAGTATACGTATATCTTTCAACATCAATTACAATTTGATTTAAGACTTTTTTAAAACTAGATATCTAACAATTGGCTAAAGTCTGATTTAGAATCTAAAGAAAGAGTTTCAACACAGTTTTGAGTACCAAATTTTACAAACGTATTTCCATAAATATATTTTTTTAAAAGATATAGTACCGGATTTTCCATTCCATTCATTAAAACATATACAAAACCGGATACAGATATAATTGACATTGGCTTCTAAGACAGGTGTCACGAGAAACTAAGTGTTTATTAATAACAGTATAATTAATTGTATTACATATAAGTATGTTACTAACGTGTTTTTATTTATATATTCATAGTTTCCTGCACTGTAGACTGTATATCTGTTCGAGTTAATTACGATATACTAAATTAGTTTAAAAAACTAATATTTTCTTGAATAACAGTATTAGCAGGTCCGCCACTGAGCTGAGCGATGCATTGTGGCAGAATGAGTTTCACATACTTGTAAAATTAGCAGAGTAAATAATAGCAATCTTAAGCCTAATAAGAACTCCCGCGTGTGTTTTCATAACACTTCACATACTTCACATGTTCTATGGGACACACTTTGACCTTTTAATAGAAAACTACAATCATGAATGTCATCCCACATCATGTTTTGACATCCCACCACTATTCATTTAAGAGGAGTAGCATTAGTAACGAAACATACTGTTAATCAGTAAGAAGTTCGCTTTGCTCAGCTCAATGATGGTAATACAAAAAACAATAATAAATATAAAAGTGTTATCTATTTAGTAAATATCTATAAAATATCTATGATATAAACTTGTAAGACCTTGTAAAATAAATTATTTTATCAATAAACATACCAACAAATTATTTAAACATATTAAAGTTCTCGATTGGATAATATAAATTAATTGTAAATTTATAATATACTATTATAAAAAAAATTAGTTTGTGAGTTTATTTGTTCGTGGTGATTTAATTAATTTTTAATATCAAATCAGTAGTATTCGATTATAAAAAATTCGATATTAAAAATTAATTAATTATTAAAAAAAGAAAGACACATTATTTCATAAATATATACTTTAAACTGAATTGCAATATCCGTAAGTATATATAGAATATTTTTATTGTTGTAATCAATAAATATGATTGCAGTGTATATAGTCTACATATAATATACACTGAACGGTTTAAAATAAATAATAAAAATCTATAGAAAAATTATTTATTAATTATTTGAAAGTCCGTGACATCACGGCTATTTTTAATTGATATCTTAGCAAAAAACACATTTTATGTTATAAATAAAAAGTTTATAAGAAAAAGATTTGATGCAGGTTTTACGTATAACTTACAAATTCGTTAAAAAAAATTGTTGATTAAAAAATAAAAACCAAATAGAGAAGTACTGTCTTCGTGACTCACTTGTAGATTCATCATTATTTTAACCAAATCTGGGAAACGAAGTATTGTATTGGAAACAATAAAGTTGTTAATTTAAATTTAATTACCTCTTTTTATGATGATAATTAAGATTGCGTAGGACGGCCATGATTTTATAATATACAAGATAGTTATGTAATATATATCTTTGTATACATTTATACTTTAGTTTAGTTTGTTTGTACGTTTTTTATGTAAGATGATCGCAAAGAAATAATGTTTAGTTATATTATATATATATAAATATTTAATTTTATTATGCTCTAAAAGATGTATTAAATATTTATGAGGAAACTATAATTTAAATATATCGCAATTCAAATTTATGAAATACCGATATTTGATAATTTTTATTTATCCAATTACCTAACAATATTTTGACCTCATTTATGGAAGGTCAACATTTCATTTTCGAAAATAAGAACCGACCTTTTTTGACCTCGTACATTTCAAAAAATTCACTATCAGGAAGAAACGGCAAGGTCTATTCGTATTTTTACGTAACTAATTTTATTAATACGGTTTTTAAAATAAAACAAATCCGAAGAAGATATCAAAGATTTTGAGGATTAACTTATAATCAATTATTTTAAAGAAATATTAGAGCTAATAAATAATAAACCTCCTTTAGGTTTAATTGTTATTTATTTTATATAATTAAGTCCAAATTCAATAACTAAAATGGCGGAAGTGAAAGAATACAATTTGAAAGTCTCAAGTGCTAATGTCAATGATCTGTCAATTAATAAGTCCATGAACCAAAGCTCACGTTTCGTAACACTCTTTGTTTTTTAATAATATTATCTGTTCCTGGCCACAGGTCACTGAAATAATAATATCATGTCTTTTGCCGTATATAATTAATTAAGCTTATTAATAATAACACTTAATTATTATATCTATTACCAATAATTTATAAGTAATTTGAATAAATGTTACGTCAGACAAAAATGCGTTTTAATTTTTGAACGAAGGTTAAATTTGACAGTTATTTGACATATTGCGTAATAAACTTTAAACGTTAGGAAAATATAACAGTATAAATTAAATATGTTGTAGTTTTTTTTAATATTTTAGGGATGTTTTGTCTATTTCGGTTCAGTTCACACATTCAAAAAGCATCACGCAGCAAAATGGACCAAAATAATTTTGATTTTTAAAAATACCATATGTGAAATTAAAGAATATATATTCTTTATTAAGCTGCTGTAAAACTATTAATATATATTAATTAAATTATTTTAATAGTTATAAAATTACATGGATTTTGTCTCCACCGGGAAAAATTCTGTTAAATCTGTCACAGAATAAGATAAATTTTAACTTTTTTAACGAAATATTGTATCTTAAAACCGAAAGCGAACCGAACTTTACCTAGTTTAACCTGTTTTAACCATTATCTTAAAAGTATTACAGTAAACACAAGAATTGTGAACAGCCATTGGCCAGGCGATTGTTATTTTAAAGGGTTACCATAGCAACGTACGCCATGTTGTTTGCTGAGATTTAACAGCATTTTTCGTTTAGGTTCCGTCGACTTTCATGTTTTTAAATATTTCATTCCTGAACAAAAATTTTTATCTTGTTTTATTTTTTTTTACAAATACGAATTTTCGTAGCATTAACATAAAAATGGAGTGTTAGCAGAATTTTAGATGACGTTAAGAGACAAGTACCAATTTCATTTTAAATAATAAAAAGTCAAATCAAGCAGCAGTTTGTGTGTTATATGTTTTCAATATTTTATTTCGTATTAGTATTCAGGTTCGATGTTTTCAGTTCAACCTAATTACAAGGGAGGCTAATATTATCTAAAATATGATAAAAAAATAACTGTCTACAAAACACTGAGCCAAAACTTCTAAAAGCTGGAAGATGTTATATTTAAATAATTACAAAATATATTTAGAACATGGTGTTAAGATTTTTCGGAAATTATATAGATAGAACGTGATTTTCTTAAGTCCCCCTTAATTTTATTATTTGTGACTGGATGGGGATGAACAAAATGAATTTACATTTAGCACAAGTTCACATTTCATTGAAATTATGTAGTTCGAATTCATTTGTCGTAGTCAATAAAATATACGTATTAAAGTTTCACATTTTCATTTCAACGAGTTTCAAATTAAACGATTCTAAAGAAGTTTCAATTTAATATAACTGTTTGAGATTATGAGAATTTATAAATAGTTATTTTCTAGAACAAAAAAGAAAAATAATACGATATTAAAAACTTTTAAGCCGTATCGAAATTCGATTCCATTTTAAACTTTTTTACTTAGTATTATTCCAAGCACTAAATAATATAATATATAAAAACAAATTAATAAACCCAGAAAACATCTATCCAAATGCAAAAAAGTCAAAAAATGTTCTTGTCTAAGATAAATGTATACGGACAAAGTAACTCAGTCGCCAGAGCGACGAGGGATGACGTCCAGAGTTGGCAGTTCGATTTTTCTTCAAAACGAGCTAGTCGTTTTGAAGAAAATTTATTATCTAATACTATCTATTACTGTAATAACACATATTTATATTAAAACAAAAACCCTGAACGAATGTTATAGTACAATAAATATTTTAATTATATCAACCAATTTTCATTTGTAAAATAAGTCTAATTATAGTAAAATATCTTAAATTAGACGTTCTAAATTCTAATAATATCAGCATATTTCTGAAAATATAAATAATTATTATATATGTTATTGCGATGAATAAAAACACCCTTGTTTTTATTCACAGCTCCCTAGCTGTAAGTCAAAAATGGAAGCAAATTTTTTTTTTTATAATAAAGTTTTATAATAACGTCCTAAAATTCCTAAAATCATTGCTACAAGTACTGTACCATTAATTATTATGAACATTATTGAATACAGCCTTGATGTTAAATAAGCTACATCGAGCTGAGTACATACTGAGCTGGAGGTAACTTAGCAGAAACTTGCGAATCATATAGATAATTATGATGACTGAACGAGGGCGAGCGAGATACATTGATCTATTTTATAATATATGTTAGACAAGATTTATTATACGGATTGCCTTGCGTTTTAGATGAAGTCTAGTAACTTTTGAAGTCAAAATAATATCAGAAAGATTCGTCACAAAATTTTTATTTTTAGTTAAATTGTAATTTTTTGGTGTAAAATATATGTTAAAACTGTTGTCAAGTACAAAATAAAAATATATAAACGTTAGTCGTTTTATTTCACCAAAACGTCTTAATTCTAAAGTATTAAAATTCTAACAAAAACAAAAAAAAACATCTAAATTTTTTTTTCAATTTTTTTATTTGAGCTTTATAAAAAAATAAAAAAATATAATAAAAATTGATAAAAACTTACCATTTTCATTCTTTTTTCCATTCTTCGCTATGACGGTACCATTATTCTCCAAACAATGGCTGCTGGAAACAGTAAGCTCCTTCATTTTCACTTAAATTATTAAATTATGTTCGTTTCGCGCGCTTTCAAACGTCACTTGGACACAAGAGCAATTGGCAATGGCAATTGGCGGTTATTGGAGCACAAAACCTGTTTGACTTACGGCCAAGGTGGTCTCGATAAAAAAAATAGAATGTTTTACAAGCAATTGTTATTTGTATTAAATATAATGAAGCGTCTGCACCCACGGTCGGACCAGTAATGCTTTGTACATAGTAATTTGATTCGTTTTTAAACCATATCAATCATTGTTTAATATTGTGTAATAAGTGCTACCACTGATTACAATTTTTCTAATATTATATAAATGTTAAAATAATATATTTTCCTCTCGACTAATGACTTGAGACGAGAGGAAAAATATAAAGACATTATGTCACAATGGTTCAAGAGTTCAAAAATTCTTTATAAGATAAGTAGAATAAAATAATGTGTCTAAAAGTCACATACGGTAGAACTAATACTTCGGAAAAGTACACTACTAGAGAAAGAGAAACTTATTAGGTGTATTAAGATTATTGTTAGGTTTATTATTTTTACATCTTGTACAAGACGAATATTATTTTATATTACATATGTTATAGATAATATATACTATATTACATATTATCTGGTTTTAATGATTTTACTTTAAACAAATGCGTGTCGTTAGAAGGTTATGTTTTCTAAAATAGGAAACAAAATAGAAAGAAATATTTACATCCGCTGGAACATGACTTCTAGACGCTAGATGGCGTTAAACATATACCAGTACATTTATATGTACAATTAAAACTGTACCGTAGACTT
The DNA here is from genome assembly GCA_959347395.1 of Mechanitis mazaeus. Classification (NCBI taxonomy): domain Eukaryota; kingdom Metazoa; phylum Arthropoda; class Insecta; order Lepidoptera; family Nymphalidae; genus Mechanitis; species Mechanitis mazaeus. The sequence goes on from OY365749.1 coordinate 12,276,407, forward strand.
AATTCGATTATTTGAAACCAAATGGAGTACAATAATTTTAACTTTTATTTAGGCAAGTTTTTCAACATTTTACTCTAATTATAAAAGTCATTTGTGATTTGCCTTAGTTCGAATATTAATCACTCGATGGGGTTGATGAAGATTGCATATTTAGATCATGATGGTAAGATTTCAAATCAATTTTTCTGTACGTTTATGAATTTTTAATTAAATATTAATTCGATTATTCCTTACTAGATGGGGTAAAATTTAAACTGATTTTATATAGCTGGTTTCTGATTTTATTAATTGAATTAATTTAATGTCTGACTCGTTCTAATTTATACTATTAATTAATATTAATTCACAAAACAACTATTATTAATTGTAGTACTATTATAAATAATAAACATGAAAAAACAGAATGATATGTCTCGGCTTCATCGATCCAAAAAAAAACATTTATTACAATAAAAATATTCTAATAATCGTCTGAAACTTCATATTCAGATTAGACTTTACCAGATAAAATCAAAGAAAACCAAAAAAATAACATATATAAAAATATTATAGAAAAGAAACAAGATATTTTATAACGAATTATTAAAAATAATGTGACGTCAAAGCTAGTAACTTTTAAAAGCATTTATGATTCATTAAAATTATGAGACATTTAAAACAACGTGACAAATTCCTGGTATAAGTGATATACGTTCTTCACCTTATATTAAAGGTACATCCCATATTTCGTTAGATGTTTCTAACGGGAAAACTATACTACATGTCGTATTGACATATAGACGTAAGCACACAGTTATATCATCATTGTAATTGTTTAGTTTGAAGTATTGTTTTTATTATTGTTTTATAGTCTGTGATATGTTACTTAAAGTAGTTTTTTTTCAACATGATGAATAAAGTTATTGTAATCATATCGATTTCCGAAATCAGATTTTTCGAAATATCTTAACGTTTTGAGTTATCCAGAGTAGTTCTAGAAACTTTTTTATATGTATATGTGTTTGTGTGTGTGGGTGACTATGTGTGTGTAAGCGTTTTTTGCCTCAGTTTTATCGTGACCTGATTATGCAATGGAGTTTTTTTTTGTTCTGATCGATGTGTCTTCATGTTTGTTCTTCAACTTAGGATTGTATAGCTTTCCAGTGAAATCGACTGAAGTGAATTAACTGATTTCGCGATTTTAAGCGATTTTTTACTTTTCGCGATTTCAAACACCTCATTGTTCGATCGGGAGGCTGTGGTACCAATCGATTTTTTTTCACGTAATTTAGATCTGATTAGTATATCGGCGATTTTTAGTTTTAAAAACAATTTAATGTTCTTATGTATCGCGTCTATTCTATAATCCCATCATAACATAATTTTTCTTTATTATTACTTACTGTCTGTTACGGTTATTATGTTAAATTATTAATATAATTAGGTTAACTTTGGATACACGTTTCAGATATATTTTATTAATTGTAGTAATTATTAAAATTTCAATAAATATGAAAAATATAAAGTATATTTTTAAGGCGTAGTAATTGACGGAGTTGACCAGAAGATAATAAGTAATAAAAGCAATAAGCTGGTGAAGTTATTACGTTGTCGTGTGAGAAATATAGGTGGAGGAGAGGGGTACACGAGTAACTAATACATATATTTTTACTACAGATTTATCTATACATCTATCGAGGGGGCATCTGACGAAGTCACGGGCTGCAGCTAGTAATAAATAAATTATTACTTATATAAAAGCATAGAGCAGTATAATACTAAGAAATCTAACAATGTATACAAGGTATGCTTACAAACCTTTAATACTAAAAAATGATAAGAATACAGACGGTTTTATATTTCAAATAATTATAAAGTTTATTACTGATATTATCAAACAACACGCAAGGTATTATCGAGTCATGTAACTGGCTTCTGTTATAATCATACTGATAGTGTCTTTTATATACTGTAATATCTAAAAAGGTAAGCAATTGAAAATATATATTCTCAGCCTTTTAGTACGAGGAAAGAAAGAAAGAAATGAAGGATGAGAGAGGGATGCGGCTTCAGGCTATCTCAGGGGTGGCCAACTCAATCGGACTTGATCTACTGTCAGTCTTTTTAATCTTTGTGATCTACCCACTAAGATTTTATTGAGTATACTGGCGAACAATAAAACTTTTAATCCAGAATTCTAATGTTAAAAGTGAGCTACTTATACAGAGTGGACATTTCGTGACTCGCTCGCGTTGATCGATGCAAGATTATGAGCAATCCAATAATTTTCGGAATAGTTAGGACGGGAATAGGTTGGTAACGATAATTTTTTCCTTGTCTGCGATCAATTGACCTAGGGACCGCGATCGACTGGTCTATCGCTATCGACGGACTGGCCTCCCCTGATCTATCTCATTGATCGCACGCAGACTTAATAGTTAATTTATTCCATATCTTTGAGAGGACTGTATCCTAATTGATTGAGATTTGACTTGAGTCAAAGTTTAAAAATTGAAATTAGTGTGCTTGCTTGTTTGCCAGATTATTCCATGCACCGATGTCACAGGGTCTTTTGGTGGTCTCCCATAAATGCCGAAATTCGGACAACCTGCAGGGCTTGAACGGCTTTCGTCTGATGTCGTCGCTGACACGGCTACGACGCGGAAACGAAGACCAAGCTATGGAACTGCTATCGCAATGCGAAGGCAACTCTGTGGATTGTGAAAATCGAGACGATGGACCTGGCTCGAGAGGAAATCCTGGCTGGTCACGAAAGGAATCCATAGGAGTGCCAATTTAAAGTGGCGTAAAATAATCTTCGCTTCAGTGGTGTTTCGGTCATGGCGTCCTTGCACTCATACGCTTTTTGCCGTTTAGTCCTATATAGGCCCCCCTCCATCACCTTCTTCAACAACAGGTTATCAAAAAAACACACACCAGCGGTTGCGAGCAACTAAGTACTTCTTTATATTGTCCTCTCCTCATACAAAATTCATTTGTGACGCGCTTTTTTAAATGTTTTCCACAATTTTTTACTTAATAATATTTTTTTCTTAATAATGTTTTTAATTTTTACTTAATAATATTTTGAATATTATTCGTTAAAATATTAACGAATCCAGAAAGGTATTTCAATTGCAAATGTCATTATTTGTGTTACTTCTAGACGTTATCTGAAATTCTTTTTCTCATTTCCTTCACGCACTTAATGTCTAAATTTATTGACACACGAATTACATTTGCTCATTTAATTTTATTAATCCCTTTTTGGTAAATACTTTAAAATAAAATATATTTATTTATTATATTATTTATTTATTTATTTATGTACCAGATGAAATATTACATTTGGAAAGAAACACAAAGCAAACATTGGATAAGCTTATCTCTAACAAGACATCTCTACCAGCTACTCATGAGTGTGACAAATATGATTTCAAAGGGTAGAAATAAGTACTACAGATAATACTTTTAGGCTGTAAGAAGTGACTAAGTTAATTAAAAATAAATTTAATAAAACAAATATTTTATTACTATAAACAAATAATTGATAGACAAATGCATAAATACATAAATATAAATATATACTCTTTTTACATTACATTATTTTAGTTACTTTCGAACATCCGGTATAATATTAAGAAACAAATCTGGCTGAATAGCGAATACCCAGCTGATACCATATCTGTCAGTTTCATTTATTTTACAAACATCTCATAAAATAATAACACTAAATGTCATATAAACATTACAAATGTCATTCTATGAAAAAAAAATTGCGTCATATCATAATCACTTAAACTGAAAATATCTTTTTATTTTTTAGTAATTTTAGAACAAGTTTTAAATATTCAGATAACGCTTGACAACTGAATATTAAAAATATTAGGCAAATTTGTATAAAAAAATACAGTTCTAACATTTATACGGTAAAATAGACTGACTCTTGATCATTTTATACTAAATTTTTTTATAAGTAGTTTTATTATCTTTTATCTTTTATTATCTCATATGCAAAACCTCAGAATGAAATTCCCTAAGTAATAATATGTATCGAATAAAGTCAAATTGTCCAAAAATGAAATATAAAATTATGATAAATAACTATTTCAACTTCAGATTTCGAGAGATAACAAGGTAAAGAATTAATTTATTAAGAGGAAAACCGCAGATTTTAATTTCAATTACTATCTGAGAGTGGAAAAAACTAATTGGTGTTATTTTTATTTGGGTCAGCGCCTGCACGAACAGAGGCCTGTGTCGCGTGGTTCTGCGAATTACCAGACGAGGTGCGAAGGTAATATATTTGCACGTAAAAATAAAGATATAACAAAAAAGTTTTTCTAGGTACTGGAACGTTGCAAGGACTTTTAACTGTTTTTTTTTGCCGTGTTGTGATAATTTTTTTCTTAACTAAGTAGGTATAATAGCTATTGGTGTGGACTCCGTGATAAGGTCTTCAAAAGGTCGTGGGGTTGCTTTGTTTGGATTTGGGTCTCCTGTGGTAGATATGTTATACTGTGATAAAGCAGGTTATATTATAGAAGGATAGTTATCTTGCCCACTGGAAATATTCCATTCGCATAAAAATGAGTGTCGAAAATAGCTCATTAGTCAGTTAATTTATCTAAATATGTACAATATTTTATGCCTATTTCATAACTTTTACGATCAGCATACATCAAATTTTAATTTAAAATAATTTTAATCATAAGTTCTTTGTATTTTTACTCAGTTTTTTCCTCTATTTAAAGCGTTCTTGTAATTTTTTTAACAAAATGCCTTTTCACAGCTAATATAATATTAGAATTGAAGTCTTCGATATAGTAACTGAGGGTTTTAGTCAATCCTTAGGGAATGAATAATAAAAACAAAGAAAACCAAACAACAAATAAATAAAGAACAACAATAGCGCTAAGACCATGTAATAGTATTTTGGCCTCTAAACTTAGCATTGACTGTCTTATGTAATTGAATGACCGTGAAAACTAAACAATTTAATCTGATTGTAATTATATTACATTATATTATATTATATTATATTATATCAACGTTCAAACGTGACTTGGTTCAATGTTACAATATGTAAATAAAAACTTAAAAATTTACGTGAATATTTATAAATCTATTTGAAAATCATCCCCTACTTCTGGCTACTATAACATATTTTTGATGAGCAATAATATATTAAAATGGTTATTTTGTTGTATAGAAAATAACGATATACTATTGACTTTAATTCTAATATTTCACAGTCAGTGATCATTCAACACTGTGGTGAGAACTCGTGGTTAGAACGACTACTATTGCTAATTGTAAAATCATAATAATATTTTGAAACTAAAAATGTAAAAAGTATTTTTTCTTCTGGAATGTCCACAGAGAAAGTAATCATTAGGTTGTCTTTCTGACATAAAATATTAATAGCCTTTTTGTCTTTCTCGTTTATATTGGCACTAATATTTAATATTATTGTTTTCGAAACTAATTAAATAGTGAAATAAAATGTTTGACGAAGCTTCTTGTTCTGACTGTAAATTGGAAATAATTGAACAAAAATGGACAAAGCTACTTCTTAAATGGGTGCGTTAAAAACATTTATTTATTTTGTTTTGTTTTATTTTGTATTTGGTAAAACTTTAGTGAATTTTGGATGCAATTAGCATTACTGTTATTGTTTTTATGGAGATAAAATCTGTTTGGTATAAGTTCTTACTTTTTTAGCTTAACACATGTATTAAACCAATTGACTTAAAAATGCTGAATTTTGGTATTCTGACTGATATTATAAATAAATACAAGGAAGACATATGTCACGATGATATAGACAGGACGATGCTTAGCTGCGAGGATATTGAATCTTTCATTAAATACAAGTTTCCAATTTTACGTCTTAGGTCAGTTAGTTATAATATTGTTAGTGTAGTTACTTTACAAGTAAATTGAGTTAATTTTTTTATTTTTTTTTGTTATATAGGAGGGCCAACGAGCGTGCGGGTCACAGGTCAAATGTGATCACCGCCGCCCATGAACTCTTGCTACATCCGAAGACGCACAAGAGCGTTGCCGGCCTTGGAGATAAGATTAACGCCTTTTTTGAAGGTACCCATGTCGTATCGATCTGGAAACACCGCCGAAGGAAGTTCATTCCACATCTTAGTGTTACGTGGAAGAAAAGTCCTTGAAAACCGCACAGTAGAAGATCGCCACGCATCCAGGTGGTATGGATGGAAATGCAGGCGGTGACGTACTGTGCGTTGATGGAATTTGGCGGCAGGCATCAGATCAAATAGCTCTTCGGAACCCCGCTGTAAATGCGATAGAAGACGCACAAAGATGCCTCGTCTCTACGCAATGCCAAAGAGTCAAGCCGGTCACAGAGCACTGTGTCCCCGACAATTCGAACGGCTCTCCGTTGTACGCGGTCAAAAGGCAGAAGCTGATATTGGGGTGATCCGGACCAGAGATGAGAACAGTACTCCATATGTGGCCGAACTTGCGCCTTATAAAGCGCCAGTCTTTGGCCAGGATTGAAATACTGCCTCGCTCTATTGATCATACCCAATTTCATCGAGGCCAATTTGGCCTTGCTCTCCAAGTGATCACGAAACTGACAGTTGCTCGAAATATCGAGTCCCAGTACTCTAATACTTGGCGAGGCGGTTAGGGGTGTGCTATCGAAGAGCGGCGATACGACAAATGGGGTTTTCTTAGTGGTAAACGCGCAAACTTGTGTCTTTTGGGGATTAAACTGAACGAGGTTCAGTTTACCCCATTCTGAGACCGTCCCCAGGGAGGTCTCTATAGCAGACACAAGTTCCTTTCGGCACTCGTCGACGTTTTCCCGAGAGAGACCTGCACGGCCGGAATATACCGCATCCCTGCATACAGTGCTGACATCCGCATAACAATGTATGTTGGTAATATCCAACATATCATTGATGTGCAAGAGGAGCAGGGTTGGAGATAGCACGCAGCCTTGGGGTACACCAGCATTCACAGTCTTGGGGTCCTAGCAAAAGCTGTCGAGAACGATTGTATGCTCCTCTCAGTGAGGAAGCTGGTGATCCACTTGCATAAACTCTCGGGAAGCCCATAGAAAAGAAGCTTCGAAAGAAGCCCCTTGTGCCATACACGATCGAAGGCTTTCGCTATATCCAGACTAACTGCCAGAACTTCTCCCTTGCTTTCAATAACCGCAGCCCAACGGTGTGTAAGATATAACAGGAGATCACCAGCCGATCGACCATGGCGAAAGCCATATTACCGGTCATTGATCCACTGGTGATCCTCAAGGTACACGAGGAGCTGTCGGTTTATGATGTTCTCCATTATTTTGAAGAGAAGAGAGGTGATGTCGATAGGTCTATAGTTAGCTGGGTCCGAGCTATCACCTTTTTTAGGGATCGGATGGACAAAAGCACACTTCCATGAGACCGGGACTACGCCTTTGAAAAAGGAGTACCGAAATAAACGCGTTAGCACTGGAGTCAACTCAGGGGCACATGTTCGTAGCACGATTGGGGAAATGCCATCCAGCCCACTCGACTTATGAACATCCAAGGAAAGTAGAGACCTTCGAATTTTTGCCGGAAATTACGTGATTCATAATAACTTATGAAATTATTTTTCCACCAAAAAACCATTTTTGCCGGAAAATAATTTCATAACTTATTATGAATCACGTAATTTCTGTTATCTCGTGAAAGGGAAAACTATAAATTTAGGCTTGTTATAAGTTTATTTTATATATGTATGTGTGTATTTTTCGTATTTATTATTAATTTTGATTTGTTTGATTTAGAAACTTATATGAAGCAAAAGACTATCCCAAAAAGCTATACATAATGACGTCTATGCTGCTTTACTACTGTTGTACCAATTCACGAACTGGTATGGTTGATGAAGACATCTGCAGTAATTTGGATGAAGAGGAACAGATAACGATTTTAAAATTTTGTGAAGCTTTAACAGAAATGGAGGCTACTATTAACAACGTTGACAGCGCTATCAAAGGTATTATATTATTATTTAATTTATTAAAGGTATAAGTATTATATAGATAACTTTGTTTTTTCTTTATCGCAACCATTAATAAAGAAACTAGCAGGAATGGGTTCAAATCCCATTTTATTAACTTCATGGTTAAGAAAAATGTTATATTATTATTATTAAATTAAAATCCATTCCTTCGTTATTTTCATTAAAATAATAATATAACTTATTGCAGATATAATATATTTCATAAAAAGTTACAAAGATAATGATAAATCTAACAATAAATTTTATACTATTCATATTGTGCATAATCTTAAAACAAAAAATTATAAGATTTTTTCCACTGCTGATCTGTTTTGGCTTTAAATAAGCGCCAGATTGAATCGTCGATTGGTACCACAATTGTTATGATCACACTATCATATATAAAAATGATTTCGAAAATGGCAGTAAATAAAAAAAAATACAATAACTTAATTAATCAGGAAGTTAATTGAGACCCTTAAAAACAATATATTTATATTTCACAGTTGCAATCTATTACCAATATCAAGACCAAAATAAAAGCATTATTAAGTCAGGTTCAGATTGTTCGAAGCAGTATACATCTTTCGTCTCTGATCGCCAAGAAATCAAGAGAACACCGATATTGCAATTCAAGTCATCGATAACGGTTCTTCCTTCTGTCATCACTGAAGCATCAATATCATTATCCTCTCTCGATGAAGGTTCAGTTAATTCTGTATTACAAAACTCATTTGGACCATTAGAAGAGGAAGTAGTGATGACTACGATCTCTCAAGATAAAGAAATGGAAGCTCAAGGAGTTCAGAAGAATAATTCTGTGGAATCTAATCAATTAAGTTCTATTAATCCGAGAGAGTCTAATCTAATAGATTGTAACTTTTTTCTTAAAGGTAAAAAAAAGAATCTGATTTTTTAAAAACACTAATATACAGTTAAACGGAATTTGGTTAATCAATTCGGTTGTTCGTCCAAATAATATTTATTAATAGGATCATCAGGACACTTATGTCAGAAGGATGGTTCCTGTACCAAATGTTTTAGTAAGGTCCCACGTCTTGGTGACACTGGATGTACAAAAGACCTTTGTGATGACTCGTGTGAAGATTCTAAAACTCAGAAAAAGTAAACGAATGATTTGTTTCAAAGAGCCGTAAAAAGCAAACAAGTTGTAGATTGAAAGCTATTTTTTTTATTTTAATCTTTGTTTTATAGTTTCTTTTTCACGTTGTAATTTTACAGGTCACAAAGATGCAAGTGGAAGCTTATCGCATTAATTTCTTCAATTTTCTTTCTTTCATTAATATTAGTTCTTGCTACTATGCCACTGTGGTTAACTAAAACCACAAAAAAGTCAAAAATTGTTCAATTTAGTGAAGAAGAAAGGTATTCTTTCTTTTTATTCCATTTCACATAAATCTTTAAGGCATTATCATGGGATTAGACTCAACCTTTATATGTCATATTATATAAAAACTTTTCGGCTTTTATATCTCACAATTTTGATTGCAAGTTGTAAGATTTAATATTATATTCCTTATATATTTCATTTATTTACAGCTCAATATTTCCAGACTGGGCATGGCAGTGTCGAAAAAATTTTTGCCATAAAGTATTTCATCCTAAGACAAATACAAGCTTTTATACGTCATTGAGTCGGTGTACGTTATTATGTATGGGGCCACAACTCTGGCCGTACCCTATTGGCTACACATATTATAGTAAAACTATTATTGCAATAGCAACAAACAAATTAGAATATAAATTTCAGTCTATACCTTCAGACGCCGTTCATCAATACCTTGCAGAATCTTTTAAGTTGTTTTTAAAAGATTTATCTAGGTTAGAAAAAATTGATACGAGATCAAATAACAGAACTCAGGATTTGACAGTAAAGAAGATGATTATTCAAGTCGATGTCGAAACTGACCCAGATCCCCGATTACGAATTAATACCGATGAAGGATATATTCTTAGAGTTGAAACTGTTCAAAATCAAGTACATATAAAAGTGAGTGGGGTATCATTTTGTGGAGTACGTCACGGATTTGAAACTTTGAGCCAGCTAACTCTATTAGATCAAAGTACTGGTTTTCTCATAACTCTATCTAATGTGATAATTAAAGATGCTCCATCATACAAATATAGAGGACTAATGATTGATACGGGTAGAAATTATATACCAGTTGTTGATTTGGTGAGAACAATTGATGCTATGGCAACTTGTAAATTGAATACCTTTCATTGGAGAATATCAGATGTCACGAGCTTTCCATTACATTTAATAAAGTTGCCACAGTTTTTTGAAACGGGACCGTACGACAGGTTATTGGTGTATACAAAGGAAGATATCAAGTCCATTGTGAAAAGAGCTGGTATTCGTGGAATAAGAGTGTTGATTGAAGTGGCAGCCCCAGGTCCTGTTGGGAGACCATGGTCTTGGTTACCTTCAACGACTTGTCCGAAAAAGAATAACAATTATACTTGTGACAATTTTCTCTGCATGCGACTTTCAATGCAGGAGAGTGTTTTCGATATTCTTCAGACAATTTATTCCGAAATTATCGAAATGACAAATGTTGATGATATTTTTCACTTGAGTGATAGCTTATTCTCGATGACCAATTGTTATTATTTACTTGATGATCGCGAAGGGTTTTTAGATAAAGCTTTAGTGCGTTTAAAGATGGCGAATAAAGGGTTTCTCCCAAAACTGCCACTAATTTGGTACACTTCGCACTTGATGAGAGATTTTGAGGCAAAAACTTGGGATAGGCTTGGGGTACAAATTGATGAATGGTATCCCAATCCAACTCAGTCCTATCTGAGTAAGTTTAAAGTAATACACTCAACTAAATGGGACCTGTCCTGTGAAATGAGAAAACAAAGATGCACAAAGTACAGGTAGGTGAAGTTTACGTTCTTAGATATCCTCATATTATATATTTAAACTAACGGGATAGTACTATTGTTATTATTTATAATTCGCTTCACTCACGGCAACTTCGACCTAGTACTTGTCTTGAAGATGACTTCTAAAGGGATGAAACTAATCGGTAGTTCCGACATATTTAATCTCAAGTTTTTTGCCAAAAGTAAATGTCAAAATCGTGAAAATATATTTTCAATCCATTTATAGAACTTGGCAACAGATGTATGGTTGGAAATCTTGGAGAAATGTTGACGTATTTACTATAGAAGGGGGAGAATCGATTCTATGGACTGATTTAGTTGATTCAAGTAATATACTCGCATTCTATTTAATATCCTGTTAAATGTTTATATAATATAATCTAATATATCAACAATTACTTTTTTTTAAATATGTAGTTTAATGGCTCACATTTTTAAGACTCGTTTCCATATATAATAAATTTGAATTAAATTTTCTAATCAGTGGTATATAATTGTATAGTCATTAAATATAAATTATGTATTTTTTGTTAGAAGTATAATTATTGCACAATATTTTTTCATACACCATATTGATTATTTTAAAAAAGAATTATATTTATTTATTCAGGTAACCTTGACTATCACCTTTGGCCTCGAGCTGCAGCTGTAGCAGAACGGCTGTGGTCGGACGTGGTCGCCAATGCTAGTGCTAATAGATATGTTTATATGCGGTTAGATACCCATAGGTATAACATACTATATTACTATATATTTTTTCCGGTTCTTAGTGTGAATATTATTGTGGAGGTTTTTTTTATCTATTTATACTTCTTGAAATATTTCAATAATTAATGGAGACATGGTGTTGTTTTGTGATGTAATAATAATCTTACCAACTGATTTTTTAGGTGGCGCATGCTTCTTCGTGGAGTTAGGGTACAGCCAATTTGGCCTGCCTGGTGTAGTTTTAACCCTAGCTCGTGTCTTGAAAAAGTGCATTAAAAATTATTTATTTTAAATTATTTGGAGTCTTTTTTCTACATATTCACTAACTCTCGCAATTATATTATTTTTATGCACTTAAAATAATAAGACTTGAGGTATAGTTTTTCAAAATCCAATATTTAATAAAATTAAGGCTAATGAATTAAAAAAAAATCTTTTAATGATATGGTTATATTCAAAATATTCCTAGTTATTGAACAATGCTGGAAAAAATTCTAACATGATAATTTGAGATTTCTAAACTATATTTTGTTTTGTCGTATGAAAAGGAATGAAAACGCCTAATGATCTGTCTGGTATATAAGTTGTGAAATTTTTAGAATACTTTGAAAGTTAAACGTTTAAAAATGGGCCTCTTTTATTTTATAAAATCGAAAAAAAGCGTTGCTGAAGCATTAGAAATAGGGAAGACGATTGTAACGAAATCATTAAAAAGAGAAAGACGGACTAGAAACTAACTTAGAAGATGTTTATAGTACACTGAAAAAAGAAAGAGACAAAAAAGTTGTTGGCCTTGATAACATTCTTTTTGTTGAAATTCAGAGTCACATTTATAAATATTGTTACAAAAAAAAATATTGTGCACGAAAAATACTAAAGGATATATAGAAGCACACTTATTTTCTAGCGATATATTGTCAGTGTCAAAGATATTACAATCATTTGGCTTAAGATATAACATATCTTACAAGTCAAGAATCATATTGGAAAGCCAGAATGCTATTTTGAAAAAAAAAAGTGTCCCTACGTCAAATAAAATTACTGATTAGGACAATGCAGTGTCTACTGACTTATCTAAGACTGTTCTTTGTAAACCGGCCTATCAATTGGCCACATTAAAAGTTCCGACAGGGAAAGATTATCCCTTTATTAATTGTCAGAAGGGTTGAGCTTCTCAAGGATTTATTGTAGAATTCTTTGTTGCATTCACATCTAAACTACAACTTTTATTATGTGGATTGTAAGCGAGGTTTTTAAGTTATGTAAAAATCTACTAATTAGCTTACAAAAGTAAAAAAATATAGGTAATGTATGATTCTATATAAATTGATAAACCACACGCGCAGGCTAGTAAATACAAAAAGTAAAAACCGTCTGGCGGCTGAAAAGAAACGCCCTCTCTGAGACGAATCACACAACAAATTCATTATTATTGTGATCACTGTCTAACAAAAGTCAATATTTAGAAAGCAATTAGCGAAAAAATAGAGCCTAATAAAAATTGCAAAAAAGGAACCCTAGCCATCAAACGACCAGTAACCACAATTTGCACTCGTTTTACATTATACGGAAGGATCAGCCATTCCCCTTTCGCTATATTTGAGGGAGGAGGGAAATCCGACTACCAACGTTACCACCAGTAAATGATATTGTACGCTGTACCGTAACAATAACCTCAAGCTAATCGCGTTTTTATTATACTGTTCACATTTAATGACATATTTAAGCCTTTACTAGCAACTTTATTGTAAAAACGCATACAATTAACCTTGATTTACTTGCTGCAGTACAAATATAGTATCATCTATTGCATTCGCCCATAATAGAACAGTAGGCAGAACTAAGTTTATTAGATAAAACACATATGTGAGAACACCATTACAATCTAAATATAAACTATAGATTCTATAAGTGCATCTTTATAAATGCAATTTTGTTTATATTGCTATAGAAAATAAAATTATAAAATGATTTGATTAATTTTTTTCAAGAACTAAATTTAAATGGCAATGTTTTAAAAAAAATTAATTATAAATTAAATTCCAGCTAGATATTTATATAAAAAGCACGTGAAGAAGGTGCACATGTTTGAAATGTGGACTATTTAAAAAATATATTTTATATTTGTTGGCAATAAAGTATTATCACATCATATTGTATCAAAATCTGTCCGTGCAAAGTTGTGTGAAGCGCAAACAGTAATCAGATAACCATTGTTTTGAAATGTGTTTTGTACCTGACACATCTGAAATATTAAAGGTCATAGGAATAAATATTCGGAATGCAATGTTGTGTTTTCATATTCGCTTTCCTACTAGTATTCTCTATTAAATAAAAAACAGCTATAAAAACCTAAACAACGTAAAATGTGTTTTATGTAAAATTAAAGATTTAATAAAACTCACTTATTGGAATAAGAAGCATGACAACTTTATGTAACTTTTTTATTAAAATAAATTTAAAAAAATTAAATAACAAAAGTGAAAACATCAGAGACGATAGATTCGCATTACTTAAAAATAAAATACAATGAGAAATTACAAATTTAATGTCCATCTCTATTTGATAAAATTCAGTTATAAAATTTATAATTAATAAAAACATTTAAAATGATTCGCTTAAGAGACCTCTTACATTAGTGTATGTTCCGATGATACAAAGAATTAAACCGAAAGACACCGTGAGAACGAACTTCCATAACCTCCACATCATGACCCCTAGTCCTGGATCAGTCCAATCCAAACAGAGTTCAATGAATGCTGGGTAGATGAAGCCCATATTTGAAACGCAGAAAGATCCCAGCTGCAGGAAAAATATAATACTTTATGTACAAACAATTAAACAAACTACTTCTATAATTAAAATCGATTATTGTGACAAATATACAGTTGAAAAGCTCGCTTAATAAAATATTATGCTATTAAAGTAAGGAAACCCACCAATCCTAGAAATTTAGAGACATTAGGGAACGTCGTAGCAATAACCGTAATGATGCAGATGAAGCCTGCTCTATATACTCTTTCCCAAAACCAGTACTTGGAAGGATCATATTTAACTTTGATGTAGAACCACATTAAATCAAATGGGAAGAAAAAGTTGAGAGCAAAAGTCACATAAATCATCAATCCAAGTAAAACTCTGGCAAAAATTGGGAATCTGTAACAAATTTTCTAAACTTTATTAAAATAAGAAAATAATGAAGTATTTAACAAATAGTTAAAAGATTTAATGATTATTACGGTTCCAATGGAAAATTGAGCGTAACGGGCGATTTTGAGTCTTCCCCAAAACCCCAGTAACCAAAGAAGCCGATCGTAATAGCTATGCTCACGACTATCGACATTCCTGAAATAAATATGTATCTTTTATAATGTTGATTTTGATGATAATAAAAACAACAACCGAAATACAAAAAAAAAATAACAAAAATATACTAAATTTCTGTGATTTCGTTCGAGGCTGCTACCGTGTTATCATTATCTTGTATACATAAACGTTCTTTTTTTTACGAAAGGAATTACCTCCAAATAACGCAACACCCATTTTCCTAGGTTCTTCCATGTTATTTTCAATAGCCATCACAGCTCCCAAACCTTCCATACTAAATATACACACCCCCATAAACTCAAATAGACCAGATACGGTTTTAAACACTGGCATGTCTTTGGGACTTGTATCAGCGGATTTAACTGCGTAATACACTGTCGCTAGTGCTACAGTCACTAAAAAAAAAAAAAAATATGAAATGCAAAATAGAGGCTGCTGGCTTCGTGTATGTAGTTATAGATTCAGAGGACAATCAAGAGTGATAAAATGTATTTATAAATAAAATGACAAATTTTTTTTCATTGTCTTATAAATTCAAAGAAACTTACTTATTATAAAATCAGCAACAATAGAAAAGGGTGCTAGATATTTTAAACTTGTAATCATGCCGAGAAGAATGCAAGGTATTATAAGTACGACTATATACACTCTTAAAGGGGGATCGCCCTCCATAGAGATTTCGTTTGTTCCTTCCACCAATTGCTTGATGGTACGAGCCATCATGATTTGATAGACACAGCAAGATCCAAATAAATTAAAGCATATGGTGAAGTCAACTAGATACCTGGAGATTGAATTATACTATAATTTTAGAAGTAATTATACAAATAAATAAATAAATGAATAAATAAATAATGTCGCCGTTGCACCAAAGTACTACAAGTCGAGCCTTTGAAAAATTTAGTTTTTGTTGCAGGCGTCACTGGTCCACTGGCATTTATTGTGGTTGACAAACTACTTATAATAATTTCATCACATGAAAAATATTACCTGAAACATTTACTATATTTCTTTAGTTTTGGAAAGGGTCCAGTCTCAAGTGTTGCTTCTGCTAAATCGGGGTAACTCATTTGTGGAACCTGTACCCGGCCGTACATTCTTTGAGCAGAGTCAGCTATCGTCTGAAGATGTATATCAAAGAAGAAAGAAAATTAGCTTATATTGAGACCAAGGTTTTATATTTTACTAAAATTATATAAGTTTCAGTATTCGTCACTAGATTAAGGTGGCCTTATATCAAGATCAAGGTCTTCCCTACCTAGTCTGAAGAGCTCTTGCTCTTCAGACGGGAGGGTAGCCCTATTCTCCTCTCACAAGAGTGAGAGGAGAATAGGGCTACCCTCCCGTTCCGTTCCTTGGTGCACTCTTCACGATGGTAGTGATACCGTCAAAGCATAGCAGTTCAATGCTCAAACGACTCCGTAACGCGCTCCGCAATGAGGAACCATAGGTGGTTTAGTGGGTATACCATTGTACCATTGACCATTGCGTCAGCGTAAGCTTCAACGTTGATGCAGAGGGAGACTCACATACCCCTCAGACTATCCCCTGGTTCATGAGCATAGTAGTAAATGCACAGTCATCCACGCTTTCCCAACGATAGAAAAAAATTTATCACGTTTTAAAGTAAAATTAGTAAAATAAATATAGTTACATTTTTAAAGAGTTTCAACCCTAGATAAGCAAAAAATAAATTAAAAAAGATTAAAAAACAAAAAGGTTTCATCATTGTGGCGCCAAATGTAGATGAGTGACTTCCAGTTTACACTAAAACGAAATCTAAGCAATACCTGTCATAGGTTTCGAAATTCCTCAAATATCTGTTGAATAAACGAGAAATTTTGTGGGTCACTAGTTTTAAAATAAAACTTTTAAAATAAACCTACTAGTTTTTTATTAAACCTTAGTTCGAATATTCATCACTAGATGTCATCTAAAAAGTTTTACTTCAAAAGTATCATGTTACATTGGTATCTATTGAGAGAATATATTTTAGATTTCATTAGCTAATTACTCTCCATCAAACTATACCTTAACTAAATATATAAAAAGGAAAACTGACTCAACGACTGACTTTCTGACATATTCACGCAAAGAAACTTGTATTGAAAACTTTGAAATTATGCACTACGTTTCGTTATATTTATAGGGGATAATTTGTTTGTTTGTATGTAAAAAATATTAACAAAATAAAATAATATACTATATAATACTTACAAACATAGCATAGCTAATGCAAAAACCGAATACAATAGTTAGAAACAAAGATGTCCAAAGGCC
Organism: Mechanitis mazaeus; assembly: GCA_959347395.1. Lineage (NCBI taxonomy): Eukaryota > Metazoa > Arthropoda > Insecta > Lepidoptera > Nymphalidae > Mechanitis > Mechanitis mazaeus. Next base: position 12,293,636 of record OY365749.1, read on the forward strand.
GCACATCTTGTAAGACTCATGAATCGCAACAACTCCACCTCCTAAACAGGATTTTGCCAGATTTCCAATGGTTTCTATTGAACTGAAATATTATATCATTTTAATACAACAAAGAAGCCCCGAACAAAAACTGAATCATTTCCAAAACAAAGTCTAAGCCAACTAAAAATATAACAATTACTTAGTTCTTTTTTTAGGGGTTCTAGCAGCTTTAAAGTCGTAGTTCCTGGCAGCTTCACCAGTTGCTTTGATCTCAAACTTGTGATGACCTCGATGGCTTGCTGAGCGACTAGTTCGACTGTCATCTTTCTCGAAACGGGTCTAACAATTGTATAATTAACAAATACGATGTTTCGTAGGGTCACTATATTTGTCAGTCAAATTACGAAATTAAACAGTTAGTAGATATTATTCTATAAATAATAAACAACTTACTGATGTTTGATCCATTCAAAAATTATTTAAGTAAAACATTCCTGTACGTGATAGTGAAAAGACAAACAATTGCACGGAAAATTATTAATTGAAGGGAATACAAATAGACAGGAGCTTTTTTTTCGACATCTGTTGTTTGCTGCCAGTTGGAATTTTATTTATTTATTGCAAAAAAAAATACAATTACGTAGTAAACAATAAACATTTATAAAACTAAATCAAACCATCATGGGTGATTGTTTGATAATTACAAAATTGCTTTTTAAAGTGAAAACTCCTATGGCAGGAGAAAATTCGATAGGTTCGCTTCAGCAACACGCTAATGTGCGCGTGGTTGCCGATGTACACACATCATTGCAATTCATTGTATGTGTGCCGCTTCTTGGTCGGATAAAGTCTAGAGAGTTAGCGTCAGCGACATGCGATATTGTTGCGATTATTGCGGCTATTGTTGCAGTTGTTGGAGGTCTTTACAAATGGCCATAAGCGATCAATCTGTTGTGACAGATTTTTCGGTTGTAAAGAAACCTACTACAATTGAATTAATGAATTATACATACATTATCGTCACAATATATCTTCTATGACCACGTGGACGTGGATTTGATTATTTTATCTAGAATTCTAGTCTAGAATTACACCGGTCAGATATATTAATATTACTAAAAGAAATTTCAAAATCCGATTGATAATAATAACTTCCTTAATCTGGAACTTAATAAGAACACCAAATGTGTATTTTATGTTACTATTAGAACTTGTTGAATAGAGTAATAAAACAATTAACTAACACTTAGTTCAAGAAAATATATTCTTTCTCTACAAACAATAAATATATCAAATTAATGCAAAAATGTAAAATAAAAGTAAACAGGTGTCAATGCTTAAGTTTCAGGAACTATACGAATACTAATGAAACAGTTACACTTTAATAAAGCATATAAAATTAATATATAAAACAAAAACAGTTAAAAAATTTAGAATACTTCTTTGATGAGTTCTTTAGCATTGCTGTAGGTGCCGACGATGCAGAGAATTGTGCCAAATATGAGGATAAAGACAAATTTCCAGAGCCTCCACATCATGATTCCCAATCCTGGGTCATTCCAATCTAAGCATAGCTCAATAAACGCAGGATATATAAAGCCCATATTCGAGAGACAGAAGGACCCAAGCTTGAAAAAGAATTAAAAGATTTATAATAATAAGAAATAAAATAAAAAAAAAAAGGATTCTCTCATATAAGGAACACTGCAAGAAATCAAAATACGTATAACAGATAGAGCAATTAATTTAGTATAAAATTTAGGTAAAATAAGAATATTATAACTCACCAATCCTATAAATTTTGTAACAGATGGAAAGGTAACTGCAATAGTTGTAATAATAACAACGAACATGCCTCGATACACTCTCTCCCACAACCAGTACTTGGAGGGATCGTATCTTTGCTTGATGTAGTACCAGACGAGGTCGAAAGGAATCCAGAAGTTGAGAGCAAAGGTCACATATATCATCAACGCCATTAAAAGTTTTAAAACAATCGGATAACTGTAAGATGATTGGTTTTTATATTATAATATTATAAATAATAGTTAATATTAGTCAAGTTCTTACGGTGTTAAAGGAAAGTTAACGGTTACTGGTGATTTTGATTTTTCTCCAAAGCCCCAATAACCAAAGAATCCGACAGTGAGAACAATACTGACAACGATTGACATACCTACAACACAACAGAATTTTTTTTTATGAATACAATTTTTAAATTATTTATGTGTTAAATAATAATAGTTGGATTCAATACATTTGAATTGACGAGAGTAAATACGTTGGATCCAAAGTCAATGTTCTCTAATCATGACTTTGTTCCATAGATATTAATATATTTTGGTCCATCTCACGGTAGATTAAAGTGCAAGAAAAACAACACATTAATTTAAAGTTGTTTAGTTGTATAGATTTTGATAGTATGGGGAAAGCCTCGTCCAGCAATTGGATATTTAACGATATGCAACTATACACAAAAAAATTAAATATTTGCCTCCTGCTAGAACTATAGGAATCTTTTTTGGATCCTCCATAGTATTTTCAATAGCCAAAGTAACTCCAACTCCTTCCATACTGAAGACGCACACTCCCATAAATTCAAAAAGACCAGCTACTGTTTTAAACACTGGAAATTCCAATGGACTCTTCTCTGACATTATTACAGCATAAAACACAGTCGACCCAGCAACGAGTACTAGAAATAATTATAAGAAAAATAAAGCAGAACAAGTACAACAAACAACTTCATAAAAAAAATTAAAAAATCCTACCAATTATAGCGTCAGCCACAATCGAAAATGGAGCGAGGTACTTTAATGATGTGATCATACAAATAAGCACGCAAGGAATCAAAAGCGTTGCGATATATACTCTTAAGGGTGGGTTTCCCTCACTTGTGATTTCGTCAGTATTTTCAATTAATTGCTTGATGGTACGGGAGATCATGATTTGATAAACACAGCACGAACCAAAAAGATCAGCGCAAATTGTGAAGTCGACGGCATATCTGTGGGATAAATATTGATGACATTTGGTGAAACAAAAAATGTCTAACTGTACGTTCACAACGATACCTAAAACACCTGGAATATTTTCTGAGTTTGACGAATGGGCTGGTCATCAAGGCAGCTTCTGCTAAATCCGGGTAAGACATAGCTGGTACTTGAACTCTTCCGTATATTTTTTGAGCAGAGCGAGCGAGCATCTAATTATTATAAAATTTTAAGCTGTCACTGTAATACTATAACTATAAGACTGCGTGAAATTTAGAAATATAATTAAAATACAGTGTATATAATGTCAATAAAATATAAAGGTCGTTTTACCAGCATTAAATAACTGACGAATAATCCGAAAAGGATGGTGAGAAACAGAGAAGTCCAGAGACCGCATTGTTTGTAACTCTCATGAATCGCCACCACGCCACCGCCAAGGCAGCTTTTGACTAAATGTCCGATTGATTCAATGACACTAAAAATACTCATACTCATGTGGGTATATGGTTAGCTAAAGTGAATTTTTTTCTCAATTTCTACTTTATTAAGATAGTTGAGCCCATATATAAGAGTAGTGTTACCCCGGTCGAACGTGCCGGGGTGGTACCACTCTCTGACAGAAGGTCGGAGTGAAATAGTCTTTACATCTATCGACACTTTGGGAAAGTCGAATTCCCAAACCCTACTTTACGTGTCCTATTTTCCAATCCTCGCCATTCCTGCTGGCAAAAGTGCTACTTAACGCCAGACGTACCGAATTTTTGTTGGCCACCCATCCTACTATCACCACCACCCAATAACAAAATAAGTTTGATTACGTAGTTCTTTTTCCCGGGGCTCGTGCGCTTATAAAATCATAATTCTTCGCTGCTTCTCCTGTTGCTTTTATTTCATAAGTGCGGTGAGCACCGCGATGTGCTGACTGACGTCTTCTCAAATTGCTCTTAAATTAAATAAAAGATCTAAAAGTAATTTCAACAGAGTGAAACTTAAAAAATGTTCTCATTTACTCACAGGTGCGTCAAACATTTTAATATTGCATTTTTAAATAAATTATCCAAAATAACCAAAGGATTGACAAGTTTGACAGAATTTTAGATGACCTTTCTATGACGTTGAATAGAGAAGAAAAGAAATGTTATTTGATTGAGGCTTCTTTTTTAATATTTGGAAACCAGTTTTACCTGGGTCTTCAAAAAATGGTAAGTGGTTCTCTAGTTTATTGGTGAGATATTTGGAACCGAATAATATTCCATCAAGTATTCGATTACTATACAATTCAAATTAAATGTAAATTGTTTTAGATACTAAAACATTACATGTCGTATTATGTTCCCGGGGGGCCTCTAATGATTATAATAATTAGAAACAAGTTAAGATGGGTTAGAAAATGTTATACTAATTAGTTTAATACGAATTTAAGTTTCTTCTTATGAGATAATTCCTAATACTCTAAACATAAAAGACAGTATTTTATTTCTGTTTTACATTTATAATATGGATATGTTTTTTTTTAATTTTTTATTTATTTTCAATTAGAAAAATTTTCATTCAACCACAAAAGTAAAATAGCCACATTATTTTTTTTGTTGCAAGATCTGGCAGAAGAAATCACGGAGAAAATAATATTTTGCTTGTATAAATAAAAATTTCGATCGATACACGTTTTTAGATAATCAATGGATTTTATGATCTCATGCAAGGGTTTAAATAAAAATTACCTTACATTGTAGATGACAATATGACACGAGTATACCAACATAATATGATTAATAATATTTCTATAGGAATTTAAAGTATTATATGATTTAGGGGTATATATTTATCGACTCTCTTAATAATCCCTTTCCAGTAGAATACTAATGTTTCTCACCAACAATATCAGCATACTGAGGTTCAGCTGTAGATTTTACAGCTGTGCCTGTGTCAGACAGACATACATAGTCTTACAGATACAGGGTAAATGAAACAAATTGTTTTCGTGTATACTTATTTACAAACATTAATTGTTTATTTCAGACAAAAAATATCACCTTCTGCATTTTAATGAAGGCACAAACAGCTGATAGATTATTATACATATATTAATATATTAAATTAATTTTACAATAACATGTATACTGAAATTAATTTTTAAAAATAAATATAATGGAAATTTTAATTAATTATACAGTATTTTATCGTAATTTCGAAATTGTTAACTTTATTATTAATAATTTATGTTATTTTATATACTCAAGCAATATATTAATATGTTCAAAAACGAATAGATAATTATACAGGATAAAATTTTTTTTAATGATAAATGAAAATTTTACGAAATATTTAAGTTATTTATTTTGTACGATTGTTTCTTTATATATTACTATTATAGTTACGATTGTGGATAATTAGTTAATTATTTATTAACTAATTAAGATTATTTTAAAGACTAGCCGGTTATGGAACATTGAAATATCAAACATTTTTATTAATTGTACTTATTTTTTTATTTATAAATAAGATTACGAATTTTAATAAGACTTACAATTTTATTATATAATTTGATGTTCAATGTTTTCTACTATTAAAATATTACTGGAAGATTACGATTATTTTAAAAAAAGGTTCAGCACCGATGGAACTACTGTACTATAGGCACGTTTATAAAAATATACTTAACCGGTATTAGTATATCTTTTCAGACCATTTTTATCATGTAAGCCGCTAGAATTAAAATAAGCATTTTATTACTAAGACTGAACCGACACTTAATAGAGACTTAATTACACTTTGGTAATAATTACCTACATTTTTATTAACTAAAATTAATTGTGAGAAGCTTAAAAATAAAATACATATAGAAATGGCCACGGATGTACGAAGAGTTTAAGAAATCGTATTATGTTGTTAAATATCGCAATCGATTACGAGAGAAATAATTACAAAATGTTTACATGTGGTCATTTAAACGGTTAGGTTTTAAATCATAATATGTACACTAATTTAAATATAAAGATATAATTATACATTTAAAAATTTGATGAGGTGCCGAGAAGAAATTAAGTAACCGGGCGTATCGTGAGGCGCGTTTGGACTACAATATATGAAAATATATCAATATACGAAGCGTCTAATTTGAAAGAAGCCGTTCTTTTAAACATTACGATTAGTCGGCGTCTCGAAGCGGTACATAACGATATCGGCCCTTTTCGGACGATCGCTACTAACAATAAATAATGACCCAGGGGCGGCTCACATCGTCCGCAGCAGCAGGTACATGGCGGCGGCCAGGGCGGCCAGGGCGGGCGGAGGAGCGCGCTGGGCGGTGCCGCGGTACACTGCGGGAGCACACGGACGAGTTACGATACGCTCACAATAGAAGTTATAATCTATCTAAGAAATATATCTCACCCGAGGCGTGCTGAATGTACTGCGGTTGATCTTCTAAAATAATAAAAAAGCAAAAAAATTATAACAAAAAAAAAGAAATAAACGAACGAAAGAGACGGCAGGTGTGCGTGTGCGCGTGTGCGTGTGTGCGTGTGCGTGTGCGTCACCTATGTGCACGAGCGCGGAGTCCCCGTGCGTGCTCCAGCCGTGCTCGTTCCTGGCGCGCGCCAGCAGCTCGTAGCGCGCGGGCGGCGCCTGCAGCGTGTAGCGCACGCGCCGCGCCGGCCCCGCGCCCGCGGGCAGCGGCACTGACACACTCTGCCACGAGCCGTCCTGGGGGGGAGGGGGATTTATATTCTCTATTGCACAGACGGGCTACCGATCGGCTCGGTCGCTCGTCCTCACCCCGCCCAGCTCCCTGTACTGCAGCTCGAGGGCCTCCAGCGGCTGGTGCGAGTGCACCGTCCAGGCGAGGCTCGCCCCGTCGGCCTCCAGCGCCTCCAGCACGGGCTCCTGCACCAGCGACACGGAGCGGTTGTGGACGCCGTACGAGTTCTCCGCCTGGGGGGGGGCACTCTGATCATTATTTGGATTCAAAAATGTACTAGTAATGTAATGATGAACTCGTGACTCGCCTCGCAAGTGAAAGTTCCAAAGTCGCTATCAGAAGTCGGCACGACGGTGAGGTTGGACTGTGACCCGCTGGTGCTGAGCTCGTAGTGGCTGGAGATGCTCTCGATCGGTCGACCGTCCTTGTACCAGCGAATGTGAAAACTGAAACGATATTAAAAATATAAACATAAAAGTTTAAATTGAATTGATACAAAATATACCAACAATCGGTCATCATCTTACCTTTGATCGTCGTGGACGGTGCAATGTAAGACAGCTTCTACATTGATGGCGGAGTTCTCAATTGTTTTATGAATATGAACGCGTGGTCTACCTGAAAATAAAAGATAAACTTTATTATCTTAATCTTATCGTTATTATTTAAGATATATTATTAGATTTAAATTACTATTTAGTTCATTTTACTTGTAACTTTTTATATTTCATTTATTTTTATCGTGTCTTCAATTAATAATGTCAGTTATGTTTTAAGTAATTATTTGAATTGTAAATTATAATTTTAAAATCAATTTTTTTTTTTCTAATACTAAGAGAAATGTGCAGTGTTCGTATTAACTCTTGAGAGTTTTAGGACACCAAGAAACACTAAACTTTTGTATCTTTAAAATAATAAATTAAAAAAATAAAATAAAATCAATTCTACTTACCATTGACAGTGACAGTGACCTCGGCCTGACTGGATCCAACCCCGTTAAAAGCATAGCAGTAGTATTTTCCAGACTCCTCACGTTTTATATTCTCGATATAAACTGAGTTACCGACAAACTCTCCGTCTTTCTCCTGCAGACGTTCATTCTACAACAGGAGAAAAAAATATTTTTAAAATTATTAAAAGAATAAAGTATGTTTAATACAAATAGTTATACTAAAATTTCAGTTTTTTTTTTTTTGAAATAACATTTTTTTATATATTTTTGTTTCTATTTGTTTTGCCAACACAGTCGTTGATAATTCATTGATGAAGACAATATCAAACTATTATTTATATTTGTTTTTGGGTACATATTTTAAACAAAAAAAAATCTTGTTATTTTTGAGATAGAGTACATTCATTAAAAATAAAATTAAATGTGTTATCTGTTGTACCTCATTGATGTACTTAATAATGTGTGTTTGTATGTGTGCGTTTGACTATGTGTAAAATATAATAGTCAAAAGATATATATGTAATTATTGGTTGGCAAATAAACCAACACATAAAATTAATATTTTGTGTAATATTAAATAATACTTCGCCCCAAACGATAGAAACTTGTTTTAGTCGGTGTTTTTTTCCCAAAAGGCATTTCATTCTGTATATTAATAGTTACATTCATCCGATATAACAATTTATTTAGTTTATATTTCCGTACTCGCAGACCAGTTGTAATTAGGTTAAATAATATCAGAAGTTGTCAGTACAATTGATGTCTGTGCGTCGGGAAGTTATCACGACTGCTAGATCTACTAGACGAAAGAGGGTCTATTCATATTAATATTTCACATTATAATATTATACGTACCAACCATTATTTTCAATTAATTTTTAATTCAATTTTATGTTTAGAATATAGAATTCATTAAAAATATTTTTTACGCATTAAACTCGCGTATAATTTTGGTTACATTTTAATTTTAGCCCCATGTTTCGAAAGCTTTGCAGAAATTGTGTTCACGGGTAGACGAGATGCGTCACTCCTTAGTTTGCGGGCAAAGAGTTCCGGATTGACATTGACATTTAAATTAAAAAAAATTGTAATACATGTATGAGCCTCACCCCATTAGCCCCGTCCCTGGACCACACGAGCTGCGGGGGCGGCGCCCCAGATACCTCGCAGCGGAGCGCCACGCGGGAGCCCTCCGTCACTTTACCGTCGTTGGTCGCTGTGAAGCCTGAAGACACACATACATTAACTAACTAATAACAGCAACCCCACCAACGACGAGATGAAGTGAAGTATTATCTTCAATTTATGTCATATTTTGCTATTGTTCTTGCGGAAAAGATGGAAATATAACCAATGTTGGAAGTTGTTCATTACTTTATTGAGAAATATGATTTTTGTAAAACATTCATGGGTTTTCTTAAAATATGAAGATTGTAATTTTTTTCTAACGAGGAACAGGATTAAAATGATTGCAGAAAGTATAAAACTTTCAGTACTAAAAGTAAATATTTTGATTCGTAACACAATTAAATGATTGGCATATTCATATGTTAATTACTGTTGGGGTGATAATAAAATAATATTTACTTAAAATTGTTGGGGATTCCAGAACGGCAAGTTTATGCGTGATTAACGCTCTGTCCATTTGTAAGACTTCACACTCGTATGACCCACTATCCGAGGGTATGGCGTTGCGGATGACCAGGTCCGTGGAGTTCGCAGCACTGTGGACCACAAACAAGTATGTAATAGCTTGATATACATATAAAACGAGAGAATTTGTATTTAGAAATGCAAAGTATATATTGAAGATTATCTATTAACGTGCGTACGATAAAAAAAAAACAGAGAGGCCGAGGAAGTAATTGGTGTAATGTACAAAAAATTATATGACCAAGAGGCAAGTCTTCATTAAAATGATGAAAGATAGAAGAATTTGGAAGAACTTAAAGCTGTTACATTGACTGTAATTAAAAATTACCATCATCATCAATCTTTCCATATTCTGATTATCCAGGATAAGGAAAGTTTGATTATTTTAATGATGAGGGAAGTTCAGACCATCGAGTCAACAAATTCCTATCAAACTTAAACCAAAACAACACTTCGGAAGTCACATAAGTTATGTGAAATGTAACTTACATCGAGAATCTATCTGGAATTCCATAAGTTCCCAAGTTTTGTTCATTTCTGCTTAATGTTCCCAGGAAGTACTTCGTGTTATCTCTAGTCCATTGTACCACGACACCATCTGTACCAAATAATAACATGTAATATACCTATTAACAAGGTGAGTGGTGGCGGTACTCTTTGCTTAGCAGCAATTCGTATCAGAACAAATTTAAGTATATAAAACCTAAAACTTATTGATACATTAATTATAAAAACAAAATAAAAAAAAGAAACAAATAATATTGTAAAAAGGGTTACGTTAAAGAAATCTTAAACATACATAAACAATTACCATTCAATAATTTATACATTTTAATGGACTATAAAACCTGTCACCTATCTGGCAACGATTACAATAAATGACGTCACAAGATGGTGTCTTTCCGGTGGCGCCAAAAGGGAGCTTCCGGTTAACGGTGAAGTTGACAGACAGCATGGCTGACATTATGAAGGAAGTATTTATTTAGTTCTCATTGATAACCTATAGGTTAGTTCTCGTCACAACATTTATGTCGAAAGGGCATGATATATGAGAAATGTGAAATTCTTAATTTTATTACGTATATATTTTTATTTCAGTGAGGTTTCTTTTATTCTCTTTTTATTTTTGGATATGTATACCTTTATTTTTTTTTTCAACGATTTTTTAAATCGCCATTGTGCCTGATAATTCTATAACTCTGATGGTCAATATAGCAAGACAAACGTTGTGCTACTTCAAATACATAATATTAAAGAACTTACCTGATGGTGAAATTTTGCACTCTAGTCTGACATCATTGCCAACATTGACACTGTAGTTGGATGACTTAGTAACAATACTGGCGTTGACTACCACATCTTCATCTACGTCGTTGCCTGGAACGTTATATAAATTAATTATAGAATTAGGGACCTTCGATCTGTGACTGTTCCAGGTTTAAAATTTCATATTTTTGTCAATTTAAAGAACGACCTTAACTACATAGAATAGCTCTAAAGCAACTTAAAAACCCGTTGTGGAGCCTCGTTTAATTTTATTCTGGTTCAAAATATACCTTCACCATCATTCTGTGCTTCATCATCAACAGCCTCGTCAGCGAGAACATCATCGTAATTCACATCTTCGGTTTGTCGCCTGTCCATTGAATGTCTGGCCTCTGGAAAAGAATATTTAATTATTAATTAAAAATAATAAAAAAAAAATGCAAATATCATATAAAATAATATATAATAAATACTATAAATTAGATTTTTAATATATATATATATAACAAATTTAGAAATTTGGCGGGACTACAATTTTTTTATAGAATGGAAAGATATGGTCTAGTTAAGCGTGGTCCTTTTTGTTAATATTAAAAACATATTTATATTTAATAGAATATTCATAAATTAATGTATTATCTATTTATTTAGACAAGGTTTTTTAATTTTTTCCAGTATAATCTTTATATTTCAGTCAATTTATATAAACGGTAACGAGTTACAAAAACTTTCAGGTATTACACTATCTCTTGGTGAAAAATTCGTTTGGTATTTCTTGAGTTTATCGCGTTCATACAGACGCGGCCGGGAGACTTTATTTTATATGCATATATGTAATAAAATAAAGTTGAAAAGTTTAGTTTCATTTAATTTGTTTCGAATTCGCTAATCTTTAACACTACTAGTCGGATTTGAATAAAGATTCCTGACCCTCCATTAATTGAAGACGTTAATAAGATATATACCAACGTAATATAACATTAAAAGTGTGGTACTTGTTAAAAACTAATATAATAAGTACTTATTATTAATATCAACAAATACAAAACCATGAGTTTACCATAACTTAATGTAATAAATCAATTATTCCATAACACAGCCAGATCTCTTACTTAGTAAGTCCCATATTTGGATACAAAACTCAAATATTTTCCATACAGGTAATCTTACAAGATATCTTAACTATTCTTCTGTATGTCTTTTGATTTACAAGTTCTTTATCCTGCTACGAATAAAGGCATTAACATAAATACAGCCTTAAACAGTGATATAATGGACCTCTGCTCGGGCAAATAACTCGCTTCAGACCTGCTCGGTGCATGTTATAGGAGTATACGTTTAACCCCCGAAGCCTAGACTAACAGATGTATCAGACATACTGACTGACTGACTTGTTTAGTATCTATTACATATAACAAGCATGGCGAACCTATGGCACGCGTGCCACAAGTGAATATTTTTATGGCACGCACAAAAACCATATTTTTTTATAAATTATCTTTGTTGATAGAACGTATTTCTGAAAATGAATTACTGATAAAAAGTAATAATTAACACTTTATTTATAATTTATGATGTAATACTGAATACCTATTTTAGTACGTTAACTAGAACCGTCCAATCACAAAAACTATTTAATTTAACGTATATTTTCCTATCATTTCGACTGGAATTCTATTGTAGCACATTACCTATTCAAAAATCATTTTTTTAACTTTGTGACACGGACAACAAAAAAGGTTCACCATCCCTGACATATAAATAATTTAAGTGTGAATATGAGTTATGGTCTTGGAAGATCATTAAACAAAATATATTGTCAAAATATTTCGCTATTTCTTCCAACTTGCACCCTAACCCTAGCTCGCCTTGTACTGCAATAGTTCCTCGATCGCTGTTGATACAATATGTTTAGTTTTACCTTTTATGGTTTAGCCTTGTAAATGTACGCTACAAATTACATCAGAGAATCAATATTAATACCTGTTTATGATACTTATGTTATATATGTGAGGTCGCTGTGTGTTTTGTGTTGAGTTAATAATAAATAGATTGTATTTTACAAGAGATTCTTTATTGTTGAGTCAGTTCTCTAGATTCGATGTTGATCGATGTTGATCGATGTTGATCTAGATGATGTGATGTGTTAAAAATATATGTATATTGTATACTAGCCTTAGTTTATTGTTGAGTCATTAATACATTCGATGTTTCATGTCAGACAAATGTGAAAGGGCATAATTATTTCTGTATATTTGTTAGAGGAAAATCTTGCCCACTGATGGTATATGGACATTTTCTGCAGATGTATACCCTAGACTTAAAGTATGTAAGACACATATAAAGAATAGTTTCCAAACACGATGGGATTTCCAGCTATAATGACTGGTTAAGCCGAGTCAATCAGAGGGTGGTGTTATCCCCGTCAAGCTGCAATCAACACACAATTGAAAGTATTTCCCATTCCTTTGAAAGATATTTTTCGTTTTATGTTCGGTGCTTTTATAGTTAACTCAAACAATACAAAATATATACGAAGTCGGGACCAATAGTTAGTGTATATTCATGAGAATGAGGAAGCATTCAGAATGCAAATTAGGTGCATTGTGGAAAGACCGCGTGTCTGTGTGTTCGTTGAATGAATACTAATGTGAGAATTATTTGTTAACTTTTTATTTAGCTTTTTTAAATGTATACAAACTTGTCCATATGCTTCGGGTTGGCATTTAGAAATGGAAAAAAAATTTTGATAATATTTATTTTTTAAATACTATTTACTGAGCAGTGCATTTTAATAGTAAAAAAAGTTTTTCAAACTATTTTTTCATAAAACACTTTCACTTCATTTTTTTTAAATGGTTTCTTTTATCATGTGTCTTCTTTCTTTTTCTTTCTTTTGATCATTACGTCATATGATGCTTGAAAACATTTCTGTCGGTTTGTCGCATGCATACAAATAAGTTTGGAACAGTATTAACCATTGGAATGAATTAAGTATTACCAGTGTAAGGTAAGTAGCAATGTGTAGCAATGATTCAGTATACAAGAATTAAATAAAAAGAAAAAAAAACAGTTTATGCCATAAAAATGCCTTACATCAGTGTGCCAAATAACCGATACTTTTCAAACCGCTGGACCGAACATAGTTCAGAATTTTCACAAAAAAAACTGACTTTCGAATAAAAAAAAATGCATTGGAACCGGAAAAACCATTTAAGAGCTAGGATGCCACAGCCAGACCCACACACACATACATACATACACACATGCACATACGTCAACCCCCTTTTTACGTCGGGGGTTAAAAAGTAACATCCCCTATGGATTATAATTAATGAGCTTTTCCAAAAAGCACTCCTTATAATTATTCCCTTTTGTTAGTCATGAAATTTACATTAATTTCTAAAATTTCGAGGAATTGCATTCCTAGAAAAGCGCACAAATTTACAAGGACATTCGAATTATTTTAACAGCAAAATAAATAGAGATGAGAGATCCCAAGGTCTCATGCAGCATTCGTATGGTCGTAATGTTACATAAGGAAGTGGAAAATAAATGGGTCATTCTAATTAACATCAATTAACGAGTAGACCTAGTCGCCTGTTACTGGATACAATATATTTAATCTGTCTGTGACATTTATTTTGACAGTTCTAAATTAAAATGTCGATTTTAGGATATTTAAAAAGAAACAGAAATAAATAAAATGTCTTAAAATAAGGAAAAATTACTGAAATTTTATTTCAACGTTATTGCAAAAAGAAATCTATTTTTGTAAAAAAAACTTATATCACAACATGGGATTTTATGACGTATCAAAAAAGTTTTATATCATTTCATGTTAACTAGTTAATATTCTCTGTTGTATCTGTCATGATCGGTGCAATTCGAACAAAACGTCGACTAAATACATGTTATACCTTTGAATTATTTTTGCGATTAGGTCCCGATATATTTCTAAAATGTGTAAAAATCGTGTAAGTTTAAAAAAAGTTATTGTAAATATGTCTTATTATGTAATAATATATATGTAAACTATTTACCAGTGATATAAATATATGATCTGTATATCTTATATTGCGTTAATTTACTGCCGTTTTTAAATGAATCTTCTGTTATCAACTAAAAATAGGTTATATTAGGAAAAAAAATAGTACAATAATACCCTCAATTTTTTAAGATTTTGTCACATTTAAAATTTTTATAAACTTTAAAAAATAATTCTAATCTACAAATTGCCAAATCAATTCAACCACGCTTGAGTTTAATTTTAGAAAGCTGAGGAGTTTTTTGTTTGGTTGAATGATTTTAGAAATTTGGTAACTACAAATCAAGTTTGACGATTTATTGATGACTTGGGCTCGATTAATATTTACAGATCTTTAATACGACCAGAATAAGAAGAGCCTATTTTCAAAAGATATAGCAAATAACGTTCAGGATGCCAAACTATTTTCTGTTGTTCAAATAAATGGAGTTACGGGGAAGAAATGAGCCTTCTAAATACTGCTACTGGGTAATTATATATAATACTGCGAAGTTAGTGTGTTTTTTAAGTTCTTGATACTAATAATCAGTATATTTTTAATGAATGAGAAGTTTTATGTAAATAAGTAGGCTTATAGTTCCTGCTACAAAATAACCTGCCTAAAACTAAATTTAAGGTCATATATTCAATTAGCGACACTTCAGCAATGACCTCGCCCTGTTTACTGTGGAAATAGGCTAATGTATCGACACGGTCAGTTTTAGCACAAAATAATGTTATTTACTTATTAAGATACTCGTAAAACCAAAATATGGGCTAAGTCGCTGCAGATCGAGATTTTTAATTGTCATTCGTATCTGTTTTTAGTATTAAGCAAACAATAAATATAAAATAATACAACTTTGTACGTATTATGAAATTATAATAAAACCTAGTCAAAACAATAGCAATCGGTATACATTATTAACTTCTTGATTAAGGAAATCTTTTTTTTGTATTATCATTACGTTTTGAGCTGCCTTTAGACATTGCAAACAATTTTTTAAATTTTTTTTAGTAGTTCCAATCGTGGCGTGTTAATATCAGCATGAAGTGATCACAATATGAAATAAAAAATCTTTTAGGCTTTTGGTTTTTTTTTATCAACAGAAACTTAAATTACCGAAAGGGGTGTTTTAGAAATTCTGATGAAATGTGGTGATGGGGTTCTTTTTTTTGTTTAGGTTCCAATGGAAAAAAATCTTTTTACCTCCAATAAATACCTAACTAGAACTCATTGAAAATTATTATATAAAATCACGAAATATTCATTACAACGAAATATTATTGTTCTTTTGATATTGTAATTTATCTAAAAAGCAAGTGAACCCCTTTAGATTTATTTCTAAAAATGAATCATACGAACACAGCTGATCAAATATTACATATAGATATTTTCGGAACGGACGGACATGCCACAAAATGTATTCGGTATTCTTTATAGTCGATATTGCTGGATACGCTTACAGTAAACATAAAACGTTAAAAACGTAAGATTTTCCATACATTTTCAGCTAAACAGAATCTACTTTAAAATATATATTTATATATTTAAACATAGACATCGTATTTTTTTAATTTTGATAGCTTTTTTTTTGTTTTAGCCCGCTGAGGTAAAAAAATAGATGATGCACAGAAAATATGACATACTGAATGATCAAAAAAGACAAAATGTTACCTAAAATAGGCGTGACGTCACTGTTTAGAGTTGCAACTAACAGTCACTTGCTGTATCTTATGGTGATATTGAGTTGATTTTTTTGAGAGTATTTTTATTTCTTTGTATATTACCTTTACAGTATAATAAACTTATCTAGAAATCTTATTAGTGTACGGTATTTAATGGTGAATGTAACTGCAATAACATTAATCTATGTCACAATAGATGTTATGTTATAAAAACCGACTAGATACTACGGACCCCTCTCTTTCTTGGTTAGTTTGTATTGTAAGGTTAAGGTTAGCTTTGAGAACGTTTCAGCTTCTAATGGTTGCTGGCGGCGGTACCTTTTGAACATCTAATGGTGTTATAATAGAAGTATTAGCCTGTGTGTAAATACAAACATATAGAATATCTCATAATAATTTGAGATTCACAGTTACTACAGAATTATATATATATATATATATATATATATATATATATATTATCATACTTAGGACAATAAACAAGCTCAAAGATTGAGATAAGATTGAAAGATTGAATCATTACATTAATGTTGGATTGAATTTTAACTGCTACATATGAAGTGCTGAATCAGAATTAATAGTTTTTTGAAAAGAGTATTCTATGCTTTGTTTGGTTTCGTTGGACTCTCTTATGAATAAAAACATTACTTGAAAAATTAAATTAATTTTAAAACCTCTGCTTTTCTTGATATCTAGACACATTTTGTTTAATAAATATGTTCATAAATCTTATGTAATATGAATATTGTAAACAAACACACACGTGCTGTGATAACACTGAATATTGCAAATATTTATTATGTTTGTGTTACAATTTGAAAGTCAATCGTTTTAAATACATAATAATATACAAATTATCAGAATATATCATAATAAATTAAGTACGGAATCATAATTAATGTACATCGTTTATTTGTTTGTAACACTTTAACACTTTAACGACACGACCAATCATCAGGAAATTTTGCACTCACGTTGTCAGGAATGCAGAAAAGGAAACAGCTATAATTGATGTCGGAACTGACGTGAGTACAGCCGGATAATTATATATAATAGTGATGATGGAACAAGATAAATACCAAAAAAATAAGACATTAGTCCAAGACAGGCTCGTCAAGCGATTTTTATTCATATTTAACGCAATATCTTATGATTTGTACCAAATCCTACACGTGGATTCCGTTCAATTGTTTACTTACACATTATTTGTTCGTTAATATTAGAACATTGTTCTTGACACAAATTTTAGTTTACTCCATCTTTCATAAATGATTCATTGTTAATATGTAACCTATAAACACCGTTATACAAATAAACATTATATCTAAAGATTCAGAATAATCAATATTTTCAAATCCTGCTCTCAAAAATATAGTGATACGTTCAACTCTGACTATTTCATACATTTCATTTCAGTCATTGAGTAAGTCATTTCATATCAGCTATATTACATATAGCAATATAAGGATTTCTTATTTGACTGAGCTTTTTGATATACTAATTCATATGTTTCATTCCAAAGAGTGTTAGAGAATATTATCGTCAGAAGTACAAATTCTGTCCCTAAACTATAAAGTAAAGTTAAATGTAGCGTGGCCAAATTACGACATTTTCAGTACTAAAACATTGCCAGCATAAAAAGCTCGTAAACATTAAATAGGGAAACGACCCAAATTTATTTTAGAGTTATTACTTAGTAATATTTAATTTTAAACTTAATATCAAAGGTTATTTAGCAAGGGAATAGTCATTTAACTAGCAACTAAAATTAAGGCACACAGTGCATTATTAAAGTCTCAAAGCAGGTAAATATTTTTTAACATGGCAGCATTCCCAGCTGTCAAAGCTATTGACATTTGATTTGTTCGCGAGTTAATTTCTAATTGACGCGTTTAAAATTTACGATCATGACATCATGTGTGTGAGAACGGAAGTTGTGGCTTATTTAGTGTTAGCGAGATGAAAGATGATTCATTTATTAGTGGCTATACTTTCGCAGAAATCTTTGTAATATGCTTATCATTTAAGCCGACAAGGAAGAGGTAATACTTTTTTAATGATCAAGCTGTTTCAGATTTAAAAAATACGTGTATGGACACAACAAAAATCATTAATTATTAAACTTATTATTTTTGACATATATAAATATTTTATCAACACACGGTTGGTTTCATATGCCAATAAGTCTTATTATTTAAATCTAAGAATTAGTTGTTTTTCTGTAATTATACAAATTATAACGATTCCAATTACATTAATTAACATTCAAACAACAGGTTAGGTATATTATATGATTAAAGACATTACGCAAGTCATTGTTTTAATAATGAACTGACTCTGGGTGGCCAATGTAATAAATCTGTAGTGGAATAACTACTTGTTATAGGCACAAATACAGAGCCATCGATAAGCGTTGATGAGTCATTGTGTACTTTTTTGTATTAGACAAAAAATATTTCTTATTAACAATAATGTTTTATTACATTTATTTATTCCTTGTTAACTGATATACACTTATAATGGATTTCTCTGTCTATCATCCAAATAATATTATTAATAAATAAATTACTCTAATGTATGGTTATGTTATATTACTAGCAAATATGTTTTACACAGCTAATATGTTGACCGACAGCTATTACAAACAGCCTCGGATATCGAAATTCAAAACGAATTATGACGTCAGAATGGCGCGCAAAGCTTAAGCATCAAATTACAGTATTGCCAGCCCATAAATTCCAATTCCCCATAAACGTTCATTTTGCTCCATGAACAGAATGGCATAACTTTATTATTCCACGCCCATGTCTGACCTAGTAAACGCAAAAGTGCTATAAATCTCTTATTTAGGTTTGAATCTCATTTTGTTGCTATTAAAGACTTGTTCCTACGCTTATTTTGACACCACAAATAATTATAGGTATACATTTCAGTATTATTATTTTGCTCAAGACTTCAGAAGACGGTCAATACTTCCTAATTTATTTTCTAGATGTTAGACTTTATTTTAAAACAAATAGATTCTAAAATAAACAAAAGCAACAATGTTTATTACAAAAAATATTGCGAAATAGTTTTACACTCATAAAGTTTCTAATATTGATATCGAAATAGCGTGTGTCTGCGTCTATCGTAATATATGCACATGGCCATTATTTTATTATCCAGTGTTGTAATATAATTATAATTTTTATAACAACCTTCATTCCTTTCTGGGCGTTTTATTATTTTTTAACTGCCATTCATTAAAAGAAGGAATCGTTAACTCTTTATCCAGTTACGTCCTTGATGTGGCAACACCAACTTGTCTCTAATTTTTAGCGTTTTATTATCTAATTAAATGTCTAATTGCTAATTGAATAACTAGTAATGTATACTTTAGAAAATATAAGTTACTGTTTCATTTTCTTGTTTTTTGTTTAGGTACTGAGATTGAAAGATATTTGAAATTGTCATATCTTAAGATTACATATATATATTAAAGTTATAATATATGTAATATAATAATATGTGCGTTAAATATATGCGTTTTCTGAAAAGAAACCTGATATGATATTACACTTCCAACCAATATTTCTCCATATTTCCAAGAGCTTTGGGATTCTGGAGGTTGATATTTCACAGTTTAAAGACCATCTTGATCCACTTTACTTCTTTGCAAAGGTGTGAATTTCTAATTGTCGTCGACCCGTCTCACAGACTGCAGCGATTTTAGGTCCACTGCACAGCACTGACTTTGGATCCATTTATGTCTTTTAGTGTGTCTTTCACAGGGATTGTTGGAAACCTGGTACCGCCATACCACTCGACACAGTAGGGTCCACACTTATCACCTGGAAACGTTCTTGTTTATCACGGTTCGTCCATTAACTTTCTTTAGCACGTGTAGGATTTGGAAAGAATTACCTGTCTCGGTTTGTCACGAGCGCTGACTTGTGCTCCTTTGAAAGAGGTTTAAGAAAAGTATTACACTTTCATAGTAGGTAGAGTCTTCCGTCAGCAGCGGGTTACACTTATCATCAGGTGGGCCATTAGCTTGTCTGCCACAACAAGCAATAAAACAATGATTTAAGACACACTTGATTTGAAAAAAACAATGAAAACCCTGAACAAACTTGTTTAAGTTTACAAGTGTTCTGACGCATTACCGTTATTGCTCCATAAAACACATGACATCACTAGGGCTGACTGATGACCTAATGTTACGTGTAGTATTAAATCTTTCACTACTTGTTGCCTTAGTAGAACTAATCTATTAACTATTGAATAATCATTAACAACATGATCATATCATGTTTTAATTAAATTATGTTAATAAAAATACTCTTATTATATCCTCAAAATAAATATCTCCTAATTGTTTGTATTTTTGTAAAACAAAAAAAAATACAGGCCCGGTGAGTTTCTGACGTCGGCTCTTCTCAAGACTGATGCATATATCTCTCCGAGCCGAAGTTTTGACTATTAAAAAAAAAATTATAAACCTATTTCCAATAAACAGTTTCATTTCATTTTATTTTCGAAAAACTCAGTTTTTCCTTCCGATCTGTCTGTCTGTCTGTATGTGTGTCTGTGTGTCTGTGTGTCTGTGTGTGTGTCGAATTTTATTTTTCGAATTTTGAAAAACTAAAGATATATTTGGAATCAGCATCTAAATGTAAGATTCACTTTTCAAAATTATGTTGATTGTCCAACGGGAAGGTGGTCAGATCGGCCGCCGAAGTTACCGAAAAATGGAAAAAAAAATTCGAATTTTTAAATTTTTTAAAATCCTATCATAAACTACATAAAAAAAATAAAAAAAGCAATAGAAGTTGTTTTGTTTGTTAATTAATTTGCGAGTTATAATTTGCCGATTAGGAGTTTTTCATAGCAGCAAGCTCGATTGCCGCGTGTTTAATGTTTTTTTCATTTCATTGACAAAAATGTTATACGCATGTTATACGTTATGAAACAAACACTTATTGTCGGCGCGATGCCTCTCAGCATCAGGGGAGGCCAACCCGTAGATCGTGGCCCCTAGGTCAGTCGATTGCGGGAAAGGAAAAAATGATTACCTACCTATTCCCGTCTTAAATATTACGGAAATTATTATAGTTAAAAAAATGATAGTCTGTAGAACGAAAACAATTAGAAAGGCAGACAGTAGATCTCGAGGCCTATTTAGTTGACCACCCCTGGTCTAGACAAACTGGGTCATGGATTTTCTATTTATGGGGTAAACCTTCACTTTTATTTACCCTTGCTGTAATTGAATTAAATTAACTCACATATGCACGCGACATACATTTTAAACACTGTGTCTTATTAAAATGACAAAAATAACTCACTACTCTTTTACTAAATTGTTTTTAAGTTCAACTAATAGTTTTATTATCAATGTAAATGAATGTGGCCAATGTTACCAGGAACAGCCACCAACCTGATGTCAACCTTGCGAAAGAACGAATGACAGTTGCTGTACTGTCACAGAAGAAGACCAATCAGAGTTGGAGTTAAATTGTAGCGCAAAGAATCAAGTCTAGCTGAGATGACATATGACGGAATCACGGAAGAAATTAATATTATTGAGTCAATCCCAAATAATTGGTATAGGAGCAGGTGAATGTTATTTTAAGAGTAATATGAATAAAAATGATGTAATCTCAAACATTATTATTACACCAAGAGACACAAACCAATTATTGGAGTTTTCTTAACCTACATCGTGCAAAATTGGACGCCATCTTGTCATTCTGATCTGTTTGACAAAAGGGTCACAAGTAGGTCAAGACGAGATTAAATGAACTAAACTGTTTTTTTAATTACAAAAGAACGTAATGAGAAAAGTTTTAGAATGTAGAGAATGTTCTGAATGTTTTCACAATTCACTGCATTCAGTAAGTTTAAATTCTAAAGTTTTATTATAAAAGTCTTAATACGAACATATAACACAAACAATATAAAAGAAATGGCTATCTTAATATAATATATGTATGTATGATAACTTTTTCATTCTTCTTATTTAACAGCATATACACCTATATATCTTAAAATTTTAATATATATATTTATAGGACTCTCAGGGTTACAGGATAGTGCCACCGATGCTGAAGAGTAGACCGTTCTTTTGCTATTTTACTAATAACATATCTAACATATATAATTGCAAAATATAAGTCTCATCATACAAATAATCAAATAAGTATACTTATTTCAATATTTATATTTCACTGTCAAAACTAAACACTACCACTATACATTGTACTACTTTACACTATAAATATTAAACTATTGCTAAAACCATCTGTTTGTCAGTACGACACAGAAACTCATACATTTATTTTTAATATAAGCTGTGATAAGAACCCCTTACTAAGCTTCCTTAGCGGAGACTAGGTCAGCCACTTAAATTTATAACTCAATTTTATATACGTTTTAAAAGAGTCGTAACTCAAATGTATGCCATCAAACAAATTTTATAGTTTGTTTTAGTAATTAAATTCATAATTGTTATTAAGCCAATAAGTCGTTTGGACCTTTAATAATCTTACCGCGTTATATCCTACCATAATATTCCTACGTTCCTAGAATCACTTAGGTTCTTGAGAACGTCCTATGTAGATAGCGCGGTCACGAACCGACCTGCCGCGAATATCAATAGAGAGCATTTGTTTATATTTAGTGATTGATGCTTTGACTAAACTTGATATATAATATAAAATAAATCAAAGTTCTCCAATAGCTCATCATTATTTGGTTGGATTATTTAATATCTTGATTGCGGACACTAATGAAAACTGTTCGGTCTTAGTATAGAGAAGTAAATCTTAATTTATCTTTACAACATAGTGTTGTTATTGCTGGTGAGTAATCAGTACATATTTCTAGGTTGTGATCATTCTTCATCAGCAATGCGGTTACCAGCGGAAATGCAATTTAATTGTAATTATTTATACCTCCCTCGGTGGTAGACCATAACATCGGGTCGCCGGCAAGGTTACCACCCATTGGGCAAAGTCGTGCCGCAAAGCGACCTAGTCGTGTTCCGGCACGCTGCTCAATGAAGCCGTATATGGGAAATGGGTCTGAACAGCTGCGTTGCGTTGGCGAACCGGTTTGGCGTCGAGTTGATGTTGGTTGTGTCGGGTGCCTAGTCGAGGAGGGTAGCGGGATCCGAAGCGACGGCTTTCCGCTGGCCGCCCGCAGATAGTTGGGGGCCCAAATAGTAGGTTAGCCACCCACGAAAGGCTGCCCCGCCAGCTGCGAAAAATCCCAGGGTGGCTCCATCGTGCTGGTTGGCGACCAGACGAGGAGGCCCGATGGCGATCCCTGGGGGGGTTCGGGCGTCCCCGCAGTCTCCAGACTAGCCTCCCAGTGGCATGACAACACCAATTTCGACGTCGGGTTCGATACGCAGCGTCTCGTTCAACTGTCATTTCCCATCCTATTCACTCTTATTATATTTATTTTATGAAAAGGTTTAAAAAAAGGAACAAGTTTTTTCAGCGGTTGCACTCCTCCTCACTCTTAGTGCACCTCAGTAATATCCGAGGCTTGCACTCAAATCTCGAACCTGTCCACCACCATCTCGAGACAGCGCAGCCGCACTTGCTCTTTTTGACGGAGACGCAGATTCAATGTCCTATGAGTGCTGCACACCTGGATTATCCCGGTTACACGTTAGAGTACAACTTTCGCTCACGTGCCGGGGTATGTGTGTACGCGCGGAATGACCTCTGTATCCATCGTCTCCGTCACCTTGAAGACCCCACTTTTTCTTCCATATGGGTTTTAGTAGATACAGGAATCGAAAAAATCCTGTATTCCTGTGTCTACCGTTCGCACAGCGGTGATCAGGAGACCACTCGTTTATTTGAGTATCTTAGTGAGGCTGCTGATATGGCTCTGCATCGATACCCTTCAGCGCAGCTCGTCTTTCTGGGGGACTTTAATGCCTGTCATCAGGAATGGCTGTACCCGTACCAGAAGACGGACCATGCTGGAAGAGAGGCGCGGAACTTCGCGTTGTCTTTGAACCTCTTTCAGCTGGTTAGGCAAGCGACGAGGGTCCCTGATGTGGAGTCCCATACAGCCAACTGCCTTGACCTTCTGCTGACAACTGATCCGGACAGATATCGTGTTGAGGTTTCCTCCCCCTTGGGAACTTCCGATCACTGTCTGGTGAAATCTGTATTTACTTATTCCCCACCAGTTTCCGAACCGCATGGTGTCAGGCGAATATGGAAATACAAGTCAGCAGATTGGGATGAGATGCGGCACTTTTTTGCATCTTATCCTTGGCGGCAGGTCTGCTTCTCTTCTTTGGATCCGTCGAGCTGCGCAGATGCTATAACCGATGTGGTGCATCAAGCAATGGAGTATTTCATTCCGTTTGCTGATGTACCCATCGGTGGCAAAGCTCGCCCATGGTTTAATGCCGAATGTGGTCATGCTGAAGGCCGAAAACATTCGGCATACCTCAGTTGGGCCGACGCTCGAAGCCGCAAATCTCCGGATGTAAGATCTAAGAAGAGAGCCTTTAACCGAGCTGCCAAGTCTTACAAAAAGGCGTTGCGGAAGGCTCGTCTCGCTCGAATCGCTAAGAATGGCGAAGAGCTCTCTGTCAGACCAACCGGCAGTCGAGCTTTTTGGTCTCTTGCTAAATCGATCGAGTCGAACTTCTGTAAACCCTCACTGCCAGCAATGCAGAAACCGGACGGATCCCTGGCCCATACAGCGACAGAGAAAGCGAATTTACTTGCTTCTCTGTTTGCTAATAATTCACATCTTGACACTAGCAATGCGTCTCCAGCACATCTTCCTTACTGCGGTATTTCGATGCCTGAAATCCGCATCACAAACAGAGAGGTATGGAGAACATTGTGTCGTTTGGATGTGAATAAAGCCAGTGGTCCTGATGGTATACCAGCCATTCTGCTTAAAACATGCGCAGCTGAGTTGTCTCCTATATTAACACGTCTGTATCGCCTCTCTTTCGAGACTGGAATAGTGCCGAAATCCTGGAAGCTTGCCAACGTGCAACCAGTGCCTAAAAAAGGCAGACGTGCCGATCCTGCCAATTACAGACCGATTGCAATCACCTCCATACTCTGCAAGATTATGGAGCGTGTATTGAACTCGCACCTTTTAGCATACCTAGAAGGTAACGATCTCCTCAGTGACCGACAGTACGGGTTTCGCCGAAATAGGTCCACTGGGGACCTTTTAGTGTATGCTACTCACATTTTAGGCGAGGCTATCGAGAAGAACGGAGAAGCGGTCGCCGTCTCTCTGGATGTCTCGAAGGCTTTTGACAGGGTCTGGCATGCGAGCCTTATAAGCAAGCTTTCAGCGTACGGTATTTCTCCTGGTCTGATCGGCTGGGTTACGGACTTCCTGAACCTTAGAACTATCCGAGTTATTGTTGAAGGGTGCTCGTCGGAGCCCTTAACAATAAATGCCGGGGTTCCTCAGGGGTCCGTTCTTTCTGCAACTCTTTTCCTGCTGCATATAAACGATCTGCTGAAGCCCGGAATCTATGGGTACGCAGACGACAGCACAGTTGTAGAAAGATATCTGCCAAGCACTCGTGCTAGTAGAGAACAAGTACAGTCAGAAAGAGAAGCCATGGTGCAACGTTTGAGTGACAAACTTCAGGCAGTCTCTGCATGGGGCAGTGCCAATCTTGTCACATTCAACGCCACCAAAACGCAGACGTGTTTGTTCACCGCCAAAAGGAGCCCTTTCACCTTGGCTCCTTCTTTTCAGAATGTATCTTTGGAATACAGTGACCGACTTCAGTTGTTAGGCTTAGAGATTTCCTCGAACCTCAACTATGGTCGGTGCATTGAGTCCAGAGCAAGAGCAGCTGCAAGAAAGCTTGCCATTCTTGCGAAGGTCCGACAGTACTTTACACCGGGACAGCTACTTGTATTATACAAAGCACAGATCCGGTCGTGTGTGGAGTACTGTGGTCACATATTTGCTGGTGCCGCAAAGTCTCATCTAGCGGTTCTGGACTCAATCGAGAGGCGAGCAAAAAGGCTTATTGGCGACCAAGACTTGGTTGACGCCAATCTTCAAAGCCTTGAACACAGGCGGAGAATTGCTGGCCTCTCAGTATTCTATAGGATACATTTTGGAGAGTGTGCACAGGAATTACATGACGTAATTCCCCCATCCCCCTTCTACCAACGGACATCCCGACGCACGGCGAGTATCCATCCATACGTTGTGGACATTCCACCTGTCCGAACGAAGCGCTTTGCTTCGTCTTTCTTTATTCGCACGGCGAAGGACTGGAACAGCTTGCCTGCGTCGGTATTTCCATCTGAATATAATGTGGGTGTCTTCAAGAGAAGAGTGAATAGGTTACTGAGTTAATGCGCCTTACCATCTATGACTACATTTCCACTTTCCATCAGGTGGAATGTAGTCAAGCGTTAACTCAGACAGTGTAAAAAAAAAAAAAAAAAAAAAAAACACACACATACACAAACACCTGCCAACCTAACACGTCTCTTTAACTGTCTAAATAAATCTAATTATTTTATAAATTAATTAATTTTTGAATAAACTATATATATTCTTTATTGTACACCAAAAAAAAAAATCATATACAAGAAAAAACACAAAAATTAAAAACACGTAGGTATGTACAAGTGGCGGCCTTAGCGCCTAAGGGCGATTTCTTCCAGGCTAAACTATTAATAGTAAGATAAAAAGAAATAAATTATATTAATATAAAAATAAAATTTAATCAATAATATATAAAATTAATAATAAATTTATTTATTATAAAAGTCAATAAGTTTTATTTTATTTCTTTTGTAAAGTCAACAAACATCAATTCCTGAGATGTCGTTATCTGATGCACTTCATTCAAACAATTTAACTTTAATGCTGACGCGTGACAGTGTTAAGATTACGCGACAAGTCACAGGAGGTAGCGGGTCGTACATATTTAAAATATAATAAAACTGACGTTACTTTTATGCCTTTTTTTTTATCTCTGGAAATATCAGTCGAATTTTGAAAGATATTTTCTTATGAAGGTCGTATAAAAAATTATGTATAAAGAAGTAATGTACGAAGAATAATTTCATGGAAAAGGTTTGTATGTGTTTGTGAAAATATAAAAAATTCGATGAAAATACAAGCTTTAGGTTCGAATTTAACTTCAAATGTCATAAACCCCTCTATAGTCCATGCAAACATAGTACTGTATGTTCATTCTTCAACGACATATATACAAATATATAGAGTAAAAATATATTTGATCATCTCATAACTCGTTACATGTACAGCGACCTCATGATCGCAGACATGCAACTTTTCAATTGAGTCTCATTACGGTGCGTCATGGCCGAGGTATCCAGAGATTAATCCGGGAACATGATATACATGACGTTTTATTTTGTAAGGCGATACATTAACAATCATGATTATGGAATGATTTTTGTGATTTGTTTGACCTTTTTTTATGTACAAATAATACAACAAACAAGTTTCATACTGCTGGTTAGTTTTATATATATAATTTTATATTTAATGATAAGTAGCTTATTTAATCTGATTAAAAGCACAGTAATATTAATATTAAGTACTTTAAAAAATACAAAGTCATATTTCCATTAACAATATACAATGTCATTCTAGTCACTGTCACAAGTCTTAAGTAGGTTGTATTAAATGTAAGGAGCTGATGACATCTCTGAGGTCATCAACACTGTGACATTTATGAAGAATTAAATATTTAAATTGTATCTATCATTACATTACATAGTTATCATTGCTTTTGTAAAATTACTTTAATCTAAAAGGTTTAGTGTTAGCATCGGCCTGTAAACCGTTAATTAATACTTTTAATTTTAAAAACTACTCGGAACATTACAAAAGTAATACAATTAGTTTAGTGAGTACCCAAAATTTGATGACAGTGAGTGTCAAAGACCAGCACGAGACCTTTGAAGACAACATCCTCCCCCAGGCCCAAACCACCGACATACCAAGCGAGCAAATGCATGCATACGTCGCGATCACGCCATGCTCAGAGCTCATGAATCAGGACACTGAATGGATTTGAAACTAATCGGGCGAAATCCGATAGTAATTACGTGATTTGAGCCGGACAATTCTATGTACATATATATATGGCCAAAAAAATTCCAGATTCAAGAAGCAAATTGCTAAGAATGTTATTAAAATAAAATATATTACAGAATAACAATTTTCAAACCATCATCGGTTAAACTATACAGAATAAACACTATGGTTTGTGAAGAAATAAATTGTAACATTTTCAAAATTAAGAACTTCATTTTAGTTTTTGTTCCATATATAAATAAATGTCTGTTTGTAAAGGACTTTCACGGTATATGGCTACTTTATCAAGATAAGAATGAGATAAGAATAACTTAATATAATAACTTTTAAGATTTGATACACTGGGCTCAAGTTAAGCTGATTTCAAATATAAATGATTTCTTTTACAATTTTGTTAGAATTAGAATAATTGTGTGTGAATTTTAAAATAATAATTTCTGAAAGTTTATAAACAAAACTAAAATCTGTTTTTATATGTCTCGTAGTAAAACCTTTTGTATACGTGGAACAATACTATTATATACCAAATACGGATATTTAAGTCAAGGCAAGTTCTCGATATCAAAGGAGGTACTATGAATGAAGCCTCCTTAGATAGATGTATTCCAGACTTTGAACAAAAACTGGGAATCTTGACAATCCCGCTTATCTAATGATGTTCAGCTAATATCGATAGATTAGATTATTAAATTTAATATCAATTATTATAGAAAAAAATATGTTTTAAGTTAATTATATTATATTTTATATTTCTAATCTATGTTATGATTATTACTAATTAAATTTAGTTTAAGATTAAGCCCAATTAATTAATAGTATTGTAATAGAAGTTTTTATTTTAATTGTTTTGTAAATACTATTTATCTTAAAAATGAAACAAGTCGATTAAATTATTTTATGATAACGATATGATGTAAAATAATCGATAAAATTAATTCAACATCCCTACTACAGAATGCGGTGCAGTAAGTCGCAATGTGAATGAACACAGACGGAGAACCTCTCTCTTTCACGCTTGTACTAATCCTCTGGGAGTGAAAGGGACAGTAGCTATTATAAAGCTGTAAGGCTGGGTGAAAAAGTTTGTTTTATTTTATTTATTTTGTACGAGGTTGGAATTAAACTTTGACTTTCGCCACTTGAGACTAAAATGTCAAGATTTAAAAAAGGAGAGCAATATTTTGTTTGCCTCTTATTAACATCGACAACCAAATCATTATTAATAATTTGAGCAAAATAATATTTTAAATAATAAATTATTTATCTACTCTGTTAAATTCGTTTAATATTACATCTGGGACTTGATACTAATAGACTAGATCAATATTGAAATGTTTTGTTTTATATAATTATATAATACTTACGTAAACCAACGATTTTAAAATAAATATAAACTTTATGCGTGTTTACTATAGATTTTGGGAATAAATATAAACAAAATGGAACAAAAATAATAATTTAAAAACACATTGCATATTGATCAAAATCGGTTCAGTAAGTGAAAGAGTTATGTTTAATAAAAGTAATTGTCACTCATGTCAATAATATAGATTTATACATTTTTTTTAAGGATATTAAGCATGTTTAAGTTTTATTTTCAGTTATATTTTCACTTCAAAATCTATCAAAATATTTAAAAATTATTATAGTGTGAAAGAATATTTCACTCTTATCTACAGATAACAATAATTACCATCATAATACATAGAGAAAACAAAACACTATTTAAAAAGGAAAAATCTATTTCATAAATGAAATAAAAAACATTTTATAATAACATATTTTAATTTTGTCTCGTATTACCTGAATAACTTCGCTAATATCAAAGTCACATAGTTTATTATATACTAAAACCATACTTGAAGAACGTGGATAGAAATGGGGAAATAATTAACATTATTTATTAGTATAAGAAATAAGCACGGACATACAAACGTACATAGTTATGAGTGAAAAAGACTTTCCATTTTAAGGTTCAAAAGTCATCTAGTTATAACAACTTTTGTAGTTTTATGGTTACAGTTTCTTGTTTGAAATATATGATATCTAATGATATATGTTATATTAATAATAAAACATTAAACTAATTAGTTTTATTTATTATATAAAATATATGACATATAAATACTCCTGAGAGAGCTGTCTGTGTGTTATTACTTTTATTATATATTTATTTGTCCCTAACCACTAATAACTAATTCTATTTTATATACTTTATATATATATATCTTATTCGTCACTTTCAATATATTTAACATTGATTAAATCCCTCTCGTCTCATTTCACTCTTTGTTTTTAATTTCTATTCTTTATATATTACATAGTTACTAAAAAAAATAAACAAACACAATCAGCGTATATTGTAATTTTTATTAAAACTGATTTTTATTCTAATACATAACAAATTAAAAGATTTGTAAAGCTTAATTAATTTTATAAAAAGATACAAAATATATTGTATTTAGCATATACTTATTACATATAACTCTGCTATCAATATTAAAAAAAATAGTTTGAAAATATTATTTTCAATTCATTCAGGCATATCGAAAAAAAAAACAAAAAAATATATCATAAAAAACAAAACTACTATACTCATTCAGTCATTTACCAAAAAAAGCAACAAAAATCTAAGTATATCATAAACAATATTAAACAGTATAGTAATAATAAAGTATTATATATCATAATAGTATATTATATATCTGCAGCGAATGCTAAACTCGTTCGTATCAAAGCTCTCGCGGTCATTGAACGCAGCGCGGCGCTAAAATAGAATTAAAGAATGCCCGCCATTTCGATTCTAACCTCCAAACTGTTTCACAACAACTTCACGCTTTTAAGTTTGTACTTTATTGTTGATATTGCATTTACAATGTTTTATATTTAATAAAATGATTGCTTTTTACAATAGCTGTTACTCGCGGTTGTACCCGTGAACAAACGATTTTATTTACTATTGTATAATTACGAGCAGTAGCGTATGCTAGATAGATTATGAACCAGCCTATGAACGAGAAAGATTTTACCAAAACCATCGGATAGTTATGAATATTAGCGTTAAAAAAAAACAAACAAACTTTTCAGTTTTATATTAGCATAAATTATTTTTAAATTGAGTTAGATATATTTATAAAAAATAAATTGAAATATTAGTAAATAACTTTTTAACGTTTCTTTAATTTTGTTAAGATGTAGAGTAAATAACTATTGTAAATCGAATTATTGAAAAAATAATTAAATTTAAAATGAATATTGTAATAATAATGTATTTCAAGTACACTTTCTTCTGACCTAGTTGTTTAGTGACGTGGTTATTTGAATATCGATAAATCGTTTTATTCGATTGTCACAATTATAACTACCCTTCAGGTCAAAAAACTTTCAATTGGTAAGATTAATGAAGGAATATAACTGTTCATGCGGGTTTTTATTGTCACTGTCAAAAGTCAGTTAGTGTTGGTTACTTGAGATATTTTTATCGATAAAAAAAATTATTGTAGATTTAATTAGAAATTATTGTACAACAATAATACATTAGAAGGTAAATAATTTGATCCAGATTGCTTCACTTATCGTTCTGTTCAGAAAGAGCTTAGCTGTTAATAGGAAAATAGTATGTTTTGAATTTAAGATATTTACACTATTGTTATGAAAAACATAATATCTTATATATTCTCTCTACATTGCTTATAATTAATTTAAAATATCGGAATCATTCTCTATTAAAAAGCATTTAATTCAAAAAAAGATAAAATTTGACTAGAACAAAATTAACCAATTTAGTTTATGGGATATTAAAATAAAATCATACACAAACAGACACACAAATCAGATCTCATATATAATCATTTAATTCTCATAAAAGACGCCATAACTCACTATAAAAGGAATGTTATGTTAATTTCGTGAACCTCGTAAACGGTTAACTTGTTATTTTTAACTCTCACCGTAAATCTGTTAATCAATTAATTAAAAGATTAATTGATTTAACTAATATGTATAATAAACAGTTCTAATATTAATATTAAGAAACTAAATTATCCATTCTTTGATCATTTTCGTGGCAAATATCAAAGATTCCAAATTATTTATTTTAAAAATGTCGATGACAGCTGTCTCTTTTTGTTTTAAAGATGTCATTGACAGCTGTCATCTTTTAGGAAATAAATGTCAATATGGGCTGCTTACTCTGATATAGGTTAATGTATACTTTTAACAAGACTGTAACCTTTAGTCTAAAAATAATTCATTTAGTCTAATACGTCGTGAAATGTTGAAAAATTGTATGTAACAAATTAATTATTTATGAACAAGCATGTATTTTTATATAAATAAACAATTTGTATTTATCTTATTGTAGGCACAGCTACTTGCTTTTGTCCTAAAGATGTTTAAAGAAGATAAACGTCTCAGGAATAATTCATTTTACCCAAAAGGAACTGGAGAGTTACGCCCACGGAGATACTATCTAGACTTACAGCAACATTGGAATTCCTACGCGTATCTATGAGACTTTTATTTATATATGTATTGTAAAAATAGTATCTGATATAAAAAAAATATTTATATGTAAAATCAGATTTAATTGCAATGATTACAATCTTACAATCTAAATAATACACATAAAATATATTTAAAAAAATGTATTTTTTTTATTCAAACCCAAGTTTCGAGTTTAAAATATTTAACAAAACGCTGCAGAATTTGAAAGACTATCAATAAACATACATCATATAAAACGACTCATACTGTTTAGTGTTCTCTTGTTTAGTGAATGTTAATTTTGTGAAGTGTTATTACCATACAATATGTCACCGTTTTACTATATCAAAAGTAATGTAATGTGAGAAATTCACCAATGAATTAGATGATTCTATTTGAAATAAATAGATATATGAAATCTATAAATTTAATTCCTGTACTTTGTTAGTTTGTTAAAAAATATGCAAAATAATCTTACCTTAAGAGCTGATTGTACTAATTGATATATTACAGGATTCCTTATTAGGGGATGGGCTAAAATAATATGACGAAAAATGCCTGACCGAATAATAAAATTGTATTCTTACTTCTTGACACATTCCATCATTATGATAAGCATCTTAAACCTGGTCACATTCTGTACATAAAAGAGAACTTACTTGTAACTCGTTGATGATTTTGCGAAATTAGTTTTCATGGAAAGCCTTATTACTTTTAAGACGACTATCACTGGGTATCAACGTAATAAAAATTGGACACAGATTTGTAATTAAAAGTGCATATAACTTAAGAGCACACCTGACACAAAAATATTAAAGTTTCTTTTTATTTCATTAAAAAAATATAAAAAAATAGGTATGTTATCTTTGTACAGTCTATAGTTAACGATAGAATCCTGACATATAACAGTAAATTTCAGTAATTGTTAATAACAATAAAAAATGCTTAATAGAGAATAGTCAATGTATATAATCAGTTCAAAAAATTTTCTCAAGATGGTTGAAACGTGAAAGTGAAACACATATTTTTTCTCTCTCTGCCTATTTTAGATAGTTTTTTTTCAGCCACAAAAATTGCCTATTAATCTATGTATAGACAGTAAATATATAGTAGTATATTAATTGTATTTTGTATATATTTCTCACGGGCGTGCCACCGACGTCATTTTGGAAGCT
This sequence comes from Mechanitis mazaeus, assembly GCA_959347395.1. Classification (NCBI taxonomy): domain Eukaryota; kingdom Metazoa; phylum Arthropoda; class Insecta; order Lepidoptera; family Nymphalidae; genus Mechanitis; species Mechanitis mazaeus. The sequence continues at coordinate 12,327,648 of OY365749.1, forward strand.
TGGCAACAATTACCGAATTCCCTGCGCCCATATTGTTTTAGTGAAGGTTATTAACCTAACACTATTAGTGAGGTATTTATATCGATAATTCAAAATAAATCTATTATTTATTAAATTAACTATTTTTATGTTCCTACATTTTCACATATTTCCAACAATTTTTACCTGAGTTGACTAGCGTATAATCATAATTGGTTGAATTTTAAACTAAATTTTAGAATCCGTAATTTCGAATGCTTTGTAGATTTGAAGACGATTGTGAGTTAAATTGTTAAAAATAGTTTTATTTTAACTAATTTTCTATTTGTGTCATATGACATTAAAAATATTGACATCAAAATAAAGTCCTGTATATGTATATATGTTTGTAAATCCGCTTCTTCAGATATAACTTATCTAACAAAGACAATCTTTATTACAACAATAACATGTTCCTTAATACCAATTGAACCTACGATAAGAATACAAACTATTTGAACAACTCACAACTGACCGGAATATAAACCAATCTATCGATACTATCGATGGTATTTAGTCGCATCACTCAAAGGGAGTCGTGTCTGCATTACGAGAATAATTTGCTTATAATCAAACTAACTTCAACCTGATTTAGACTTTATTTTTATTTAACATAAGAGTATTTTTTCTATAACAGTATATCCTAGGCATGACATTTTTAAAAGGCGGGAAACACCAAAACGTCTGTCGATTCACGGAAGCCGTTTATTTTTGTCGAATCAATTAAAATAATTGATTTTACAGATGCAGCGACTGCTTTAACGTTATTTATTTCAAGAAACAAATCGATTTCATTATTTCATCGATTCTGGAGGAATCGGAACATCAAAGTATTTTTAAATTAGAAAAAATCGATTATTTATCGATTATTATTTACAAAATGAGTATAAAATAACTGTATATTATTTAAATCCACTGTTTATTAATATTCAGAAGCCACACTTAATCATAATTATGAGTAAGCGCTTCAGTCACACCAGATCCTATCTATGCTAAATTATCCAGTGTTACTTGGACTACAGTTACAGAATAAACTTATTTGCATGTAGGTCTTGTTTTTCTGGTTAGTTAAGGAAAGCCTATGGTAGCTTTTATAGTAAATATACAGTATTAATTTGTAAATACACTACACATATGAACTAGGCCTTAAAACTAGGTTCCGTTGTCCATTGTACATAGACCTATGGATCCCTTCATTTAGTATGCAACTGAGGGTCAGTTAAAGTTTAGGTGAGATTGTACATACGATGAATAACAAATGTTTTCATTGAGTAAGTAATTATAATTCAAAGAGTATTTTAATATTACTATGAAAAAGGACTACGCTTTAGAATGTGACTGAGGAGTGTTAGATATATAATTGAACTTACATTTGTACGTGTTAATATATTTAAGTTGTACTTTAGATACGATATACGTTAAAAAGTTTTTTAAATCATAATAAGTAAAATTTTTATATATATTTTTTATTTTTGTATATTTTAACTTTATTATTTAGATTTAAGTAACTAAATGAACATTTTATTGAAAATTTTAATTACTGAAAATTTTCAATCTTACTTTACTATTCTTCAGTAGTGATGATTTATCTATCTTTTTCAACATACCTGAAATAGAAAAAGAAAATAAGCATTGTGAAATTTTTATCAAATATATATTAAAACAAAACATCATCAAGAAAATATCAAATAACCGGAATCCAATGCAATATTCACAAAATATATCTATGATGTCATCTGTCATTGAAAACGTACATCTGTTGGTAACGCAATGTTTGAGCCAACTGCGATACAAGAACAAACATTTATTAATCTCACAATCACTCCCGCGCTATTTGAGATTATGAAATATACTTAGAGGGCGAATTACGATATATACATTCTCATTAACTTACTGACTCAACACGCACACACATACGCACACGCATACGCACACGCACACGCACACGCACACGCAAATAATAAATATCATATTTCGGACAAAGCACAGTTTCACACAAAAATACATTCATTCACGGATATAGGTCACATGGCGCATTAGGCTTGTCTGTGTGGAATATGAGATTAGTTTGTGTTTGTAGAACAAAAATATTAATATGTATGTGGGTACCAAATATATCACCTTATTTTTTTAAACGATTTCCATTTATTTTTAACAGTATTTTTCATATTTATATATTGTAATTTCTCCGTGTATATTGCGTTGCAACATATAATAGGTATCTACATAAAATAGACATACGGTAAACAAAATTATTTATTGTATATATGCATATTATTATAAAGTTTTATATAGATATTTTCTTTTTAAAAAAGAAATAGTTTTTCGGCAATCTTTAAATACTATTTCCTAATTCCATAAACCTAATTTCCGCATGAAACACCAATACGAATCCTGAAAGTGGAGCAGACAAAAAACCAGAAAACTGTGAACCATAACTTCGAACATACTCGTTGAGTGACAAATCTTATTAAAATGGTTTACACACCATTTCATTAACATGGGAGATAGATCTATGTGTGTATACAAATAATTCCAGATACTGGTTCAAATTAGAATAGTTTTAATGGCATCTGTTTTATAAACATTGATGTTTATTATGTTTGTTTTATATCGTGCTTTCGTAATTTATGCAAAAAGATTTGATTTTTCGTTTTAATTTAAACAAATAGTCCAGTTTTTAGTTACTGTTCCAGTTCCCATTGTTATGGTGGTTTACTAATAGGATAAGAGGCCGATAGTTCATATAATGGTGACCAAATTATTCTATTATATGGTAATTCAGTACATATGATTTATCGTTGAAATGTCGGTCAAACGAGCATACGGGTTCTCTTGATGGTAAAAGATTACAGCCGTCCTCAGTCTTTTGCATTATCTGGAGATTTTCGAAAGCATTCTTTGAGGAGTAAGCATTGACGGTCGTTTGAACAGAATGCGTGGTACGTCAAATCTTTATAAATGTCGAGGCTTCTTATTTTCAACTGATGACGAAACACAAACATGACATATTCACAATAAGTCACACATTCATAAAATTGCTAATCATAAAACATGTGTCAAAAGAAGTGACATCACGTTCAAAAAAAAATTATATATCTTGAAAAAGAGCTCTTCAAACTGCTGGTCCGATTATAGAATCACAGCGTTACAAACAAATATCTTCATATTGGTAAGTGAAAAATTCTAATAAAACATATCTAATACTGTAATTGTAAAATTCTCACGTCGGTATAACAGATTAAATCTATCGGATCCAGAGACAATAAAGAACGTAACCCGATTCTATTTCCGCAGACTCCGATGTCCGTATTGGAGTCAATCCAAACACGCTTGTCTATTGCGATCTATATTTATAATTTAATGTACGTACATTCAAGGCTTTTGATTGGATATATAACAGTTATATATCATCTGCTTAATAATATAGTAAGTAAGTAATATAATAAGCATTTTTTAATTATGCTTACAGCATATAATTCTAATAAGGAGACGTGACGCAAATACTAAATAACAATTAGTTTAATGCGTATTCCTGACAATGTTAATTAAATAAATGAACTCTAATTATTTATAAAGCTTATATACGTTTCAGTTTCAGCTTCGAACAAAAATAGAAGATTATAAAAATCACAACCCGGTCACGGTGTTACAGGAAATGCGTATTGAGTCTAAACGCGAATTGTAAACAGACTTATTAATTCACAAAGATCTTTTAGATGAGACTTACGAAGTAGAACGGAGACGTTTAAATCAAATATAACTAGTATGCTAAGACCAGCTAGTCACAATAGATAATACAAAAAATTTGAAGAAAAACGACGCGGAACCACCAATTTAATACAATATATTGTTAACCAATACTAATTAGGCTAATGAGATTTGAGAGTTGTCACTATTTTTCAGCAGTGTAGCATAATGAGACCTTTGATTTGAGCCATCAACGATATTTTTCCCTTTAGTGGTTCTCGAGCTACAGTGTGCCAACGAAATCGCTTCCTGCATTAATATATAAGATTTATATTTATATTTTATTTATAACTAGAAAAAACTTAATTCTGACTTTCTTTATTCATCATTTATGAAAAACGAATTCCTATGCTTTCTATTAAAAGTAAAATATTTAAACGAACACACACATAGCCACACTCCACCCACACTTACAATAAATCATATAATCTAAAGCATTATACTTGCAAGGCACGAGCTGTAACTTGAGACCAATCAAAGAGTTCTTTCAGTGTAGGAACCACATGTACATTCCATGGATTTGTCCTCGATGTGTATTGAAATTATTCACTCATTCTTATTTGTATGGCAGGTGAATGATTGTGAATGTATGTAATACGATTTAAAGAAATTGCCAGGTGAAAGGTTGTTATTATTTAAGTATAATACTTTTGAACCTTTGTTTGAGCATTTGTAATTAAAAAAATAGTTTTAAAACAGAATAAAGATACACAAAAAGAAAAATAAATCTTAAAACTCTTTTTCCGAACATTAACAAATAACGGGTCCTGATTTTTTTTACATGAATGTCTTTTTATTCTGTGTAAATCATTACGGCTCACTGGTCGAAGTTCTTTTAAGAAAAACAATTAAGTTAGGACTCAGAAAAGTCTTTATAAGATGACTAAAGTATACACCTCCTATTTGATGAATTAGAGCGGCAACCAGCCGACGGTCCAGCTTGTAAGCAGTTGTTTCTTCCGACGTCTGCAACATAAGTCATTGCAGATGTCGCCATGAGAGGGGGGCGTTCATCAGACAGGATATGAGAGGAAATAGAAGATATGACAGAGTGAAAAAGAGATGAGAGAATGAGGCTCTCTCTCATTTTCAATGTAACAGATGCAATTATAATTTGTCCTTCACATCTTTCTTGTGAGAGAGGTTCTACTTCCACATTCCTACAAGTTGTAAACGTTTGTGATATCGTAATTAATTCTTGTAGAAAATAAAAAGTTCACATCAGGAAACTTCAAGGCAAGTTAATTTACATCATACAACAAGTTTTTCATCGCATAGAGAAATTACACGCACATGGTAAGGCATGCTGTGACTCTCATTGACAATTAATAAATGTGAATTCCTCTCGAGTCTTGCTAAATAAGGGTAGATAGTCGTATTTGGAATTGTGTCAGACGGTTACTAGTTGTATACTGGTGATGTACTCTCGATATCGATAGTTTTATTATTATTCATTCGCAATTTATATAATCATATTTTGTGCCCATATTTATTTGTAACTTTTAAGTTAAATTTTAGGTGTGAATTATAACGAAAATTCTTATGTGCGTTGAAATGTTACGGATTAGATGATTGTCAAAAATCTTGTAGGTGGTGATCAGAAAATGCTGTAATGTTCGTTGTGAGGCAATCTGATAATCTTATAATTTAGCTATGTGGGTTAAGTTCAATAGCCTTTTCATAGTAGACCATGGTATGTATTATAACCTGCCCACTCGTTAGAACATCATTGAAGTTTAATACAAAATTTCCGCAACATTTTTTTTCTATCGATAAATACTATCAACATTACTATTGCTGTATGAAAGGTAAAAGCAGATCGTGTCCATATTAGGTGACACTGACGGACAATCCGTTAAGTTTGACTTTTTTGGATCATACTTTCTCCAATGACTCATAGTTTTCACTCCGTCTTAACTGCTATCAGATTTCGCTTCCCATAACTTTGCTATTTATGTCTCAATTATTTTTTATTAACAATAATAATATTCTTTTTATTGGACACCAAGGAAAGAAAAAAAAACATTTGCATTTTAAAATGACGTACAAACATAGGAGACCTTATCGCTAAAAAGCGATCTATTCCAGGCAATCTTTGGGTAGAAAAACTAATAAGAACAGAGAAGGAGGTGTACATACTAATAGGCAAACAACAATTAATATAAAACTCTAATTAAATACATTTCGATTTTGAACATACATACACATTATAAATAATCAGAAATTTCGTGGGTATGGGCAGAAAATATCTTTTTTAAAGCAAACATCTTTTTACTTCAGACATTTGTGGGGCCCAAGATAAGCTAGATTCTATAACTATACCTAAATTTCTTATGCTGCTTATAAAAAAAAAAAAAAAATTAAATAAAACCAGTAATAATTATTCTCAGTAAAATATTGTTTAAATAAACAAGTGATCTTATAAGCACAGGTTTTTAATTAATAACTCATGCGTTACAGATAGCCTTCGATAAATATAAAATGCTTATTGACTCAAGTGGCATAAGAATGTATCTCGTCTTCAAGTATGAGTATTTAAAACTATATGGAGAAAATAAGGTTTATTGATCTTTCCTTACTATATTTTGTTTGTCATCATATCATTTATGTGCGGTTGGATAAATTACAATCTTTCATGAAAATTTATATATTTTTTTGTATCTGTATTTATATTTTATTTTTAAGCCATTTATTGTACGAAGCACATTTTGTAATCATATAGTATATTGTAGTCGTATAAGTTAGTTTAAGTTATTGACTGAATGTTTTTATTTTAATCTGTTTTTCGGTTGACTGGCAGAGAATGCTTTGAGCATTAAGTTCGCCTATTGTACCAATAAATATTTAATAAATAAATAAGATAAATAAGATATACAACTTATTAGGTACTATATATTATTAATACATATGTAAGGTATGTTTATTGAAAACTACTGACCATTATTAGTAATTTAACATCATTTTAAACTAAAAGACAAATCCAGCAAATTAACTAACTGGAGCTGGATCAGACGTGATCTGTCTGTTTATTGCTTGTACCAGTTTCTGTTCGCATTGATGAGAGTTGTTGGAGAGACGCCAAACTTGTTAGAGGATCCCTCTGATGTCACATTCTTATGTATTTTCAGATAATTTGAATTATCATTTATATTGAACTGACTTAAATTAGCTTTTAATGTTATTGCTTTTTATATTCTGCAATTTTTGTATGTTCTCGTGATCCATGATTATATATAATAATATATTTATTTGGCTGTGCTCATGTTATTACTATTGGAATTCATCCGACTAGTTTCGAACTCATTCAGGGTCCTTATTCATGAGCTCTGATCATGGCGTGAACAGTTAACGCCGTGATAGTTATATTCTATAGTTTATCAATTTATTAATGTTGATGTCACAGTGTCATGATCAATGGAAGTATTTTACATTTAAACCAATTTCTTTTTCCTGTTTGTTATTAGCCGTAGGTTTAATGTATTTATAATTTTTTTTTATCTTAAGTGGGTGAAAGCAAGCAGAGGGTAAGCATCCCTTAGCGGAGGACGCGGAATGAAAAACTGTAGATTGCAAACCAAATATTTAGCTACCATCTTTGCAGTAGTAATGGTCAAGAAGGTTTTGTGAGGGGAGTTGAAATGAGACAAATATTTGAGTTTCAGATATATTAAAACCTTAATACCTGTATAAACACGGTGCATTATATTGTCGTTTTAGATCTGGAAATTATGAGTTGAACGAGCTTCGCAATTTTACGATAATTGTCGACAACAAATTGAAGACAATAGTGAAAATAGGGAAAAATTCAACACCAGAGAACTGATACAAAAACCTTCAATGACTTCATTGCCTCTCCTTCAACAGATTTCTACAGTAAAGGGATAAACAAACAGCCATCAAAATTCCAAAACTATATAATATATAATATATAATTTTAGTCAGATCTTTGATCATCTAAAAAAAAATATCCAAAAACTTTCTATCAAAAAATTTTTTCTACATATAATCAGTTTCATACGTAAAGAGCTAATATTAAACCAATCTTGGCATATCTGCTATAACCTTCTAACTTTCATCATACAAAGTAAGAGGAACAAGGTTTGATAAACAATACCTATAAATATTATACGGTTATAGATTGTGAAGTCAATTACGTGTAAACTAAACTTGGCCTCTGTTTCAAACAGCTTTAAATATTTAAGTATACTTGACCTATATTTATGATTGGAACTAAAAACATATTTTTAAGGTAAAAGAATATCACATAAAAAATTACATGTTTTCATAATTATTGTATATTTTTTAAATATAGCAATATATTAATTCTGTTTATTTTCTTATTATATACATTATATCTTAATAATATTAATAACATAAACCGTTTATAATATTATTAAAGCCAAAATAAAATAATTTTTCAAAATTAAATACCTATAACAGGTCGATTTCAACAAACATACATACAATATTCACGAACAGATAGCTCTGAAGCATCCTGAAATAATTCACACATGTAACGGTACATGTTGCGCACGCGCATTGTTTGCGATGATGAATTTGTAAATTGTGCAACAGATCTTTTGAATGGTGCAACATGTTCAAAAATAAATTAATTTTGTTACAATTTCATTATATTGAATGGCAGTTTAAACTATACGAATAATTGATATAACTTACGATAAATCTGTAAACATATTTTTAATGAATCGCTATTTTTAGGATGTGATTCATGTAATGCCACTGAAAAAAGAGCTTGTAAAACTAACAACATGTGCTGTATAATGGGAACACGCCAACAGATAAACCGACAGAAAATAGGTCATGCTTCAGCGTACATTTTATATCACACTGACTTATAAAAGAAAAATATTTTTGGCACTGACTAGTCCTATTGCTATCCAAATAATTTTTATACTGAAAATATAAATCTATACTAATAACATAAAACTGAAGAGTTCGTTTGTTTGGTTGATCCCGAATCTTTCTAACTACTGGATTTGAAGAGTTCTTTACCAGGTTCATGAGAAATCTATCTAGCAGTAAGCTACTACTTCTTTATTTATCTTAATAAATAAAATCATTAAATAGAACCTCGAGTAACAACTTGTTTATAAAATAACTCAAAATAACTATTTTTGTATATAATAACAGTGTATTATGGGGTGATATTAAATGCATTGTAATTGACTCTTCACTGTGCCTAAAAGCGCCCACATTATAATGGTATGGTGACCACCATTTTATGGTGAAGCTAAATATTTTCCCCATAATAAGTACGTACCTGTTTCTTCACATATTTATGTATGTTTGTGTATGTACACTTACACATACGTAATAAAATAAAATAGATGTCTTAATAATTACTCGATCTTATTTATTACAAACTAATAAAATTGTTTTTACTACTCTCAGCTGCAACAAATCTGCTATAAATAATGCTATTCATTACCAGTAAAGTTTAATTATTATTGATTTAGCGAAACATTTTATCGCCTAACTGTATTTTAGATTAAAGTTCTTTACAGTTTCTTCGGATCCGTAAAATACGTTGCTCTGTCTGTCTGCATGCTTGTAATTTGAGTATTACTGACTTATATAATTATTTTTTATTGAAATCGGTACATATGTAAGTTTTAGTCTTAATATTTTAGAAGCAGTAACTGTAAGAATGTTTTCTTAACCTCATATTGTTAGTTTGTATCAAAACCCAAACCCATGGTCCCCACATGTCGTTCCGCACGACTGAGCGTGTCAGTGACCTCTTTATGGTCAAGTTTACCGCCAAATTTGGGTGCCATGGGGTTATAATGACAGACGTTTTAGGTATTGTGAGATTGTAAAAGATGTGAGTACAAATTTCGGTTATTTTATAAGTAGCAAATAGCTTTAATTTTAATAATACTATAAACATGAAGGTGATGGTGACAATACTCAGTTTTGTTTTGGATCTTCACACAATAAAAATGTTAGAAACGATTTTTTTTACCCTCTAAAAAAGTTGAAATAAAACACGTTCCAGCTGTAAGCAACATTTTCCACCATTAATTATCTAGACCTAATTCCCAAAGCATGTTAACTCCAGCTATAATAATGTTTCCACTGTATTTGTCGAACTAGTTCATTTGAACACTTGAAATACATTACAATTCATTTGTTAATTCTGATTAGATATGTTGGTATATATTTTTATTATAATTATTTTTATTTGTATTTTAGTGTAAACAAACAGCAGATACATTACATTTATAAATACAGGTAATATTTATACATATATTCAAAAAACAATAATTTGAATTATTTTTTTTTTAATTTATAAAATTAAAGTAACAAATTATAATAATATATACTTTATATTTAAAATTCATTCATTTATCCTGTTATTATATTTCCTCTAAAATAAACAACTCAAAACAAATCTATTTTTAAATACATTTTTTATCAATGATCCAATCATTTTAAATAGAATGGGCTATGAATAGAATATTTAAATAACGAACAAATTTTTTAAGTATTTTCGCTCTATTACCTGCGCGCGCGCATTGTCCGAGGTTAATGGGCTCGTAAATGTGGACACATTACTATTACTATTTTAAATGACTGACAATAAGTTTTTTACTATATAATACTTAAAAATATATAAAATAAAAATTATTATTTTTAAGCTTTAGCTTAGTTTTTTAATAAATAATATTTATATTAGGTAGTAGTTGAAAACTATAGATGTTATTTGTCTCATTTTTGTATTTTAATTGAAGTATGGCCACCCTTCTATCACTGTTCAATTGTTTAGGTGATATACGCACAAAGACGTACTAACGGTTGATGTTTTATACAGTGTTTCCGTTTTACGTAATTTAAATTATTTAACTCTATTATGTTACGTTTTGTTATCTTTTGTTACGCTATTTATTACGAGTGAGTGAATGATGTTCTGAGAATATTGTTTCAAGTCTAATCTTATTTACATAAAATTTATCTAAATCATGAAAAGTATTGTTTTTAATATAAAACTTAATAACTGTGACATAAAAAAGTAAGGGAACATTCCTCAGGTCAACTCTCATTATATGAAAAGTATTGAGAATTAAATATTTATAGTTATATAGACAAATTTATTTTATATATTTCAACTGTGGTGGTTTTTCAATTAAGTATAATTTCTATATATTATTGAATTATATAGATGATGTTACGATCGATGAAAAAATAAATGTAGGGATAAATAAAAAATATTAATGAATAAATATTTAAGCTTCTGTAATATTGTTGACCGTCGGTAGTACGGTGTATTATGCAATTAAAATTTTATGAATGTATTTTATTAAGCATGAATAATGCAACACACAGACACAGACCTACTGGTTCATATTCTTGTATTGATAACCTTAGCTGTATCTTCGACCTCCATCCATGATGTAACGGGCTATTTTTCATTGTGAAAGATGTTACGTGTGGTGCAAGTAATGAGATGATAACTAATTACCAATAATAAGAATTCACGTCGCGATTCCACCATGCTCAGAGTTTACGAATAAGGACCCTGAATGGGGGCCGAACTAGTCGGGCAAATTCCGATAGTATTTACGTGAGTACAGCCGGATAATTATATATACATATATATATGTAGTGGCCTTAATCACTAAATGATTTGGCCACAAGACTTAAAATTTAAAGAGAAAATTGCTAAGAATGTTATTAAAATAAAATACAAATACAGAATATGCACTTTGTGAATAAATAAATTGTAACATTTTCAAAATTAAGAAGTTTCAAAAGAATAAATTTATCTTTCCAATTCCGATAGTTATAACGTACAGACGAATAATATATATATAGTAATTATGAATCACGAAAGTTTACATACAATAACTAATTTAAACTAATGAGAAAATTGTTTTTAAATATGCTAAGAATTCCAAAGTATCTATATTTTAAACCTTGCATTTTGAATAGCTTCGAAATGTTCCTAATGAGCTACACTTTGGTATCTCATTATCTATTTAGCATAAGAATTATTAACTATTGATTTTAACTTAATTTATTTAATTGAAATTACTCAGTTTTCACGATATATTTATTTATCTTATTATAATAAGTAACTTATCGCCAAATCATTCAACTTGGACCCGAACAGGACACCGGAACACATCACCTTTGTGCCACTCACCGACCTAATTACAAATTGCGCCATTAAATTACACTCATTAAGCCGGTCGGTAATCATTGATAGTGCAGCCGCGCGGTAATCACAAGTAATCTATTCTATTTATTTGTTTGATCGAGGTATATAATTTTAAGAACTTTCAACGTTAAGTAATTCAGGATATGGTTAAGTTTTGTGGGTATATCTGAAATTACAACATTTTAGCTTTACTGTTCAACTTGATTACTTCACTCCTCCTAGACGGTTATATAAAGATGTTTGAAATTTTTTACACCCATAACAGACTACGTCAGGGGAATCAAAAAGAAATCAAAGAAGTCGTGATTTTAGAAAAATATTGACGAAACTTTATGATCGTTATAACTTGATTGTTGCTTTGATTTTTCTCAGCAATAGATTTAAATTATTTTATATGATTTGCTTTCTAAATAAATCTTTTATCTCAAACAAATGCCTTTGTCGGCAGCGGCCCTAGTTATATCGCTAACTCTAAGAACTGTTCATCCATCGCACATTTATTAATCAAATATAAAAAACAGTTGGTATCCATGGTCGGTTGGTAGTCTTTGGTGTATAAACTACCAATAATAAAAATACTAATTATTACTTGGTAAAATTAATTTTACGACCAATAAATAGACTTCCAAAATAACAAAATGTTATAAAAACCGCAGCAGTAGATTCCATTGTGCAAAGCGGGATTCATGGACGTCTGCCAAAAATATGTTATGCAAGCTGGAGATGCATTCTGTGTCGAGATAATTGATGCTGTACCGTTTATATTACAAATAGATATTGTGTGTATGTATGTGTTAGTATGCTATATATCTTTATAGTTTATACTATATGGTTTTTGAAATAGAACTTGTAGGAAGCATACTGGACTTAACTATAAAATTGTTATTCTTTTAAACGTTCAAGACTGTTTCTTTGTGGGACAATATCTGCTAAATTCGTTATCATAAAATTAGTTTCTTACAATCATAGTTTACGCCCAAATAGAAAAAGTTAAAAATGATAACAGGAACCCATTCTGATTTCGGCTCTGACAAGAAAAATAAAAGTACTTCTTAGACAATGGTGGAAGGGAAAGGACTATAAAGGACTGTACCGACGAGATCGCATCAATTTCGAAGAAGCGTGGGTGTTTTTTTTATTCTGATGCCGCTTTATTCTCTTGAATAAAAGAACCAATGGCTTTTACAGCCCTGTATAATCTGTGGTTGGTAATCATAAAATAATTTTATGACGTGACTTATTTTAAACATACCTATTCTTATTTTACTCAAAGATGGTAATTCAAGTTCAATTGGTTCAGTGCTTAGTGGCACTGCCAGTTGACTCAAAGGTCTTCTGACACGGGACATAAGTTTGTGTGATACACAGATTGCTTTTTCGTGTTTGGGTGTTCTTTGTGTCCGCTGTGTCTTGAACGTCGGAACAGAGTTCTATAATGCGGCAGTTCTTTTTTTTTAATAAAAAAAGCAAAATTATGCATATTTTATTATTTATTAATAAAATTAATAATAATTTTAATAAATTAATGAATATTTAAAATTTAATGCTGGTTTGCGCCATACGACTATAAGTCACAACTCATATTAACACCGTAAGTGAACACTTAGTATGTATCTAATGGACGGCTACGAATTCTCAGTTGCAGATAAGAATCCAAATCCATATTTTGAATCCAACACAATAATGGCTTTATTTCCAAATAATTATCAGTTAAAAATCAAATCAAACACAATTCAGCGAACAATTAATCATTGATCTAGTAGGAGCAAAGGTGATTTTAATTTCATGCCTCAACGAACGAGATTAGAAATTGAATGATTAACATATTAATCCCGTTCCATTCGTGAATGATTGAATGGTGTTTAATCAATCAGCCTTGTCAGTAGCTCGAAGGTTTTTTATATATGTTATTGGGTAACTATTTTATTGTGAACTTCGTTTTTTTGTGTTGTAAATAGTTTTCTCAAATCATCTGATTTACTTGAATTATAAATTAATATAAACTAAAAAATCCATCTAAATGGATTCGACCTTTCTAATGAAACATTGTCAATTCATTGAAAGTAAGTAAACAAGATGTAATATTAAATATATAACCTCAGAGGGTTACTGTACTTGGTTCTGTTTCCAACAACTCAGCTCTCCTACACAAGTAGACCGGTTTTGAGTTTTAGTATCGGCCCTTATGAGAACTAGTACATCTTTCACAATATATCGATTAGACATTTATATTATAAATCTGGTTTTTTACCTCGTATTTAGAATATGATTAAATTTTTATATGTTTTTGGTATCCATGGAGTTTCTTCTCGTATCTGCTAGACGTTTCTTATAACTTTAATTATACCAACAAAAAATATATTTTTAACTTCGAGATTATTATTTTTTTTATATTACAAGTTATTCAAAAGTGAGTTAGTCTGTCACAACTCATCAGCTTACGAAACAAACCTACACATATGCAAATGTATTTCTATTTCCAAAAAATTTACATAAAATACTAGTAAAATAAATACTTTTTATTTTGGGTCTGTTTAAATGTTGACACTTTGTAACTCCAATTAAAACTCCAGTTTCTAAATTGACTGCAGTTTTCAGTTTACTAATTATTGAGTCGGTGAGTTAACTCCTCTTACAAGAAGGTAGGCCAAGTCCTGTTCTATCTTTATCAGCTGTCCTTTTATTTTCAGCTGTTTTTTTTAGTTTCTGGTATACTATTTCAATTTTCTTCAGTTCACGCTTCGATTCCTCCAAAAACCAAAGCTCATGTATAAGGACTCCAACAGCTTCCAAACTTGTCGGTCAAATTCCGATAGTATTTATACAGTATATAATATAATTAGTTAGTTTGACATACAACCACACTGTCGGCCATTAATAGCAAGATAAAAGATATTGAGCAAAAATAAATAATAAGTGAATATCTCAACCGAATAAAGTTCAAAGTAACAAAATAAAATACGCACCAAGTATATAGAGATCCATAAACAAAGGCAGTATCTAAGGTCTATTGTGGTCTATATATTACTTAATTGAGTCGTCACATCTATAGGGTCATTATCTTATTTATCAGGACATGCTTTCACACATAATAAAGAACATCTTAGAGCATTCATTATAGTAGAGTCTTTGTAATACTTCTGTAGAGTTGATGTCATTTGAGTTGAAGTTCAAATGATAATGGTATTGTAAAATATCTAGGTACATACATGTAGATTATAAAATTTTTCTTTATTTTTGAACTAGTAAAGAAATACTGTGACATCGCTTTGGAAACTAAATTGTTTTCTGACATTAATGAACTTAGAAGTTTTATATGTTATAATATATTTTGAATTTAAGTATCATTTGTATTTTAGATTTATTATGAAATAACAGCACCGCAACACATGTATTATAAACTCTGGAACACTAATCTATATAATATTATAAAACTTGAAGAGATTGTTTGTTTTCCTAATCTTTGAAAGTACTGGATGAATTTGAAAAATTCTTTCTCATCATATTAGTTTTTTTTTAGGAAGGCTGTCTAATGATGGCTTCTAATGATCTTAATAAAAGATAATATTCTTCGTCTGCGGATGGAACCGCGAGTAACGGCTAGTAAATGATAACTAGTTCTGCACATATGTTATTCCTATCGCAAATATCAAACATATTCAAACATAAGTATTTGTTATTCCGAATCGCATAGCAAAAAACATCTGACCGTTACATTGTTACCTGGCCTTCTCAGAAACGAGCTATTATTTAGATTATAGTAAATACTGACGATGGCTCGTAACTCGTACAGGATGACCGATTCAGTACATTCTTTCAAGACGGTCTTATTTCAATGAGAAAGTATTACATAAACATGACAATGGTTGAAATTTGTGATAAATTGCAGGAAACTGTTCTTAATAAAAATACGAGAATAGTAATTCTCTTTTAGTAACTCCTCGTGGACAAAAAATCAGAACAGATTTGCAATGGGCTTCCAATTTTCATTGTCTAATGTTTTCATAGTACAATAAAAATGTTTTTACTTTTTAGGTTTTTCGTTCATTTACCAAACAACAAACAGAGAGACGAATATTATCGTGTGATAAAAAAAAAATTCAATAGTTTATTTCAAAGCCGTGTTCAATTAACCTTACAAGTTTCTAATGATTTGAGTCAACAAAATATCAATATCGAAGTCGTGATGATACGTCACAGTTATCATCTTCAGCACCTCATGCTTGTGACATAACTCACGAGGCGCCCCCAAATATTAGGACTTTATAATGGACTCATTTCACCTACGCACAAGTACAATCTCAAACAAAAGCGCTAGTGCATGTTATATAATTATTAATTTTTATATTGTGTTTTGTAGAATTTAAATCTAATTTTGATTTGTACTTTGTATTTTTTCATTGTGAACATATTGATACCTCCTATTACGATTACATATATAATACGAATCATATTTCGTTATTTGTTTGTCAGTCATTATCAAAGGTCATATTTCTTTTCCATCCATCCTTATATTATAAACACGTCGGCGATTCTATATCATATCATATGACACAGGGAAATATGTAACAATATACTTTACATACACAAAAGAATACAAATATATTATTACCAGCAAATTCACATGGATATAATTACAAATAGTTTTTAATGGAATATATTTTATGAGTGTTGCACGCGATGGTACGATCGCTCCGGTGGTCTAAACCCTTATGATTCGTAATTTGGAGTCATTACGTTCCAACCCACTGACCCGATACTGGACGGTACTTCATATTTTATTCTGGTATTAAATATTTATTATATACACTTTTTTATGTGACTGTATTTACATAATAATATATTTATTTACTTCGCCTCCGTATATCGGTAACATCTCTATAATATCATTTACTTATAAAAACATATATTACATACAAATCCTTTCACCTCTTTATGATAGAAGTTTCCCTGATAACTCCTATAAATACTATAAATTATTGAAGTTTCATTGGTATAGACTAAATTAAACAGGGGCCTTACCGTCTCTTAAAGTAGTATTACATCAATCTTACTTTTGGTTTTTATACCACTATATCTAAGAAACACATTTTTATAAGTCAAATTTCTGCGACTCATTGTTTTTTTTGAGGTAACTAGTTATTGTCCTTTTTAACCTCAAAAGGCTTTAAAAAATGTTTCAATATTAAAATCAAACCTTTTTAAAATATAATATTTCAGATTTGACTATCGTACCGTACCGTACGCCATCAGATTACAAATAAACTTGAAAACTATTATTCGTTCTAATGAAGCCTTCAAACGGTTTCTGATAATAAGAATATAAATCTTTAGACAATGCTACAGGTAAATTGAACGATCGTACAAATCTCGAGATGCCTGGATCTATTTGTTTGTTATATCCGAGGTCAATCAATGTTCCGCAACATTACACATCAATTTGTTCTAAGGATATTTAAATTTATGAAATTGAATATTTATATTGGAAATCAATAAGATTTAGATGTACGAAATAATTAGGTAGCAAAATATCTTGTACATTTATAAAAAACAAAGGCGTTTGTCATTAACGGGAACAATGGCTTAGAATGGACGGTCGGGAACACAATTTGTAAGAGACCAAAACTATATCTGTATTATGGTAAAGCAAGGATCAAGTTAATCAATCCTGAACTCAATGTCCAGGTCATAAGAATCAATATTATTTGGACAGATTCAAATTTGACTAATAATAAAAGAGGCGCGTGTCAGGGCATCACCTGGCGGGCGTGCCTTTTGAAAAATAGCTATAATTCTCATTTTCAAAGCACACCAGTAGTACTGTGACTATATATTTAATTATTATTAGGAAATGTAGGACTTATAGCAGAAAATATTTAAAAAAATTACGATGAACCATACTTTTGCTTATTATTATGAATATTAATATAATTTTTTCAATAACGACTTCAATAATTTAACAAAGAAATGAATATTTTTGAAGTGCCTATTATTTATCTCAAACGCAACACATCTGCCAAATAAAACTCGGCTAAACTTTTGGCGCATACAAAATATTTCAGATTTCTTTTCATGTACGTTAATATGAAACTATAGTTATAAATATGTTCCACCAAGCCTCGTGAGGGCAGGTTCGATGACCGGGCGGGGCATTGTTTACTAACAAGTCTCTCGTTTTCAGTTTATTCTAGAGCTGATTTATTCTCAAGTTATTAAATTATAAATTCATTCAAGAACACTACTACATACTGTATATTATAAAACGCTGATGGTTTGAAATCAATAATATAAATGCAAACAGTTTATCTGTCATTGTAAATCTTTTCTATTACAGTAAAATACTAGTACAGACACTTACATCTCGTCTACCCGTGGACACGATTGCTGCAAAGCATTCGAAACGTCGGGTCAAAATAAAAATGTAACGAAATTATACGCGAGTGTAATCCGTAAAAATAGTTTTATTTGAAATGTGTAATCGTGAAAATTTAAAAAAAAATACTATACTAGTAAAAATAATACTAAGAACAGAAACTTAGATACGGATAAATAAAAGTAGCAGTATTTGAATAAACTATCCGTTTTGTTGTTAAGTGATACTCACAATACTCGAACCTAATACATCTTTATTGTTAAGTACTGAGCAGCTTTAGCTTCACGAGATTTTTTTTCTCAGAAATTATGTACACCTTTATATTGTTACAAACAGTATTTTGCTAACATTGAACAGAAACAAAGTTAGTTTCATATCCTCACTTACTCACTAAGTTACTTACTTACTATTTATTACTGGAATTTGAAATAATATATATATATAAAAATGTTTATAAGAGATACTCTAAATCACAATCACCACTTAAACGGCGCCAAAATCGAAAAAAGGTTGACTAAAAAATGTAACAGTCGAAATTCTAAACTAAACAAATTCAACTTTATCCGGTTATATTGAGAATATTATAATTCCATTCAAACACCTCCCCGCCAGGTATCCGCTAGGAATGTGTAACAAAAAATAACACCACCAAAAAAGTGCGGTTTCTTTGTATGAGGAGATTACGAACATTGGACAAACCTTATTGTTTGGTTCCGATTTTATCGTCAACTCAAAAGAAACAATAGCCACCAATTATTTGACACTTCTCTGACAATTTTTTTGCAATTTTAAACTTTATACTGTGGTGATAAAAGTGACTTAATCTTTTTTTAAATGTTAAGAGGATTGTCAATAATTTTGTCCTTATCTCAGTACGAATTGCCCTCACTAAATGCTCATAAAAGTCTTGATGGCTTTCTTATGTATATAAAAGTGTTCCTATAGAATGGACTTTGGAAATGGGGTTGTAAAAGCTATTAAAGTATAAAAGTGTAAATAATATGAAATCAGTTAATGCACTTTTAGAGTCATTATAAAATATCTATTTATTTAACTTCATATGTTCTATTAAACCGTTATTAAGTATCAAATTACATTTAAAATACATTTATATAACTTTAACAATAATGTTATCTTAAACATCGGTGTTGAAATCTAAAACCAAAAACGATGACATTAAATCATATAAACAAAGGGGTGATATGAAAACAAAGGAATTTTAATATGTAACAAAAAAACTGGGATGTTACCGGCGTGTCTTAAAAAGCGCTTTGCAGGTGGCATTATAAAAACGTCTAAACTATAATTGATATGAACAAATAATTTAACGACATTTTATTTATTGTTGTTATTAACATAATTTAATTTATTTAAATCAACAAATGTTATTTTCGACCACATTTTAATTTATTACTTTCTTTAATGAAATCTCATATTACCTAAATCCTAAAAAAATATATTAAAATCTGTCTGTATATTCGTCCTTTTTGCACATTTAGATACTGCATTGCGATGGGTGGAAAGCTGTCTGTATTAAAGTAATAAATATTATTTATCTATACACTAATATTAATTCAAATTAAAAAATTTACTTATTAAAATAATATTTGTAATTACTTTCAAACATAAAAAATATTGAGCAACATGACTTTATTAGATTTTCAGTAATAAAAAGAAATTAAAAAATATCCATAAACATGTTTTATTAATAATAATATTGAACCCATATTACACCCAGTGTAACTTTTAACCTTATCTCAGAAATCCCCTAAAAAGCCTAATTAGTTAACTAGCCCTATAAAGTTTATTAACTGGCTTTCCCCAATTGTAAATGGTCATGTCTACACGTCGCCGACTGCTCGCCAGATGTGTATAATGTTACGTCATTGTTTTTTATAATATACAATGTGTTGATGCTTCTATTAATGCGAATGGATTAGAGACTTGCTAAATTTAGTACTATTCTATGAGAAGCTTTGGAGTCTTACTTGGTATTTCATACTGACGTATCTATCTATGACATCTCTATTTTTATTATTTCTTTAGTTTTACACGCGTACACTTCGGTATTAAACTATTTTTAAAGGATTTAACTCGCGTATAATTATTGGTTAAATTTTTTTTTCAACCCGACGTTTCCAATGCCTTACAGCAATCGTTTTCACAGATAGACGAGATGACTGTTTTTTACTATTACTTTTAATACAATTTATAAAAACTTTACTTAATATTTTACGAAATCTTCAGTATCTTTGATACATCTAATAGGTACATCAATCCAATGGACAGATTTACATTATAAAACTTACCTGATATATCAACACCATTCTGAAACGTAATGACAATAGACATCTTTGGAGGGTGCACCCGAATTTCAGGCGCCAAAGTTACTACGGCGGTTGTCATGACAACGTCACTCGAAGGCATTAGTAAGACAAACAACTAATAATACCGCTTAGTCATTTAGAAAAGATACGTTTAGGAAATAAGAGATTATCTATAATTATAAGAGTGAGTTAGTTATTAATGAAATAGATTAAGTAAGCCAGTATCCCAGTCACCGCACTCTGTAACCAGTTTAGAACTAACTAATTAGTTGGGTCGACCGCATCCACCGCAGATCAAGAGAATATAGTTACAAATATTATATTAAAACTCTATTTCTAATAATTAATATTAAGTTTAAATCGTTTTGTTAATTAACAAAACCTTCATTATTATAATAGTTTTAAAAGCTATCAATATTCATAATAAATATATCTTTGGACTATGTTTTTTTACTATTATATGTTAAAATTAATAATTCATTTACATCAAAATCTTTTATACACACACCGACAGACTAGATTTACATAACACTTAGCATATGTATAGAGGTCGGAGCAATCTATCCTTTGTGAATAGTTAACGAAAATTGACATCGAATTGGGGTCAGAGTCCTTTGCATATTCTTTATAATGCCGACATAGTTGAATGATTTACTGAATTCACTTACTATATTGAGATTCTAGATTTTTTAATGGGATAGGAGGGCAAACGAGCATGCGGGTCACTGATCAAATGTGATCACCACCGCCCATGAACTCTTGCAACATCCGAAGACTAACTAACAAGTGCCGTTTTTATATTTCAGGTAAACTTACTTCAAACACTTATTGTTACTGTCCAGTTTTACTGAACAGATTTTGAACTGATTCTTCCATAGAATATCGTGGTGGGTTCAAAAAATTTGACGTTTAGTCCAAATTCTTTCAATAGAAACACATATATATATAGACAAAAATACATTATTCTTTGCATGTATTTTTAATAAACTAACTGTATATTAAAGGAAGTAACTGAAATTCAAAGAATTCAATTCAGTTACCTGTAGCCCCATAATTTATAGGACCTATAAATACGAACATGTCAGAATGTCGGAAGTCGGTAATATATTTTTTGACGCATACAAAAAGCGCTTGACAGATTGTATTTGAAGTTTTATAAAGACACATTCCACGCATTGTTTAGTTAACGTTGTGTTTTTATTATTATATTCTATAGTTTTCATTAATTAGAATTTATAATAGTAAAATGTATATATTGTACTATTTGATTCAGATGATTTAATTTTACGACTCGCAAATAAGAGACATAAAAGAAGAAATATTCTGCTAAGGTGGAATCCCTTCCATTTTATTATCACAACCGAGATTCGAACTCGGGAACGATCGTTTTAGATATGAGAGAGATTAATATTACATATGACAGGGTGTAGAAACTCGATGGTAATAGATGACGTCGTATTTTTATGTAATCTTAACTCATAATTTTATTTATATTGTTAAGTGATTCTTTTATTATCCACTTTATACACCATTGATTTCCGTTATATCTTCACAAACTATCTAACTGAAGTCCACAAAAATACTTTGACTTTTCAGTTTAGAAATTAAATTGTAAAATCTCACTTTGTATTGTGTTCTTGTGTTTACCTGAAACAGAAAACATATTATAAGTAAAAGTATAGGATAATAATTATATAATGCATAATAATAATGTACCAAGTAAGAATAATATAATCAACACAAAAACCTATTTACTTCTCAAAGACAAATAAAAAAATACTAATTTATTCAACTTCTTGATGTAAAAGACAAAATATCACAATTCTTGACAAAACTGTCATATCATTTTGATTGTACATTATTCATCTAAGTTCAAAAATAAATCTAATTGACAGATGATTTGCGAAACAAAGTAACAGTCAATTCGATTTATTTTTTTATTCTTAATTATATAAATCTTTTGTTGTTACATTTAATGTAATACTACCCTACATACTGTTAAGTTCAGACAACTTTCCAAATTACTGCGGTTAGCGAGTATCGTTGTAATTGTGTTAGCGTTGTTATTTGATTGCTCTCATTACAGCCGTTTGAACTTAAAAGCGTTTATAATATATACAACAAGAAAGTATATAACACAAAAAAAGGAAACAATGTTATTAAGTCAATATTATTTTCTGTACAAAGTAATATACAAATAACGTTTTACTATTAATAACTAAATTATTCAAGACAAACTGCAAAACAAAATGGCGTCTGATGTAGTTACTTAGATGCTAATTGAGAACTTATACCATACGTCGTATCGATTGTCCGAGAGAATTGGTTTGAGCAACTCGATGACTATTTCCGCGTTCCTGACACACATCTCTACTTCTCGTATAAATAATACATTAAGAAAGTACATTTAAGTATTAAAACAACTCAGATCAGACATCATTTTAAATGATTGATAGTTCAATGATGGTGAATGCTTGCCATCGTATCGTATATCTACAAAAATTTTGTAGTTATTGAAACTTTGCACATCTTGAAATACAAGGAGTAGAACAGATGAAAGAAATGAATTTAACGTATTATTTAAATATGTTAGAAATATTAGAATTAGAAAAGTAAGAATTTACTGTAGAAGTTATTTTAATGTTTCATAAGATAAATCTCAAGTTCCACTTAATAGGATGAAGCACCGAATAAACAGGAAAGTTATTCGTATCCCTAAAATAAGACGATAGACGGATGCTAGACGATATATTATTCTTATTGTAAAATTGAACTGTAAAATATTTCTTGAATTTTAATCTTTAATTCATATAGCATAAGGTATACTTTAAATTGATAATAGCATTGTATCTAAACACGTAATAGAAGTAACAAATACGATATCTTGAAATAGACTGGCTTCTTGTCTGTTTGTTTGCATGTTAGCTGAACTTATGACAAGAGAAATATTTTGAAATATAATAATTTTAGTGACAATGATTTTATGAGTAAAAACATTTTTTTTTTGTTTTTATGATAATTATAATTTCATAGAAATAAATAAGGTAATTAATTTTTATTATACTTTAACTCGCCGGCAAAATGATGAAAAAAAATACTTTTGCTTAGTCGCAACTTTATAATAATAAACATTATAAAAAAAATATTGAGAAATCTAAAGTTATATTAACATAATTAAAAACACATGATATTAAACATTTAACTTATATAGTTAACAGATACTATGTATAAGTTATAAAACAAACAAATTTAAATTCTGCGAATGCGAATGAGGGGTATTTATATAAGTAGTGGTTCGTAAATAATGTATATTTTTGACATTATAACGAGTTAACTTGAAAATATTCAAATTTCTAACCTTGTTTCTGTACAATAACTTTTTAAATCCATTATGTAAATACGAAGATTAACGCTTTAAAGCAAACAAACAAAAGAAACTCTTCAGATTTATAATATTGAGTATACATTTATTTTTAAGAGGGTATTTAGATAGATAAATCTTAAGTCAGAAAGTTTTGGCTAATTAATAATGCAGTTTTTTCAAAATACTTTTTTGTTGGATTCCTCAAGGTTCCAATCTGAATCCAAACCTATATCATGTATTTAATAACGGCAGACAATAAAATAACGATAAATAAAACAGAGCTGCCTCAGTAATCTACTGACCAAGTGAAACATATGGACAAACGGTAATTTAAAACCGAACAGAATACACTGGCAGTTATATTAATTGACGAAATTGGCAGGAATACCCATATGCGGTCTAATTTATACTGACTCAACGAATTATGTTTATGAAAGTAAATGAACTTTCGATTTCAGTTGATAAAGATTAAATACTTTATTATGAAGAAGTTACATGACTCATCAGAGCTTAGAATATAGTTGCAAGGTTTCAAAGGTCACGAAGAAAAATAAAAAAAAACAAAGATAATATTAGAAAAATTAGTAATACAAATGAATTAATTCTAATTATATTATTGCTTTTATCTTAATATGTTATTGTCGAAACAGTCAACCCACCGGCTTATAAACTTTGGTATCATCAGCTTGAGTGGGCGAAATAATCAATACTGTTCAATTGGCGATATCTTTCGATCTACCATTTGCAATGCTAAATAAATTGACACTATAGGGGCGGCTCCCTAACGTCTTTATGGGAGGGATATTGGATGGAAACATATTAATATATTTAATGGAACAAGCGAAATTAATTTGAAATTCATGAATAGTCTCTATAGTAGATGCTTATATCTTAAATCATATACATATTAGTGATTTGTAATTTGTATACTCTATTATTATGGTATGTAAGTCAAGAGAGACTTAGCAAAAGTGAAAACCTCGGTCTCGTGATTTAAACCGAGGTCGCAGTCACGTCTTTTATGAGTTTGAACTCTTGAGCTTATATATATTGTGTGGATATTAAACAGATATGCCTTAATACTGTAATAATAATTGATAAATATCTCTAAATAGACGTATTTAATTTTAAAATTTATTGAGCGAGCAGAGCGCTCTACCGGAGAGAATTTGGATTAGTTTTACAAAGTTGGCATTAAAACGGTTCAGTTTCAAATTTTGCATACATACCATGGTGATATGTGTGGTGTTTTGTAAAAAAAAAATTCAAAAAAATTCATTGTCGTTGAGGAATAATGTCCAAAACACATCACTCCCATAGACTTCAATTTAAAAAAATTAGCGCAAGTGTAAGGTCTACAATAACGACATCCCAAACCAAGACGAAGCCTTCGGCTTGGCTCGCTTCACTTAACATACTAACGGCACCCGAGATTTCGCGATCGCAGTGAGTCGAAATTGAGGGTCTGGTGGCGTTCCTAGTGATTTATATCCAACAAAATTTTTTTAGAAGACAAGAAACCTAATGTAACATTTTAGAGTCTATTTAATAAAAGTTATAAATAAAACATGTATCTTCATATATAATTATATATATTAAAAAATATAAGATTACTTTAAGAATGTAAATAGCCTCTTACAGGCTTTACGAAAGAGTTATTAACTTCTAAGTCTTTATGGTATAACGTAACTCAATTTGTTTTTGTTACATGAAGGTAACTTGTTGATTTTGTCGTTCATATAAATTACTACGTTAAGTGCTTTGAACATAAGTACCTCTTCATGGCTTCTAGCTTAATAGGTTGTTTTTATTTTATAAATATTTATTCAGTCATTATCATCCTTACCACCTGGACGCATGGCGGTCTTCTGCTGTGCGGTTTGCAAGAACTTTTCTCCAGCATGCAAGAAAGATATGGAATGAACTCCCTACGGAGGTGTTTCCAGATCGATACGACATGAGTACCTTCAAAAAAGGCGTTTACTCCTTCCTCCAAGACCGGCAACGCTCTTGTGAGTCTTCGGATGTTGCAAGAGTTCATGAGCGGCGGTGATCACATTTTATCTATTTATATATATATATATATGCATTGATAGATAGATATATAGATTGTTCATAATTCTCTTCCAATATTGTTTTTATAGTAGTCGCTTTGAAAACAGTTTTATACCATGCTTTTCGAACATCTATAAAATATTTTACAAAATACAAATTATTGACTTTTTTCAATAGTAACGTTAATTTTCACAGTTAATAAATCGTAATTTACACCGGAATGATCATAAAGCTCTCGTCACCATAACACCCAATTAAAAACAGTATGACGGCTCAGTCATAGACAATAACATAAACAATACCGAATTCTTTCCCACGGCTCGCCATCTCTTTCGCACTTAAATAAATAAATGAGATGCAGTATTAAGATAAATTAATGTGACTATTTGACAGCACTACTTAGTACAATTTAGATGGTGAAATGAAAGCAATTGTCTTGATTGGTTTAGTTTTTATAATAAAATTTTACGTTTATTAAACATATTTGATATGGAGTTAAAATGATGAATTACCCAAAAACATTTAAGACTTTAGATAAAGAAAATGTTTCTACTGATGTTAATCAATAATTTTGTTCTTCCCTAGAGGGTTGTTTTGATATGTAGAGGGTGTTACTACTGAGGGTGAGTCGTCAATTGATTGACTCGTCAGAAACATATCAATAAAATTGTCAAAGCAATAATACTGACAAACAATAGTTTTATTAATAGTATATTTATAAAAATACTAAAGTTATTAATTAAGTTATTTATGTCTGTCTTTTCGTCTCAATAGTAATGTGGTTTTATCCCGCATGTGTGAATATTGAGTTCTCAGTGATGTTTAACAATGAGGGCAAAACCGCACGAGAGCAAAATAAAACAAAGATAGACATAATATAAAAGTATTACAATAAATGGTTGAGTGACCGAAGTTATAATATTAAAAAATATTATTTATAATACAATATATAATATGAGAGTTGCGGTATCAGTGTATCTAAAGTGTGTTATAATAAAATAACAATAATTTTAATTTTTTTAATGAAAGTTATATCATTTTAATTTAATATTCTCAGGAACAAATTCTTTTGAGTTAATTATCTTTGAAATACATAAATCTTCTTTCGTAATATTTGATAGTAGGCGTTTTAAAAATTGAAATAAGAAGTAAGGATGTTTTTTTTTATAGTTTTTGACTATAACCGGTCTGGACTCGAACCCGGGACCAGAATTTTTATCAATACATGACGTTGATAAATGACGCGTTCCTTCAGAGCTGTGTTCCTAATCTCACAAATTAAATGAACATTTTATATCTGAGTTTTAAGAATTTATTTATTTTCAACATTAGTTTATCCTCAATCTAATAGAAGTACTATTATGTACGTATACTATCTGTTTGCTAACAAATAACTTTCTACACTTACGAGTAACTTCTTCAAGTCGACCTATGTATATAGTATAAGTATAGGTTATATTTTTTTATAATCAGTAACCTAGACAATAATCGTTCGATCACAAACAACATTACAGTAATATTGTTATATGAAAACAAGTTAATTTTCTTTTAATGATACAGGCATAAGTCGTATATAAAAATATAACGGTTTTTTGTCGGTATAATTTTCGTGCAATAATTACAAAAACTCTTAATTGCGGTCATTGAACTCATTCCTAATTTCGTTATACAAATGTAGAGACCACTAGTTAAAGTAGGTCAAATATAATCTGACAGTATCTAGATACGAACTCACAGCTGCTGATTTGTTTAACAAATCTTAGACTCAATTGACTCGTGCTACCTGGGCACATTGGCCGCTGGCACAAATATTTGACCCAACTACCTGGACATTGGACACTGGTACAAATATTTGTCCAAATTGTCTATTGTGTTGCTTTTAACTTACCAACTTGTTTTCATTTGTCGTGATAAGAGAAAGGCCTATTTGCAAATTTAAACAATTGAAAAAAATATTGTATTAATTATTTTTCAGTACAGTTATAATAAAAGTGTATAATAATGAACTTTCCACACCAGTGTACTGGGGGCAGTCACGCATCGATATGAACTTGCATTCCGCGATCATGACTCAACCAGCTACTTGAGAGATTTAACCCTTTTAATGCCATGGAGCGCTTTCGCGTTGCTCTCGCCGGTTATGAAAAATGCCAGCGTCGCGATAGCGCTCCTTTTCACAATTCACTCTATTTCTGTAATTTTTTTGTCAATAAATATGTTGTATTCAATTTCTTTGTCATAGTATAAAATCTTCTGAAGAAAATATTGAAAATATTATGAATATTGGTATATTGTTAAGGAAATGGTGAATATTTGTCGTTGTCGTTGTAGTTGTGAATGGTTTAAAACATTCATAGTACTAAAAGTGTTAAGCTCCAATTTAACAATTGTATTTATTTTTAAATATAAACATCGAAATTAAAAATAAATAAAAAATAAATTATGGCGAGATATATTTTCAAGTCATAAATCTTGTCTCATAAAATCAACAAAAAGTTTCAAAATTCAAATTAATAACTACCCTTATAAAAACATTTAAATGACAACCCTATAATAACTTCCTTCCACGTGGTTGACTAATTACCCTCATACAGTGTTATGTCAACCAGTTTACAGACGGATTGACATATTTAAGGGGTGACTTATAAAAATATTATTCATTATTAGCTGCACCCTATTATTATTTATAATAGGATTAATTTTGAATATTTTAGCGTTATATATTTTGGTATGCTTCTTATGTAAATAACATCATCAATATGTATGAAGATTATACAAAATATATTTAGCTTATGTCAAACCCATTTTGGTAACCAAAAATACTGTTCATAATAAGAAATGAGTCATCCAAGAAAGTAAAGTCCCTCATATGATTTAGGTTTTTCTAAACAATCAAAAACACATTTTAATGAAGGGTTTGTTGACCCCATCTATGTAAGTACAATAAAATGACCAACAAAATCGTTAAACATGCACGTTTAAAGAAATTATGACGAATTGTAGCCATCTTCAGTAACAGTTTGATTTGGTTTAAATTAAAAAAAAAAAATAAAGATCTGACGTAATTCTAGACAACAATTATAGTCAAGGAATGAATTCTTTTATTCTCGTCAACTTGACATTGACAGTCATAGACAATCTTCAAAGCCAACCTTGATAGCAATTTCGCGGAAACAATTTAAAAATAATTGCCGCCAACGACGGCATTGGCATTGATCTTTCAGCCAATATCAGACGAATTTCACGCAAATTGAAATTAATTGACGAATAATTAATGATGTAACGTTATCGCCTTGAACCAGTCCCGCTTTAATTAACATTTTTATCATATATACAAAATATACCGTTGCTTAAAAAAAAATGATACATGCTTGTTATAATAATAACAAACTTTACTATAGTTTTACTATCTTACACAAATATAATTAAATAAAACCAAATGTGCAAGTTAACAATTATTCATTCATTAAATGCGAACCGTAAACGTGTAATTTCATGGTCAAAGTTACCCCCTCAGAGGTAGCACATGGCGGCGGCCATCTTAGTTTGAGCTGCAAAGTACAAGCATCTACGGTTTAAAATAAATACGAGTGTAGAATGTAATAATATATACAAGCACGACTCGTGAATAAAACTTTCGAATTTTGACAGGTCTTAAGGACAAAGACTAAATGTAACATATTGTTATTAATATATAATTATCCAGCTGTACTTAAGTAAATAGTATCAGACTTTGTTGGACTAGTTTTCAACCTATTAGGGATTTTTATACATGAGCTATGAACAACTACCAATTTTCATGTCGCGATTCTGTCATGCTATGTCATGTCATTAAACGAGTAAACAAATTCAGATAGTACAGCTGGATAATTGTATTTAATATTAGTCATGGATCTTAAAAGTTTACATATTTTTATTAGAAATAAAAAAAAATACTAAAAAATAGATAGCATTTAAAGTGTTGTAGTAATTTGCCATTAATTAATATTAATAATATTAGCTCAAATGTAGTAGACTTCAGTCAAAGTTCAAATAAATTAATAATTAAAAGAAATGACTTTAAGAATTGTTTATATATAAACAATTAAAAAAAGTAAATACCTCCTTCTTTATATATATTTTTTTTATTCAATATTTATATATTATTATACAAATAAATGGACTCAATATCTACAGGATTATTTTAACACCCCCATCGAAGCTCTCTGTAAAGTGGTAGAGGTACCACCACGCTGTTTATATTAACAAGCGCATAACTTTATTTTTTCGAGGAGACTTTGACGGCATTTGTTTACTCGGAGCTCCTCTCAGCAGCTGGTTTTTATGAGTTTTGTAAAATTAACTTTAAGGTAATTACATAGTGTAAGTGAATTGTTTTGTTTTGTTATGCAGAAGTATTATATTTTACTAAACTCCTAAATTCTTCAGTGTTTATAAAAATAAATTAATTTTATTATTTATTTTTTGCTTCGTAAAAAAAGTAAATAGATTAAAAATTAAAAAAAAATACAGAAAATCGAATTTAAAAAGACACATTTGTAAAACTGTTAAAAATTATAACAAAAATCGATCATAGCCCTTAATAAAATAACTATATTTTTATTAAAAAATACATTAAAAACCACCATATGTGTATACTTTCTCGTTCAATCAATATTTTCACTTTCAACGTATACGTTGTGTGTAAAGACGACGTCACTTCATGACGCACGACTAAAAATAACACTCCCTTTCACAAACAAGGTCTTTAGGACAAACACACACACACACAAACACAAACACACATACACACAGATATAAACACATATGTAAAAATTCAAACTATTTAGTTCTAAATATTTTATAATAAAAAGTTCTTACTCTAATTATAAAAAAAAGTTGTATTAATTATTTGTAAAAAGTTTAGTAAGAAAAAGTTTATTGTAAAAGATTTTAAAAGCTCTTTGACTGTACAGAGCAAAATAAAAGCTAATTATATGTATGCTTCAAGTTACTTGCATAAATAAATAAGTATAGTGTAGCTTACGTGTTGTATGTCAAGTTTAAATATAACTCAAGAACAAAAGGGTAGAGAAAGTATAACTTTACAAGTAAAAGGGAAGCGATGTTCAATTTGTAAGAAACTAAAAAGACCATACAGTGCATGTGTGCGTGTAAAAACACGTGTTCGTTGCGTGTGTTACCTTTGTATTATTGTATTGAACTTATTCATTAAAAAATTGACTCATTTACAACTTAATAAATAATAAGTAAGGAAAACCACATTTATTGCACAATTATTTTAACAATTAATTTAAAAAAATATATTTTAAAAATATGATATCATTATTTTTATTGTTTTATTTAACCACAGGAAGGAAAATGCAATAAAAATCAAAATATCCTTATAATATTTTAAAAAAGATTTTTAATAATACTAACATAATAGATGCCCGCGTTCAGATCTTCTCGCTTGTACATTATGAACCTGAGACGGTTCATCTACCCGCCGACACACTCGATACTGAACTATCATATTCCAAGGTAATAATGTCTATTTTAATCTTAAAATTGTAAATATTTCACATTTTATAGATATTGTAATAACACAAATGCGAAACCCTAATTCATTTTAATATCAAAAATAAGAATCTACAAGAAAAAATGTTCAAAAGTTTAAATCTTGACAAAAATAACGCAATCATAGTATTAATTTTAAGACGATTATAAATACATTATTAAACTATCAACCATTAGTATTATTAAAAATAGATGCCAGCGCCACCTGGTGTGACTTAGATTGGTTTTAACAAACTGCCCCAATAGCTAATAATTGGTTTCAGTTTTTACTACTCATTTCAATGACATTTAGACACATTATTCTTCTAATGCGAAATCGTATAGGAGGTAAACGAACTAACATACATCCCTGACAGATAATTATTTTGTCTTTATATGCTGTTAGATAAGTGTGTTTGTACATTCCCCGCTAACTCCCGAACAAACAATGACGAAAGCGTTATTAGGTTACATTACCACTGGTTTATAAAATATGTACTAAAATATAATCAGTTTATTTTTATTATAGCAAAAGAGATTATTAGTTCTTTAATAATATTTAATTATACAAAATATTTGACTAAAATAATGTTTAAATTTAATTTAATTTGTTTTCGAAAGTGACTTATTCTCATAGTAGTGGACAACTTTTATCTATATTATGAAATTAGCGATAACCTTTTTACGAATATGAGTACTTTAAAAATATAATAACATTGCTGTCTATTAGGTAATTCTTAAAAGATACTAGACAGTAACATTTTAAAAAATATAAACATATGTTTTTAATGAAGAATCGTTATTTACTACATAAAATAGAATTAACAATAAAATTTAATAGGCTTTTCCTGTCTTTGCTTCTTTATAAGTCATATTAAATTTTAAAAAGTTTGTATTAAAATTTCTATATCTCAATTAAAGATTTAAGTTTTAGTTTATATTAAAATTTGAATTTATTAAATTTATTAATAGCAAAGAAAATGTATTCTGAAAAGCGCGATACAACGATAGCGCGATCTATTTTACACAACAACGCCATCTAACAAACTACACGAGAACTACACGTGTTACAATCATTATGCTTTCGTTTTGTTTTCAATTAGACGAGTGTGTCGCCTCGCCGTGTCCGTCATACTTTCAATGATTGTAATGCACCAGTTATGGGTCTTACGCTGATCACCAGATCTACCTGTTTTAAATGATATACTCTTCAATGATTACGATACCTCAAGCGGTTGAGAAGATTTTTCGTAATTCGTGAACATAGTAATAGAGACAAATATACGAGATGATACCTCTTTCCAGCGACTCCGTCCTCGTGGACGTATGGAGTTTCTTTAACATTTATGAAATGTTATTTCTGATGTATATATATTAATATATAAACTTTAGAAAATATATATATTTTCTAAAGCGCTACAGTTTGTAAGAATCATGATTCAGGTTGTTATGTATGTATTTACATTATTTATTACATATTTACATGAGCCATAACAATAAGAAAACAAGTTATAAAGAATGTGCGAAGTTTATTAACAAATAGAGCTCGTAATTATTTATTATGATGATTCAATAAATTTTTATGATCAATACAATTATGAAAGAGAAGAAAGACTGCAGTCTCTCTCACTCACTATACGCAAAAGTGTATTATGCCTATATACTTCATGGCGCTTATCTGTGATAGGGCTACCACCTGTTCAAACCAGCACATATACGAATTGCGGTTAACTATAGCTTCACTTTGCCATTCAAAAATTTATATAAAACTAAAATATACAATATATCTTACATTCATAAAATGCTAGCAACCCTAATTAGTAGCAAAATGTACTTATTCTCTAGAATAAATACATTTTCTAAGATTGAAAACTGTTCTTTCTTATCGGTCAATTGCTATCAGTAATGTAAGAGTGAAAATATTTGTATCAGAAATATTGACACTTACAGATCAGAATCCAAAGTATTGCAAAATCTTTAATAACATAATCTACTGACGAGGTTGGTAAATCTACAAACAATATGATAAAATAGTAAAGAAATAACTCGAACCCACTACTTGCTGCTGAACTTAATCCAAGACTATTTTCTGCCCCGATCTTCATATCGGTAACGCATTTTGAAAAACGCATTTTTAAAGATGGCCAAGAGAGACTGAACCGTCAAAAAATAGTTTACTCATTTTATCATGCCTCTAATAGTTTCAAAACAAAATAAATCCGAATGTATGTTTCTTAGACCAATTTAAATTTAAAGTTTTCCAGAAAAATGCATACACTAGAAAAGTTATATAACATTTCGTTAAGCAGAGTACATATAAAATATATTTTAAAGTCAGTCATATCTAAATAATATGAAAAACGGATTGATAAAAATTTATTTCAAAACACATTTTTTAAGTCAAATGTAAAGTGTTCTTAAAAAGAAAAATTCATACAATATAAAAAGTAATTTAATATATTTATTGTTTTTAACTATCGATATCTTAATTATAGTATATAAAATGTCTATAATATAATTAATAAGTAACCTTGATCACACTTAGACCGTGAACAATAAAACTACGCAATATCTATTGTTTGCACTCGCCTCAGAACATACAAGATATGAGTGCGGTTTACTTCCATTATAATACATTCCTTAGTATTGACCTACCGCTGATCTTAGACCAATCTTTATTTAATAACAATCTATATTCACCTCACCTTACTACTAATATATAGAGAACTTAGCTACTTCTGCTTTTCTTACGATATGCTCCATTTTTTATGTTTAAATGTTTGTTGAACCCATGTTCAAAGCATCGCTAAGCATTGCATTGATTTTTCTCAATTTATCCTCAAGTACATCAGTTCTTCGTTATAAGTAGGATTCTAGTTAGCCATCCTGTAGCAGATACCTGACCTAGGCCACTGGTCAGAAATTAAAATTCATATTCATTTGCGAAACTCAAGATCATTTCAAAGTTCACTAAACTACAACAAACAAGTAACGTAATTATATCGCAATATCTTTGGGAATGTTGTCAAACTAGTTATACATATTTTGTAAATCTGTACGCAACCGGTTGTTATCATGTATTACGTTTTAAATAAATTTTATCAGCCATTTGATTGGTTCAGAGCTTTGGAGTTCTCGTGTAGCCAACTTATATACCTCGTACACGGGCTGGCTTGACCAAAGTACTATTTCTCTCTCACGAAAGAACGTCGTGATACCTGCTGCTTTTTCTGGTGTTTTCCAACAAATCCCTCTCCCTTTCCTTCATCAGCATTATCCCTGAAAGGTGCAAAGGATGTGTATCCAATATGCAATGCCCGTAGCAAAATATGAGTAAGAATTCGAAATTTTATCTTCAAAACTTTGTGTTCCACTCATTGGATAAGATCCAAGTTATATATTTCAAATAAAATCTGTTAAAGTATGCAATTTAAGTTCGTGGAGGAAAAACGACAAGAATATAAATAGGGTCTTTTTTACTATCTATAGCTATGTTGCAATTTTTAGTAAGGAAGGATAAAATACCATAAAACGAACAGCGAAATTCCATAAAAATATTTTTGAACAAACAGGATAAAAAAATTACACCAAAAAATTAATTTTCCCCGTGAACGACTATAAGCTCTTAGAACATGATTTGAATTTTTTTTATTTATAGAAAAAGAGCAAAACAACTAGTAATATCGCAAAAAATGAAAATTGCAGATATTTAATTATAACTGTATTATTTTCGAGATTTTATTTACAAAAATTAAAATAAATTGTTGTAATATTACTTTCAGAGATGGTGGTTAAGTGTCAAATCAATTTATTTCGATCCTATGTAGATATTATACACAGTTGCCATATTGTTGAATCTGAATTAATGAAATGATCAAATAATTGAATGAATATATTTCAAAATGAATGAACTATTGAATGAAGCATTGTGTTTATTGTAATGCTATTGTTTTATGATTTTGTAATCTAGCTAATTTGAATAAGATTAGCAGAACAAGACGACTCATGTTTAATTTTGAACTATCATTGTGGAAGTATATATCAGTAGATACTCTGTTTCTTTTATATTTTTTATATATTTTTCCCTTACTACGGGAAATGTAACAAACATATAAGATTTATAAAATTATTATTATTTAAAATTACATTATGAGGTAACACGTATTATGAACTGCCGGGTTATGGAAGTTATAACGCAGATTTTTTGTAACTTTTTTTTTATGTTAACGTTTTGAGGTGTTCTGAGTAATTTAACGTTTAAAAAAATTATAAATGTGTTTGTATGTATGTGTTTTTTAGTTCCGTTCTCTTGGAAACTGTTTATACAATTGACTTTGTGTTGATACCATTAAATGTATATTCGCGTAATTTAAAATTTATATGGACTATATAACAAAATTAACCAAGCAGTTTTAAAAAAACTTATAACCAATTATTCGCAATTATAAAAATTATGCCGTGATTAAAGTGGTACCACAAGTCGATGCATGTTAATTTGAGCAAAAAGTGATCGCAATTGGAAAAAAAACATCTGGTACTTTTATATATTTTTTAAGAAAATGTAAAAAAAACATTACTTTAATTGTTATATTTTTAAAGTTATAAAATACGCTATATCTGTAATAAGAAGTTTTATTGACGCTAATAAAAGTAATGATGGAAAAGATTTTATCAAAAAAAAATATATAAAA
This sequence comes from Mechanitis mazaeus, assembly GCA_959347395.1. NCBI lineage: Eukaryota > Metazoa > Arthropoda > Insecta > Lepidoptera > Nymphalidae > Mechanitis > Mechanitis mazaeus. The sequence goes on from OY365749.1 coordinate 12,363,946, forward strand.
AATACAATAATATAACCTTTTTCTTAACCAAGAAGTTAATGTAATTACTCGCAGCCATTACCACTAATAATATGTTTGAACGTTAATTAAGAGACTTAGACCTATCGCAATTAATGTTTTAGATAATCATTCAGACACCTAGAGACATGAATAGATGGACTAGAAATCGGTATTGTACTAATAATATATATTTTAGAGAGCGTACACTAAAACAAGGCGTCAGTAATGGTATACTAATTAATTAGGTCATCGACCCCATATACCTCAAAATGCTACTCGTTAATTAGCAAATTTATTTCATTCCCTCACGATATTAATCAATTTATCTTTATCTTAATTAGCTTATTATTATTTCTTTATGATATCTTTACATAACTATTTCAGTAAAAATATTACAAACACCTATTAATTTTATGCTTTTCTCTCTCTGTCTCTTTTCATTAAATATTGAAATTAAAATATAAAACATCAATAAGGAAATAGCCAAACAAGAAACAAGTGGAAGAGCCTATTAAATTAATCTTTACCCCATAAAGAACCAAACCGTATAATCAATTTCGGCGCCACAAAAAAGACCTGATGAGCTGTGACAGCTGTCACTTTAGGCGTGGTTTGACACGAACTGTCAACGGCACAGATAATTACAATCTACAGTTGAGTGTATGAAATGAAATTTGTATGAGAGAGCAAAATAGAAATAACTTTTTTGTATGTATGTAGTTTTTAAACAGAAAATATGTAGATTAAAATATAACTAATGACACGCCAGTAAGATTACAATAGTTTTTGATATCAGTCACACAAAGACGCCCACTTTGCAATTCTTTATCCAGCCCACGTCTTATAACGAACTATATCTTTTAAGGGAATACATTAATATAATTACTGGAACACCTATTTTCCTAACTTGAAATATTTCTGAGGTTTCGTAAGACAACAATTTCAAAAGCTGCCGCCATTTTGGTGTTATTTTTAAACAAAACTAGCTAAATATGTCTCTGCCTCATAATTTAAAAAGATATGTATGTCAGGGTTTGATGCAGATGATTGTTTAATAGTATGTATATTTAAAACATCATTTACCGATGTCTAAAAACTAAACTTAATATTTTAAAAAGACGTTAAAGAAATGTTATTTTCTTAAAAGTAGGTCGCCATTACTGGTAGCCATTGTTAGAAAGAAATCCCACGATTACCAAATAACGACGCATTCACACTTCACTCAGTTCATTTATTGTTCATAAATAATATAATATGTTACAATCCACTATCTACTAAAAAAATTGTCCTCGATAGTCGATTTTTTACACGGTTTTGAACTTGTAAAAAGATTTTGATCCAAGGAAGAAAAATATTTAAAAAAAAATCATTAAAAATTGACTTCAAGATCTTTGATAAGACTGATTTATATTATCTCTCTCTTGGCATACTTAAATAAATATCAAACACTCATTACAATATCTCTTAGCAAAATACTGAATTATCTTTTATCATGCAAAGGTTATTAACCCTTTGAAATTTTTCTACACTAATAATATTATTAAAAACATTATTATTATAATGTGTAAATATAAACATCATTCAAACCTGTATGGACGACCAGTTTCTTAGTAATATGTTGTGACGAGGTGACAGAGACAAAAATAACACCAGCGGTCTAGATCCAGCGCTAGTGTTAGTCACCTGGATCTAGGTGGTAACTATTTATGAGGATTGGCTCGAACATTGTTAGCTTTTTAAATGACGTCACACGTCTTAACTTTTTTAGTGACGTCATATAACAACGTTATAACAATATATGTTATATAAATTAAGCTATAATTGAATTTAATTTTGAGATTTTATTAAAAAATTATTCTAGATTTTGTTTTGTATTTTCATATTTTAGCTAGTTAAATGTATATTACTATGTTTTTTTAACATACCTGGATACCTGGTGTGGGGGGGGGCTTAACCTAGAATTATGAGGAGATTATGATAAGATAAAGTTTACCTGAACATTGTGAGACAGCAAGCACGAGCAGCGTCAGACATACGGACAGCCTCATTAACTCCATTTTATTCGCACTTAGTTCAAACACAATAATATTTTAATAAAATATATATTTAGGCACTGGTAACACTCAACATATCACTTATTCGATTAGCAGGCACTTGATTTTCGTTTATCTGTGGAATAAAAAATACATTAATATTCTTAATTTATAAGGTAATATTAAATAAAAAAATAAATTATGCGCTCCATTTTATATTTATCTGTGCTTTGCGTTGGATGTATAAAAATAATATAAGGAAACTATTCTTAAAGGACTAAAATATATTATATATATATAATATGTATCGTAACCAGAATGTGTTCCTATCTGTTGTCAAAGTACATACTCCTTACAAGACGCTACGCTTAGATGTCGACTTGACACGTCACAATGATAAGGCACGCCGGCTTACTTAATATGTATAGCAAGAGTTATCAAAATGTTACACATGATGAAAAATTTCTATCAGCTGTTCCACTTCTAAAGACAAATTTGATTACTCATAAGTATACCAAGTACAATATAAGGCTGATGACACATTTATGAAAATACATATTAAAAAAATATAAAATAAATAATTGTTAAAACATTTGTTTCGTCGAAATAACAAGATTGAGAACATATACATTGAGATCAAAGATGCGGAAGGAAGCTGCTACAATAAATATCTATTTTTAACCCCCCTCCTAAGTAGGGTATCCGTTTGATAGATGGGTTATAAAAAGATGCCATTCATAATAAACTATGTACATATATTTATAAAGATAATTAATTATGTTAAGTATACTCTATGCTTTTCTCTTAACCATTGTCTATGAATTATGAATCAAAACTTTTAATTCTTCGAATAAGTTACTTAATAAAAATATTACTAAGAAACAAAAGTACAATATAAAATATACTATAGAAGGTTCATTTTATAAAAGATAGTAATATCTTAGTAAGATGGTTAGTTAAACAGTAATCTGCAGTAACTATTAAGATATCTTGAGCTAAATTACTCAACATACAATATTATATGTTACTTGTATTTTATTATATACTAGATCTTTGAAGGCCACTTCTTGGGAGAAAAGAAGTAAAAATGCTAAGTTTATATTTAAAGAGTAATAATACCTGTTCTTCCTCTCTGACTCATACTCTCTGTTATTCAAAAGTGTAAAATATCTCAAACTCCTTCATACACATATATAAATACATAATGAATTCAATAGCTTCTGGCGACATTTATCAATAACCACAATTTCTAATTCACTTCAAATAAAAAATACTGGGAGTGCGAACCAGACCTCAATTTTGACTCACTGCGCTCGCAAAATCTCGGTATATATTAGCATATTGAGCGAATCGAGGTGCAAACAGCACCGAAGTTGCATTTATAATACTTCGACGCATTCTACCCTCAAATATTTTTCAAGATGAGACATAAACTATTTAAATATTTTTTTTGTAATTTTTTGTTTAAATCTACCGCCAGTCTGTTGTCTATCATTGTACAAAATTTGGCAATTTTCGGATAAACCGTTTTTGATTGATGCTTGCACAAAGGATGCAGAAAAGTCTCTCATAGAGCGCTAAGCTCAATATATTTTATTAATTTCAAACCATATTAAAAATAAAGTACTTCAGAATAAAAAAGCACTAATAAAACAAAAAGACTATAAAATAAAATTTAATATTTCATTATGTTAACCTTGTACCCAGCCCTGGTCTATTACATTTTCATATAACTCCCTCGTTCACTCATATTCATGATAATATGTTTGTTTGTTTAAAGTCACTATCAGATATCTCATTATCATGAGTTATATGTTAGTGTCATCTTCATATATTAACACTTTTAGTGCCAAGGAGCGCCGTCGCGCTGCTCTCACTACTCGTGAAAAATGCCAGCGTCGCGATAGCGCTCTTTTTCACAGTTCACTATTTCTAATTTTCTTGTCATTAAATATGTAGTATTCAATTTATTTGTTTTTATTATCATAGTATAAAATCTTCTGAAGAAAATGTTGAAAAAATTATGAATAATATTGTAACGGAAATGGTGAATATTTGTCTTGTTCATATAAATTATTTATAAAAATGCACTTTTTACTGGCAATTGTAGCATATTATATTGGTAAAATATATATGGCACTGAAATGGATAAAACGTCTGCTGAACAATTTCTACAAAACGGGATTTTTTTTTAAATATTTATTTAATTTCTACAATACAGATATTTTTGTCGGCTTTAAAATCAAATGGTTTTAATATATCGTAAAAAGACCAGAAAATAAAAAAATACAACGTCAAATAGAATGATGTATGTCCATTATTATTTATGTCCATTATCGAGGCGCGGCCATCTTTGATGTCGAGGACATTTGATAAATTAATTTATAATTCTTACTGAACCTTAGTTATATACTCGATTTAATGACAGTGCTAAAAAGGTTTATTAATCAATGTAAGGAACCATAAAAATACAGTAACCATATTTTGAGACTTACATACAAAATACTAGAGATAGATATAACAGGTTCACATTAATATATAGTATACGTCGCCATTTTAAATTTGCAACAATTTTTTTTTTTTTATGTTTTATAAAAATAATTCTTATTAGTAATTATATATTATAAGTAATAACATAAGTCTGCTATCAACTCGATGACCTGTGATCATATTTCACAATGACTGTGTCTATTCAATGTATTTTATCTTTTGAGGCCAATACAAGTCATTAATTTAAAGATTTTCCCTATGAATTAATCAAAAAACCAACTATAATATATACTATGTTATGTTTGTTTAAATGTCTTTTGGGAATTTGCTTTAATAAGAGTCCCTGAGTCATGAGTATTGTTATCAAAAATATATCTCAGAGTGCTTATTGCTATATCCCCAGGTACCTCCGTGAGAAGAGCAGTTCAAATCGCGGGTTACAACGAGTCTCCGATGTACATATTTATCGATTTGAATGTTAGTAATAATAAGATTATACTATATGTATGTAATTCTGAATATTCTTTCAATATACTGATTAATAATAATATAAGAAAATAGTTCAAGATGGTGCAGATTAATTAACTTAATATACAGTAGTATATTACTACATATTATATTAATATATAAAGTATTATATAATGTCCTTCATTTCTCTTTTTTAATTATTCACTAAAAATAAAAAAAACGTCCTTAAACAATTTCCCATAACTGAAAACCAATTTTTCCTACGCAGTTTGAGTGCGATTCTTTAATAGAAATATTATCAAATATAAAGAGGGATATAAGACGTATTTCTATCTCATTCACACATATTCACAATCGTCTTCATATAATTCTTCATCATTCTCAATGGAAGTTCTAAAGATGTCAATTTCTGTTGTCTTATCAGCAGTAACTCTGTAGTTGTATAACACTGACGCAATGCTGATAAGGTATTGATTACACGGGACCGTGATTACTATTAGTTTTTAGCACCTACATTAGCGAACCTTTTCAACATATATATTATAATATTATATATTTTAATACATTCATAGGGGTGTAACGTACATACTCAAAGAAAATCATACTCAAAGAAAATCGCCGATATCTCGTATAAATTTAAATGATATATATCTCTTTGTTACTTCAATTTTCAGGCGAGAATCATTAATTCCTCTGACACGGGATTCTGAATGTCTCTCGTATATAAAGACGTATATAGAGTTTGAGGTTTTACTTGAATCTTCCTTAGAGACACGTTCTTAGCTACTTATATTATAATAAATATTAAATAGCGAAAAAACATTAACAATACAATACGTTAATATTCATTGACATAAAAAGTAGTTTTCAATGACCTTCATTCTACGAGGAAAGTATCGATTAATCCACTCGATGTATTTTTATCGATAACAAAAACATGTTCGTACAACATCCTTTTGACATATTTTTATTGTTTTACGAAAGTTGAATACCTCGTTTTAAAAACAGGTTAAGTACAGACACCACCAAAATAAGGAAGTTAAAATTATATTTTTATTATGTACAATATTTAGTATTGAAGTTATGTTTGTGAATTTTCATTTGATGAAGAATATACACTAGCAAAGGGAATAGTAGAGAGTAGTAGAATATTTCTAAAGAGTATAGATATTGAAATAATAGTTAAATTAGAGCAATGAGTCTAACCTCAGAGACAGGTCAGAGGGCGCTGCTAGAAAGCTTGAACATATTAATCAAAATATACTAAGATAATTTAATATAACACAGTTATTTACTAAATAATGTACTATGAAATATTTAACAATTCTAATAACTTAAATGATAAGTAAAAAATATTTTAATTAATAATTTTTATTAAATATATTTTCAATCTGACGGTACAGAGATACAAAAACTCGACCTGTACTGTATTTTTTAATATATTAATATTGATGATCAGTTTGTTTTTAACAATCAGTCTTTTCTTTTAATACTGAACCATAAAAGAGATACGATTTATTTTATAATTCTCATTCATTTATACATTCATTCTAACTTACGTAATTAAAAAAAAAAAAATAATAATAATATTTGTATTAAATGTTACATAGTTGTAGAATATGTTTTGTTCATTTTAGGATTTTATTTATCTCTGAATTCACAATGGCTCCAAATAAATGATTTATTAGATACATATAAAAATTTCTTGATAGAAGTATGTTTCAACTCACTATAAAACATTAAACAGAGTGAGTTGATGCATGCCTTATATTATTATTTCTTACAGACCTCTGTATACCAATGACCATACCAAAATAAACTCAACTCCAACAATTTCTGAAGTCAATTGATAAAAGTTAGTCAGTAAAGAAAAATTAAATTAAATTTATTACTAATTGGTATTTTACTTAATTAAAATAAGTCTTATTTTTTACTACAGCTTCAGAGTTAGTTTTAAAATATAGCGTGACGAGTTGCAGTAAGTTTAAATAATTGCAAAAAAATGATTGTTAGTTCTGTATTTCTTCATAAATTCCAATTAAGAATATATCATATTTATTTTATAAATAGTAATTGTTTATTTATTTTCTACGTATTACAACACAGATATATTTTCTGTATTTTTTTGTATGTATTTGAAATATTATATATATAATTTAATACACAGCACGCCTCTATAACACATGTCACTAGATAACACCAATAATGTTAGTTATTTGTACATGTGTAATTGTTTATTATGACAAACAAAAACGTCGCAGCAATTATATTAATATTACTAACTGACATTTTATTTCAGGAACAAGCAATGTACTTGATACAAGCAAAGTGGAGTTAAAGTATATAGTTTAAATCTAAAATACTGAATAAGATATGTCTTTGATTACAAATAAAACTAATTTTACGGATTAAAACTCGCGTATAATTTGGTTACATTTTTATTTTAACCCGACGTTAGTGGGACACGTAGATCTCGTCTACCCGTGAATACGATTGCTGCAAAGCATTCGAAACGTCGGGTTAAAATAAAAATGTAACCAAATTATAGGCGAGTTTTAATCCGTAAAAAATAGTTTAATTTGGAATGTGTTCTCGTGAAAATTTTAAGAAAAAATGTCTTTGATTATTTATCTGAACCTGATGAATATCAACACCAGATAGCAATATTGTAACTCAAAAAAAATGCTAATATGAGATAGATTCGTTATTAGAATCACAAAAAATATGCAAAATTCTTTGCTGTTGATTTTTTTGCAAATATTACTAAATATTTTATGGCTCTGGTGTGAAGTTGCATTTTTTGAGATACGACAAGATTGTTTTCTGGTCTCGTATGTATGTCGTCTGAGTTTTACTACTGTGACGATTCTTTATAAATTTCTTTTTAATACTATTACACTTAAAACTTATCATAATTACATAAAGAAATAATCCTAATAAAAATATACAGTTTGTTTGTTTTGATGTTCGTACATCATTCATACAGTATGTGATAAATGGATATTGCTCTAACGATATGAATTTGTATGGAACTTTCCATGACCTTGAAAAGATGTCCATGGGGAAAACATAAGGCCATCATGTTTATAGTTTGTTAGTAAAATACGAGAAACTGCTGTCTTCAACTATACTTGTTATATATGTATATACAAACAAAAAACTTAGCAACATGTAAAAAATAACGTTTTGTTAAAAAAAACACCAAAACCAATAATTTCATCAAAAAACAAAATAAATAATAAAATTATAATCAGACGCCATTTTGTAAAATACGAGAAAGTACTATATTTGTTATATATGTACAAAATAATAACTTACCCACATGTGCAGGAATAACGTTTTGATCACAAAAAACACAAAAACTGATAATTTCATCGAAGAACAAAATAAATATAAAAAAAACTCAGAAGCCATTTTGAAATTAACGAAAACTAATTTCAACCAAAAAATATGACTCATCCCTGATTGAAGCATTGAACCGACCAACAACCGTGGGATATTTTAACCTTGAAATTTAATAAAGAGACATTTAGCAAACAAGGGGTGCAAGATAATAGAATTATATAAAAAATGAAAAGGTGTCAAAATTAAACGAGGGGGAAAAAAGACCTTGGGTTCTTTTATATGCAATGATTAGAATTTTAAATTAGAATTTGAACGGAATTGCTTAATCATTCACAAGGAACTAGACACGATAAAGCACCTTTTATTTTTAATTGCAGCCAATTATGTGTTCCTGATGTTGGTAATATTGGGTTCATGTTCGCATTTTTTTTATTCATTATTTTTAGATTTTAACCCTTTTAGAGCCAACGAGCGCCGTCGCGCTGCTCTCGCTATTTGTAAAAAATGACAGCGTCGCCATAGCGCTCCTTTTCACAGTTTACTCTGTTTCTGTAATTTTCTTCTCAAAAATGTATAGTATTCGATTTTTTTTATTTTTATTAACATAGTATAAAATCATCTAAAGAGAATATTGAAACAATTATGAATATTGGTATATTGTAACGGAAATGGTGAATATTTGTCTTGTTCATATAAATTATCTATAAAAATGCACTTTTTTACTATTTACTGGCATTATTAGCATATATTGATAAAATATGGCACTAAAAGTGTTAATATATTTAAATAATTAAAATCATTTTTATAAAACAAAAATATATAATGTATATTATATAATAGTTTCTTAGAATTAGCAATTTAAATATATTATTAAAATTCACAAGATGGTAGATTTATTGACTTCCGTTATATCGGCCTGAAGGATATCTTATATTTATCAGTTGATAGTCGCTGATACGAACGAAACATACTGACACGTTTACAGATATGACACAACTGAAATAAATATACTCAAAATAAAAAAATACAAAAAAAAAAAAGTCTTTTTTATGTAATATACAATACACCTAATATAATTTAACTATTTGTTTGTTTGTCGGTTTAAGATACATATATATTAATCATATACAATATAATATATCTTTAATCTTATTTGATGTTGGAAAAACAGAAACTATTACAAAATATATATAAAAATATAACTCTTTACGTAATATAACTGTATGTTTGTAAAACAATTGAATGTCAAGGTTAATAAAGTGTACGTTTATTAATTAGACTCCATTTATACAACGCTACTTAGTATTTTAATAGATATGAAGATAAATTAATACATTAAATGACTGTAAGCCAAGTCAAGGGCCGGATGGGTGACCATCTTGACTACCAAAATTCTAACCAAATTTAAAACATATTTACACTGTTACTTTTAACAGATATTTTTTTTTGTATATTCACACTTATACATATTTCAATTATTTATATATGTATGGTATAATAATAATTATATATTTTATATTATTAATATTTAATATTTATTAATGAGTTGGTGAGTTATCAATCATTGATCCGAATCATTTTTAGAATGATTTCAGACTTGAGGATAAAATGATTGTATACAGGTAGGTACTATACCTACTACCTATATACCTCACATCTTTACAAAGACCTTGGAGATAACTCTATTATTAAACTAATAATACCTCAATAACCAGTTATGTATAGACATTTTAAAAAGACTAAGACATATATCATATTGATATTGAATGAAGGGTTATGTTTATTAAATTTAATAAAATATAGTATCAAGATATATTATATATATATACATTAAATAAGTAAGAGATTATCTATAAATACAATTGATAATGTTCTCACATAATTTTGTTTATATAAGAACTATATCTAACAGTCTGAACCTTATATTAAAAATGACCTATGTCAGTAGTTGAGAACTTACCAAAGTTCAAATATTAATATTAAAAACACATATAAATATATAAATAATACGATAACCACAGCCATCTATAATATATGTAATGAAGTATTTATGTCTATGAATACCATTTCAAATAGCTATAAAATCAGCCGGTAAGTTTTCGGTCCGGGGCCGCTGCATCTAGTCTAAAATAATTTCTTACCGCACCGATGTTATTTTCGTTTTCGCAATAAAACCAAAGCATTTAACTAAACTACAACATCCAGAACGCACAGATAATAAAACACTTTACACTTAAATAAATAATATTTAAATATATCTAGTAATACACTATTATAAAAAAAAAAAACAAATTGGGATTTTCATTTAAGTACGGAATAAAATGAGGCCATTTTATTAAAAAAACATCAAAAATTGTAATATTAAATCTTTGACACAATTTAGTTTAAAAATGGAACGCATTCGAATTTCATAACTTTTTAATTTATATCACATACCGGGCGTCAAACACGACTGTTCCGCCGCGCTCGCAAACTCAACTGACTACAGAGGCTCTGTCTACTTTCGAACGTACAATTTCCGACGAAATTTCTGAACGGTATAGCATCTCCAGTACTCGTTGCCCTTGTGTGAGTCATAGTGAAGGACATGGTATCGATGACAACAAAGTCGATAAAAAATATTTAAATTATGTAACAAGAATGTAATTGTGATAATTGCTGTTTCTTGTTTACAAGATAACTAGAAATAGATGTAGCTTGATAAGTGTAAAAAAATCATAAAAATATTTTCATTTTAATTTTTCATAATATTCATGTTTACAAAAAACAATTAACACTAGCCTCAATTGTGTTTCGTGAGCACTATAATTTATTATATATTTCCACGAACACTATTTGCTGAATAAAGAATGAAACAAATATAATGTAGCAGTAATATTTTAAAATGGTTTAGGGTGAACATAACTGGCATTTGAAAATTAACTCTATCTCACATATGGATATCTGTTCTATTAGGATATCAACACCTTTGTTCAGACCTGATCCGGGGGGAGGAGGGTAATGTGTTTTATTCGCCCTCCTAACTGAAGGAGCTTTGATTTTGACGAAAATTTTTTTTTCAAATTAAAAAAAAAAATGCATAACTCGTATTAAGTATTAATATTTTTCAAGGCTACAGTTTTATTTTCGCATATTTTATATCGTTTTTAAAGATAAACTTCTTTAGAATGTTCTTTAGAATTTTGTTTTGAAACTCTACGAAAGGCAAATAAATGTAATTGATAAAGTACAAACACATTGTCACTCTACTAAAGTACTATTATTAAAATAAAACACATAGTCTCTTTGAACGAGTTAGATCCTTACTACTAAAAATCACAAACAACTTATATCATTTCAATTTTAATTTTACCACTATGATATAAATATAAGACAATCTTAGTCAAACCCATCTAATGGCGAATAACAGAATTAAAGTGTAAATAAGAACTTGACGGGTTCAAAACTAATCACACAACAAACAAAACTAGTCACAATTCAACAACATTAGTGTGAGTACAGATGAATAATTATATAATAATATTCAGAATATACAAACAGTAAATTTTACAATTATTATATTAATAGTGCTATTATTCTCTATTCATCTCTTTCCCTAGTAGGGTTCTTTTCTGAAGTTTTTCATGCCATGTGTGAAATTCAGATACAAAAAAAAACCTACAGGAAAAAAATTAAAATATTCAAATTCCCCCCCCCCCACCCCAAGTCTAAATGCTGTATTCGCACCTCAATAAAAAAGTTAATCTATTTACTTAAGACAGTAGTGTATAACGGCAATATGTAATATATCTTACAATATGCACTGGTATATATATTTTAGAACTTTTAAGTGCTTAAGGTTTCTTATTAAAGGAGATGAGTACCTCACTTCTCCACACTATAGTCTAATCTCTTGTGTCTACTTTAGTTACAGCAGCTTAGCCAAACAAAATCATTCAGGCATTCTACTTACAGATTAAAACTCTAATTAGTATGTATGTTATATTTCTTATGTCTACATTTGTTAAATCTAATTCCCAAATAAAATTTTCTGGGTACTCTTAAGAGAGTAAAAAACATTTATATTAAATTAAAAATCGATACTTTTAAGATACCTCACTATTCTGGAACATTATCCCTATACCTACGAACTGTAACGCACGCACACAACGTAACGAGAGCTTAAAGCTCCATCTGGCAAAGTGAACTGCGACTGTATTTCAATAGCCGTATGGTGTAAAATAGAATAAACTGTTCAAAATCTAGGTGATGTGACGACAATCCAAACATTGCAGCAATTTTTATTGTATAATTTTCTTATCTGTTTTGTCTTAGATTCGTTCAAAGAAGTTCTTATGCAATGGGAAGAAATTTTGTGAATTTAATTTATTGTTAATAAAATATAATAGCAACAAACAAAGAAGACATTTCAAATAAAATGTTAACAATATAATATATATTTTTTTAAATTATCAAAATCTATATGAAAAAAAAATTGTTTAAAAAAAATATGAAAAAAATGATCTATTTATATAGTAGTTTCACATACTCTATTAACTCACTTAATATAGTATTAACACATACATATACTATACTAAATTTACGCTACAAAATAGTTACATATCTTAATTTTATTATTAGCGTGAAACTATGAGAAAGTGTTATTTATTTATTTTGTTTGGATCAAGAATAATATATTAATACTATTAAGAAAATAATAGAGCGGATTGTATCAGAAAACAACAAATTAACACTAACAAACAAACAAACAAAACTACCAAATAATGTTTATTATTATTTACACATATATTTTATTAGTTCTATTTTTTTTATGTAACACCTACTATCACACCTCGTGGTGTCACACATTGCAATGAGTTTTATTTATCACCACCATCTCTCTCCTTCTTCATCTTTCTGTCTATTTCTCTTTTCCCTCTCTTTCTCTCTCTCTCTATATAATATATCTCAATTAAATATTCATTAAAATTGGTAGATTTTTATTTTGTATGTAATATAAAAGCTGTCTGATTAAAACCTCTAAAGTTTTTTTGTGTGTTTTTTGTGTATTGTGATTGGCTATTATTTGAGCGAAGGTCTCTACGAGAGACTTTTCTGCATCCTTTGTGCAATCAATCAAAAACAGTATATCCAAAAATTTCCAATTTTTGCACACTTATAGACATCAGTCTGGTGGTGGTTTTAAAATAAAAATTTGTCAAAAACAAAAACATAAAAAATCTAATACTGTGTCTCATCTTGAAAAATAGTTGAGGACATAATGCATCGACGTTTTGTAAATGCAATTTCGGTGCTATTTACACCTCGCTTCGATCAATATGCTAACACACCGAGATTTTTCTAGTGCAGCGAGTCAAAATTGATGTCTGGTTCCCGCTCCTAGTAAATATATTTTGTAGTTTATTTAGTTTTATGAAGAACCGAAAACCGTTCACTTGATTTTATGGAAGTGAAAGTATTCAGATCAAAAGATTGTTCTTTGATTATTATAAAGTACATAATATATTTTATACACTCAGAGGTTACAATATATTCAAAGCAATCCTTAAAAATTATAATAATAATTTCTTGAGAATTCTTTTATTAAACTCTCGTCTGTATGTTCTGTCTTTTGTAACACTCACACTAGGACAAGTAGCCACAGTTGAGCAACTGAGTATAGTTAAGTAAGAGCAACTGATCTTACTACAAGCATGAGACATTAAATATAAGTACTATAATGAACAAGAAATAGCAAAACCTATAAATTTAAACAAACAGACACGATTATACAGATTTAGCAATGAAATGACGGTCTTTCCTAAAAGCTCTATAACACAATATAATGGTGACAGAGTATTAACAACAGGATTTGCTTAGAATATTATAGCAGTAATTAATATTTATGATAAAACATTTAATAAAAGTAGGTCTAGTTCATTAGAAGTTTATTAACAGGCTTAAGCTTAACAATTCTGAGCGTGTCGTGTGTTGATTAAAGATCCAGTGACCTAGAGATGAGTCATCCTGATGTCATGGTGGATAGCCAGAGTGAGGATATTAAAACACCAAGTACTATAAAGCATATATTTTTAAATTTTCTTTACAATTGCCTTTTATTATATTGAAAACAAATTTGTCACCTCTAAAACTCTTTGTATTAGGTATTTTGAAGATATTTATAAATATGTTTTTTTGTGGGAATTCCGATATTTCTAAAAAACAATGACTTAAGACCTATTATGTCCTGCGGTCTAAAACCATTTCAAATTGCTCAGCACTTATTTCTTATAAATAATAATTAGTCATAATAAAATGGACTACGTGTGGAAAAACATACGTTTTTTCAATTAATATACTAATAATATCATCAGTCTTTTATTGAGTGTTTTAAAATTGTTTCATGAACATAAGTCAACTGTTTTAAATTTTTCAAAGAGAAATTACCAGGTTATTTTCTTAGTCGCAACAAATATTTTTTGTAATTAAATTTTTATTGATATTAATTGCTTCTCTTTGTCTCTATATCTAGGTCAAGGTCATGTTAATAGTTTTCCATGGCGTCTGTCATGAAGGCGCCGTCGTCACTGCATTGAAGGACCTGCGAGAGGCTGCAAGTCACGGCCAATAGCCACGTGACGATAGAACTTAATATTATCTTTGCCACTAATATATATTTTTATAAAAGAAATAAGACATAAGTCTAGTAAAATGCGGTTTTCAATTATTTTAACATAACTAACTAATTTTGATATAAATAAAATCAGCTCTAAGTTACATGAATATGCTTTTATTGATACCAAAAAGAAATGAATCAGGTCTCAAGAATGTAGCCGAAAAACACTTATAACTACACAAATACATACACACACACAACCATAGATGTTTTCAAAGAATGTCTAGAATTACTCAGGACACCTCAAATCGTAAAGATATAAAAAAAATCGGGCTTCGAAAATCGGAGTGATTAATAACTTTTTTAACCAGAAACTTAATGTCCAAACTGTGATCTTTGGGATATCGTTCTTGTAAGAGAGAGTTCCTGTGAGAATGCTTCTACCGTGTTCAATAACACTAACAACAATACCGTCGGTTTTCCAGAGGTCGGTTCGACTTCGGCAAATTTATGAACAATTTTGAAAAATTTTATATTTAGGAAAAAGATAACTATAATTTTTTTTTACTGTATTATATTTTTTTAATAAAAAATCTCGTTGATTTCAACAATAACTTTTTGTTTATTTGAAACGAACCAATCCTAATCAAACAATTCCACTCAACAAAGAAGTCAAACGGTCGCTATCAATTATCTACAGTATATAATCTGCTTCGTCACGATTTAGATTTTAGAGCAAACTCTTTTATTGTAAATTTATTGAGCTGAGCGAAGCGAAGCTCTTTACTACTCAAATCTTCAACTCTTTGTTACACTACGCCTACAATTTACGAGCTACACGCACGAAATTTTGCACATATGCGCATCATGAGCAAAACTCGGTCTAGATTGAAAATCAGCCGAATCATAATTGTAGTTTTCGAGATAATTGATAAAATATGTCCCGTATAGTTAACATATAGAACGTTTTTTTTTCGCGCGCGCTGCGTGGACCTACTTAGGTACTAGCTGTTGTACTCGACTCCACTTCCATGGACTGCAGTAGCAGGACAGAACCTTCTTCGATATATGTATAGGACCGTTGAAATTCGTATCAACTATTATTACGATTATTAATTGAAATATGCTCATAATTCAAATGACTATAAGTTAGTATTTAAGATTGTTTATAATTTGTACTAATATTTTCTCATAATTTAAAATGACAACCATTTTTTTTATTAAAGTTCTTCAAATGATTACTTAGTCAGAGGACGCTGTGACGTCACCTGATTTTTGTGGCACGTGAATAGATTTTTTATTTAGTATGTATAGGCCGACGGTTACTTCTTTCGAGGCAAGGATCTGGTCAATTGGTTTGTTTGTGAGTTTGGTGAGTGTGTGTTATAGAGATAAAATTGTGGTAATATACAGTATGGAAGCGAAGTGTAATTGTTTCGATGTTCTTGTTTTGCCTACTGCCCATCTCAGCCCTGTCTGTACCTCCAAGTCTAAATGATGACACCCTCTTCGCTCTGCCGTCACGGGCCCCAAGATATATATCATACCCTATAAATATTATTATATTTTTCACAATGTAGAATTGTATTTTTATTATTTTAGTTGTTGCAACAAAATACCTACTGTAACTAGTCTATCCTTAAAACATTAATTGTATTTTCTTTACAAATTGAAAACTGTATTATTACTGTGATTATTTAATATACAACACCTATATATCATATTATACACCTATCATAGTATGTAATATGATAGCTCAATTGATAAAATGAATTGAGAGAACTTCAAGGGGAGCGGCGCCGGGTGGAATTCTTGTTAATGATTTGAATTCTATATTTAAAGGTATTTAATCTCAAAGCACCATCATATTTGTACTTTGTAATATAAATACAAAACATACACACAGATCATTAATACAAAATGTACAAACATACTTACATCCCGTGTTTGAGAAGTATTTCTTAGAATTGCGTACTATATTAAAATAAGCATTGCATAGTCGCAGAGTCACTGCATGTTGCATCATGTTATTATTTACATAAATAACATTTGTAATAGTATATATTATGATATATAGGTCTAATATTAACTAAAATATAACAATGGAAGAAGTCGATATCTTTTAAAAAAACATATTTTTTTTAACGTTATAAGTTGTGTGAAAAATTATCTCCAAAGGCTATAGCTATGGATCAAGAGATCTTATTTTATATTAAGACATTAATAGTTGTAAAAGTTTACAGACATTTGCGAACTTTAAAGCATAGCTGCGCTTTCATCCTCGAAGACAGCAAGGAGAGTGAACGAATGTATAGAGCCAGCTGCTCTACTTTTCTTTGTCAAAACCGCAGCCAATCAACAGCGAGGATGGCGGATAGCACTCGTAGCTATTAGGATTGCTTTCGTACACTTGGTGAAAGAGATCTCAATCCCTTCCTCTTCCATACCTCATACCATTTGCCATCAAGAGAATCATCTGTCGTGATCTCCATGTATTATATAGTATAAGCAGTCAATTACAAGATCTATAATGAATATAGTTTTTGAAGGTTAAATCCATTTAAATGAAACTAAATCCCTAACATGGAACTTCCGTCAAATAAATAAAAAGTTGTAATCGAGAAGTAATATATATTATAAATGAAGTAACGTTATCTGTGTGACCTCGGAGCAATTTACTTTTACAATGATCTATTACAATCAGATGCGGTAAATATAACATTTGAAGATATGTAACAAATCCTGTGAAGCTCATTTGTAAGTTGTTTTAAGACATATCCAAATTATATAATATTGACATAGTTGAATTGTTACAGGTCATTTGAAATGTAAATACGAAACGAATTAACAAAATAACAAAATGTTAGTCTTTAACCAAGTCGCACCAGCTTTTATTCTAGTTGCAGTGATATAACTACACTTTAAAAAAATCATAAACTCATCTAAAAACAACATTCATAGCAGAATGATATGTTTTGTTTAAGAGATATATTACACTTGTAGATGATCTAATTGACAGTGACATTGTGATCCGACCTTATTCATTCATAATTATTACAAACAAGAACATTCATACGCAGCTTTTATATAAAATATATCTATTTATAATGATCATTAATAAAACACATAAATAATATATCATTTTCATCTCTCGGATATGGTTATCAACCTGTCGCGTTACCACCTCCAGTAGTAATTATAGACCGACTTCAATTGTCACATCTTGTGCTAATAAATAGACTCGACTATTTTCACTATTTTATCGAAATTTGTTGCAATATTTCCTTTAAAGTAGTTCGTAATCTCCTACTTTTAACTTACTACTAAGGTCTATGTCTATTTCCTGTACCTCAGTCAGGCTTTTGATAGGCTTAATTACAATGATTGTTATGCATAAAATATTATTTCTATCTTATTAATATAACTCTCAAGCCAATGTTGTGAAATAGAATGAAGAGTACTCTGATAAATATGTGCTTTGTTATTGCTTAAGGCAAGGAGGGTGGTTGAGTGCTAATGCGAGCCCGTGGCGTCCCTTTAAGGCTATGAGGGCAACCGTTGGTTTTTTAGTGAGTGGCCTTAAAAATGGCAGCGTCCTCTATGCTGCCGGGTAGTCCCCCATAACCCCTCGGCCATCACCATCTTGGCCGACGGGGTATCCTTAACGAATTTATCCAACGACCAAAAAAACGGACATGGTCTTGTTGAACCGTTCGGTTGAAATGTAACGGAAATATAGCATTTTGTAAATTCTATGCAGCCGGACGTAATTTATAAAAAAACTAAATCACTAGCAATGCTCTTCGGCTTCACCGACAAAGATTTCCATTGACCAGTTAATCTCAATAATCAACCACTTATTGGTATCCTGATTCCGTTACTTTGGCCATGTTGTCACGACTGACAAAAGATGATTAAGACAGATAGAGAAAGATTTGCAATGGCTGTACGTGCCAATGTTATAGCTAAAATTTAATAAATATGGTCACAATGCCTTTGTTTATTACTAAATTATGGTCTAAGATAAGAAAATAGAGTTTTTTAAGTTCAATACAAAGTTTTATTCAAACTATTATTATTGTTGATGCAGCCAGCAATGATGCTAAGTGAAACCTGCGTGGCGTCTCGATACGTTGATCAGGTATCCGGTGTCCAAATTAAGACAAATAAATTCGAATTTGGCAACTTTATAATCGCTGCACTTAAGAGTGTTGCAAATTGAGTTGCTCAGATTCTTTCTAAAACTTGTTTTCTACATTAACCCGCCTAAAACTAGCACAACATAATATTGGTTGTATTTTCTTAGATTTTCATGTACACATTTAAAATAAAACTATTTTTTACACTTACATCTCGTCTAACCGTGAACACGATTGCTGCAAAACATTCGAAACGTCGGGTTAAAATTAAAACGTAACTAAAATTATACGCGAGTTAAATCCGTAATAAAAAGTCTTTTATTTCAAATAGTATTGGTAGTTTAATGTATTTTTAGCTTAATTTAAATTATTCTTAAATTGTAACGGGAAGCCTATTATCATAAATGATATAAATAAAGAATGTTTATAATTATTGTATAGTATGATTGAAGAAAAATAAAATTAAATATGACGAAAAAACAGGTCTTAACTGAGATGACATTAGATAGTTTTGTGGAAAATAACATATTGGTCCGATCTCAAGTAATTGGGATCAGGGTTAGAACGGATGATGATGATTTATTAATAGCTGGTTAAAGTTAAAAATAAGTACTTGCAACTCGCTAATTATAATTTATGTCATTCGGCAAACCATTGATCTTAAATATGGCGCCGAAATATTAGAATGCCAAAACCAATAACTACTTAGTATTAAACTGTATGCTAAAATAATCACGAACACAACGCATTGTTATATTTGGTTTGTAATAACTTACTACTACAAAGCCAGAGGCGCCTGAATAATAATTGTATATCTTTATTAATTTTCACTTTATACCTACCTATCTATCATCTAGAATAATTAAAATTAAACCACGAATATTTTAACCCCACAAGTATGTATTGGAAAATTTATTTCTACATTAAGAAATATATGGATGTAATTTTCTAAATTAAGCCCGCGGCTTCGCCCGCGTGGTGTGTTGATTGAAAGTACCCTATGTCCCATCTCAGACTCCAGACTATCTATATCATTTTAACCACAAAATGTCTCAGCCTATCCTTAAAAAATATATTTATAATACGTTTTATTTATATGCATATAATCAAACGGACAGATCGACAGTTATATTTGAAAATGAGTGAAAATTGCATCGAAATCGTCGTAACGGTTCAGCAGTTACAGAAAATGCGTGGGCGAGTGCGGGGATGTTGGTGGCATCACTCAAAAACATCCATGAACACCAGCGGGTGTGAGTGGCATTTGATCTATCCGTGTGCAAAGTTTCAGCTCGATCAGTGCAGTAGTTTAGTCAGACATAGCTAACATACATAATAAATGTCACTTTTGATTCAGAAAATTTAATTCTGGAAACTATAAAGAAACTCCGCGTTTAATTTGTCTCATATTTATTTTAATAAGATCTCAATAATTAATTATTGACGATACGAGCTAGTAGCTGCTGTTATTTATGTGGTAAAGTCTAGCTTCATTTATTTGGCTGACTCTTATACGGATTATTTCGTAAAGGAAGCTGCTGTCCTATCACAGATTACAAGCTTGCTTGCTAATCTAGCAAAGCTCGTATGAAACTTCAATCACTTGTCAAATATAATTAGAATTGTTATTAATACTATCAGTGGACATTGATGACACTAAGATTGAATTGCAATTATATTTTGCACGCTTCAAAGAATATGTCAGGAAATATACTTTTTAAAGAATTGAATAAGAATTCAAATTAAAGAAATTATTAATTATACCATCGTATTGAATGAACTCGATCCAATAAACTATATCTTGAGTTTTTTATAACCGTGTCAGTATTATGTTAATGTAATAAAATATTCCTGGTGTTAGCACGACACATTTTATGATTGATTTATAGCTTCGTTAAACAATGGTTTTGTATTTAATATGTAGGTACGGTCGCTTTGAGGCCCCAAATATATCTAGCCTACAAATTAACTTTTATTATTCGAAGAAATTTGCGAAAGTCAAAGCTCTAATTGTTTATGGTTCAGATTATAAATGGCACAGACTTCAAAAATGTAAGCAACAATATTACAGATAGGTGCGTGTCATCTCCCTGCGACATTAAAATAATTGTAATATCAGTGGGCAGATGTAATGTTACATGGTTGTGTTTAATGATTTCCGAAGTCACAAGAAAACGCTTTGTCAAAAATATAACGAAAACGATGAATATTAATACTGCACCGTTGAATTTTGAGTTTTACAAAATATAAAATATTAATGAACTTTCCCATAAGAAATTGGAAATTGTTATGGTCAAAAACATCGACAGAATGGGTTCTCAATCAGCCAAAGCATAGACGTGGATGACAAAGAATAAGATGGAAGGACGAGCTTGATGCATTACATAAGAATGGTCGAATACAACACGAGACCGTGCATGTGGAAAAGTTGTTAAGATGACTTTACCCAGCAATGTACAGGCTTCTAAAAAAAATAAACGATGTTAAATAAACGCAATTAATCAACAAACTATAAAGCAGACTGTATTTAGCTGTAATATGCATGCGATCTCTGTTTTCTCTAAACTAACCACGACCTGATGTCCAGGAAAGGAATAATATATTTTGGCCACACTTCCTTTATGATGTCACCTTCTTGAATCATAAAAGTAGTATGAATAAAAAAATATTTCCGAACTAATGATTTCCGTTGACTGTTATTGATTAATAATTTTAAAAAAATAATTAGATGATTACTTATTACTTAGTAAACGCTGTGACGTCAGCTGATTTGTAATGGCGGCACGTGGACACATCGTTTTTATATGTATAAATAGGCCAAGACGAAGGTTACTTCTTCTGGAGGCGCAGACCTGGTGGCTTGGCTTTTTTGTCGTAGTTGCCGATTGTGTTATAGAAGTAAGATTGTGGATTTGTGAGATTTGTAGATTATGAAAGTGAAGTGTTTCAGTGTCGATGTTGTTGTTTTGCCACACTAACTGTTTCCGCCCTGTACCACCAAGTCACGGGCCTCGTCGGTCCGCCATTGCTGGCCCCGACATATATATATATATATATTCGACTATGAAGATTTGCTTCTTTTTTTTTTGTTTTTTAGGCTTTTACAACAGAAAAAAGCTACCGGAACTAGCAAAATCTTAAAACAATGACTCCATTTCCTTTAAAAAATGAAAACTATGCTATCACTTGGTTTGTTTGTCATGGTTGGTGTGTGTGTGTTGCAGAGGTGAGATTATGGTTATGTACAGTATGAAAGCGAAGTGTTTCAGTATCGATGGTTTTGTGCCACACTACATGGATCCTGTACAAACGTATAGTAACTGCTTCTTACAACCTGAAGTAGCTGTTGTTATATTTGTACTACAAAGTCACAGCCCACATTTTAATAATAATATATAATTTTTTTGGAACTTGCAATTAGTTTATTCTTTCTATTCATTTCTAAAGAAAAATAGATCTAAAAACAACATCTAAATTAATTTGTTAGTATTGAATTTAATTATGTATGATAGTTACATGTCTTATAATTGAAGTAAAGTCGAGAGCTGTTATAAGTTTAACGTGTTACTGTAAATGTGTATTGGTGTGTCTGTCTATAGCATTAAAGCTCACAAAATGGACTAACAGATTAATTCCATTTTTTTAAATCAAAACGTGATCGAGATAAATATTAACTACTTATATTTGGTAAAATTCAGATATTAAATTCTCATTTTATCATTGAAGATAAAATTAGATAGGACCTCACCCAGTATTGAAGCGAATATTTCCTTAATTAAATATATTCAATTATTTAATTTCCAATAATATTATTTATTATTGAAGATAGACTTCAACTTGAGGAATGAAGTAAATAAATAAATAAAAATTAAATAACATTTTTCTTACCAGAGAGTTAATGTGATGGGACTCGAATCCATTACCGCTTGTTTTAAATATGTTACATTCCCACAATGTAATAACCTGAAAGATTATAATAATCTTTCTGGTAAAGTGGGTAGAGAAACGATGATACCAACATTAATTCTTCTATTTATATTAGTTTCTCCATAAGAATCATTTTATATTTTTACTTTTTCTTTGTATAGATATTTTTGTTATAAATACTAAACTATATTTACATATTGCTCTGAAGAACTGTAATAAAAGATGAGTCGAAGTTTTTTTTTCCATACAATATGTCTTAAGTATACGCAATATATATTTTACTACTTTAATACATTGTTTTTGTATTTATTGCTAGCTTTTAAGTGACTCAATACTAAAATACCTATAAGACTCATAATATGAACATAAAACGCAATAAATTTTATAAGCATAAAGCAAGTCACGTTAGCGCGAAATTTAAAGAGGCTATATAAATATAAAGTCATTCTTATAATGGATATGAATATATTGTTTAAATAGCATATGACTTAACCCCTACGCACTGCACTGACTCATATAGTTATACATTCACCGCACAACACGTACTATGATTTTGGTACAATGTACTGTACTGGGGCGTGTATTAAATAAATTATTATGCATTAGCTAGAATACTACGACTCATTCATAAAAGCGTAGTGTAATTAAGACCCGATTTAAGTAACTGGAAATGATTTAAAATTTATTTTTATCATTTCAGTGGTATCACTCTTTTTTCCAAAATGTTATAACGTGAATAAAACCAGCTAAAAAAGTATAAATGACTGTTATAAAAGGCTACCCCGTTGACGTGTTTTGACGAAGAAAAGATGTTTTGTAATTTGCTTTCAATAAAAATTCAATAACCAAAAATCAGTCATTAATATTAAACAAACATCGATATTATTAAATTATTGAAAATTATTATCTAAAAAAACGAGACCCTAAAAAGATAATCCGGTACTCAAAAATCCAAAAAGTAATCTAAAGATGCAGAAAATGAGAAATGTTAAAAGCGTACATAGTATCCCCAGATTATTAATAATTTTTATACTAAATATTATGTGGTTTAGTCGATACTAATAGCTGGAAGTTAGTGACAACTGACCTTTGTCAGTTTTGGATCATAATTATTGCAAGTAAATAACGTGTAAATAAATTATTGTAATTATATATATATATAATTACAATAATTTATTTGCACGTGGGGGCGTGTTGTCACCTTTACTCTTTTCTATCTTTATAAATACAATAACTCTCTCAATTTCTTCTCTCTTTCACATGTATGCAGACGATATCCAGATATATACTCAAGCTTCTCTGGAAAACCTTCCTACCGCCGTATCTGTCATGAATCGGGATCTCGAGCTTATATCAAAGTGGAGTAAATGTTACGGGCTAACGGTTAATCCTGCAAAAACACAAACAATTATTATTGGAAGTTCTAATTTTATTTCTAGAATTGACTGGCTTACTCTACCACCTGTATCATTTGATTGTCATATAATTCCTTACAGTCAGAGCGTTAAAAACCTTGGTCTTTATTTTGACACTTCCTTATCCTGGTCTTCACAAATTAAGGCAATAAGTAAAAAAACTTTCGCTGCAATGAGCTCTTTAAAACGTCTGCGATCTTTACTTCCAATTCCCAACAAAATTATACTTGCAAAATCTCTTCTTCTTCCAATTCTTGACTACGCCGACGCAAGTTATCTTAATCTATCTGAAGAGCAACTAAATAAACTTGAAAGAATCCAAAACGTTGGCATCAGGTTCATATTTGTTTTGCGTAAATATGACCATCTATCACAATTTCGTAATGATCTCAAGTGGTTGCCTATTCGACTTCGCCGGAATCTTCACACTCTTTTCCTGTTGTACTGTATCTTATTTAATCCTTCTAGTCCTTCTTACTTAAAAAACTAATTTAATTTCGTTGACTCTGATAATAGATGTGTCAACAAGTAAATTAGTATTATAATATCTTATCATATTTATAACTTTAAATATATTATATGTAGTAAGTTGTATTATATGTATGTATAAAGTGTCATTTATATATTTACTCAGTTTTTAAGTATATCTTTTTTGCACCGCCTTCTTCATTTCTTAATATTTTATTTCATGACTATTTTGAGGTTGTCTGGAAGAAATCGCTGCTTAGCGATAAGGCCGCCTCATTGTACAACATGTATTGCATTATATGTACTTTTAAATTATTATGTGGTGTACAATAAAAGTGTTAAATAAATAAATAAATAAATATATATATATATATATATATATATATATATATATATATATATATATATATATATATATATATAATTACAATAATTATGTAAAATATAAAATATAAAATGTGTATGTTATATATAAAATCCATTATTCTTTGTTATACATTGCAGACCAACCTGCACGTAAAAATTATTTTTATTGTCACTTTGAAATCTGTTAGACTTTGACAGGTGACGTAGTTTATTTGTCAACACTGAGTTGAAGTTTAAAACATTATGAACTTTGGACTTTTTTAATACTTTTAAATATTACTGTTTATAGATTATAAGTAAAATAATTTCTAATTTTGCCTACATATTTTAAAATGCTCCCCACAATGTCAGTGCTTACAAAATCATTAGTTTTAGTTAATTCTGCGAAAGTGATACCCGGTAAGTATTGAAAAATTAAGTTTTTAGATCATTAACAACTTCATATTTTCAAGTAAGTGACCTGACCTAACTTCAAAATATTAAATTGTTTGCAAATAAAGGCAAAAAAATATCTTTTATTTTATATATATTCTTAATTATATGCTTTTTATTGATATATTAAGGGCTAAATGGGAAGAATACTGTATTCCTTATATATTTCTTGTAAATCTATGGATTTCACCGAATCTGATGTCATTTAGTAAATATTAGTAGTTATCTTTATAATAAACTATATATGTGCTTATAACGATTGAATTTTAGACCTTACATAATATAAATACTGCTGTTACTAAATAAAATAACTTCAACTATCTAAAAGTTCCTCATTTACAGGTGCATTCAACAGGTTATACTCGAGTGAGGTGCCTCAATTTGAAACACTAGCCATCACAGTGCCAAATAAGCATGTCTACCAAGTTGAATTAAACCGTCCCAAGCAACTGAACTCCATAACCACAGCTATGTGGAAGTTAGTAATTAATTTATTTTTATTTTAATAAATGTAGGTCTAAGAAATGTCTATATCTACACTAATATTATAAAGAGGAATAGTTTGTTTATGTTTCTTTGTTTAAATGCATTAATCTTCAAAAGTAACGGTAGTAAATATTTGAAAAATTCCTTCTAATTATGGTACATTTTCATGAGGAACACTATAAACTATCTAGCATTATATAATGACTCCTACATGTTCTATTAGTAAATAAAATTTTTCATCCGCATGAGGAACTGCAAGTAATAGGCAGTTTATAATACAAAGTAATATTCCTTTACAATCTGGGGGGGTAGGCAGACATCGCAAATGTGATGGGCTCTCTGAAATAAAGATTTGCCAATGGTAGCTAACTGGCTAGGGTGGTGGTGGGATTTACCAAAGAGATATCTATCTGTATGTGTGGGTTTCCTATAAACAGTTTGTCCTAATGTATTGTCAGGGTCCTTGATGATAAAAATATCAAGGAAAGCTAATGAATTTACAGTCAAATAATTCTTCTGCAAGTCTGCAGTGGGTGAACATATCATAGACAAGCCCAACCATTATATTAGATTTGATAAACCACAAATCCTCGCTAGGGAACCCAGCTACATACCAAGAATGATTCGTGAGGCTATTGAAATTAAAAAAATAGCCTTATTTCAATAGAGAAGATGGTTGAAGCCTTTCTAACACCTGGGACCCACTCATAAATACTGTAAAGTCTCACATCTGTGACCGCACTGTCAGACCTCAAGATACAGTAATGATGAAAAGATTGATATTTTATATACCTTGCAAGTATTCCAAATTAAATTATTTAAAAAAAGACCAAAAATGAAGTTTATAAAAAAAATAAGATATTGTTTTTGTAAAAGATAATTATTTTAATAATCTTCATTTCAATAAAGTTTGTAATAATTTAATTATTTAATTTATCTCACTGTACTATACTAAAACATTTATGAATTTGTCAAGAAAAATTTAGTTTCTTACTTTATTACATTGGTGATAATGAACTTCAAAAGTTTTAATATTAAATCATATTAGTGGTCATTTTTTTTTCTCTTTTGTCTAAATACAATCATTCAATATAAGTGACAGAATAATTATAAAGTATATACATTTTCCACTAGAAAAAACCAACAACCATCCTGGTAACTACAGTATCTTATAACTGGTGTTTAAAATTAACATTTAGGTATTTAAATAACTTTTTCATTTTTTTTGCAGAGAGTTAAAAGTCTGCTTTGAATCATTAAGTGATAACCCTGAGTGTAGGGTTGTGGTTCTGTCTGCACGGGGAAAACATTTCACCGCTGGTAAAAAATATTTCTTGAAATATTTGTTTATTTTTACAAACTAACATATTTATTTAAGGATTGGTGTTAAATATTTCTTTAAATTATAAAACAACTTAATTCATCAAAAAAAATATATATATATATATAAATTTTTTCTTAATATTTACAGGCATTGATTTCAAAAGTCTGCTGGAAGAGAGTGAAAAAGCTGAAGAATTTGAAGATGTGGCGAGGAAGGCGAGAATATTTGAGAAGTTAATTACTCATTGTCAGGTAGATATGACTTAAAATTTCTTTCCTACATACTATACCCCAAAACAGTTAATATAATATATACACGTGACTTTACAAAATTAAATATTGAATGCTTATTTCTATGACAGCCTTGATTGACTGCTCCATAGTAATTAGTGAACTAAATATACATACGACGGTTCCCTAATTAAATAGTATCATAATAAGGTTGTATTTACACATTCGTGCTATTGTCGTAAAGCGTTTACTGGCTCCTTGGAGAATTAATTAAATTTGAATGGCCATGAATAGACACGATCAGGCATTTAATAAGCTAAACATAATTGCTGTTACTAATTCGTTCGACCCTTTACGTGTGCTAGGAGCAAATGCAGACAACTGTAGCCGTCATATCCATGATAGCTACTACTACTAATTAGTATTTGTTTTTAATAATTATTCACCACCCACTGACGTTTCCAATTATTGAAAAAAAAAATTTCTTTGCAATTGTGCCTACTCAAAGGCGGCTTAGCCTATAGTGGAGGGTGTATAATGCACACGGGCTCAGCCGTGTCATGGAGCGCCGCTTATGAAACGCGAGCGCCCTATGGGCGGCTTCTTTTTCGAACATTTTGTTTCAACTCGAAATACGATGACGACGAAACCTTATTTCACGTTTAGTTACGACGGCAAAGTTATAGCCATGGGGGGGGAGTACAGGCCCAGGGGGCGCCAGGGTTTCATTGCACACGGGCGCTACACGAGCTAGAGCCGTCCCTGTGCCTGTGCCTGTGTGCCATTTCTATGAAAGAACACAATATCTTCCTCTGAATTTGTTACAAGTCTGATACCTTTTGCACTTTTCACTCGTTAATGATGAAGAAATACCTTCTGTGTTTCTCCTACTATTTTCATCATAAAATCCAAAGGAATTGATACTGATTTGCTAAGGGATATGATTGTATTCTTTCAATCATTTCTCACATCATCAACTTCTCATGCATTCAATTCGTCCTTCTGGCGGTTTTAAGCGTTTGTTATATCAAAATATTAAATCCTTTTTTTTTTTTTTTATTTTTTGTTCGTTGGAAAAATCCGTTACGGATACCCCGTCGGCCAAGAAGGTGATGTCCGGGGGGTTATGTGGGACTACCCGGCAGCATAGAGGACGCTGCCATTTTTAAGGTTACCCACTAAAAAACCAACGGTTGCCCTCATCGCCGTTGTGGGACGCCACGGGATCGCGTTAGCACTCACCGTGACGCCCCGGCGGTTCCCCCCCCAGAGGGTGCTCCGAGCAACTTAGGGCACCCTCACGACACAGGCCTATTAGACGACTCGACGTGAGAGAGGTCACCCTCCCCTCCCACGGAGGCGCTGCAGACTAGGTAAGGAAGCGGCGGGCATAGTCCCGCATCCGTCTACCTAGTCTCCCACGACGAAGCGGATCAGCGGTAGAGGCAAGCTCCCTGATCCGCTCCGCGGCCTCCTTCGCGGCAATGACTTGCTCGCAGAAGGAGACCATGGCAACCCAAGCGTTCACACTGTCCAGCATCCTTGGTATGATACTAGACAGTGTGACTCCGCTATCAATCACGACCGCCAGCTCTTCGCGCTGGCGGTCCCACGCCACACACTCCTCCAGAGTGTGACGAGCCGAATCCACCGGCCCGTCACAGTGGTGACAGCCAAGGGTCGCCTCTCTCCTCGCCACCCTGTGCAGATATTCGCCGAAGCAGCCAAAATATTAAATCCTACCTTAGCCTCTCATTTCAGTTCTGTTTCTAATTTCCACTTTTTTTGTTACAAGTCTCAGAGCTGTATTAAAACAACAAACTTTGTATTATATTTTTAATAAAAACTTAATCTTTTCCATTCTGGTTTTAGACCTGGACATACGAGCTCTGGGTCTTCTAAAAGTACGTTATATCATCTGTGTTTTTCTACAGTAGTGCGTGACTGGTTCTCATCGTATCTTAGGGGTCGTCGCTAACGACTCGAATCCCAAATCTCACTTGCTATTTCCTGAGTTTGACACATAAAACTTTAGATTGAAGCTAACCTCTGTTACAAAAAGCTATTCTTTTAACAAGGGGTCCGTGTAATAGTAGTTGTTACTAGTAGTGTAACGTGGTGTTAACTATTTCCAGGATGGTATAAGCTCTGTGGAGCGCTGTGTGAAACCGGTGTTGTCTGTATGTCACGGCGCGTGCATTGGCGCTGGCGTAGACCTCGTCACTGCCGCTGATGTCAGGTGAGGACTGTGTGGTGTGGAGGAGCCTCGATTTGAAACTGTCAGTGGGCTCTTGGCTAGCGCTGTCTTTGATGATGCAACTAGCTGGAACTGTCGTTATTGAGTTTTCTCTTGGATTTTTTCTTTAGTTGGTTTTTTTCGCAGGTATTGCCTTTCGAATTTAAAAAATAAATTATT
This sequence comes from Mechanitis mazaeus, assembly GCA_959347395.1. Lineage (NCBI taxonomy): Eukaryota > Metazoa > Arthropoda > Insecta > Lepidoptera > Nymphalidae > Mechanitis > Mechanitis mazaeus. The sequence goes on from OY365749.1 coordinate 12,394,080, forward strand.
ATCTTACAATCTTAACCCAATTGTACAAAAAACTAACCTCTTCTCTAAACGAACAGAAGGACTTAATGTAATAAGAAAAATTAATCCTGTACGTAAACATTTGAACCTGAAATGCCTTTAAGCTTTAAAAATAAAAATAGTTTACCGTTGCAAGGTCTAGGTCTTATATATTAAACAGCCTCCCTTAAAATAGGGATGAACTCGGGTGTCACTCACTCTAACTTCGTCCTCGCAATTCAAAACAAAGTTTCGAACTCAACTTTGTTTCTTCTAGACCTTTGTCTCGGCCACCCTTTTGGATGTTAAGCTGCGACGTACAATAAACTGAACCTCAGGCTGTAGCATTGGGATGTGCACAAAGGTCGCAACTTCAAGGTCGTTAAAGATACCTCTTCAGGTATCTGGAGGAGGGGGTTTGGAGGGTCGACCATATTGCTCCAGATGTTGGATGGGGTCAGGAAAGTCCCCCCCCCCTTCGTTATAACAAACCTGCGTGATCTTGTTAATTGTTCTTTTTTCCCGGGGCTTTTTTTTTTTATAAAGAATTCCAACGGTAAAAAGATTATATTCATAACATCTTGTTCAGTTGCTTTTTTGAATTGACAAGTTCTAATATAGATAATATCTAATTCTAATGGATTAGTGTCTGTCTAAAGAAGACAAATAAAATTAAAAATAAAATACTTCTTGATTTTATTATTATGAACAATATTATTAATCAAAATATATTTTATAAATTACAGGTATTGTACCCAAGACACCTGGTTCCAGGTGAAGGAAGTTGATGTTGGGTTAGCAGCGGATGTAGGAACATTACAGAGACTACCTAAGGTAAATATACTTCCTTTTAAATTAACAAATAAAAATATAAAAATGTAGATAATGATAGAAAAAAAAAAATTAAAAAAAAAATATGGATCATTGGATTTAATAAAACCCAATGATCCAATTTTTTTAAAAATAATTATACGTCTATTTGTACTTGTTCCAGAATACTTATATGGATACTTCAAATTACAGGTCATTGGGAACACATCAACAGTCAGAGAACTCTGTTTCACAGCTAGGAAGTTTGATTCAAAAGAAGCAACCGAGCTAGGTCTAGTTAGTAAAGTTTTTGCTGATCAAGAAAGGTATAAAGAAAATCTATTATTATTTTGTGGTTATTCTTTAAATTGCATTTATTTCTACTACAAAGATAATTTATTTTCTAGTGCCATCCAGAATGTTCTAGCCATCGCTGCAACAATAGCATCTAAGAGTCCAGTAGCAGTACAAAACACAAAAAGATCTCTAGTGTATTCACAAAGTAGACCCAATGAGGACGGACTTGAACATATTGTAAGTTAAAATTAAATCAAGAAGTTAAAATTAAATTTTGAAACTAATATCAATTGAATTTGAATTCATAAATATTACTAAAAATATAGCCAGTTTAATCAATACACCTAAATGTATTATCAACAATCTATGACCATTTACAATATGATATATTATTTATTTATAAAATATTTCTCATTTTCAGAAAATAATTAATCAAGCAATGTTACAAAGTGAAGATTTAAAGAAAGCAGCCATCGCTCAAGTTACTAAATCTACGACAGAATATGATAATTTGTAATTTATTAATTTTGTAATTATTAAGTATCAAATTTATAAATAGTCTTTGTATATTTATTTATTTATATGCAAAAGTGTATACAATGTGTGTTCGTCGTCCAGTTGTGGGTTATTTTAAAGAGTATTATTATACAATTTTAATAAAAATATACTGAATGTGTTAATATATTTTTTCTTGTACTGAAAATCCCAAAGATAATAAATTTAAATAAGATTTAAGACATTAAAATAAAAAAATATGTATTATTTAAATCTTAATCCTATTAATGTTTATAACATCAATTCAATTAAAATTGAACACACGATTGTATTTTTTGTAGTCATTGCATCATCATTATTTATTATTAATCTATTTCTTAAATTGCCCCAAAACTTAGTTTAAAAAAAATTATAAACATCCGAAATTAATATTAATAACTTCAATCATTACAACTTCTTAGTCCTATATAATATAATCGTATCTCACGTCATATAATGCTCATCCTATAATCATTTCTGTTTATAGTATATTTTTACGTTAATAGTTTTAAAGTATCTCATTTAACAAAAAATAAAACAAAACTGTGATGTGATAATGATACGCAAAATTTAAATTTGACCCTAATTTCGTATGTTGTTTTAACTTACAACTCTAAGCTTAATAGCATAATTGAATCACAAATACTACCGATGCTGTGTTAGTTATAAAATTCAAGGTTATTTATATATAGCACCAGAATTGGAAATAAATCATTAATTTTTCATTTGTTACTGACCTACATATTAGGGCGTATTAAAATCCGTACAAATCTTAATAGAAACAATATATTTACAAATGATATTATTTATAAGAAATAAAAATCATATACATTAGAATAATTGAATACGTTTATGAACACTCCATTTTTGTTTTCACCATCGCATAAGTTCAAATCTAAACAATGGCGTCTAATATATAAATTCAAATTTCAAATAGATCGCTGACGTCACGGATAGCGACGACGTCACTGCACCGCCTATTAAGTATGGGAAATCAGGTAACCTACTTTACGGAGGCTTGCATTTACGTACGAATGACCTGCCCAAATATAGAGCAGATATAAATAGACCCGGGATTCTGAATGCAACCTGCAACTAGGTTACACAGCACACTGCAATGATTTGACCTATTTATTTTTCAATGGTCGTAGCATGAACGGGATCGCTGGGCCGGGCCTTCATTCAGTAACAGTTGGAGTCCCGAGGCTAACGTGACCTAGTTATTATCGCTCTGTACCGGTATATAATATAATATTTTGTTCTTTAAGGTGTGAACCCTTATATTTTAATTAAAAACTAGTGGTGTTGATGTTAGGAAGTGGCTGTTTTTCTGTTGTAAAAAAATAAGGAAATAGTGCTTATAAGATATAGTAACAAGGTGAAACATTTGAAAAAACCGCTGGATTAAACATTGTCTTGAATGTCATAGGTATTGGTCTACTGTGAACAGAGAGTCGTGATTGGTCGGCTTTTGTGAAGTGACGTTTTCAGCCAGTAGAGTTACGCGCCTTGTAGTAGCCACACGATCGGCGCGCCACCTGTCGCTCGAAGACATCGCATTCATTGAAAACCCGCCAGGAGGGTTTTATTGACGCAGGCGCATTGAGGCCCAACAAAGGGCCGAAATCAAAACGGTTTGGAAGTGAAACTGATGTATTTATGTCTTAAAAATGGTGAAATCTGTGAAGTGGCGAGTAGAAATTAGGATATTCGACGTGTCGAATCATGACCGAGGCATCTGAAAAGTAAGTTGAGTTTCTATAGCACTTTATGTGGAAGACGTGTTTCGCCCTACACTAGCTAGGGAGGACTTACCCCGGCCATTTTCTGAGCAGAGACTACATACTATCGGGCCTTCAATGATTTATCAGCCTTTTTATTCTATGAACAAGCTCGGGCGAGAGGTTTAGAAGGATGTACATGTTAACAAGAATCATAAACCTTCGACCGCCGCCCTTAGGTCACCCTGGTAAATAGGTACAATCAATGAGTTGCCGTTCATTCACAATAATGTACATAACTTCTTTCGGGGTCATTTGAAGCTGTCTCGACTGTCGTGCTGTTTCGCTCAATGAAATACATGAATGAAATATGCTGGCTTAATAGCTTATCTCTTGTTTAATGATGATTTAAAAATCGTCTACATTTAATTTGTGACATGTAGGTATTGCTTCATAACACATTGTTAATAGGTGACAGATTTACAATGAAATATAATTATTAAAATAGTATTTATTAAATTTTAAAACAATAACAAATAAGAGCTTTTTATTTAATATTATTTTGTAGGTCATTAGGGGTGTTAAAAAATACTTGTAATTTAAAATGAAATAAGTTATTGTTGTAATATTATAAATTTTTTAGGGAACTGAATAATAATTTAATTTATAAAAAAAAATCATTTAGTGCAAATAGATCACATACTGACCTATTTTTTTATTATTCTGAGGAGAATAAATGTTATGAACTGTATAGAAATGTACAAGAAGTATTTATTTAATGAATTAGCTATTGAAAATATTTCTTACTTAGTCTTAAGTTTCAATTACATAATTATAAGTATAATTGGGGGCTTATTACTATAAGCAACGTTAAAATCAATAGTCTTGCATCTGTTCTTGACTCTTTAAAACTAAAAAAAACTAAAAGATTATATTATTGCAAATCATAGCATTAAAATTTAGTTAACCATATGTTATTTTAACTTTGGATTAGTCATTTTCATTCAGCAGAAAGTCACTTATTGGTGGTATGATGTATATCTATTTAGCCAGCATTAGGTGTTGGTACTACATGTCTCTTCTACGGTTCTATCAAACATGACCTTGCTGGAAACTTGGTCGATTCCACACACTTCATCAACCATCCACATCTATATTTATAATTAAAACTTTTAATTATTACATACTTTTCTTCCACAAATAAGGACAAATAAGGAATGTATTAAAATCTAGTGTAAGAGTATCTTCTTAACTAAAATGTTCCTAGCTTTAATTGACAGCGGTTTATATATCTAATATTTTATTTGTCTAGAGTTAATCTTTAAAAAATAATATGATTATGAATATTTTAATGTTTAATTGCCAATTGTTCAATGTATGCACAAAATACCAATAAGTTGTATTAATTAGAATACAGAGTTCTATCCATTATTAAATTAAATACTGAAAACAACTAGCTACTATCTTCAACATAATCATAATCAATGACATAATATCAAATGGGTCAAGTCGAAACTAACTGATCTTTAAGAACATTAAATAGATTTATTTACATAAATTGTAAAACAGGTTTATTTTACTCTAACCATTAATTATATATAAACTGGTTTAAAAACAGCCGGTAAATGAGGATATGGCAATGCAAGGCAGGGCAAGGCATTTGATACTTCCTGTCGCTGATTAAGTAATTACGTCGCATGACTGACTAACTTAGCTTAAATGAACACTTAATACCAAACTGCATTTACGTCATTAACAAAATTAACATACCATGTAAAATTGTTTTTTGTTGATTTTCGAATTTCATTATTAGGAAGTTGAACATAAATAACTAGATCGCAATTCGTCTATTAAATTAAAATTATTAAATATTCGTTTATAAAATTATTAAATTTTGATATAAAATAAATAATATTCATAAATAAAAAGTGCGTAAAAATAATTTTTTTACATGATTTTATAAGATATTTTATATATAAGTAAAAAAGAAACGAAAAATAAAGGGAATAGATAGTAGAATAGGTTATTAGTTTGTAAAAATCACAGCATTCCAAACATTGCTCTGAAACGTCAATGAATGTAGGTTTTTTAATATAACAATAAGAGCTAATAATACTTGGATCAATAACGCTTGCGTAATGAGAATTTATATTATTATACACGTTTTAACTGTGTTCGTGATAAAGTACTAAAGTACAAATACGCAGCAATATTATGCATTCAACCCAGTCGCAATGATTACCTTCATATGCAAAGCGAAAGAAAATGATATAGGTTTGTAAATAATTTGCTTCGATAATTTGGCGATAGTCAATGATTATTTTTAATGTTTGTATTCCTAATATACAATAGTTAAAAGTGAATTATTCTCCAAATACGAAATAAATAGAAATTACCATATTAATTCAATAGTATATCTAATTAGTTATCTGAATGGTTTTTCTGTAAACGGCTGAACAATTTGTCCTAGCTCTTGACACCAGTACTTCCCAATTTATATATAAACTTATAAGTAAAATAAAACTAAATTTACAAAGTATTTTTAAAAGTTTCAACACATTT